>CM062820.1:1301784464-1302984464 GCA_031772625.1 Pinus tabuliformis
GTAATATTCTTGATCTCTTCCCTTGAGCATATTATAGATAGAAATGTGTTGTCATTGCATTAGAGATGAGGTTTTATAAGCTAAGGATGGGTCAACAGTCCCAACCACCTTCAACTAGTTAATTGCAGCTCACTCCTTCACTCATGCAATGATGAAAAGTCAAATTATGAAGGGTGATGATTCCAAGGAATGAGGACAGTAGTTAAAATAAGAAATTTTTGCAAAGGCCAAGTCACCATAGCACTCCAAGCCCTCCATCCACTTCATATTCACTATCTATCCATCATTCATCCATCCCATTTCATAATTTCAAGAAAAATCCCTATCTCACCCTGAAAATTCCTTGAAAAAACAAACAGATCATCCTTTCCATTTTCACAAACCTACATCATTTCTCATCATTCCCATACAGTTAGAAGATTCTGAAGGAAGAAGGTATGACTACTACAGGAAGGTAGAATTCTATTACAAAAAGGAAGAAAGAAAAAATTATGCTAAAACCCAAAGTGATAGTGCCTAAGAGAGACCTAATCAAAATAGAGAACTCCAAGGCCATTAGGCAATCATCTATGCCACAAGAGAGAAGAAGGAGAGAACAAAAGGAAATGAGGCATCCACCATCAAAATAGAGCTCAAATTGTAGCGATGAAAAGAGATGTTCCAATAGGTCTCTAATCTCTTTCTATCTTTTCTCCAAGGCATAAAATATGATATAGAAATGAGAGAAAGGCATGGGAGTCAAGTTGAGGGCCTGTCCTAGCCTCAGACTATCATTTATGCTCAAAAATGGTTTCTTGTAGTTTTGGCAGGAATTACTACAAGATGTCCTAGTTCTCATCTAAAGACATTTTGAAGGTTTCAGAGATTTCCAAATGGTGGAAAAAGGTAACAAAAGTTGATAAGTATGTGGAAGGCCTTGCCAAACTGAAAAATATTCAAGCACCATCTTGAATAAGGGGAAGAAGGAAAACTAATGGTCTCAAGAAACAAGGATTTTTCTTTGCACAAATATGTTTTTGGGCTTGTCCTTGAAGAACTTACAACCAAGATTCTTAATGCACAAGATAGAGGCCACCAGGGCCATGAATGAGGTACAATGAAGTCACTAAGTTGCTCATAGGATGAGCAACACTTTCAACACGGGGTATGATGGACCTCTAAATTAGACATAAATTAAGCCCCATGCCTCTAAATTAAACATAAATTAAGGCTTGTGACCATCCTTCAATGCATTAACCCTCTTTTTTTGCATTAGATAATGTATTTTTAACTTTAATATATTCATTAGGAAGTTTTATGAATAATTGGATATTTGTGCCTAATATTATTTATTTTTATGGAATATTATGAGAATATTGGGCAGATTATGAAGATTTGGAGGAGGAGATAATTTAGGGACTTTCTCCCTACTATAGGAGGATCACTATTAAATAATAAATCAATAAGATATTATGGAATTATGGCACAGATTGTGGAACTCCAATGATTGAGAAAATCTATGAATGTGTTCCCTGCCATTTAATGCAGAGTCCTAGTATTGGGAACGAGATCCACTAATTAAGGGATTTTGGTGGGGAAAGCTTCCTCCTTTCATGGGGAATGATTCCTAATCATTTTATATAAGTACCAAGTCGAATTTTCCCTAGGTAGATATTTTCATTAGTGTTCTTGTGGGGAGAACTCGTATTTCTGCAGCTCCATTGTATTTTCTTGTAGGGATGTAGTTATATTGATGAAAATAATGAATATTTGTGTCATGTTCAGCTTCTAAATCTTGTTCTCATCCATAGGTCTCTAAGTTTCCTTCAGCTTGGCCATCCCAAGAGCGTTAAATCCCTTTTGTATCATTTTGTTTCCTTCTTTTCACTTCTTATTCACATGCATCTCTTGTTTTTATTTCTTTCTATTTCTACATTTAGTATTAATGATTTCTTGTTGTAGGATTGGATTAAATGGGTAGTGTAAGTTATTTTGCAAGATCACAAGCATCATTTCATCCTTGGAAAATATTTGGAAGGTCATAATAATCATTGAGCTACTTAGATTAGTTTTCTTATCCCCAAATCTAGATTTTTGGAAGTCCTTTGTGATAAAGAACAATAAATTTTTGTTGTTTTTTAGAACATGCTAATGAGCTTCAATCGAGCTGGTTCCACTTGCATTAGATCACAAAAATTTCTAGTACATAATAAAAATTACCCCATTGCATTTTCATTTGATTAGATTAGGCATTTTATAGATTTACTAGTTCTCGAATTTCTAGATTTTTGACTAGTAATTTTCTGTTATTTTTTAGCATGGGCTAATAGAGGTCTTTTTGAGCGATTCAACTTGGAATGGGGACCTAAGACATTTTATAGATTTGGATTTGATTTTCTTGGTCATTTGATGAATTATAATTTCAAATAGTAAATATGTAACATTTTGTATTAAATGAGGGGATTTTGTAGGAGAACCAGTACATCATGTAGGAAATCTTATAGCAGTCCGTTTTTAGCCCGAATTGAGAAAAAACATCATTGAAGCTAGGATTATGCCCCTATTTTACCTCCAAGCCATTAAAATCATTGTACCCCTCTTCCTCCATACCTTTCTCCCCTGCCAAAGAACAAGGAAAGATTAACATTTGCATTTATAAAGCAAAAAATATTTAAAAAATGAGTCCTTTTATATATACACATGCACAAAATAGTTAGTACTATCTAGATAAAATTTCATGCTTAAATTAGTTAAAACATCACATGTGACAAATGGGGTTAAAATAGGGTTCTTTTGCAAGCAAAGTGTGTTAATAAGTAGATAGAGGATTTCATGTTACTTTACAAGCATTTTTAAATTCAGTCTTTCCTTCCTGCAAATAGACAACATTTATTTTCTCTCATGAGAGCAAAGGAAGGACACATTATATGTTGCACATATAGTGCCAATACCTCTTAAGTTTGTATGAACCTCGGGTTGATAATTAAAAGTTGGTAGCCTTGGGAGTTGCAACATTCTTGTTGCAATAGCGAGGCTCATCACGTATTCCTCATTTCTTCCTTCTAGCATACCCAACAGCAAGAGTGGACTGAGTTTCAAACTAACCCAATTGATTTTTAGTATTTTCATTGCATTATTATATAGTGGGGTCCTTTATAGTGCATATCTCATCCTCTCAGGGGAATGATACTCCTTGATCCTTAGGCTATATGGTATGGTGCTCCATCTCCTTTGGCATTCTTATTGGCTTTCATTCCCTATCAATCTCAAGGTGTTCTCAAAATGTGTGATTGTTGTTCTTGTGTAGCTAGGTATATTGGTGCAATGTGGGGATTATTGGAGATGATGTTGTGGGTGCTAATGAAAGCCATTGAATTTATCTATTCTACTATGATGTAAAGGGTCTCCATTTCTTCTCTTTCCATGACCTCCTTAGCCCTGGCCTCCTCATGAATCATCTATGATTCAAGGACCATTAATTGTATGTCCCCCAACTTTGCATTGGGGTCCCACACATTCGATTTTGTTAAGGCCAAGTTCTCCAAGTAGAATTCCGATATCTTGGCCTTATCCTCTAGGGCACTCCTGATACATAGTTCAATGAAATACCTATAGTCTTAGAAAGTCATAGTCCCCTATTGTGCTAGTGTCTTGATCTCAAATTATAGCCATTGATCTTTGAGGTACAAGGCATATGATTTTGGTGGCATCCTGCACTAGGGAACCTCCATGGAGAGGCTTTCCATGGTGGCCAATTAGCTCTCATTTTCTTGTAACTACCTCCTTAGACACATGTTTTCTGCCTCTAGTTGAGATCTCATAATTTGTTCCCTATCTCTTATGTTACTCAACTCTTTGCCCATATCTAGTAGTTTCTCCTCCATATGACCCACATCCTCTAACTTCTTTCATTTGGAAATTTTCATCCATTGATGTGTCCTTTCTCTTTCTTTCTCAAGATCAAAGAAGAGAGGATGGTAAATTTTTGTGGTATTACTCTGGCTGCCTCAATGAATCTATAATAAGAGCTCAAATTGAGTTCTAGGCTAGGCTCCTGCAACTCTTGGAACTCTCCCTTAGATGTCCTTGGAGAAGTTGCTAATGGGCCTCCAAATTAGACATAAATTAAGGCTCATCTAACCATCATTGAACACATTAAACCTCTCTTTTTGCATTAGATAATGTATTTTTAACTTTAATATGCTCATTAGGAAGGTTTATGGATAATTTTATATTTGTGCCTAATATTATTTATTTTTGTGCAATATTGTGAGAATATTGGGCAGATTATGAAGATTTGGAGGAGGAGATAATTTAGGGACTTTGTCCTACTACGGGATGATCAATATCAAATAATAAATCAAGAAGATATTCTGAAATTATTGCACAGATTCTCGAGCTCCAATGATTGAGAAAATCTAGGAATGTGTTCCTTGTCATTTAATGCAGATTCCAGTATTGCGAACTAGATCCACTATTTGAGGTATCTTGGTGGGGAAAACTTCCTCCTTTCATGGGGAATGCTTCGTAATCATTTTGTATAAGTTCCAAGTCGAATTTTCCTCTAGGGGTTGATTTTTCTTAGTCTTCTTGTGGAGAGAACTCGTATTTTTGCAGCTCCACTGTCATTCTTGCAGGGGTATAATTGTATTGATGGAAATAATGAAGATTGGTGTCATTTCCAACTTCTAAATATTTGTCTCCTTCATAGGAATCAGAGTTTCCTTGGGCTTGGACATCCCAGGAGCCTCAGATCCATTTTGTATCATTTACTCTTCTTCTTTTCACTTCTTATTCACATGCATCTCTTATTCTTGTCTTTTTCCGATTTTTGCATTTAATATTAATGATTTCTTGTTGTAGGATTAAGTTAAATGGTTGAAGTAAGTTATTTTGTAAGATCACAAGATTAATTTCATCATTGAAACAACTTTGGAAGGTCATAGTAATCATGGAGCTACTTGGATTAGTTTTCTTATTCCCAGTTCTAGATTTCTGGAAGTCCCTTGTGAGAAATAACAATCAATTTCTGCTATTTTTTAAAGCATGATAATGAGCTTCAATCTAGTTGATTCTACTTGCATTATATCATAAAATAGTTCTAGTTAATGAAAAAAATTACCCCATTGCATTTGCACTTGATTAGGTTAGTCATTTGATAGATTTACTAACTCACAAGTTCTCAAATTTCTTGATTTTATACCAGTAATTTTCTGTTATTTTTTAGCATGGGTTAACAAAGGTATTTAAGTGATTCCACTTAAAATGGAGACCTAATACATCCTAGTCAATAAAAAAAATTGTCCCATCCAATTTGGATTTTATTTTCTTGGTCATTTGGTGAATTATAACTTCCTGTAGCAAATATGTAACATCGCATAGTAGCTACATGATCTCCTATAGCAACCTTCCAACATGTATATACATGCCCAAATTCACTCAAGAAGTTTGGTTTTGGACTCTTAGGGTTGAATCATGGCCCCTAGGCTCTAAATCAATGATTGAGGAAGAATAAACAACAATTAGGACATGCCTTTCTACAATGTAGATGAAGCCTATTTATTTGAATTCATGCTCTTAGGATTTCAATTACACTTTGTTTTTCTTACCTATGATTACTTTATTTTCCATTTCAAGCATTTCCATATTCATATCTTGTTATTTATGGGCATATTTCTATTTTTATATATTTGCAGGTAAGATCTTTTACAAGTGGCGTCAGAGCACTTGATTGGGCAAAGTAGCGAGATTTTTTTTTTTGGCAGGAATTTTTTGGGGTGGCGAGTTTGTGGATCATATATGAAACTTTTGGTGAAAATTTTGTAGAAAAATATTGCATATATCGATTCTTTGCGAAAAACTACCTAATTTCAAAAAGACAACCAGCTGAATCGGAGTCTGGATGAGGGAGATATCATTAATTTAAAAATTAGTTTTGTTGTAGAAATTTTTCTGAAGAAAATTCATGGATAACGAAACTCCAGTAAATTTTATCAGTTTTTTGTGAGGAATTTTGGGAAAATAATTGTAGATCTAAGATCCTCTTGAAAAATTACCCAATTGTAAAAACAAATTGGTCGGATTGGATTTTGGATGAGAAAGATATTGTTGATTTAAAATCAGCTCTTTTTTCAGAATTTTTTATGACAACGGGATAGTTGCAGCACAAATATGAAATTCTCAGGATTTATATCACATAAGAAGATTCAGAATGGTTGTTTCATTTCCGACAATAGGCTATAATAAGGATTCTAAGCCATATTGACAAAGTTGTGGCCATTTTAAATTTTCCTTGTAAAATAGGTAATTTTTTTTTCAAAACCCTCATTCTACTTCATGGCTTCTACTGCGCTGATTTTTACAGGAAAATATGATGGCCCTACTATTGAAGAATTCATAAAAGGGGAAAAGTCAGCATTTGGGAAATATTAGAGATCTTTAACATGGCTTCTTTTGAAAGATGAGGCTATCATATGGTGGAGCTTACTTGAGAGCAAGAAGTTTTCTAAACTTTCGGAGGAAGAATTTGAAAAACTCATTTTGGAAAAATGGTCTCATGCTACACAACAGGAGAATGAAACACTAAAAAGGTTATTTTCTGATGATATCTCCTTATTAGAGATTCATGGATGTATTCAGAAAGAGAAGATACTTGTGTGTAACAATCCTAATAGAAATCATAATTTTGTTAATGTTCATTTTGCTAAAAGATTGCAAGGCTTGGCCAAATAAATGGAGCACACACAAGTTAATAATGAGCAAGTGCAAGTTTATAAATATTTAAAGATTTCTATCAATATTAATGTGCAAAAGAAATTCCTGAAACTTTGGTATAAAAGAAGAAAATTACAATACAGGATATTTCCATCAATAAACAGGTAGAGTCCAAGGAGGCTAAAGCCGAAGATGTTGTAGAAACTGACACATCAGATGAGCAATATGTGGTTAAAGTAACACTGGAAGATAAGAAACAACCATAGGCGCCACAACATGTACCACATACCAATCAGGATGCAGTAGGTGGTGAATCAAAGAAAGATACACCATTGGTTAAAACTTTAGCATATCACCACCCAAATCACCCAGTAAGAAAACAATCAACCAGATGGAAACGAATTAGAAACAAGAAAAAAAACCCTTGCATGATAGATAAAAAAGTGTGACAATCCACCCACAACACAACAGCACAGAGGAACCACCAAGATCAACTCCCATCTCAAGCGAGTAAGGCACTGACTAGATCAAGTAATCACCTATTTCTAGGATTGTTAGATGCACGTGCATGGTACCTTGAGAATTGTAGAATTTGTGTTGAAACACTGAGGCTCATCACTTTTTGGCATTGTTGTCGAGGAGGATTCAAAGTATGCATTTTTTCTTCCCTAGTTGATTCATTTCTTTTTACTTTCTCCAAAAACAAAAAATTTCATTAGGCATCTTTCATTTCAAGAACAAAAAATTACATCGCATTAGCATTCTTATTCAAAAACAAATTCTCCAACACAAACTCCCACCATTTGATCATGTGGTGCAGTAAGAGCCACATCACCATTCATTTTTGTAGGTAGAAGAAAATGAGGTGGCAGAGAAGATAGAAGAAATAGATGAAGATGATGACAATGAAGAAAATCCTCTTGGATTTCTCATTCAATATATTGATGTTAGTGTGCACATGAAGAACATCCCTCCATCTCTTCTTCCAAACTTTCATGGTCTAAGGTTAGAGGATCTGGAAACCTTTCTCTTTGAATTTGAAATTGTTTTTAGATCTTATGGTTACTTATTAAACACTCAAAAATTGAGATTGTTTCTGGTCACATTGAAGGATAGAGCTCTTAAATGGTTCGTGAGTTTAGGGACTAATTCAATAAGATCATGGAATCATATGCAAAAAATATTTCTAGAAAAATAGAAAGATCATAATCTTAAAGTATAAATTTTTAGAATGAATGAAAAAGAAGATGAGGGTCTTGAGGATCTAATAGATAGGTTCATGTATAGTGTTAAGAGGGAAAAACTACATCATTTAGGATCTGACACACTAAAAACCCTCTTTCTTAGAACAATTAGGGATGAGTGGATTGATATTCTTGATCTCATGAGTAGACGTGATGTATAACAATTATCATTTGAAGAAATTTGTGAAACATGCAAACACATATGAAGAGGAAGGGAAAGAGTAAGTAAATCAACATCAAGATCAACAAGTCAAGCTAAAGTTTGAAATCTGTTTGATGATTTCAAAACATAAATCCTTAGCAATCTAACCAAACAAGTAGAAATTTTAAGAATGCAAGATGAGGAAAAAGAATATGTTGATATTTGTGTTGTCCATGCAGAATCACATGCTATTAGATATTTCCCCTCATTACCAACGTTGAAGGAAGTTTACCAAGAGGACAATGAAGAAAGTCAATTGTCAATGCAACTATGTTATGTAGCTCCAAGATGACCATGGCAGCCTACTCAACCTGATATGATGCAAGAGCCTAATTCACAATTTCAAGCTTATTCACATCCATCTCAAAGTAATTGGAACACACCCTTTTTTTGGCAACCTTGGCCATCTCAACCCCAGAATCAATCTTTCCAAGGAACTTATGGGAGCCATGCACAATATCCTCAATATTTTTCTCAATATCCTCCATACCCAACTCCATGTTATCCCTACCATTCACGTCCACCACAACCACAACTCCAACCACATCCATCTCAAATACCCACTCCCACTCAACTACATGTACCTCCATAGTGAAGTAGCTTAGCCCACATACAATGTTGAGGTACAACACTT
The DNA here is from genome assembly GCA_031772625.1 of Pinus tabuliformis. Lineage (NCBI taxonomy): Eukaryota > Viridiplantae > Streptophyta > Pinopsida > Pinales > Pinaceae > Pinus > Pinus tabuliformis. The sequence goes on from CM062820.1 coordinate 1,301,793,238, forward strand.
CCAAACATCTCCTATTGATCTAAATGGTATTCATCTTAACTCATGAATAGTATTAGAAAGGGGATTCTCTTGATATCATTAAAGGACAACATGCAAAAAGAAGATTCTAATGAGAAGAACAAAGAATCATGTGTTGCACTTGACGAAGAGCAGACAATAGAATCAGAGATTGGGAAAGTTCCCTCACGGTTACCATCAGAGCCTATATTTGTTAAAGAGAATAATCAGCAAAAAGAAGAAAATGTGAACTTCGTGGAAGAAGAAGACATTCAAGATGATCCACATCAGCAAGTGGACCAGGGGTATCACAACAATATTGAAATATGGTTCCAGACAATCACTAACTTGGAAAAATACTCTCCTCTTCAACTGTGCTAAATATCATCAAAGTCAAAGCATTTGGTCTCTTACATTTAGGTACATGTCAAAGAATATGCTTTGAGCCTGTACATGATTTTATTTGTCATCTAGTAATGCAAGTGACTCCATTGGAAGTATTCCTACACTTGAAAACGATTTTGTTTTTTTCAGGTAGAGTAGGATAGAAAAAGAAATAAAAAAATGAAAAATAAAAGAAAAAAATAAAATCTCAGGTGAAAACCTCCTTTGAGGCGCCTAGGCAGAACTACTAGTTGAAAAATTCATTGAGGCAACTAGTAGGCCTAGAAGAAAGAAAGAAGAAAAAATAAAAATCTTTGCTCCATGTATCTCTCTCTCATGAATGCAAGTGTTTTACAACCTCTGCAAGCAACAAAAACAAGTTAGCCACCAAAAGAAAAGTTGATCAAAAGCCTAGTCAAAGGAAGTCAAACTTGGACTTTTTCTTCCTTTGCTTAGATACTCTAGAAGGACCAAGGCCATGCCAATCCATCACCCTCATCTATTTCCACCATCCACTCATCATTCCCAAGATTTTACCACTCATTTTCCTTGTTTTCCTAAAATGCTACAGGAATATTTTGTAGTTACTACAGGAAACAAAAATACATAGAGAAGAAAGTTATTTTTTTCATATATCGGAAACCATGCATTTTTTTCAAAGTTAATTCAAGGGGAGATGCATATGGATGATAGTAACATGCACAAGTAATTTCAACAAATTCTGGTTCACACATTTTGAGAAATTGACCTCCATCACCTACAACCATTTTTGAGTTTTCTTGATATTCGTGCATCTATTTGTAAATTTATTTCATGGGGAGATGAATATAGACAATGGTAGCATGCCCAAGCAATTTCAACAAATTCTAATGCACAAGTTTCAAGAAATTGACCTCCATCACCTACAACCATTTTTAATTTCTCTCTATATTCGTGCATCCATTGGCCAAGATTTTTTATGGGGAGGTGCATAAGGATGATGGAAACATGCTAAGAAAAGTTAAAGTCAAACCCCTCTACAAATTGGGAGATATGGACAAAACAAGTCTATTACAGGCGGTTGTCCTGAATTACTACAATAAGGTTTCATAGTACTACAGGATGGCTGAGAAGAAGCTACAAGAGGCAATCTGATTGGAAAAACAGGTCAAAAGGTCATATATTCTTTAGGGAAGGTTGATATAGGCCCCCCAACACCACTTTCATCACTCATCCACTCCATCTAACCGAAATCCATCTTCAAACTTCACTCTGCCTTACATGAAAAAAATGAGGAAAAACTTTGTCATCAACGTTTCCACCACCTACACCACCTCTTGATGATTTTAACCCTATCCTTATACCTCATATGAATTTCCATCAATCCCACATGCATCAATTAGGTATCAAAGAGTAATTAAATGACTTCTATAGAAAGAAGATTCCTCCTATAAGTAGCCTGTACAGTTACAATAAAACTCAGCATCAATTCCTTTTTCACTCACACAAAAAAAAACTAGCCACCTTGAGCAACATGAATCCATTTGTGAAGATAAAAAAGGGGGCACACACTCCTTAAGAAGCAGTCCATCCACTCCACAGCAAAATATTGAATAGAGGAAAGAAAATTGCATGCATCAACCTTATCATTCAAACAATCAGTAAGCTATGAAGACCTGTGTAGAAGTAAGCAAAGAAAATTAGCACCTCTAGGGAAGCATGGATCAATCATCAACTCAGCAGCAACATGCATGCCTCTCCAACAACCATCAAGTAGGTACATGTATGCAATATGCTTGACCTCTTCTCTTAATAATTTTATAGTTATAATTTTTTGTCAATGCATAAGAGGTGAGGTTTTATAAAGCTAAGGATGGTTCAACAGTCTTAGCCACCCTCAATTAGTTAATTCCAACTAACTCCCTCACTCATGCAATGTGGAAAAGCCAAATTAGGAAGTGTGATGATTTTGAGGAGAGGGGACAACAGTTAAAAGAGGATATTTGTGAAAAGGCCAAGTAACCAAAGCACTCCAAGCCCTCCATCCACTTCATATCCATTATCTATCCATCGTTGATCCATTCCATTTCATATGAAAAAAATAACATTTTTCGAGAAAAAACCCTACACTCTGTCTCACCTTGAAAATTTCTTGAAAATATAACACAGAGCACATCCTCTCTATTTTCACAAACCTACACTACTCCCTCTGAGCCCTAGCATCATCCTCCAAACCCTCTACATCATTTCTCATCACACCCATACAGTTAGAAGACCTTGAAAGAGAAGGAATTATTGGGTGTGGAGCCTGATTATCTTCTGTATTTAAAGGTTTCAGCCGAATGTATACCCCAGGAAGACTATACACCCCTCCACGCGGGGGGGTGCGTGGGGGACTTGTCTTGCAGATATGTTAACAAAAGGTGTAACCAGGGAGAAACTGGGAATCTGCTCAGTTTCAATTGGCCTTCAAGTATGATGAAGAAGATGAGAAACAGCTAGGTCCAAAGCAGAGTTATTGTCTAGCAAATGAAGCAGCGGTGGAGTTGTTATAATTCTCCAAGTGGGATATTGTTGGGTGTGGAGCTTGATTATCTTCTGTATTCAGAGGTCTCAGGCGGATGTATACCCTAGGAAGATTGTACACCCCTCCATGCGGGGGGGGTGTGGGGATGACTTGTCCCCCCCGTGGGGGTTTGGGGGGGCCAATCCCCCGCGACTGGGGGGTCAAGGGGCCAGCGATCCCCCAGCGGGGGTTCGGGGGCACTACCCCTGAAGGTAAAAAATAGATGTAAAATTGCCTTGTAAAATTCTAGAAATTTCTAGTCAATCTGGACCATTCATTAGGCGGATGATCTGATGGTAGAAGTTATGTTTGATTTAAGGTTTTTCCCTAGAAGGAAACCCCTCGCTATATATGAGGGAATTGTATTGCGTCTATGTAGATCTATATTCTGAGTGAGGAAAAGAGAGGAGATTGAGAGTGAAGAGGGAGTTACAGCAGATATGTTATAGGTTGTATCTCTTCAGTTTGCTAGATAATATAATAAAAGAAGGATTGGTTGTTTCTCTATGGACGTAGCCCAAACTGTGTAAACCACGTATATATGTGTCTCTTTTGTTTTATGCGTTTTCTGTGTTTATATTTCTGCAATATTTTATGTGTTCCATTGCTCTGTAATATATAATTTTATAACAACTGGTATCAAAGCTGAAGGTCTATTTGGCTGATAAACTCGCAAGAGAGAAGGGTTCCTAGTTCGAGTGGGAGCAATGGTAGAATATGATAGGTTTAGGGTCGAAAAATTCAACGGCTAAAACTACCAGCTGTGGAAGATGCAGGTGGAAGATTATCTGTATTAGAGAGATCTGTACCTACCATTGAGTGGAAAGACAAAGAAGCCGACGAGTATGATAGACACATAATGGGATATTCTCAACAGAAAGGCACTTGGAACAATACGGTTGTGCCTAGTGGCATCGGTAGTGTTTAATATTTCAAACGAAACGACAACAAAGGGTTTAATGTCGGCACTAGCCAAACTATATGAAAAACCCTTGGCCTCAAATAAGGTATTTCTTATGAAGCATTTATTTAATATAAAGATGTCAAAAGGTGGATCTGTTGCAGACCATTTAAATGATTTTAATATAGTTACAAGTTAGTTAAGCTCTGTAGGGGTAAATTTTGATGATGAAGTTAGGGCTCTGTTATTTCTATGCTCATTGCCTGAAAGTTGGAATGGTTTAATTATGGCCATTAGTAACTCTGTCTCTAGATTTAGTACTTTAAAGTTTGATGATGTTTTCGGTGCAATCCTTAGCAAGGAAATGCAACAGAAAAGCTCCGGTGAGACATCAAGTAATGATTTGACTGTAGAGACTAGGGGAAGAAAAATGGAAAGAGGAAAGAGCTTAGGATATCACAGTAAGTCAAGAAAAGGTAGATCCAAGTCCAGATCGGGGATAGTGTGCTGAAAATGCAGGAAGAAAGGACACCTGAATAAAGACTGCAAGTCTCAGAAGGGACAAGGAGATGCACAACAAGAAACTAATCATGAAGCGAATGTAATAGGTGATGTGTTGCAAGATGCTTTGATTTTTTCACTAGAAAATATTATTGATATTTGGTTGGTAGATCTAGGGGCCTCATTCCATGCCACACCTGATAGGAAACATTTTCATGATTATGTTCAAAGAGATTTTGGACAGGTTCAATTGGGTGATGATAAATCCTATAAATCATTGGAATGGGTACAGTTTTTATAAAACAACAGAATGGAAACCAATGGCTATTGAAGGAGGTAAGGCATGTTCCAAATCTGAAGAAAAATCTGATTTCAACAAGGCAGTTGTGAGGTGAAGGTTGTGTAAGTACTTTCACAGATAAAACTTGGAAGGTCACTAAAGGATCCTTAGTAATAGTGAAAGGAGGAAAGGTTAGTACATTGTATTTATGCAATGGTATTTCTAATTATGTTAATGCTTTAACCTCTATAGGAGAAGATATGACATTATGGCATCATAGGCTCAGGCACATGAGTGAGAAGGGGATGCAAATTCTTTGCTCAAGAAATTTGTTGCTAGGTTTGAAGCATGTTGATTTAAAATTTTGTGAAAATTGTGTTTATGGAAAACAGAAGAGAGTTATATTCCTTAGAGTTGGGAAAGAAAATAAGAGTGAAAAATTAGAGCTTATGCATATAGATGTATGGGGACCTTCTCAGGTATCATCTCTTGGTGGCTCTCGTTATTACGTTACTTTTATTGATGATGCAACCAGAAAAACCTGGATTTATTGTATTCGAAATAAATCTAATGTATTTGATACTTTCAAGAAATGGAAAGCTTTGGTTGAAAATGAGACAGGAAAAAGGTTGTAGTGTCTCAGATCATATAATGGAGATGAATATTGCAGCAGAGAGTTTGATAGGTACTGTTCAAAGAATGGAATTCGCAGAGAGAAGACAGTTCCAAGAACACCACAAGAAAATGGTGTTTCAGAAAGGATGAACAGGACAATCATGGAGCGTGCAAGTTGCATGAGATTGCATGCAGGATTGCCTTTACAATTTTTGGCAGATGTTGTAGATACTACTGTTTATCTGATAAACAGAGGGCCTTCAAGTTCCTTGGATGGTGGTATTCCAGAGGAAGCATGGACAGGTAAAAAGGTAAACTACTCTTTTTTAAAGACTTTTGGTTGTGAAGCCTTTGTCCACATTAACAAAGAAAATAGAACAAAGCTTGAGGCAAAATCAAAGAAATGTACCTTTATTGGATATGGTGTTAATGATTTTGTTTATCACTTTCATGATTATGAAAAACATAAAGTCATTAGGAGTGGAGATGTAATATTCAATAAAAAGGTTTTGTATAAGGATCAGTTGTAGGAAAGGAAATAGGAAAAAGAAAATAGAGAATACACAGTGTTTGACGAGATCACAGAAAAAGTGATGATGCCTGAAAATCATAATAATCAGCAGCCAAAAAAACAACCACAACAACAAGCACTTCAAACACTTGAAAGTGGTGTTAGAATATCTACCAGGATAAGTAGACCCCCTGAACGATGCTCTCCTTCATTATATTATGTATTTTTGACTGATTCTAGTGAACCAGAATGTTATGAAGAAGCAATGCAGGTAGAAACCACGAAGAAGTGGGAGCAAGCCATGAAAGAAGAGATGGACTCCTTAGCACATAACCAAACTTGGGACTTAGTCAGGGTGCCTGCAGGTAAAACAACATTGCAGAATAAATGGGTTTACAAGTTGAAGGAAGAAGATGGAGGTAGAAAAAGGTATAAAGCTAGACATGTGGTGAAAGGGTTTGCATAGAAAAGGGGTATAGACTTTGATGAGATATTTTCTCCTGTTGTGAAAATGACTTCAATCAGAACTATTCTAAGTCTAGTAGCAGCTAAAGATTTTCATCTCGAGCAGTTAGATGTACAGACAATCTTTCTCCATGGGGATTTGGAGGAAGATATATATATATATACAACAGCCACAAGGATATGAGGTAAAAGGGAAGGAGAAACTAGTGTGCAGGTTGAAGAAGAGCTTGTATGACTTAAAATAGGCTCCAAGGCAGTGGTATCTAAAATTTGACAGGTTTATGTCTGAACAAGGTTATACTATATGTCACTCTAATCATTTTGTTTATCTCAAAAGGAAAAATGATGAAAGCTATATTATATTGTTATTGTATGTATATGACATGCTTGTTGCAGGTTCTAACATGTAGGAAATAAATGTGCTCAAAATGAAATTGGCAAACTCATTTGCAATGAAGGATTTGGGTGCTGCAAAACAAATCCTTAGTATGAGAATAACTAGAGACGGAAGAATCAGAAATTAACATTGTCTCAAAGTGAGTACATAGAAAAGGTGTTGAAAAGGTTAAATATGCAGAATGCAAAACCAGTTAGTATAACTTTGGCTAGCCATTTCAAATTAAGTAAGGAGGCATGTCCCAAGATTCAGGAAGAAATGGCTCATATGTCTAAAGTTCCATATGCATTAGCAGTTGGAAGCTTAATGTATGCAATGGTTTGCACAAGGCTTGATATTGCACATGCAGTGGGAGTTGTAAGCAGGTACATGAACAATCCATGAAAAGAAATTTGGATGGCAGTGAAGTGGATTCTCAGGTATTTGAGAGGTACCACAAATCAAGCATTATGCTTTGGTGGTTCAAACATTGCTCTACAGGGATATGTTGATACAGATATGGTAGGTAACAGAGATAACAGGAGGAGCACTACAGGATATGTATTTACTATAGGTGGAACAACTGCCAGTTGGGTTTAAAAAATCCAAACTGTTGTTGAACTCTCAACAACAAAAGCAGAGTATGTTGCTGCTACAGAGGCTAGTAAAGAAATGATTTGGTACAAAGGTTTCTAGAAGAATTGAGTAAGAAGCAGGAGTTGGGCAGGTTTTACAGTGACAGCTAGAGTGCCATACATATTGCAAAGAACTCTACATTTCATTCCAAGAGTAAGCATATACAACTCAAGTACCATTTCACACGGTCAGCATTTGAAGATGGGAAATTGAAACTGGAAAAGATACACACTAGCCATAATCCTGCAGATATGTTAACAAAAGTTGTAGCCAGGGAGAAACTGAGAATCTACTCAGTTTCAATTGGTCTTCACATATGATAAAGAAGATGAGAAGCAGCCAGGTCCAAAGTAGAGTTATTGTCTAGCAAATGAAGCAGTAGTGGAGTTGCTATAATCAGTCTCCAAGTGGGATATTGTTGGGTGTGGAGCCTAATTATCTTCTATATTCAAAGGTCTCAGCTGGATGTATACCCCAGGAAGATTGTACACCCCTCCACGCGGGGGGGTGTGGGGATGACTTGTCCCCCCCGCGGGGGTTCGGGGGGGACGATCCCCCCCGGCTAGGGGGTCCGGGGGCTAGCGATCCCTTGGCAAAGGTTTAGGGGCACTGTCCCTGAAGGTAAAAATAGATGTAAAATTGCCTTGTAAAAGTCTAGTAATTTCTAGTCAATTTGGTTCGTTGATTATGTGGATGATCTAATGGTAGAAGTTATGTTTAATTTAGGGTTTTTTGCCCTAGAAGGCAACCCCTCGCTATATATGAGGGAATTGTATTACGTCTATGTGGATCTATATTCTAAGTGAGGAAAAGGGAGAAGATTGAGAGCGAAGAGGGAGTTATAGCAGATCTGTTGTAGGTTGTATCTCTTTAGTTTGCTGGATAATATAATAAAAGAAGGACTGGCTATTTCTCCGTGGAAGTAGCCCAAACTGGGTGAACCACATATATCTGTGTCTCTCTTGTTTTATTTGTTTTCTGTGTTTATATTTCTGCAATATTTTATGTGTTCCATTGCTCTATAATATATAATTTTCAAACAGGAATGACTACTACAAGAAGGCAGAATGCTGCTACAATAAGGAAGAAAGGAAAAAATTGTGCTAAAAACCAAAATTGTAGTGCCTAAGAGAGACCTAATCAAAACAGAGAACTCCAAAGCCCATTAGGAAATCATCTAGGCCACAAAAGAGAAGGAGAATGTAACAAAAAGAAAGAAGGAATTCACCATCAAAATAGAACTCAAACTGCAGTGATGAAAATAGGCTGTCCAAGGGGTCCTTAATCTCTTTCGAGATTTTGTCCAAGACCTAAAAGATGTTATAGAAAGGGGAGAAAGGCATGGAAAAGCTGGTCCAAAATGGAATTGAGGGGCACGAAAGTCAAGGTGAGGCCCTACCCTAGGCTCAGACTATCATTTCTACTAAAAATAGGTTTAAATAGGCTGCTACAAGGTTTCCTGTAGTTACGGCAAGAATTACTATTGGATGTACTAGTTTACTACATTATCTCCTCTAAGGGCATTTTGAGGGTTCCAGAGGTGTCCAAATGGTGGAAAAAGGTAGCAAGAGATTGGAAAAGGATGTGGAAGACTTTTACAAAATGAAAAATCTTAAAGAACCCATCTTGTATAAGGGGAAAAATGCAGGAATGTACAAATTAGGGAGGCCACTAGGGCCATGAATGAGGCACAATGAGGTCACTAAGTTTCTCATAGGATTAGCAACACTTTCAGTAGAGGGTACGATGGGCCTCGAAATTAGACATAAATTATGGCCCATCTAACCATCCTTCAACACATTAAACATCTCTTTTTTCATTAGATAATGTATTTCTAACTTTAATATGTTCATTAGGAAGGTTTATGGATAATTGCATATTTGTGCCTAATATTATTTATTTTTGTGGAATATTGTGAGAATATTGGGAAGATTATGAAGATTTGGAGGAGGAGATAATTTAGGGACTTTCTCCCTACTACAAGCTTATCAATATTAAATAATATATCAAGAACATATTTTGAAATTATTGCACAAATTCTGGAGCTCTAATGATTGAGAAAATCTAGGAATGTGTTCCGTGTCATTTAATGCAGATTCCTAGTATTGGGAACCAGTGTTGGGTGTGTGTTATATTCTTTCCACAACTACCCCACACATAGGGGGTGGTATCCATCCCTTTACGTTGCATTGGGCATAACAAGGGAGTCAAAAGGGGGCGATTTCCCCCCCTATTGGGGGGTATGTAGGGGGCCAGTAGCCCTCTACACAGCGTCTCGGGTAGCACCCCAGGAATTTGTTTTTTAGACCCTATATTAAGTGGGTGGAATTACCTATGGTTTTGTGCATGGATTTCACACATGGTTTTCAGCATGATGGTTTTCTTTCCATGGTATTTTGTAGATTCAGTCAAGGTAACTACCATTCTGTTCTAATATAAGGTTAATGAATTGAGGTTTATGGATGCTTCGACATGTATATATATATATATATATATGTGTGTGTGTGTGTGTGTGTGTGTGTGTGTGTGTATTGTAACATTGAAAGGAATATAATGAAAAATCAATCTGGTAGCCCGAATTTTTGGATCCAGGGGAAAATACCTTTGTACATATGTTTTATGTTTTATGGTCTTGCCATTGTTTATTTTCTGTTTTTAGAATTTGTATGTACGTAATTTCTGAATGGGGTGAAAACTTACAACCAGATCCACTATTTGAGCGATTTTGGTGGGAAAATATTCCTCCTTTCATGAGGAATGCTTCCTAATCATTTTTTATAAGTACTAAGTTGAATTTTCCTCTAGGGGTTGGATTTTCTTATTCTTCTTGTGGAGAGAACTCATATTTTTGCAGCTTCACTATCATTTCTTGCAGGGATGTAATTGTATTGATGGAAATAATGAAGACTAGTGTCATATTAAGCTTCTAAATCTTTGTCTTCTTCATAGGACTCTAATTTTCCTTGGTCTTGGCCATCCCAAGAGCCTCAAATACCTTTTGTATCATTTAATATTCTTATTTTCACTTCTTATTCACATGCATCTCTTGTTCTTGTATTTTTTCTATTTCTGCGTTTAGTGTTAATGATTTCTTGTTGTAAGATTGGGTTAAATGGTTGAATTAAGTTATTTTACAAGATCAAAAGCATCATTTCAATCATTAGAACATCTTTGGAATTTCATATCAATCATTTAGCTACTTGGATTAGTTTTCTTATTCCCAGATCTAGATTTCTGGAAGTACCTTGTGGAAAATAACAGTAACTTTTTGATATGTTTTAGAGCATTCTAATGAGATTTAATTGAGTTGATTCAAATTGATTTATATCAAAAAAAAATGTATTTAATAAAAAAAATTACCCCATTGCATTTGCACGTGATTAGGTTAGGCATTTGATAGATTACTAGCTCACTAGTTCTCGCATTTTTAGATTTTAGACTAGTAATTTTCTACTATTTTTTAACATGGATTAACAGAGGTATTTTGAGTGATTCTAGTTCGAATGGAGACCTAAGATATACTAACCCATAAGTGGGGCATTGAGCCACTACTTACTCCTCAAAGAAAATATTACAGACTATCTTGGCTATGCGGAAGGAGCTAAGGTGAAAAGTCTTTACATGTACAAATGAGGGGGTGTTTATAGCCAAGGGTGAAACTAACCCTTGTGGTTGTTCGACTACCCTTATGAATATTTAAATTCGATGAATTTTCGACTTTACATGACTCTTTGTACAACAAGTAGGTCTCTTGGACTTCCACATTACATTACATTGATAGAGAGTATGGTCCACAGTAGAGATGTGGACGACATAAGTCATTACATGACTCGACATAATAGTGTTGGTACATTCATGTTGTAGTTGGTGTGCATGTCGAGCTGCAGTGTTGCTAGGTGATGGATGTCCTGATTGTGTGTCACAACTCCACCTCCACATGGCAAAGTGCATGAAGTCTTCGATGGTCATTGGTTGGCTTGATGTTTCTTTTGCACGTTATTCTTTTCTTGTATGTTGGAAGGCTTGACAGTTTCGTCTGTTCGCGAAAGGTGCATGTTCATTCATTCATCCATCCATGAGCACATATTTCATGTTTTCTCATCCATCCATCTATGAACACATATTTGCATGATTTTCCATTCGCGAGCATGTATCTTTGTATGCATCATTTTTTCGTCCGTTGGTGAACCTGTCCTTTTTCATGTGCTCCTCTTTGTTCATCTCATTCGTCGTCATGCCATGTTTTTTTGTGTACTTATTCCTACAGTCACTCATGATGAGATGACATAAGATCCAAAAAACTCCTAGTCTACCATGATACATGATCATTTTGGATGCAGGTGACCAGTAGAGGCAACAAGGTTGTGAGGCAGGATGAATGCTCTAGGCACTACTGATGAAAACTATGTAAGAGTCACTAGGTAATGAAGATGGGCAATCTGGATTGACAATGACTGTCTGTGAGGTCTAGCTCAGCTGGAGAACAAAACTGTGCACTTTTTGAGGGGAACAGTCTAGGCTATAGGAATGTTGGGTAAGCAAAATTTGTGCATTTTCTGGAATGAGCGAGCAGCAAGGCTTGGCAGAAAAACTATGCAATTTTTTGGAGGAAGAGGTCAGGCTGTAGGGAGGCTTGGTAGACAAAATTTGTTCAATTTTTTAGAGGATTAAGCTGGGATCTTGGTATCCAAAACTGCACAAATCCTATACGGAAGTGGCAGTTGGATGATGGCTCACTGGCAGCAGGAACTGTGCAATTCCTAAGGGGAACTTGCAGTTAGCTTTCGAGAGCTTGGCAACAGAAACTACGTAATTCCTAGAGGGAACTAGCAGTCTATTGCCGAGAGCTATTGGTGAGAGAAATTGCTCTGATGCTGGGAGGTCAGCCTGCTGATCATCTTTGCATAATTTCTGAGCTGAGCAGACAGTTGGGCAATAAAGGGCCTATTCATGAAAGCTGTGCAATTTTCTGGATGACGAGTTGGTCAACTGTCGAGAGGGTTGGCTGGAAAAATTGTGTAATTTTGTGACAAAGACAAGGATGGGAATTGGGTGTCTATCTGGTTTGTGTGCACAATTTTCTCAGTTAGTAGAGTGGGTAATGTTTGCAACCTCCGCGCAATTTTTAAGGGGAGTTAGTCTCGGGGTGGCTGCCAGGTCAAACTCTTCGGTTGACCAGCATGGATATTGATTGATTTGCTTGTGGGAAGCACAACTTGATATGACTTTCTTGGTGCTCTTGTGCTATTCTACTTTATATTCGATCGATTTGATGGTGGGGTGATGGTTCGACTCTCAGAGGTAAGTCCGGTCGTCAAAACTTTAGCAAAATGACTAAGTGTGTGAATGAGTGAAAGATGCATATGTGATCTTTCAAAAACACACTTGCATGACTCAACCATGAGATGCCTCGAATCATCCAGACACATATGTACAACATGACTGACTGACGGTGTAGGTGACAAGCACGGCACTTGCGGTTGATCGCTAGTCGACCATGACGACGCTTGCACGGCAGTGAATGTGACTCCGTGTGTGAGTGCGACAGATGATTCATAGCAAACACAACAAGTACATGTGAAGCGAAGACTTTGAGCATAACTAGAACAAGGTTCCAAGCATGACCTTGACATCAACATGCAAGACTTGGTGAAATTAATAAACAAAGTGAATGTTAAGACTCACGCAAGCTCATGGAGTGAACCCGAATGCATGCAGTCATCAAGCGAAACTCTCAAGGGAGGCTTCAAAATTGGGTGCAGGCCAAAATTTTGGAGGGTGGTTGTAGCCAATACAAACTTGGCGACACATTGGTAGAATTCCAACCTCTCTGTGTTGGTTCATGGCTACCATAGGGCCTTGGTATTTTGGGGAGTATTTAATCATTGTAAGGGTTACTTTGACTTCCCCACTTACCACATGGACATACATGGTTGAATTTTTTCCAACTCAGTCAAACACAATCAAAATTTAGCTTGATCACAGTGGTTCAAATTAGGAAGGGTAGGTTAGCTCACGAGTTGAAGATTTTTAGAGTATAAATTTCCATATTTGGTGTTTCTCCATTGCCAGCAGGCCTGGACAATACCCCAACAAAGTCACGTAGGAACACACACTTTTCTCCACTACCAGCAAGCCTGGTTAGTACCCTGGTGGAGTTGAACACTTCACCTCTTTGCACAGGAAGCCTTTCTCTTCTTTCACCCTTGTATTTTTCAAGATGATTGATCATAGGCACTTATGTATTTTTGAGGCGGAAGAGGGATCCTGACTTATTGAGAGCAGAAGAGGCATGTGTTAGAGTCCTATAATGATAGGATTCATAATTTTAAATTGGCTGAGGTTAAGTCTTATAATATTGTACATACCTTTACTTTCTACAAATATTTTCCATATTAAAATTAAAAAATGAAAAGAGAGTATGTCCTAAAAGAAATATCAAAGGACAAAAAGAATAAGAAAATATCAAAAAAATGAAAAAATATGAACCCCAAACAAAAACAAATCATGAAAGTGTGCAAGTCCAAGTGTGACTACTTTTTACTTTACTATTTTAAATAATGGTTGTATGCAGCTTGTCATACATGCCACAACCCATGATAGTCAAACTGTTTAATCTTGACTACATCATACTTTGAATTTCATGTTTATAGTTAGAGAATAAAAATCTGGCCAAACAGTTTAATCTTGGCAGATTAGTAGATAGGTACAGAAATAAAAGGAGCTCATTAGGTTAATCTGAGCCCTTGGAAGATATAAGGTTAGAAGTAGGTAGTTTGTTTCATAAAAGAAAAAGAAAAGAAAAGGGTTTGCTAGTTTAAGTGCACCCAACAAAGTGAAGAAAAAATGTTAGGGTAAGTAGAAGAAAGGTTGCAGAAATACAAGCTATTTGAGGCATAAGCACATCTATCATGTTTAATCATGTGTTTCAGTGTACAAGAGTAGTTGTGAAAAAAAAGGATGCTCATAAGCTGATTTACCTAACTTCCGCCCATTGCATTTCACCCCCCACTATATACTTACTAATTTTGCTTTTACCCCTTCATGGCTTGTGAAGACACCATTTCCTTTCATTTTGACTCCTTCCCCTTGGTTTCACAGATTCCCTAACCAATTTACCTTCCAAATTCATCCCCCTTCCCAAAAATCCCATTCCCCTAGTGTGAAACCATTTTTCCCAAAAATCACTTTCCCTTTGATTAATTCCCCTAAAAACCCCAAAACAGTCATAAAAACCCTTTGTCCTAAGTTTAAACCCCCCCCCCGCCCCCACTTCATTAAATTCCACTATAATATCATTTTCCGATAAAACATTTGCCCCACTTCATAAACCCACATTGCAATTAAACCCACAATTAATCATTGGTTAATTACAACTTAAGTGTAATTAATTCCATGGGACTCGTTAACTTCCACCCCCATTCCCCATCGTGCTACTCCACCACTCGATGACCATTGGATCGTCCACCCCCATATCCTATGGCCCTTGCCCATATCATGCCCTCTCATTGCCCAACCTTTACCGACCTAAAAGCACGCGATATGGGTGGTATTGCCCGGGCCCCCTTGGGTTACGTGGCAGCATTGCGCTAAGTCACATGCTCTTAGGAAAATACTGCCCAACACCCATAAGTGGTGCGATATCCCTCGAATATCGCCTCCCCGCCATATAGCAAAACCATCACTGTTCATAAAAATAATTCCCGCCAATTTCTAACCACTCCCGATTAAAAGCCCACAGACCCCATTTGCACCTTTTTCTACTCGTTTGCACTGCGATATCCTCCAAAGCATCCCTATGCCTCCCAATATTCTGCAACCAATTTTCAACCATCGAGTACCATCCAAAACACCACTAGACACCCAATTCGGCCATCCACAGAACACCTGAAGCCACAAAAACCTCTACAACCAACATTCAAAGACCAGTTTGCAGGCCTAACCATAAATTATAGGTATTTCGACATAAAACCAGAACGAACCTCTTAGTTTAAAACGTACAACAAAATTCATGAAATAATTGATTGAATTTAATTGAATTCCCTTAAATTGAGAGTATTCCCTCTCCTAAAATACCAAAACTCCTTCCTGCGAACTACCAATACCCTACCCCTCTACCAGAGTTGCCAAGAATCCATTTTCAGAAGCTTTATAAGCCTAATTCCCATTTTTATCACAAACATGGCTGCCCCGACCTCTTTGGATGTCAAACCGATCACAATCCCTCACTTGGATATTGACCATTTGGCCATGGCAGACAAGGATTTCCAAATTAAAGACACAGCCACTCCAGGCCATATGCTAAGAATCCACTGCTAGGCTAAGGATAGGTTCCTAAACCATGTTGATGATATCTACATTTGGGAATCCAATTTACCCAAGTATATATTCCCAGAATTTCACCCATTCCCAAACATAGTACATTTTTGTCATCCCTGTTATGTTCCAAGCCATAGGGCTATTGAGGCACCAAATGTTATGAAACCAGCGCACAAAAAGATAGATCAACACCTTAGAAATAAGCCTCTTCAAGGAGGCAACCTCCTTTACATTACACAAATGAACAATTCTTAGATGATAAAAATGACAAGACCTCCTTTATATATATAGGAGTCTAAGGGGTCATAATATAATCAGAGCCAACATAACAATAATAATGTAAGGGCACAATAATAACAATAGTGGGCTTCTATGGGGCACAATAATAAAAATATGGGGACTACATGGGCACAACAATATAATAAGGGGGTTGTACTAATAAAAATAAGGGGTTACACTAGTAGTATAAGGACCTAACATGCCCCTCTCCTTCAAAAAGTGTTGTCCTCAATGCTTGAGTAGTTCTTAATGCTTCTGTATAAATTCTTGTTCTCCCACATGGAAAATTTAGCGGGTAAGTCCTTCCACCTGATGAGATACTCTAAAACTGATCTATTTCGTAGGTTTCGATTTCTTGGTTATGTGGCTGCTTGGCTGCTTCAGAGTCCAATATGATTTTTCCTTCCTTGTCAAGTTCTCGCAATACTATTTGAACTAGGATCTTCTGCAACTTTTGAATGAGTTCCCACTCCTTTGGGCATATGGATATCTGTAAGGCTTGATGTTTAGAGAAACACTTCTTGGAATCAAATGAATAGCATGATCATGATCACGAATAGGTAGGAGGCCTTTGGGAGTCTCAAATACCTTAGAATTATTCTCCAAAACGTTTTGGAGATCTGGAGAAATATATGATTTCGATGTGGGGTCCTCTAGTGGACATAATTGTGCTATTACACCTTGTTGTTATTTATTTAGAAGTTTTTTCATGCTGTTAGAGTTGATTATCTTTCCAGGTTTCCCTTTGATACTACTCAAATCAGCTTCCTTTCCTTCCCAAAAAAATTTCAAGAAAAGTTCTTGAAAATTAAAAGTTATCATACCTAAAGATTGTAGCCATTGGACTCCTAGTAAAACATCAACACCACCCATTGGAACAGAAAGCATTAGGCTATTCAATACATACTCTCGCATGGATAGCTCGATATTATGGCACTCTCCAGAGCAATTTATGGTTCCTCCACTTGCAACCATCACTTGACACTCTGGTGTTGGATATAGGAAGCAATTCAGTTCCTTGGCTATCTTACAATGAATAAAATTATGGGTATTGCCCGAATCAATCAACACTATTACCTTTCTCTTCTTGATATGTCCTTCTATCGTTTGAGGAGTGCTAATTTCTTCCAATGCATTACAAGATATGGTTGGATTCATTTCTTGATGCTCGATGTGATCTTTCAATTCTTGAACATTTTTCTTCTTGATATGTCCTTCTATATTGATAGTTTGAGGAGTGGTAATTCTAGCCAATGCATTACAAGATATGGTCAGATTCATTTCTTCTTTCTTGATGTGATCTTTCACTTCTTGAACCCTTTTCTTCTGGATATGTCTTTCTATCTTGAGAGTTTGAGGAGTGGCAATTCTTTCCAATGCTTTACAAGATATTGTCAGATTCATTTCTTCTTTCTCTGGGGTTGGTTCCTAGTGTATATCCTCTTCTTTTTATGTTTCTTGATCCTTTTCTTCCTCCTCTTCACAATCAATGTAAAATGATTCTTCTCATCACACTTATGACCTTTAATGTATTTGTTATCACAATTATAACAAAGCCCTTTCACTCTTTTTTCTTCCAATTGTTGCGGTGTCAACCTTGTAGGTTGTGGAAGGCTAGGAGAAAAAACACTTCCATATTTATGTTTGTGAGGGGGAGAATTCCTTGTTGCCATAATTTTCCTTTCCACTTTTCTTTCCAACCTGAATGCCTTCTTCAATGAATTAGGTTCCCAAAGATGAACCTCATGTTGAATGTTATCCTTTAAAGTCCCTATTGTGACATCAATCCTCTGCTTCTCTGGAATATTATTTTCCCTTATATTCAATTTTTGAAAGTCCTCAATGTGCTCTGCCATTGAACACTTTTGTTTCAGATTTATCAATTGGCTAAAGGAGGTGTTTCTCTTTGTATCCTCATAATGTGTTATCATTTCCTCTATGAAAATTGACCACGTAACAAGTGCTTTACAAGAACAAAGCCCTTTATACCATAAATATTGATTTGGTTCTAAATATGAAGATGCAATATGTACCTTTTGTAACAGTTGCACCTCATGTAGATCAAAATATTGCTCCATCTATAGTATCCAATTTACCCGATCCTTACCGTCAAACTTCCTCATATCGCCTTTTCTTGATTTTAGGAGCTTGATCTTGAAATGACTGTAACTTTTTAATTTCGAATCTTCCAGTTTTGAAATCACGATCTATAGTAGCCCTTTGTGTCCTCTTTCCAATGCCACCAGTCTGATCAAAATTTTATTCTCCAAGAAAGAGTTATGCACATCTCCAACGATGACCTGATTATATACCTTTTCAGAAGAGTGAACTTGTATGAAGTGCCACGTGTCACTATTTTGACCTACAGATCTGAATAATATACACAAAAAACCAAAGTTTGTCCTCTTTTTGTAACTTCTTATCAAATTTCAATCTGGTACTTAGCGAGATAGTTATGTCGATTTTACCCAAGTTGCTTGTTTGGGATGTAATTCAAGAGCCTGCAGAAACCCAAAATGTCTTGGACTGTATCTTCGAAAATATAGTGCAACAAGATCTGAAATTCAAACCCAAGGTTCCAACTGATTTCTTCTCAAATGGGTCGTTTTTTAAGGTTCTGAAGCTTCGTAGAGGAACAGTTATAGCGAAACTTCCACGATGACCTATTTTAGATGAAATTCTGGAGCTTTCACAAAACTCTAACTTCCTCAAATCATATATCCTAAAATATAGTGAGACAAGATCCAAAATTCATACCCGAGGTTTAGAAATATTTCTTGTTAAATGGGTTTTTGTTTGACGTTCTGAAACGTCACAAAAAAATAGTTATAGTGAAAATGCCACGATGACCTGTTTGGAGCAGTGAAACCCTAGAATCCAAAGCTCTGATACCAAATGTTATGAAACCAGCTCACAAAAAGATAGAAAAGATAGACAAACACCTTAGAAATAAGCCTCTTCGAGGGGGCAACCTCCTTTACATTATACAAATGAAAAATTCTTAGATGATACAAATGACAAGACCTCCTTTCTATATATAGGAGCCTAAGAGGTCATAATATAATTAGAGCTGACATAATAATACTAATGTAAGGGCACAATATTAACAATATGGGGACTACATGGGCACACCAATATAATAAGGGGGTTGTACTAATAACAATAAGGGGTTACACTAGTAGTATAGGGATCTAACACCAAACCATGAGATATTATTCACCATTACTGCTAAATCCATCAACCAGATGTTGCAAATCTAGCCTAGTCCTAATCTGACTCCTTTGTCCATTGGACACCTATGGAACCTATACATCACACTAGATCTAGTTAAAATCAAACAAATTTTCTAGAATTTAATCATTGAGAAAAGACATACTCCTACAGACATTCCACCCTATGCTACTACTATCTTTTCAGAGACTAGTAGGAGAATAATCACCATGATCTTATGCATCCTAGGATACACATCAGATGAGCATGTAGATGAGGTCATCATGGCCTTCTTATCCATTTTCACTCCATGCAAGCCTCCTTCTATTATGTAAGATTATGCCTAGTTCATTGCTGACGGAATGCATGAACAATTCACTAGACTGCCCATTGAAAGAGTTTTCAAATACCCTTCAGTGTTGTTTCATATGTTCCCATATTACCAGACAAATAAGTTCCCTTTGAGGATCCAGAAATTAGATACCAAGGGAAAGGAGAGATCACTCATCTACTGGACACCCCTAGTCCACAAGTTCTCCACCTCATTCACCTATAAAGACTTCATAGACTCATTTGTGTACCTAGTCATGAATATGCTGACTTCTAAGACTCAGCCTAGAATCCACACAGATATTAAGAGAGTTTTGCAATTGGCCAAGGAAATCAAGGTGGGAGATTGGTACTTGTACCAAAACCACACTGAGATCAAGATTTATGGCTGTGAGCTAGCCCCCTACAAGTTGCCCAAATACCTCCCTATGAGTGTATTTTCTGTTGAGTACTTCAGGAAAATCATCAGTTCTTATGAGATCAACTTCCTAGATTATAGGAAGAAAACCCAATTCAAATTCAAGAACAAAATGGGCCCATTTATTTTCAACAACAGAGAAGCTTGAATAGAGGCCGATAGTTTACTTCAACTAAAGAAATTCAAAAACAGTTTCATCTAGCACTATGAACCTCATAGGGTCATAAACAAGCTCAGACTCAAGGTCAAGTTGGGAGCATACATCCACAACCCAAGGCCTGACAATGAACAATATGCTAACCAAGATGAGTGCGTGGAGAACACTTTGATTGACATGGGGAGCACTGTTGTGGATATAGAGAATACACTTATTGATTTGGAGAGACAATTTGATCATAACTCTTTCCTGCAGGTTCCAGAACAAGGAGGACCAATGAACATTCCTCCTAGCATACAGACTCCAGTAAATGAGGAGAAGAATCCTAAGAGGAGCAGGGATGAGGCATCTAGCTCTCCCATGGAGACTACTGATGAGCTGGTGGAACCAAGAAAGAGGCCCAAATTGAATCCTGTCTTTGAACAGGAGGATAACATTGCATCAGAAGAAATAATTGACACTAAGGCAATGAGACAGAAAGGTAAAGAAGGAGTTGCATCAGAGGAGACACAATAGCCCTCAACATCCAACACACAGTTGATAGATAAGTGGCCAAGTATGTAGATTTCTTCCTTTGTCAGGCTAGCTGACAAGGAAAAGGACATCAAATACAGATTTAAAGAAATCAAAATTAGGAATGAGAGACTAAAGGAAGAGACATATGCCCAATATCTCAAGCTCACACCACCAAATGAGACTAGATTGATGTCAGACTTTGACATCAAAGAAGGAAAAATGAAGGTCTCATTCTTGTAGCCCATAATACAGCAACCGAAGACCTCAGCAGAATATAAGAAGACAAATTATGAGGTCTTGGCCAGGGATGTTCATCCCATTGATCAGATCAAATTTCACAAGCAGGCTGGAGAAATGATCTACTCCACCATCACAGCTAAGGCCATGGCTTCTTATAAGTTGCAGGATTCATTAGGCAATATAACAGCTCAATTCAAGCTGGAGAGAGCATCTTCATAGGTTAAAGACACCAGGATAAACTCCTTGGAGGACTTGGTTATTGAACTGGGCCATGACCCAAGTGATGTAAAGGCCAAAAAGAAATTGATCAAAAAGAAGAATGACATAGAAGCTCTCAAGAAACAGTTCAAGTTGCTTATTTGCAGCACCCATAGACAAAAGAAGTCCTATAAATCCAGACCAATCATGACGAAATGATGGACTTAGTTCTTGTTATAGACATTTTTGTGCCTTACAGAAATAAGCATGAAATGTCCATAATCCAAGGGATCCAAAGTCCCTAAACATGTTGTTCCTACCCCTAGAGGAACAAGGCCAGCAAACCACAACAATTCACAGAAGTTCTCCACCAGAAACTGCTCAAAAACAAGTCAATTCAGGATCAATTCAGAAGCTCCACTAGCTGCCTGCGTTGAAATGCAGAGGTTACACTGGCTAGTTGCATTGCAACGTAGGTAGAAGCACTACCAGGGTGCGCTGAGCGGAAAGTGACAAATGTCAGGGTTCTTGTGAAAGGTGTCAAAGACTGTGGAAGCTTCCAGAAGATTCCTCCATGACACTTGCCTTGATGAGTTCGACTAAGTGATGAGTAAGAGGCTCTTAGCCTCCAAGTGGAAGTAAGAACTGACAGAGAAAGAGGACACTAGTCAGGTCACAAGCTGACTCATCTTCACTCTAAACATCTATATATAGATCTCTTCTCCATGGGATCTAGAGGCTGGAATTTTGTTATTGCAAAGAATTGTTGTTGGTTTGGGACTGGAATCATTGGGTGCTTAATGCTTTGGAGGGAGGTGAAGATAAGAATTTCATTTGCTAGGAAGGAGGTGCTGGATTAGACCTCTTGTGGTTGTATCTCCTCCTGAACCTTGTTATTCATCAATAAAGTTATCTTGGTTTCTCCTATATACTAATGTGTATTTGATGTATGATTGCATTAGTGTATTTGGTTCATTTCTAATCCTGAATCGGTTATGAATGTGAATATCTGCCTATGTGTACTGTTCTTCTCTTGTCACAAGTAGCTGTTCTCTTGTGATCTTGCAGGAACCTGTTAGAGCTGGGCTAGCGAGAAGGCAAGTAGCTGTTCTCTTGTGATCTCGTATGAACCCGTTGAAGCTGGGCGAGCAAGAAGGCAAGTAGCTGTGAACACCCGAAGAGAAGAGAGACCAGATCAAGGGACAAACGGAAGACACCGGTAAGTCTATTTATCTCTCTTCTTTCACATTTCATAAAGGAAGAAACCAGAATAGCTGTCCTTGTTTGTTGCTAAGGCACTGTCACACCTTAGGTGGATAGGATCATCCTGCATAGGCATTTTTCCCCACAACAAATTGGCGACTCTGCTGGGGAAGATTTGTTTAGTCATTTTATTTGTGTTTCTATCATTGTTTATTTCATAGACCCAACAACAGCTGCTTCTCTGATCCAATCACTGGATTTGTCTATGATCTGAACAATGGATTCACAAATGATTTGATGATCCTTTGTGATAGATATTAGTTCTCCCTAAAAGCATCCCTTTGATTGCACCTTGTTTGTTACTTTGGTTTGGCCTGAAACTGTAGATTAAATAGCAAACCGTGACCCAGACCTAGAACCCAGAGAAACAACTCTCGTTTCTTCAGCGCAGGCTCTGTGAAGAGACTCTACATTTCAACGCAGTTCCCGTGAAGGCTACCTGCGCTGAAATTCAGTTTCCCTTCTATACAGGTGCGCTGATCCAGTTTTGCCTTGTGCAGCTGGGGTTCTTTGCTCTGTTTTGCCTTGTTTTGATCTCTGATTTTTGCAGCCTGTAACCAGCATAGGTACCAGTCTGATAACTCCTTTTCTCTTTTTGAATTCCGCCTCCTTTTGTACAAAAGACTGTGAGTGTTTTTATTTGTTTGTGGTGTCATTTGCAGTCTCCTTTTGCATGAATGAAATAGTCATCCTGTAGCCCTTGATTCAGATCTGTTGATTGTGATCTTAGGAGAGAGTTCATTGGCTGTTTACAGATTGATTATACGTTCATTTTTGCTTTTGGTTTGAGTTTGTCTCTTTTAAGTGTCAAAACAAGTAGTTCTTTTCGAAAAATCATTAAGTGTTGTAATATCTTCTATGTTGGAAATAATACTGAGAGGGGGGGTGAATCAGTATTATCAGATCAATAAAACTTTTCAATTTCATGCTCAGAAACATATACGCGACTTCAATTAAGTGAAACCGCGTGTACACACTACTGTGTCTAAAGCAACTAGCGTATATCCAAAGATCTTATAATTCAGTTATCTTAATCTTCAGTAGATGCATCAGAACATTATTAAGCATATTAACAGTAAACAGGTGCAGTATAACAGAACAGAACATCACACAAGAGCCACACACATGAACACCATGATATAAGGTGGAAACCCAATGTGGGTGAAAACCACCTGCTGCAATTCGTCTCTTTCTTCTTTAATAAGAAACTTCTTTTACAATGTACTGGTGCATTCCTTTACCAGCACGCAGGCTGCAACCTGCAGAGGGCTACAACCCTCATAGCTCTTGTACTAGCCGATCCATTTACTAGTACGTAGGTGCCAACCCTACAGAAGGCTACAACCTTTACTTGTTTTCCAGCTGCTCCTGGAAGGGAGCTACAACCCCCTTGGCTCTTGTACTGGCTGATATATTTACCAGTACGTAGGTGCCGGCCTACAATCTTCCCGGGACCACGTTTCATACATTTTCATACTGGATCCATAAGACAATCACCATTGTAGAACAACCTGCATCATCAATTACTGAAACACCCAATACTGAATCACTGTCAACAACACAGTCACCAGAACACAGAGCAGACACAGAACTCTGCAATAACCATCAGACCCATCTGCAACTTCAAATATCAAGCTTTACAATGTATACGCTACTTGGATGAACCCAACCTGCGTGTATACGCTCTTTTACCAAAGACAACCCGCGTATAGATCTGTAAATTCAAACTTAAAACTCTGCAGCTATATCAGACATCAAAACATACCCAGATCATAAACATGCGTCAATAGATCTAGTCTATCCACAGTCAAACCATAAGAAGATAATCATTCCAAGCCTTGAGATCTCGTTCCATCATTCATCATCCTCCACATGAGTGAAACCTTGGTTCAGATCACCAACCCATAACCAGCACTTGGATCTCACACTACCTCAGATCTTCACAACTCACATACATCACTTATCTCTTTGCCTAATGATCTTCTCCTTATATAGCCTTAGGCCTTGTTCAATACCAAGAGCCAAAACCATAGTAACCCAATACCATCAGCCTCAAAACGAGGGATCGACACGCCCGTCGAGACACCATGGTCCGAAACCATAGGCACAATTTCCAAGGACTAACCGCCACGGACCAAAGGTACTTTTCCACATACACGCTCTTTTACTGAAGCCAACCTGCGTGTACACGCGACTTGGGCTTAACGAACCTGCGTGTATGAGCTTTCTTGACATGCTGTACTAAGATCTGTCCTCTGATTAAGTTGCCATCACCTGTACCAACCTCTGAGCACCTGTACCAACCTCTGAGTGAGTTTCCATCAAGGACAACACTTGAATCATAATGCCAACATTCTACCCTTCCTGATTTCGAAAAAGTAAACTTGTTTGTAGTGATCATTTAAAAGCAAATTCAATGTTGTGAAAAAAGCTTTCTTTGTAGGCATCAATAATAAGAAAGCGGAAAACAAACACTTGCATTGTGCATTTGCATCTTGATAGTTTGCATGTTGATTTAGGAAAAGTGCATTTCTAGAGTGTGCTGATTGCTCATTGAGAAAAGATGGTGTCTTTCTTTTCCCTTTGTAGCTAGGATTTTCATTGTTGAAAAAGAGATAAAATTTTCTTATCATCTTTTAGACTGCATTTAGGAAGTTGTGTATACATCTCGTGGTGAACCTCAAAAGGCAAACTTCTAAGAAAGATCAACATAAAATAAACCGAATGAACTTAATAACGCTTTGTAACATAACGCACAACATAGAGGTCTAGGATAGAGACGTGTTCCGACGTCGTTAAACCTGGTATCTGTTGGCCTCGCTGATGGTGGGTGATTCCTCCTGAGAGACCAAAAGTGCCGATACGGATTGTGCTCCCACGTACCGTCGCGTATATATTGGGAGACCCCTATAGGCTTGAAACCTTTATCCTTAGGAAGTCGTGTCGACCGCCCTACTGATCGCAATGCACCGAACACAGCATTCGGGAAGATTGACTGCCGTACCGTAAAACGTATTCTGCAGTTTTGTGATTGGTTTGGCACACCCTCTGCCTAGATCTCCAGAGCAGTTCCTTTTGGCCTTTTTCAGACTCTATAACAGAAAAAGTCCACCCGAGCATTTGTCACTTCGGGCTCGTTAAAACATCGAAGGCGACTAGAGTCATCTTTAGCTTTTTCTCGACTCTTTAAAACTGAAAAAGCAAGTAGTGTCTAAAGCGTCATTAAAATTTATTTTAACGGAATAATCAATCACCCTTATTCCCGCGTTGATCTTTCAGTTGAGGAAATGGAGCCCTCCAACCAAGGAATTCCCCTTGGTGGAAATCCTAGTCCCTTCTCCTCTTGGGGAGATGTTGGAGCGCCCCATATGGCCACGTTGTCACTTCCAGGACTGACAATAGGCTTGCCTGTCTGGCTCTTCTCAACTAATGTTGTTCAAAACACCACTAATCCTGAACAGTCGAATCAGCAGTTAGACCAGTCAAGAGCTGCCCACCAGCCTTCTACTTCCTATAACTCTTCCTCTCCTCCTTCCTCTTCACATGACGGAGCTGGCAAAGCCAAAAGCCAAGCTCCTAAGGAGAAGAAGGAGAAGAAGAAGAGAGAGAAGAAGAAGAAGGAGCCAAAAGCGACTGGGGGCAAGCAAAAGACATCTAACGAAAATCCACACACTGCACTAACTAGGCCTAAATCGCCATGTGTCATATGCAAGGGAGACCACTTCCACAGAGATTGTCCCTGCATCCCTCGGATACTAAGGGACTGGTCTCCCCGCTTGCATAATTCGGTTGCGTCAACCTCTGATAGCCATGTTGATAGCACACCGTCAACTAGTGAAAGTGAAGCCACAGGACAAAGAGGGAAAGCTAGATTTCCCTGCAAACTGTGTGAAGGCAACCATGCCATCCACTGTAGAAATTTTGAATAATTTAACACATATTCACAGAGATTATCCTGATCATACAATTATAAGCGGAACATGTATAATACATAATCTCCTCTACGTTGATCATCAATTTACAGAAGCAGAAACATTCACAGGCGCACATAGAAGCATCAATCAAACTCATAAACACAGTATGTATCCCGGGGAAAGCATCTCGCTAAAAACCCCAACTATCTATATATTATATTGATTGAATCATGTAACATTACAAAGTACAATGCTTATCACAAGAAATCCAGTACCAGCTCCACCTGTTACACACAATACAGCTCAGATTTGATCTCCAAATCTCTTCCACTGCTTGCCTGCCTCCACTGCTCAATACCTGCTCAAGAACTGATGAGAATTGCTTCCCAAACTCGATTTTCACCTGCAAAATAGTCACTCACTCTTTGTGGACGTGAGCAAAGGCTAAAATGCGGGCCAAATACGTGAGCAAACTCATTGGCATACTCAATCCTTTGATTGTGCAAGATCTGGTGCACAACTATAGTCACAACTGATAGCAATCTGATTCTCTACCACCTGTCCCTGTTGAACTGAACATGCACTGACATGCAACTGAGTTAACTGATGTATTCTTTAGTTGTATTATGAGTTAATAATTAGTTTAACAACTCATCATTAGTCTATCTGCAGTTAGACTAACTACAACCAGTTTAACTAAGTTAAACTGAACACAACTCCATCAACTGTACCTCCAGTCCACTAAACTCAACTCACTTGAGTTCTAACTGAAGTCATGCATGCAACAACTCAACTGACTCATAAGAAAAACGAATTTCCTTCTGACAGCTGCATGTGCCACTTCCGTAGCTCAAACTGAAGTGCTCCAAGAGAATAAGATTAAGTTTATAGTCCAAATATTATTGTGAGATAATAATATTTGACTTTTCTATTTTTGACAGCCAGTCTAAAAATAGACTTGATCACTCACACTGTGATCACTCACACTTTCATCAAAAATAGAAGTCCATCTATTTTTCCCAACTTGATCAATCATCCATAAACATAGACATGATCCATATGTCTAAAAATAGACATAGTCTAAAAATAGACTTGCGCCAAAAATAGCCTGCGGGCCCACTTAGTGAAGGCGACTCTTTTCACTAAGCTCCATCATCTTGTTGCAATCTCAACACTCCCTCTCGACAAGATATGGATTATCAGCAACCCCTATCCTGCCTCGGTGGTACTCGAATTTGCTCCTGGTGAGAGCCTTCGTCAGAATATCAGCATCCTGATCCTCCGTTGGAATGTACGAAAGTAACATGATCCTCCGCTGCACACAATCTCTGATATGATGGTACCTGATGTCAATATGTTTAGATCTATCATGAAATACAGGATTAGCCGAGAGTTTAATGCAACTCTGGTTATCACAGTAAATCACAGTAGGATCCAAATGAGAACCGAACAAACCAACCAGGATCTTCCTCATCCATATAGCCTCGCATGCAGCCAAACTTGTTGCCATATACTCGGCCTCCGCTGAACTGAGTGCCACGGATCTCTGCTTCCTGCTGTACCAAGAAACTGCTGTCGATCCGATACTGAAGACCCCTCCTGATGTGCTCTTTCTGTCTGTTGGGCTCCCTGCCCAATCTGCATCCGTGAAGCCACATAGCTTCACCTCATCCTCCTGTCTGTACCACAAACCATATCCCGATGTGCCTCTCAAGTAGCGCAATACATGCTTGCCCGCCTTCCAGAAGAGCTTGGTAGGCTTAACCATAGCTTGTGAAAGCTGGTTAACTGCATAGCATATATCAGGTCGTGTATTGACCAAATACATCAGCGACCCCACCAACTGTCGATAAACAGTGGCATCCACTTCTTCTCCCGAAGTGGCATCCTCCTTCCTCCAACCTCCAGGAAGAGGAGTATCAACAGGCTTGCAGCCATGCATGTTGAACTTCTCCAGTATCTCCCGAGCATACTTGCCCTGAGAAACAAACAGTCCACCACTGCGCTGCCATATTTCCAATCCTAGGAAATAGTGAAGGAGGCCCAAATCCTTCATCTCAAACTCTGTAGCAAGATCCTTCTTGCATGACAGTATCAACAGCTCATCACCCGTTAGAATCAAATCATCAACATACAGTACAATGATAAGCAACTTACCCTCCACCACAATCTGGTATAGGTTCGGATCCGCCTCACTCTTGGAGAATCCAAGTCCTGTGAAATAGCTGTCTATCCGTGTGTACCAAGCACGTGGTGCTTGCTTCAACCCATACAGCGCTCTCTTGAGCCTGCACACATGCGACTCGCTGCTGAAGACTTCAAAGCCTTCGGGTTGCTCAATGTACACCTCCTCCTCAATGACTCCGTTGAGGAACGCAGTCTTCACATCCATCTGATGAATGTGCCATCCCATCTGCGCTGAGAGAGCAAGAATCGTCCGTATGGAAGAATACCTTGCGACAGGTGCAAAGGTCTCCTCATAATCGATCCCCTCAATCTGTGAAAAGCCTCGGGCAACAAATCTTGCCTTGTACTTCTCCACACTCCCGTCAGCTGCCTGCTTAACTTTGTAGATCCATCTCGAACCTACCACTGATTTCCCTTCCGGTCTAGGAACAATCTCCCATGCACTGTTTCTGACAATAGAATCATACTCTTCCACCATGGCGTCTACCCATGCGGGATCCTCCACAGCTTCCTCGAAAGAGGATGGCTCAGTCACAACACACTTTCTCATAAGAGCCATGTATCCAGTGTACCGATCAGGTGACTGTCTCTGCCTGCGTTGGGCTGTAGGTGGTCCTACAACTTTCTCTGCATCTTGAGCCAGTCGCTCAGCTTCTGTCAAGCGCTTTCGCCCTCTGATGGTTGGCGCTGCATGAGTGGTCTCTTCCACTCCATGAACCTCGTCCTGTGGCTGATCCACATCCTGAAGCTCATCCTTAGGAACTAATAGCTCCTCATCTGCATGCAAGTGTAGCTCCCTCTCAAGCGAACACTTCATGGCTTTCTCCTCCTGAAATTTTATATCCCGTCGCACAACAGTTTTACCACTGTCTGGCAAATACACACGATAGTTGTGGGTTGTATCAGTGTACCCCACAAATATCCCAACCTCTGCAGTCGGCTCCAACTTCTTTCTGGCATCCTTCGTCACATGCATGTAAACGTTAGCACCAAAAATCCTCAAATGAGAAAGATCAGGCTTCTTACCAGAATAAGCCTCCTCGGGTGTACTCATGCCAAGTATCCTATGAGGACAACGGTTCTGCACATAAACTGCTGTATTGCATGCTTCCGCCCACAAGTGAAGGGGTAGGCCCTGATCATGCAACATTGCCCGTGCAGCACCCACAATCGTTCTGTTCTTCCGCTCAGCTACCCCGTTCTGCTGTGGGTTATCGGGAGCTATGAGCTCTCTACGAATCCCTTCTGCCTTGCAGAAATCCTTGAACTCGTCCGAGATGTATTCACCACCATTATCGCTCCTAAGAGCCTTCACCTTCTTCCCCGACTCCTTCTCGACCAGTGCTTTGAATTCACAGAACTTTGAATATGTCTCGCTCTTCTTCTGCATGAAGAAGATCCAGCACTTACGAGAGAAATCATCAACAAAAATCACATAATACCTGTGTTTTTCTGTTGAAGCAACTGAGAAAGGTCCACACACGTCTGTGTGAATTCTCTCAAGGATCGTCGTGGCGCGACTATCCTTCTCGTGAAAGGTGGCTTTCACAAACTTCCCCAAAGTACACCCCTTGCATTGATCTGACTGCGCAAGTGTGCCTTTAGGAAGCCCTGTAGTGATCTGCTGCAGTATCTTCAAGGCTCCATGGTGAAGGTGACCCAATCTCCTGTGCCACAACTCGCCATCATCCCGGCTCACCAATCCTTCTGCCTTGCCTGCCATTGCTGCGCATCCATCTACATGCAACTGATAAAGGTTCCTCACTCGAACCCCTATCTTCCGGGTCTCACCAGTTGTCTTGCTGCGCAGGAAGGCCTTTCCCTCGCTGAAAACAACATCATACCCCTTGTCTTCTAACGTCGCCACTGAGATGAGATTCTTCTTCAATCCTGGAACATGCATGACTTCCTTCAATACAAAGGGTTTACCAGACTCCCTCTCAAAGGAAATGGTACCGATACCGGTCGCACTGTATCTACCATCATCGCCCATCTCGATGTGCACTCCAAGATCTTTGTCCTCCAGATCAGAGAACAAATCTCTATCTCCCGTCATGTGAAAAGACGCACCACTGTCCAGAAACCACACTGATCCCATCACACTTGAAACCAAGCATGCGATCAATGAAAAATCAAGCTCAAACTGAGAAGCTAAAGCCTCTCCCCCTGCAGATCCAGCAGCTTGCTTGTTCTTCTTCTTCTGCGGACAATTTGTGGCATAGTGTCCATGCTGGTGACAGTGAAAACACTTCACCTTGGACATATCCTGCTTCTTGCCTTTCGCACCAGACTGAGAAGCTTTCTTGCTCTTCCCTTTCTTTGCTTTGGCAGCCAAAGCACAATTCTCTTCATCAGCTCCCTTTGACGAAGATCCGTCCCTGGTACTCCGCCTGATCTCCTCTTGCACAAGATCTGACCATAGTCTTTCCCATCCTGGCAACTTCTCCCGACCATTGACAGAGTCCTGATAGGAATGCCAACTCTTCGGAAGACCAAGGAGAGCCAAGCTCACCAAGTCCTCATCATCGACAGTAACCCCCACACTTCCCAGCTCATCTCGACACTGAGTGAACTTCGTGAGATACTTGGGAATACTGTCTCCCTTCTCGCATTTGATGTTTCTGGGTTTATCTTTGGGCGCCAGCTTCCTCTGATCGCTCTTGCTTTGGAATAATTCTGTTAATGATTTCCACATCAAATATGGAGTAGCCTTTCCATGGAGGCTGGACACAATGTGATCCTTCACGCCCTCCAACAGAATTCTTCGACATTTTGCGATCTTCTTTTGCCAAGCATCAGCTTGAGTAGCATCAGTAGGCTTTGGGATATCCGTATCTATGAATTCCTTCAGCCCGTTATCATCCAATACTGCCTCCATCCTGTCCTTCCATGCAATATAGTTTGAGCTGCCCTCAAGAGCATACTCCAATCGCAATCCGTTGAAAGACATTGTTGCGTTGTCACCAAGAAAACACTGCTGCAAATTCGAATTCCACCAGCAACCAACTCAACTGCTTCCGATCAACCCTCGCTTGATATCCTGTAAAAATCTCTTCTACAAATCAAGCTGCTCTGATACCATGTAGAAATTTTGAATAATTTAACACATATTCACAGAGATTATCCTGATCATACAATTATAAGCGGAACATGTATAATACATAATCTCCTCTACATTGATCATCAATTTACAGAAGCAGAAACATTCACAGGCGCACATAGAAGCATCAATCAAACTCATAAACACAGTATGTATCCCGGGGAAAGCATCTCGCTAAAAACCCCAACTATCTGTATATTATATTGATTGAATCATGTAACATTACAAAGTACAATGCTTATCACAAGCAATCCAGTACCAGCTCCACCTGTTACACACAATACAGCTCAGATTTGATCTCCAAATCTCTTCCACTGCTTGCCTGCCTCCACTGCTCAATACCTGCTCAAGAACTGATGAGAATTGCTTCCCAAACTCGATTTTCACCTGCAAAATAGTCACTCACTCTTTGTGGACGTGAGCAAAGGCTAAAATGCGGGCCAAATACGTGAGCAAACTCATTGGCATACTCAATCCTTTGATTGTGCAAGATCTGGTGCACAACTATAGTCACAACTGATAGCAATCTGATTCTCTACCACCTGTCCCTGTTGAACTGAACATGCACTGACATGCAACTGAGTTAACTGATGTATTCTTTAGTTGTATTATGAGTTAATAATTAGTTTAACAACTCATCATTAGTCTATCTGCAGTTAGACTAACTACAACCAGTTTAACTAAGTTAAACTGAACACAACTCCATCAACTGTACCTCCAGTCCACTAAACTCAACTCACTTGAGTTCTAACTGAAGTCATGCATGCAACAACTCAACTGACTCATAAGAAAAACGAATTTCCTTCTGACAGCTGCATGTGCCACTTCCGTAGCTCAAACTGAAGTGCTCCAAGAGAATAAGATTAAGTTTATAGTCCAAATATTATTGTGAGATAATAATATTTGACTTTTCTATTTTTGACAGCCAGTCTAAAAATAGACTTGATCACTCACACTGTGATCACTCACACTTTCATCAAAAATAGAAGTCCATCTATTTTTCCCAACTTGATCAATCATCCATAAACATAGACATGATCCATATGTCTAAAAATAGACATAGTCTAAAAATAGACTTGCGCCAAAAATAGCCTGCGGGCCCACTTAGTGAAGGCGACTCTTTTCACTAAGCTCCATCATCTTGTTGCAATCTCAACATCCACCGTTGTCCCTTCTTAGACGAGGCTAAGAGAGTTTTGGAAGATCGCCCGATTTTACGAGCGCAACTTCCTCCTGGATATCAAAAACTCCTGCCAAGTCCTTCACCAGTTGAGAATCCGGCTGACCCGCCCAGGTGGTCAGCCGAAGCACCTATCATTGAGGATGAACCGTCTGAATCCATACCTGACGAAAGTCAAAAGGTTGAGGCGGCAGTTGACCCAGTTTTGCCTTCAGAGGCTCTATCCTCGAATGATACCATCACAGAAGAGAAGGTAGACGCCACTGTCCAAATTCTCTTCATCAACACAGACTCCGACGAACAAGGGGGCAATGTGCCCATTCCTTTATCGCAGGAAGGAACTTCGTCAGAGTCATACCCGGCCGTATATTTGGTCCCACCACCAAGCAACCTAGTTGTGTCCTTTGACTGGAACCAACTAGGCAGACCCCGGTTGCCTGCAGCCATACCATTCAGAATTATTGTCCAAATATACAGAATGGTAATGGCTGGAACTATCATTGATGAAGGGGCATCTGTGAGTATCCTTTCCTCTATTGCTTGGAAAGCGCTTGGTTCGCCAGCGCTTTTGCCTGAAATGAGAAATCAACAGGCTTCGATAAAGGAACCAGTCGACCTTTAGGGATCCTCCCCAATGTGCCAATAACATTGAAAGGGAAGATCGTTCAAATGAACGTGATGGTCGTTCAAGGACCCTTGGATTATAACCTACTCCTTGGACGAGACTATATATATTGCATAAGAGCCATCGTCTCATCACTCTTTAGAGTAATGGGTTTTCTGCAGGAAGGAAGAATGGTCAAGGTCGTGGACCAACTTTCATTCCCCGGATCACGCATCGCAAATAGTCATATACCATCCCTAAATGGTCTCTTCGCTCAAGAAACGTCTCAACCTAAGGTCCGTCCTCCCGATGAGCACGAGTGATTCGGAAGGATATGACTGGAACCCAGGGTGCATGCGTCCTGGCCTGTTTCGGCAGGAAAACTTTGGGTATAGAGTAGGTTTCCGTGGGAGAATATGACTAGTCTGTACCCCGTCCGTGGTTGGAAGAGGGGTTATTCTAGAATAAGATTCTCTTGTCAAAGCTATGTGTTTGGCGCCTCACCTTTGTCTATCTCGGTAGACACCGCCGAAGAAGTGTTTTGTTTGGGGTGCACTAAACGGAACTATCTTTGGGTAGCCTGAAAGAGGTAGGCCTTTCCTGGTAGAACAAATGTTTTACTTGCGAAGAGAGGTAACCTTGAAATTGTATTTTATACCTGGGGGCATGCAAACCTTTTGGAGTGCAAGCAAGGGCGACTATTTATTTTTTTAAATTTTTAGGTCCTCCCTTTAAACCTGTAGGTCTAACCCTTTAAACTCGTAGGATTAGTCGTAATCAAGCTTGCATAAAGAAAGGATGCGGAGCAAAGCTTGGTAGGGGAAGCTCCATAAAAAATAGAATCTTAATGAGACATTCTTATCTTATGACTGGATAATCGAGCAGTTTTAGCACACATTTCATGCTCGTTAAAAAATAAACGCAAGATCCGAGCAGTTTTAGCGCATAGTTCATGCTCGTTAAAAAATAAACATAAGATCCAGCCAAGGTTTAAGCTCGTTAAAAAATGAACTATTCCGGTAGATAACCGCGGTGAACATAATATCATCAGCCATTAAAACCTTGGTCGTGTTTTCCCACCACCTCCACTTTTTCATTGGCCGATCATTCACATCCATATGATTGTTTACCCATTTTGAGGAACAGCTGCGAAGAGTGATTTCACTAGCCATCCTTGTGACACTGCCGTGATTTGGAAAGTCCAATCCTTCCCTGGAATCAGCTGCTACCCCTGTTTATCACTCGTTCCTCGAAAGACGAGTCTTCTTTAAGCTCTTTTCATCTGACTCGTAAAACATGAAAAGATTGCCGAGTTTTGGCCTTCCAGCTCGTTAAAGTGACCGGAAGAGCTATCCCTCCTTTAGATTTTAATCATTTTTGGACCTGAGGGATTATTGCACAAAAAGATCGAGCGCTTGTTTTATTCGGCTCGTTAAAAAGATCGAAAACTCATCCCTTCTGTATTGTTTTATACTTTTTCGGACTTAAGGGATTAGATGACGAAAAAGAACCTTTGGAGTTGACTTTATGTACCTTTTCAGACTCTCTAAAAATGAAAAGGACCGAGTTATCCTTGTCGTTAGACTCGTTAAATGCATTAAATAACGACAAACTTGTCTTTAGACGAGAACGAGTTTCCCTATCGCTAGGCTTGTTAAAACATAGCGATGGGCTTGCCCGAAAGGCAGGTTATAGAACAAGCATATGTTATCCTCCTCAAGCTTGACAAAAATAAAGAGGTACTGGTCAGCAATGACTGGGGAAAAATTGTGTTATGAAACCAGCTCAAGAAAAGATAGAAAAGATAGATCAACGCCTTAGAATTCAGCCTCTTCGAGGGGGCAACCTCCTTTACATTACATAAATGAACAATTCTTGGATGATACAAATGAAAATACCTCCTTTCTATATATAGGAGTCTAAGGGGTTATAACATAATCAGAGCCGACATAACAATAATAATGTAAGGGCACAATAATAACAATAGTGGGCTTCTATGGGGCTCAATAGTAACAATATGGGCACTACATGGGTACATCAATATAATAAGTGGGTTATACTAATAACAATAAGGGGTTACACTAGTAGTATAGGGGCCTAACATGCCCCTCTCCTTCAAAAAGCGTTGTCCTCAACGCTTGAGTAGTTCTTGATGCTTCTGAATAAAATTCTTGTCGGGTTCTTGTTTCTGTGATTGCTCCAGGTTCGAATATGATTTTTCCTTCCTCTTCAATTTCTGGCAATATTGTTTGGATTGGGATCTTTTGCAACTTTTGAATAAGTGGCCATACTTCTTCGTCCTTCTTCCATATCCCTTGCTTCGTTTATCCAATCTGGTTGGATAATATAAATAGCACAAAACAATGCTTCCACATCCTCATCCTTGAAGAGTCTTCCCATTCGGT
Source organism: Pinus tabuliformis (assembly GCA_031772625.1). NCBI lineage: Eukaryota > Viridiplantae > Streptophyta > Pinopsida > Pinales > Pinaceae > Pinus > Pinus tabuliformis. The sequence goes on from CM062820.1 coordinate 1,301,828,769, forward strand.
AAGGTCGCCATTTTTTAAGTGCCTGTTGTTTCGTTTTATTTTGCACCGAAGTGGCGTTATCCTTTAAAAGTTGGAGAACTTGTTGTTGATGCTCGATGTGATCTTTCACTGCTTGAACCTTTTTCTTCTTGATATGTCCTTCTATCTCTAGAGTTTGAGGAGTGGTAATTTCTTCCAATCCTTTACAAGATATGGTCGGATTCATTTCTTGATGCTCGATGTGATCTTTCACTTCTTGAACATTTTTCTTCTTGATATGTCCTTCTATCTTGATAGTTTGAGGAGTGGTAATTTCGAACAATGAATTACAAGATATGGCTGGATTCATTTCTTCTTTCTCGATGTGATATTTCACTTCTTGCACATTTTTCTTCTTGATATTTCCTTCTATCTTGAGAGTTTGAGGAGTGGTAATTCTTGCCAATTCTTTACAAGATATCGTCTAATTCATTTCTTCTTTCTCTGGGATGGGGTCCTGGCGCATATCTCCTTCTTTTGATGTTTCTTGATCCTTTTCTTCCTCCTCTTCATATTCTATGTAAAATAATTTCTTCTCAGCACACTTATGACCTTTAATGCATTTGCTATCACAATTGTAACAAAGCCCTTTTTCTCTTTTTTCTTCCAATTGTTGTGGTGTAACCCTTGTAGGTTGTGGAAGGCTAGGAGAAACAACACTTCCATCTTTATAGTTGTGATGGGTATGCTTCCTGGTTTCCATAATTTTGCTTTCCACTATGTCACAAAGCCCTTTTAATCTTTCCAATTGTTGTTGTGTTGCTCTAAAGAAGGTGTTGCTCTTTGTATCCTCATAATGTGCTATCATTTCCTCCGTGAAAATTGACCACGTAACAAGTTTTTTACGAGAACAAAGCCCTTTGTACCATAAAAATTGATCTGGTTCTAAATATGAAGATGCAATACATACCTTTTGTAACAGTTGTACACCATGTATATCAAAATATTGCTCCATCTGAAGTATCCAATTTACCGGATCCTTGCCATCAAACTTCCTCATCTTGCTTTTTCTTGATTTTAGGAGCTCTACCTTGAAATGACTGTAACTCTGTACTTTCGGATCTTTAAGTTCTGAAATTGTGACCTGTAGTAGCCCTCTGTGTCCTCTTTCCAATTCCACCAGTCTGATCCAAATTGGATTCTCCAAGAAAGATTTATGCACAATCTCCCAAGATGACCTAATTATAGACTAGTTCAGTAGAGCTAACTTGTACGACGTGCCGCGAGTCACTGTTTCAACCTTTGGATCTAAAAAACACCCACAAGAAACTATGGTCCGTCCTCTTTCTGTACCTTTTTACGAAATTTCAATCCGATCCTCAGAGAGAAAGTTATGACGATTTTCCCCAGGTCACCTGTTTTGAATGTAATTCAGGAGTCTGCAAAAATACCAAATTCCTCAGATCATATCTCCGAAAATATCACACGAAAAGCTCTGAAATTTGGACCCAAGGTTCAGTGCCAATTATTCTCAAATGGGTTTTTTTTGCGACTTCTGAAACATCACAGAAAAAAAGTTATAGCGAAAATTCCACGATGACCTGTTTGGAGCAGCGAAACCCTAGAATCCAAAGCTCTGATACCAAATGTTATGAAACCAGCTCAAGAAAAGATAGAAAAGATAGATCAACGCCTTAGAATTCAGCCTCTTCGAGGGGGCAACCTCCTTTACATTACATAAATGAACAATTCTTGGATGATACAAATGAAAAGACCTCCTTTCTATATATAGGAGTCTAAGGGGTTATAACATAATCAGAGCCGACATAACAATAATAATGTAAGGGCACAATAATAACAATAGTGGGCTTCTATGGGGCTCAATAGTAACAATATGGGCACTATATGGGTACATCAATATAATAATTGGGTTATACTAATAAAAATAAGGGGTTACACTAGTAGTATAGGGGCCTAAAAAATTGGGAGAAACTAAAGAAAACTTTGATGGTAGCAAGTCGCTCTTGAACATGACACTTTTCCTCCGTATCACAATCGGGTTGGGTTGTTTCATTCACCGGTCACATCACCATGGTCTCGCCATACCATCCATATTTGGGGTAATGCTACCGATCCATCGCATCAGTGTCGCCATATGTTCAAGAGAAGTCATTCAGAGAAGTCACCCGTGTCCCATCCACTACCATGCATTATACTCTTTCATGACCGCCACCCTGAATCATATATCACCATATCGTTTTCACCTCCATCAAAATCATTATCTCCGTTCCGTGTCACTGATGTGGGATTCATTAAGGCCCTCCTTTGACGGATCGCTTCTTGTCGACATCAGCTCATTATCCAAGAAGTTGATCTAGGAACACCCCCCTCAGTACTTTGAAGCTTGCATGCCTTAAAGGCAAGTTTCTCACTTCCGACGATAGGTATACATCAATGACCTTCGACCGAAAGATTTTGCGTGGTGTTCGACGCCAAGTCCTCTATTCACACCACGTGAATTGTACTGCAGTACCTTGAGGGTCATCATCATTATCGGTGATTCCTCTCGCGCTTGTTAACAGTTTACATCATTGACTGGTAATCAAGCGATGTCTTTCCATGTTCGACTTCAGAGAAATTCTCACATGGATCGACTTGTACTTAGAGTGAAGATCGGACAAGATTGAAGACCCCGGATCTAGTTTCATCCATCCGGGCTGCAGTATATATATTCAGGAAATAAAGACATTTGACATGTACAGCATTGCAGCAGATGATCATCCTACTAAAAAGGATAATGGCTCTTTCGGAATCATCAGTCTATTATCAGACGATTGTCTGTTCCATGTACAGAAAAATGAATTTATAAAGCTGAGCATGGGAATGCCCGCTTCAGCTAGATCATGAAAAAAGTATGAAAATAATGTATTGTATTGTATTGTATTACAGGCCTCCTCCCAGCAATGAATGAACTTCAGATCCTCCTAATAAAGCATTTCACCCGATAAACGGCCTCATACTTTAGGGGGCAACTGTTATAGACATTTTTGTGCCTTACAACAATAAGCATGAAATGTCCATAATCCAAGGGATCCAAAGTCCCTAAACATGTTGTTCCTACCCCTAGAGGAACAAGGCCAGCAAACCACAGCAATTCACAGAAGTTCTCCACCAGAAACTGCTCAAAAACAAGTCAATTCAGGATCAATTCAGAAGCTCCACTAGCTGCCTGCGTTGAAATGCGGAGGTTACACTGGCCAGTTGCATTGCAACGCAGGTAGAAGCACTACCAGGTTGCGCTGAGCGGAAAGTGACAAATGTCAGGGTTCTTGTGAAACGTGTCAAAGACTGTGGAAGCTTCCAGAAGATTCCTCCATGACACTTGCCTTGATGAGTTCGACTAAGTGATGAGTAAGAGGCTCTTAGCCTCCAAGTGGAAGTAAGAACTGACAGAGAAAGAGGACACTAGTCAGGTCACAAGCTGACTCATCTTCACTCTAAACATCTATATATAGATCTCTTCTCCATGGGATCTAGAGGCTGGAATTTTGTTATTGCAAAGAATTGTTGTTGGTTTGGGACTGGAATCATTGGGTGCTTAATGCTTTGGAGGGAGGTGAAGATAGGAATTTCATTTGCCGGGAAGGAGGTGCTGGATTGGACCTCTTGTGGTTGTATCTCCTCCTGAACCTTGTTATTCATCAATAAAGTTATCTTGGTTTCTCCTATATACTGATGTGTCTTTGATGTATGATTGCATTAGTGTATTTGGTTCATTTCTAATCCTAAATCAATTATGAATGTGAATATCTGTCTTTGTGTAGTGTTCTTCTCTTGTCGCAAGTAGTTGTTCTCTTGTGATCTTGCAGGAACCTGTTGGAGCTGGGCTAGCGAGAAGGCAAGTAGCTGTTCTCTTGTGATCTCGTATGAACCCGTTGAAGCTGGGCGAGCAAGAAGGCAAGTAGCTGTGAACACCCAAAGAGAAGAGAGACCGGATCGAGGGACAAACGGAAGACACCGGTAAGTCTATTTATCTCTCTTCTTTCACATTTCATAAAGGAAGAAACCAGAATAGCTGTCCTTGTTTGTTGATAAGGCACTGTCATACCTTAGGTGGATAGGATCGTCCTGCATAGGCATTTTTCCCCACAACAGTTCTGCAACTGAATGACCAGTTAAAGGAGATGGAGAAGGAGCTAGATAGCTTGATCCAGCTCAAACAAGCTAGCATTGATAATTCTCCTGCAACTATCATTCCAATAGTGACCACAACTATACCTTCTACTTTGGCAGCAGCATTAGCTCCCACTGCTCCAATGGCCACTGCACTTCCAACATCCGCATAGACTACATCAACAATAGGATCAATAGCAATAGCCTCTAGAAGTGAGGAAGCAAACGCATTGCTCAAATCAATGGAAGAAATGTCCATTCAGACCAATGAGATGAACAAACCGAAGGAGAAAATCAACATCCTTGAGATAGATTACAAGCTTGCCCAAATCATGCATAAGGAAGAACAACAAAAGGCTACAAGGATGAATGAGAGGATAAGAAGCCTGGAGAAAGAACTGAAATTGACTGAGCCTATAGGTAAAGCTAAAGAACAACTATGGGCCAATATCATTGACTCTATCAATGATATTTGGCCATCCATCCAGGTCATTTTTTAGCAGATTGATTTAATTAAGCAGGCTATAGAAGCCATTGAAAGGGTTAAAACAGAACTTGGAGATATGCTAGAGGAAGAAGCAAAAATCATCCACTTCCTCAACTCCAAGAATAAGTATGAACTGCAAGAACTGGAGATACCTGACAAGACAGGTACAACTTTGGAAGTCAGAATAATCCTCACCAAGAAGAATTTGATGTTAAATTTAGAAGATAAGTGTCAAAACATGCAACTAGCCATTGACACGTTCATGTCTAAGTTTGAACTTTTGAAGGAAAATGGATTAAGTAATCCCTTAGTAATAAATGACAAGTTAACGACACAAGCAGATTACAACAAGAATATCAAGGAAGTGGCCAAAGAGCAAGTAATCACTTCGTCCATGAAGGGCATGCCAACAAGAAAAGTGTTGTACCAAACTTTTGAAAACTTGTTGTACCTCCAGCGTGAGGTAAAACACTTGTTTATTAATAATCCCACTTTTGCCAAATATACAGAGGCAGATGAAATATACATAAAAATTCTCAATATCGAATTACCAGATGAAGAAAGATGGGAAAAACTAAATGATTTACTGTAGTAAAAGGACAATAAATTATAAATCTACAGTAAAAAAGTGAAACAGCTAGGTAAAAGGATATTGACAGGTCAACAGGGTTAAAGTGTATCAGATGAAAGGTTAAAGTAAAACAGAATAGCCAGCATGAAGACCAAACAACCAAGCAACATAAAGGGCAAAATATTAAAGAGCAAAGCTAGCAGAACCTTAATAACAGGGACATCAAGAAGCACTTCAATAGTTGTCTCTATCTTCTTGCAAGAAAATATTTCTTTTTTCCTAGATTAGTTCTCAATACAGTTTGAGATATTTTGTAATTCCTATTGTATAAATACTTCATGATTCAAAGTATTAGGGTGGATTATTTTACATTTGTATAGTTATTTTGATCTTAAACCTAAGGGCAATTGTACCATTTTCAAGTCAACAGATTGGAGCAAGTAATAAAATCATTTCGCTATAGTATTCATGAGATGAGCCATTTGTAGTGAAGTATCTTCTTTGTGTGATTTTTTTACCTTATTATGTGTTTCATAATCTTAAATGTGTTCTAAATTTGAATGAATTAACTAGAAACATCACTCATAATTTTTTTAATTACACTATGTTTTGCATAGTTAGTCATTTACATGTTTTCCACTGATACCCGGATTTGATAACCCTTAATTTCTCTCCCATCCCGGTTGAATTCTTTCATTCCTTCCGAAGTCCAGCTTGGGGAACCCTTAATTACTGCCTGGATCCGATTTGAAACCATTCCACCATTAGGCTCTAAGATCTGCAGTAACTCATCTATCTTGCCTTGTAGACACTATTTTTAGAGATGAATCCAGTCTTGTTTGTCTGACATTAGACTCCATATCCCAATGGTAGAATCAAACCTCTTTTCATCTAAGTAAAGTGATCCCACCACCCAATATTCAAACCAAAACCCGAGTGCAAGCAATAACTAGCCTAAAATCATATTAAATAAACACAAAGCTAAATTATAAAGAGAGAGCCCTCTATGAGCATCAGGAAGGCTAGGTCCTGATCTCCAAAAGTGGTTTGTGGTTACCTTTGACTTTCTTTCTTCATCAAATTCAAAAGAAATATCATAGTGATAACATGTAAGACCTCTTACATAGGTTTGCTTCTTTAGATTGTTCCCCTTCTCCATTTCTACTATTTGGATCAGCTTGAACACACAGATCAAAAGGTTGAGTTCAGGCATGGGGCTTCCCAATGAGGACACACGTTCATGGTTGGACCAAAATTTCCCTTGCAAAAAGCTCGTATTTTCTATCAAGACTTCATCGGCTGAAGGTTATAACCAAGCATAGAGAAGATAGATACAAGATTTACCAAGCGCTGCAATGTCACAAGTCTCTTCAAATTTCTGCCACATACTCTATTCAAAAGCTAGAACGTAGTAGTTGGCAGCACTTATTCCTGGAAACAAAAATAGTAATATATCAAGAAAACAAAACAAACATAAACAAAAATAGTAAGCAAAACAAACAAAGTAAAAACAAAGATAGTAAGCAAAGCATACAAGATGAAAACAACAAGCAGCAGGCAGACTATGTACATGGCACGAGGCATGGCCTGGCCTATTGGAAGTAATGCTTGAGATCTTGGTTGTTGGTAGGAAGGCTATCAAACCTTCCATCAAGTGATTACAGACGATGTGTGTGTGCACACCAAGCTTCTTAGGGACCAGTATTAGGCTACCAGTTTCTGCTACTGAAAACGAGTGGTATTCCAAAATACCTTTAAGTGAAGAAGACACCAATGCTTCAAATATTACGTGCAACTTAGGCTCAGATGATCGCACAGGGTATTTTTTAAATTCCGGAAGTGGTTCAAGTTTTTGAAATCAATGCATAAGTAGATTTCCTTGGATTTCTTATGTGCATAACTTAAATTAGAAACCCATGTATGATGATGAACTTTGTGAGTAATCCAATCATCCAAAATCTTAGTCAATTTTTTCTGTATAAGGAGTTCAAACGACATATGTGTTTTACCTGGTAATTGCTACAATGGATTGGCTCCTCCTTTACCTGGAATACCATGTTGGATTATCCACATGTAGTGTGTACTCAGGTCATAGTCTGCCCATGCGGACACATCCCGGTACTGGTTGATCAAGTGGTCAAAGACCTACTGCTATTGTGGTGTGTAGTTTGTAGCAAGACTAACTATCTTTGGATCGTGATTGGTTCCTAGGTTTCTCTGTTCGTTCGTAGTGGTGGACCTATGGGTTCTGTCGTTTCTTGGCCTTTCATAGAAGTTCTACAAATCATAGAGCTTGTTGAGGGAATCGACACCATTGGGGGTGGGGTTTCCTTTATTGCCCTTAGCTGCAAATTTCAGGGGCTTCTCGAGCCTACCTTCAGCATTTTTTATGTCATTGAAAGCATCAACATTGTTCGCAGGGTGTAGGATCATTTTGAGTGTCACTACGTTGACGTTCATGGTCCTTTGTAAGCCCAAAACGAGTGCTTTATACTTAGCAACGTTGTTTGTGCTCTCGAACTTCAAGCAGCTTGAAATCATACATTTTCTATTTTTTTGGGCGAATGAGATATACCTGGTCCTTGATTTGTCATGTTTCTTTAATTCGTCAAAATCCATGTCCCACAACTTGTCTATACATGGATCATTTGACATGCTACTACTATTGCTGCTACTATCGCTACTTCTACTGCTACTATTGGTACAATGCATTGTACATGTTTCATTACCATCAGTTGGGCAAGCAAGGAGTCCCAACAATGTGTCTGGTGGGGTTGGAGTTGGTCGTGTAGGATAATACCCCAATGTTGTTTCTAGCAGGCAGTTGCCAAACATGATTTTTGCGAATGCCAACGGTTCATTCTGATTGTTAAGAGGGGTAACATTGTGCTTCATATACCTCTAGGAAAATACACAGATTTGGTTGCATTTTGCCTTGTACATAAGCCACATGTTGGAGTAGTCTGTAGAAAAATATTCATCTAGCTTGTTGGACCAGTCTCTACTAAGTATTAAACCATATGCTTCCGATATGTCCACAACAACTATGTTGATGCATTAGTGGACTCGACTATCATGGGATAGTCGAATGATCACACCTCGTAGTTCACCAATGGTTGGTACTGATGTTTGATCGAGTTCGATGATTCACATGGATGTTTTGTTCCATTATGCATTTATCTTCTTTGCAATGGAGAGTGGCATGATGTTGACAGCCATGCCAGAATCCACCAAGCAGTTGTGAACATTGTAGTTAAAAATTGCAAAGGATAGCAATAATGGAGAGAAACCTAAGTTTGCTTCTTCCATACAGAGTGTGTTGAACATAGTAGAAAGTGATCTGGGAGGTGTGCTTGCTTCCTTATTAGTAGAGGTTGTGTCGTCCGTTGCTTTCAGTCCCAATGCATGCAACAAGATGTCTCGTCGACTCTGGATCTTAGCTAACCTAAATAAACTAATTTTCACACAATTTTTCTTTATGACATCAACAATGTTGTAGTCCAGAGGTTGTAGACTCACCGAGGTGTCCAAGGTAGAATGGATGTTTGTGTCGTCCAACAGAGTGTTCACTAGCTTGCTTCTCATGGATATATTCTTGTCCATCATTGTCTTCCTAGGCTTGTTTTGTGTTTTCTGCTTTGGGGTGGCTGGTGGATCTACCTTCCTCATCATTAGTCTCATTGTTTATTATGCTCCCCAAGTGTAAGGGGAGCCCCTCTACTCTTAAGATTGTAACGATCATTTTTCTTTTGGGGTTGCTTCTCGGTGTATGTCTTTGACATTTCTTGTGAGCACTGATACGTGTTCACGACATGCCAAGAACTTAATGGTTCATCAGGTGCAACCTCTTCATCGTCATCAGTGTCTTCTGGCTTCTCCTGCATACTATCTTTTACATCGAGTGTATGATTACATATAGAGTTTGTGACTCGCTTCCAGTCCCAACAAGAGTTCTCAGGGTGGTGTTCTTCATGGAATGAGTAGAACTTGGGATCTGTGCACTTTTCGACTTGGAACATAGACTTCTGTGAAGTTTTTGGAGAGAACTGGTTGTTGCCTAATGAGCTACTTGCTTGCCTCTACCTAGGTAATGGTTGCTTACAGCTGTGTCTGTTTTCCATTTTTTGAGCCCAGACACTTCCGTAGTCAAGTTCTTGACGAGGCGAGTGAGGGTTTCAATATCAATTGCTTCCTTGTCTCGACCCTTTCTCACCGTCACTTAGGAATTCCTGCTCACATATTTGGATCCTTTGTTGTTTCATCCTCCTTGATGACTCCAATTATGCATAGGTAGTTTTCAACAGTGATAACCTCTTCACATCTTTCCAAGAGTGTTGGTTTCGTAGCTCGTTTGAAGAACTGCACAATGTTGGTCGGTGGTGTAGACATGTAATAATCAACGGTGATGGAGTCATGAGGTTAGTGTCCGCTACAAACTTGTTCATATGCATGTAAACCTCTGATTTGAGTCTTTTACTTTTCCTTTTCCCTCCATCTTCAGACTTCCCAATTCTTTGAGTAGCATGGCTGGGGTCTTGTCATTATCAAAGGTTTCAAGGAACATGTGTTTGAATGCACCCCATTTTTGTATATATTTCAGTGAAAGGTTGTGATACCATGCAGTTGTGTAACCATCCAAGGTACATGGAAACAATCTACATGCTATGTCGCCATACCTTATCTCAAGGGTTTGTAGCTACAGGTAGAAGTTGTCCAAGTGATCTTCTACCTTCACATGTTGTCAGGGTCAAAATTGATGTTTATTCTCTCCACTCGCTTCGGCATCTTATGGAGAACAACTGGGAGAGCCAATGGTTGAGGAGTCATCCATTCCAGATTTGGGTCAGCCATCTCTTCTTCTTATTCATCCTCCTCCTCTCTTTCAGAATCTGATGGTTCCGGCTTTGAGTCCGTTAGTTCGTCTCCACCTCCACCTCCTCCACTGCCTTCCCCTCCACATCCTATACCCGAGTATAATCTCAAGCTCACAAGTATGTCTTGTTCACCTTGCCGAAAGACTGAAGGTTCCTATCCATCTTCGATAGCTTTTGCCAAACCTTCAAGTGTGGCAAGGACTAATTCCTCCACCGATGATACAACAACTCATGTAGGAGTGGCTTTTGGCTTTCTTGATGTGTATGGAAGATGTTGTATGCCTAGGATCAGTTTGACTTCTTTCACGAACTCGCAAGTGATGGGACAGATGGAGTGAATTTGATGATATAGAATCTCATGTTCAATCCTGGGAGGTGAGGAGTTACCAACTACAGAGTCGCGTGCAGGTGAGAGGGAGTGCGAGTTACTACCTTGACCAAATCGTTGATGAATGAGTGTGAGAGGATGTTCAGCCATATACAACTGGCTACCCTCCTTCTAGCACCATAAATGTTGACAGTGCTAGACCTGCCAACATTCAGGGTATCACCCTGGTATGATGTCCCAACTAGACCTTATACCATTTGGTATGGGAGTCCCATCCAGTATGATGGCCTGGTTACCATTATCTTAAATATTTTCCTCAACTCTTACTTGTCAGCACAGGAGAGTGGTTTTCTTTGTCTTTGAGAAGTGAGGTTTGTGTGCTTAGTTATTGTAAGTGTTACTTTTGTCAATGGTTCTTTCACTGTAGAGGGAGAGGGTGAGAGTGAGTCCCAAGTTGGTTGGGAGAACTCTAAACTGTGCTAGGAACACACAACACAACAGAACGTGCACAACTTCCGGTGGAATAGTCCACATGGATGCGTCATTCACAACACACAAGGGAAGATAACACACATAACACTCAGCGGATTAGTCCACACAAGTGCAATGGTTGTTATAGCAAGTTTTATGTGAAAGTTTTGTGTCATGTACGGGAAGGTAGCCACCATGGGTGAGACAGCGTTAACAACATATACAATACATTTTCATTAATAAATTATGTATTACAACAATTGAAATAGTTCAAGTGTCAAACACAGGTTAAAGCAACATGCATCACAAGTGTTTAAGATTAGTCTTACAATAGTTACAATACATGTGTGAAAATGTGATGGCCTATTAGCAAGCTTCTGAATTAAGCGAAAGTTCCAAGACACATCGTTACACCATACATCACTAACCCCATGAGCGGGGTGTTGGAGCCACTACTTACTCCTCAAAGAAAATATTACAAACTCTCTTAGCTATGTGGAAGGAAATGAGGTGAAAAGTATTTGCATGTACAAATGAGGGGGTATTTATAGCTAAGGGTGAAACTAACCCTTATGGTTGTTCGGCTACCCTCATGACTGTTTGACTTACATGACTTTTCGACTTTACATGACTCTTTGTACAACAAGTGGGTCTCTTGGACTTCCATGTTACATTACATTGATAGACAGTATGGCCCATAGTATAGATGTGGATGACATGACTCATGACATGACTCGACATGACAGTTCTAGTGCATTCGTTCTGTTGCTAGTGTGCATGTAGAGTTGCAGTGATGATGGGTGATGGATGTCCTCATGGTGTGTCACAGCTTCACCTCCACATGGAAAAGTGTGAGGATTCTTCGATGGTCGTCATTTCGCTTGATGTTTCTTTTGCATGTTGTAATTCTTGATAGGTTCATCTGTTCGTGAAAGGTGCATGTTCGTTCATTCATCCGTCTATGAGAACATGTTGCATGTTTGCTCATTTGTCCATCCACAAACACATCTTTGCATGATCGTCCATTCATGAGCACATCTCTTTGCATGCATTATTTGTTCATCTGTTGGTGAACGTATCCTTTTGTATGTGCTCCCCTTCCTTCATCCTATTCGTCTTCATGTCATGTTTGTTTGTGTACCTATTCTTGTAGTCACTCATAATGAGATGACATCAAACCAAAAAACCTCCTAGTCTACCATGATACATGATCATTTCGGGTGCAGGTGACTAGGAGAAGCAACAAGGTTGTGGGGCAGGATGGAGGCTCTAGGCACTGCTGATGAAAACTACACAAGAGTCACTGGGTGATGAAGATGGCCAATCTGAATCGACAGTGACTGTCCACGAGGTCTAGCTCAACTGGAGGAGAAAATTGGGCATTTGTTTAGGAGAATAGTCCATGCTACAAGAAGGTTGGGCAGGTTAAAATCTATGCATTTTCAAAAATGAGCGGGCAATGGGGCTTTGTAGCAAAACTGTGAACTTTTTTGGAGGAACAGGTCGCGATGCAGAGAGGCTTGGTAGACAAAAATTTTTGCAATTTTTTGAAGGACCGCACCAAGAGCTTGATAGCAGAAACTGTGTAATTCCTGAAGGGAACTGGTAGTCTACTGCTTGTGAGAGAAATTGCACTAATGTTGGGAGGTCGGCCTGCTAATCATCTCTACGCAATTTCTGTGCTGAGTGGATTGCTAGGCAGCAGAGGGATTGGTCATGAAAATTGCGTAATTTTCTGGATGAGCAGCCAGTCAACTGTCAAGAGGGTTGGCTCAGAAAATTGCGCAATTTTTCCAGCCAACCCTACCGACAGTCGACAAAGACAGGGATGGGCACTGGGTGTCTGTCCAGCTTGACTACACAATTTTCTAAGTCAGCAAGGTGGGCAATGCTTTTAGCCTCTATGCAATTTTCAAGGGGAGTTAGTCCCAAGGTGGCTATTAGGTCAAACTCTCTAGTTGACCAGCATGGAGACTGATTGATTTTCTTGTGGGAAGTGCAGTGTAAAATGACTTGGTTGGTTCTCTTGCACTATTCTGGGTGATAGTCGATGGTGAGGTGATGGTCCGACTATCAGAGGGGAGTCCAGTTGTTAGATCTTCAACAAAATGACTAAGTTTATGAATGTGTGAAAGATGCATATGTGATCCTACAAACACGCACTTGCATGACTTGACGACGAGATGCCTCAAACCATCTGGACATATATGTATAACATGACTGACCGACGGTGTAGGCAACAAGCGTGACACTTGTGATTGATTGTTGGTCGACTGTGATGACACTTGTGCGACAGTGAACGTGACTTAGTGTGTGATTGTGACAGATGATTTCACAGCGAACACAACAAGTACACATGAAGTGAAGACTTTGAGCATAACCAAAACATGGTTGCAAGCATGACCTTGAAATCAACATGTAAGACTTAGTGAAATGAACAAGTAAGGTGAACGTGAAGACTCACACAAGTTCATGGAGTGAACCCAAGTGGGTGCAGTCATCAATTGAAACTCTCAAAGGAGGCTTTGAAATTAGATGCAGGCCAAAATTTTGGAGGGTGGTTGTAGCCGCTACATCTCCTTCTTATCCAAATTTTGTCCTCAATTGGCTCTTCATCCCATAGGAAGAAGTTTTTCTTTTCAAAAGTGCCAGCCTTATCCTCCTTTCTCCATTTCATCCCTTGAGGAAGTGTAGTGATTCTATTAATTACCTCAGGAGTAATTGTAATTGACAATCCCCTTGCCATAGTAGTAGCACTGGTTCTATCCTGAGGGTTGAGTGCCATGGAAAATTCTTGAGCTACATCATCTTCATACCCTATGAGCAGCTCAAAGTATCCCAACTGATTATGCCTTCTAAATATTTCTACCACAGGGGGATGGAGGTGTATCTTGGATGTCTCTATGGGTTCCCTTTTATCATATCCTCCTGTCATGTCTCTTCTATAGATATCTAATTGTAGGGAGCTTGCTAGGCTAGCCTTAGTGTTTCTAGGGTGACCGAGAGTTTAGAATATTGGTGCATGGTTGCAATTTCTTTCTATCTCCACACAACTTTTAAATTTCACACAATTCTATCTAAAAGCCCAGGCCTACTCTAATCACTTAGAAAACTCATATTTTTTCGTTTCCTAGTTATCAATTCAAAACATAGGAGATATGGGATGAGGATAATTGTTGAACAGTTGAACCCTAGGCACCCCATTGCAAATTTCTCTATGAATTTCCAATGCTTCCAGTAGCTCCCTGCATTTCCTGTAGTTGTTCCTGTAGTTATGCTTCCTATAGGGTGGTTGAAATACGTTTGCTTCCTCGAGGGCTCTCCAAGGTGGTCTCGTTCTTCTCTGATCTCGAAATGAACAAATGATGGATGGAATTTTGGAATGTTTTCTATTTATGGTTGATTCCTTGGAGAGTTGTATTGGTTGGTAGTGTATGGGATTTCCTCTTTCGGACCGTTGGCCCACTGTTAGTTATCATGCAGCCTCCCCTCATAATCATAATCCACTCTCACACACCTTAACTCGACAACCTTTTCAACTCATTCTACTTGATGTGACATTGCAATGTGTCATGCTAACTAGGAGTTCACATTTTGTTTTTGAGTTGAGGGTGGCCAAGTTAACTTGCCACCTCCAGCTTATAAAATCAAACTTTTTCATATTCCTACACTTTTATCACATCGTACTTAGGAAAAAATTTGGATGAGATTCTGTAATCACTCAGATTTTCCTTAGAAGTTAAGGGAAGAAGGAAAGGGGTCTGAGGCAACCAAAAACCAATATTTTAAGTACAGAATCTAGCCAATCTGTACTCAGAGAGGGCTCTCTCTTTATAACTTAGCTTTGTTTTGGTGTGATATTAAAATAGTTATTAATGTTCAAGGTTGTTTTGTTTGAGAGTGGTGGAATTCTGGGAACAAATGGATAGAGCAAGGTCTTCAAGCCATTGGGCTATGGATTCAATAGAGTGATGGCTTAACTGGATCAGATCAATTACTAAAGGGAAAACTCATAGGGCAAGGTAGTAAAACAAAAGGCAAATGTCAAGTTCAGGTGGATGAAATGGTCTTAACCAGGGAGAAAGGGAAATGAAGAATCCTTTAACCGGGGTCAAAATGAGGAATAGAAGAGGCCTATCAATAAAGGGTAATTAAGAATTATTTGTTCAATTGGACCAAGGGGATAAACTACGAAGTAAGGTAGCATTCAAGAATTCCCTAACTATGATAGTCTAGCAGAAAACATTGAGAAGATAAACAATTTAAAACAGAGTGCATTAAAGCAATTTCTGAAAAATCATTACTCATTTATCATTTAGGTTTTATGAAAACACATATGATTATTAATAAACAAAGGAAAAACAATAATAAGAAAGAGATATAGAATACTTATTTGATTTTTGTTTGACACAAGTATCCCGTGAAAAATATTTACTTTATTCCTTGATCCAGCAAGCCATACAAGCCTTGGTACGATAGCACTTCAATTCTAAAAGAAAATGTCTATAGAAATGTCTTTGAATCCACACCTAATACTTCGAATAAAGAAGTATTTATAAAAAATTTACATCAAAATATCTCATAACTAAATGAGATTTATTCTAGGAATATAAAATATCTTTTTACACAAATATAGAGACAGATGGTCTCGAATATAGAAATAGATAATGAACTAATTGTTGTTGTCCCTATTTTTGTTGAAGGAGATGGAGGCATGCTCTACTAATTTGCATCTTGTTGTTGCCCTAGTAACTCTATGCTGGACATCTAATTTGATATTTTCAACTGATACTCTTTCACCTCTGTCTGATACACTTTACCTGTTCACCAACGTTCATCCTTTTTACCAAAATTTACTATGGTAAATATTTATATTTACCTTGTTGTTACCATAGTAATTTAAAGGATGTCTGTCATGTTGGTCCACCATTCTTCCTTTGGTATATTCACCCTTGATAATTTCCTGTAAATTTCATCAGCCTCAGTATATTTCACAAAATTAGGATGGATTGTGAATAAGTGCTTTATTTCATGTTCAATGAAGAATAGGTTCTCTAAACCATTGTAAAGCACTTTTCCTGTGGGTAGTGCCTTTGTTGAGGATGAACTAGGTTGACTTTCAGCTTGCTGATGTAGTTTGTTGATGTAGTCTATCTAAACCATTAGCCTATCACTAATGACTAAAGGGCTTCGGAGTCCTTTACTCCTTAAGATGTAAAACATTCTCATGAACTCATCTATGTCTACATGCATACTTTGACATCTTCACTCCAGGCCTTGCATTAAGTTCCTTTTTGTCAGAAATTTCTTCAGTTTGAGGATAGTAGCAGTCCTATCCTTAATGTCCGGTTGCTCCAACTGTTTCCTGTTTTTACTGTTTAGAAAATTTATTAACTCGACTGCCTCTTCAGGCTTTCTACCCAGTTCTTCTCTAGTCTTCTGAATTGCCTCAAGAGCAATCTTAACCAAATCAATTTGTTCAAAAATAATTTGAATGGAGGACCAAATATCATTGATGGAATCAATGATATTGGTCCACAATATTTTCTTGATATCTAATAAAGGTTTTTCAAATGTCAGATCCTTCTCCAATGCTTTAATTTGTTGGGCCATGCCTTTGCTTTTCCTTATCTCTTCTGCATAATTGATCTTTGATATATCATATTTTTTCTCCAAGGTAGTGAATTTCTCTTTCATTTTCTATTGCTCTGTTACTTCGAGTTTCATCTCTTCCATTGACTTAATTAAGTCCTTTATGCTCTATGTTGATGTACCTGCCTGTGTTGTACCTATTGCTTCCACTGGTGTGGTTGTTGCCAAAGGAATGTTTGGTGCTAAAATAGTTGCCATAGTGGAAGGGACTACTGTTAAAACTATAGGCACTACAGTGTAGGGCTGGGTGGTCGACTCACTTTGCCTTGACTGCACTGCTTTCTCCAATTCCTACTCTATTTCCTTCAATTTCTCGTTTAACTTAAGGACCAAGTCCATAAGTTCTTCTTCATTTTTATTCTCTATAACCTTAGCAATCTGAGGGTGAATGAGTGGTGGAAACTTCAATTATTTTCTAAGTGCAGCTATGTCTTCATTCTTTTTCTTGATTAATCTTTCTGCTGCCTTAACATCTTTTGAGTCATGACCCAACTCAATTACTAACTCTTCCAATGATTTTATTCTATTATCTTTTGCCTGTGAGGAGGCTTTCTCCAACTGCAATTGGGTTGTAGTGTTGCTCAATGAATTTTGCAATCTATGAGACATCATTGCTTTGCTGGGCAATGTTGAATAGACCATTTCACCTGTTTGCTTGTGTAGTTCAATCTGGTCGATAGGGTGGATGTCTTTAGCCAAAACCTCAAATCCGTTTTGAGATAATCTGCCAAGGATTTTGGCTATTGCACTATGGGCTTTAGGAAACTCATTTGCATTTTTCCCTCTTTGATGTCAAAGGCTGACATCAATCTGGTCTGGTTTGTAGGGGCCATCATTAAGTACTGAGCATATGCTTGTGCTTTAAGATGATCATTCTTTGTTTTAGTCTCCTTAGACTTCCCCTTTATACCTATAATCTTCTCGGAAGAAGATCTGAGGGATGATACTTCTGTGCTAGGTTGTCTTTCTATCACTTTCTTCTGTGAACTTGAGGGTGTCCCACCTGTTGGGAATGTTTGTAAACTATCTATCCTCTCCTTCCTCATGTTGCCTATAGTCTCTCCAATAAATTCTTCCTTTGAATAAGGATTCAACCTTTTCCTCTTAGCAAAGGTTTGATCTATGGGTCTGCTAGAAGGGGTAGCTACTTCCCTTTCTCTTTTCAAGTTTCTTTCCTCATTTAGAGGATTCTGACATACTGGAGAATCACCCATGTTTGTTTGAGCTGGTAGTGGTTGTGGTGGAGTCAATTCTTCTAAGATTTCAAGTTGCTCTGATTCCTTTGGCTGTTCTACTGTTTCTGGTTGTTCTGATGTACGGGCACTTGTTTCCTGAGTTCGCCTCTGTGAAGGCTCTGCTGTGGGAGCACTATGTTTCGGTGTTGGCCTTTGGGAAGAATTTGCAGGTACCTGTACAAAGGAGTCCAGGTCAAGTCTCTCCTCCAAATCATTCATTACATTCTCAACTTCAAATTTATCACTATCTTGTTCTACCAATGTCCCTTCTCTCCATTCATTTAAATTGGCATATTGTTGTATCTCAGGGATCCTATGATGGATGTAAGGTGACAACTTGTGTTTTATCGTTCTATCACAAATGAAACTTTTCTTTAAATGCATCTTCGTCTCTATGATTCCTTCTGATTCTTGTCCTGCTAGTCTGTTGTTGCACACAAATGGGCCTAAGTGGTCTTTGATCCTCAGCTGGGCTTCCTTCTTTGCTTTCATGAAGTGGATTTGATCAAAGTTGATTATTTTCCTGTAGTACACCAGGGAAAATAATCTCATGGGGACATACTTAGGCAATTTGTAGGGAGGCAGTTCACACCCATAGACTTTGATCTCAATATGATTCTAGTGTAGGTACCAATCACCTATCCTATATTGCTTTGACAACTGAAGGATTCTTTTGATGTCATCATTGATTCTGGGGGGGGAATTCCTGTCAGCATGGTAGTTATAGGATGGAAAAAATGATCAATGAAATCTATATATGAATAGGTAGAAGAGGGTGAGTGGTGAAAAATAGAAGTCCAGAAAATGACTGACCTAGGGTTACCTTTGGTATCAAGCTTATGCACAGAGAATGGGAATTTTTCAGTTTGGTAGTAAATGAAGAGGTAATACAGGACTGTAGAACACTTGAACACTCTCTCATTCTCTAGCCTCATGAATTGGTCGTGGATTTTGTCATCTATGAATGTAGCATAGTCATATTTGGTAGCAGGAGGCTGACTAGGGCTGAAGATGGTCATGAAAGCTAGGGTCAATTCATCAACAAACTCACTAGTATTGAAACCCATAATGGTAGCAATCATATTAACAATATCTTTACCCTCATCAGTGAAGAAACATGTTAGGTAGGGAGGCGGGTCTTTGGGTATATGATTCTTATCCATGAACGTATCGAAAATACGGCTAAGTTCAGAACCAGACATTTTGGAGGATTTTTCTAGTAATTCTGCAATGGAAATGGGGGTGAGGTTCTGGCTGGGCTGAAGCTACAACATTTTATTAATTGAATTAGCGGTAATTATAAACAGGACTACATTGCAGGTAGAAAATTTTATATGGGTAGAGGATATGCTGGACTGGTAGCGATCTAGGGTTTTTGCACTCTCTCAGAGGGCTCTGAAACCCCTGCCACGGCAGGCCTGCACAGCCCAGATCGGTTCTAAAACAGTCAGAAAAGATAGGCGATCTCAGTATCTCAGGCATCCGTAGGAAGGATAATGTCGCCCCCCCAGGGGGAGGGTGATGCGCCTCCCCCACAAAAAGACAGCCAATCACAGAAGAATGCAATCACAGACAATGAGAACTACCAAAATGACAGCAATACGGATACTAGCAAACAACAGAACGACGAATCGGCTCAGAAGGACGCAAATAACGCCAGATCTTCCACATGCAGACCGGTAGCAACTCACAGACCAAAGGTGGAATTCCCCAGCCATAGAATCAATGCCAGAATACAATTTATGAGGGATCATGCACTGATTGGAAAATTCATTGGTATCTGGCCAACTGAGAAAGCTCTGAGAAGCTGGATAAATACCAAATGGAATCCAAAGGGCCACATCACCCTACATCTAGGACCCAAGGGG
Organism: Pinus tabuliformis; assembly: GCA_031772625.1. Classification (NCBI taxonomy): domain Eukaryota; kingdom Viridiplantae; phylum Streptophyta; class Pinopsida; order Pinales; family Pinaceae; genus Pinus; species Pinus tabuliformis. Next base: position 1,301,848,386 of record CM062820.1, read on the forward strand.
TTTTTTACTGCAGTTTTTAACTGCCTGGAAGATCGCAACAGGATTCTGGATGGGGGTCCTTATTTCTTTAATTCAGCAGGACTCTACCTCAAAGGATGGGTTGAAATATTTAATCCAGACAAGGAAGATCTCAGTTACGCTCCAGTCTGGATAAGGCTCTATTCGCTCCCTTGGGAATATTGGGAAGAAAAATCCTTACAAGAGATTGGAAACGCCCTCGGCGAATTCATCAAGGTAGCAGAGGAAACAAAGTTTTGCAGATATACTTCATATGCCCGAATCTACGTCTATATGGATCTCAAACAAGCTTTGCCAGACACGGTAAGTCTCTTGCATGAAGATGTTGAATGGATTCAGTTAATAGACTATGAGCATGTTCCATTTAGATGTAGGAAATGCCATAATCTTGGACACCTCTACAGATACTGTCCTCTGAACAAGAAAACCCCCACTCATCTAAGCTCAGATAACCAGGAGCCTGATGGTTTTACAAAAGTGGTCAATCGAAGAAGAGGGAACAAAAAAACTACAACCAATCTCAAGACAGATCAGGTCAACAAAGCTAAACCCTCAAAGAATAATAGCTTTGAGATCCTAGCCAGTATGGAAATGCAAGATCCTGCCAAAGAAATGCAGAAAGTTAAGGATTTAATCCTTGAGCTGCCAGAAGGAACCTCACAGCAACCAGGAGATACTCAACTCAACAAATCGTTCACTCACTCCCAAACTAAATCTCCGGTCTGGGTTCTTCAAGAAATGGAAGTGGATAATCCTGAATCGAGCACCAAGACGCTGAAGGATCTAGAGGAAGCCTTACCAGAAACCCAGATAATGGAGGAAGATTCTGAGAACATTGACATTGGCGAACTGGACATTCTTGGTTTGGAGCAAGCATGCAAGACCAGAAACTTTGATAAAATACCGGACAGGCAAGTGGATAAACTGGTAGAGGTCTTAAATCGTGCACACAAGAAACACTCTCTAGGAGTTCAAATTGGTAGTCAATGGGATGGTAAGTTCATCACAAAAGACAGTAAGAAGCGAGGACGAAAAACTACCCTCGAAAGAAATATCAAGATAGGAGAAGTGCTAGTGGAGTCAGGTAGATACGCCAAGCTGACCAAGTACTTCAATATCCATCCCAATCCTTCTCAATGAAGCTGATATCTTAGAATATAAGGGGGCTCAACAGTCCTAGGAAAGGAAGACTCTTAAAAAATATGCTCGTGCAGGAAAAACCCAACATTCTCTTTCTGCAAGAAACTAAATGTAGCATGACAGTTTTGGAAAAAATAGCAGCGAAAGCTTGGCCAGGAGGGCTAGTTACAGCTGTTGATGCTCAAGGAGCTTCGGGTGGATTAGTAATTCTATGGGATGCAAGAGTAATCCAGCTTAGCAATATACATGCAAATAAGAACTTCATTCAGGCAATATTTCACCTAATTGGAACCAATACTCATGGCCATATTACTAATGTTTATTTCCCTCAGGAAACCAATCTCAAAGTTGAAATCCTGGAGGCCTTATCAGTTCTCAACTCTAACAGGCTTTACCCTCTATGGTTAGCAGGAGGAGATTTCAATATGATAGCAAGAATGGAGGAAAAGCAGGGAGGCAGAGATAACAAAATCAGGGATGGTAACCTTCTAAAAGATTTCATTCACAACAACTAGCTGGTAGATCTTCCCTCCAATAATGGTTTGTTCACCTGGAACAACAAAAGAGAAGGACCACAGCAAATAGCTTCGCGTTTAGACCGATTTTTAGTATCTGATAATGCACCTCATTTGGGAGGGGAATTCATAGCTTCCATCCTGCCAGTTTCAGGGTCAGATCACTAGCCTATAGCACTCCAATGGCACCGGCCAGGCAATAACATTAAACACCCTTTCCAATTTGAGGCCTTTTGGCTAACGCATCCAGACTTCCATGAATTTGTTAGATCAACTTGGCTCAAATCTAATCCCACTGGGGGATCTAAAATTGCTATCTTCCAGCAGAAACTAAAACACCTCAAAGGAGAAATCAAACACTGGAATCATACCACCTTTGGCAACATCTTCAAAGCTCAAGCTGCTCTTAATCAGGAAATGAAATGTATTCAGCAAAGGATCATCATGGAAGGACGGTTCGAGGAGCTAGTAAAACAGGAACAAGCAATTGAAGCACAAATTCTGGCCAGAGCTCAACAGGAGGAAACTCTTTGGAGACAAAAATCGCGGATCAGATGGCTCAAGGACGGAGAAAAGAACACAAAGTTCTTTCACAAAACTACGGTGCAGCGCAGAATGAACAATTTTATATCCCACATCAAAAATGAGCAGGGAGAAAGAATTGAGACGCACGAAGGCATTGAAGAGGAATTTCTCAGGTATTTTAAGAAAGCTCACCAAGAACCCAGCATAGACAGACTGCCGGCTATAGAGAAAATCCTACCGAATATCCCCAAACTAATCACCGAGGAGCATAATCTTCTCCTCCTCAAACCCATCCAGATGCAGGAAGTGGAAAGTGCAGTCAAGCAATTAAAAGCAGGGAAAGCACTCGGTCCAGATGGATTTACCTCAGACTTCTTCCACCATTTCTGGGATCTCATTCAAATGGAAGTATGGCAAGTGGTTGAGGAATCTCGTTCGTTAAGATGGATGTACCCAGGGCTGAATGCCACATTCATAGCCCTAGTTCCCAAGGCAGAGGAGTCCAACACGCCAGATAAGTACAGACCAATTGCTCAATGCAATATCATATACAAAATTGTTTCAAAAGTTATTGCTATTCGACTCAAGCCGCTGCTCCCTCTTATTATATCGCCAGAGCAATCTGGTTATGTGGAAGGCCAGCAGATCACAGACGGGATAATTTTAACCCATGAAATAATTCATTCCCTGAAGCAGACTAAAAAACGAGGTATGCTGTTAAAAATTGATTTATCTAAATCTTTTGATAGCATCAGCTGGGTGTACATTCAAAAAATTCTTAATGCCTTTGGCTTTGCCCCTTCATGGACCAGATGGATTCTTAGTCTTCTGACATCCTCATTCTTTTCGGTGCTTATCAATGGCATCCCTTCAGCTACGTTTCGCCCATCTAGAGGTATTAGGCAGGGGGATCCCCTCTCACCTTTCCTCTTTGTTATTATGGCAGAAGGACTGGACCGTTGTTTGCATTCTGCTCCCTCCTCTCGGAGTCTTAAAGGCCTTTCATTCAGCAACTCTCCTTCCTTCTCCCATCAGCAATTCGTGGACGATAATATGCTTTTTGGACATCCCTTGGTCCAAGAAGCTCGCCTTCTCAAAGCAATTCTCTCCACCTTTTCTGATGCTTCTGGAGCCCTTATTAATCGTGTCAAATCGCAAATCTTCTTCTTCAACACACCTGCTCGAACTCAAAAAGCCATTGCTCGCATCTTAGGATTCTCCATTGCTAGCCTCCCCTCCAAATATCTAGGAGCTCCTCTTATGGCCTCAGCCCTCAAGCACTCCTCTTGGATAGACTTGCTAGAAAAACTCGAAGCTAGGCTTTTCCTTTGGACTCCCAGAGCCCTTAATATGGCCAGTAGAATTGTTCTCATTAAAGCTATTCTCTATTCCATGCCCTTGTATCTTTTCTCTCTTATGGCTGCGCCTAATTGGGTTCTCAAGGAAATAAAGAATCTCCAGCGCAAATTTCTATGGGGCAGTTCAGGCCCTAACCACAAATGGACTCTAGTCAAATGGGAAAACGTATGTCTTCCTAAGAAGGCAGGGGGTATCGGGCTAAGAGACCCTGAGCATAGCAACAAGGTAATGGGAGCCAAAATATGGTGGAGATGGCTAGCGTACCCCAACACCCCCTGGGCCTCTCTTTGGACAGCAAAATATGCAAGCAACAACCCTATTGAAGATAGAATCAGCATGTCAGAAGTTAGTACAGGTTCAGTAGTCTGGAATTCGACTATTCAACACAGGGATCTTATACAAAAGCATAGTTTTTTGGAGATTAAAAGCAGAAACAAGGCAAGATTCTGGGAAGATTCCTGGCAGCAGCTCCCAAAGATTAAGGATATTCTCCATAATCTTCCTTTGCCAGTGCAAGGTACCAATCAATCGGCAAAGGTCAATCAATTCTGGAACCCCTCACCCACACAGAAGTATAGAAAATGGAAGGAGGCTAATCAAATTGTAATGGAAGAAGGATATGAGCTAACTCAACACTCTCTCTCCTTAGAATTAAAAAAGCGGCAAATTCCTATCGCAGAAGGACCGGACATACTAGGATGGGGATATGAAGAGAGAGGAACATTCACTCCTAGGGAGGCATATAAAATTATCATCAAAGATCAAATCATCAAGGATACACTATGGGATAAGCTCTGGAATTCTTCTAATTGGCCGAAGGTGTCGACTTTCTTATGGCTCCTTTGTCACAATAAAATTCTTACATGGGATAATCTCAGGAAAAGAAGCTTCTCAGGACCATCTATCTGTCTCAATTGTAAACAAGAAGAGGAATCAGCCATTCATCTAATGCAAACCTGCCAAATAGGACGAAAGCTATGGGAAAAGGTTGCCTTTCGTTGCCAAAAAGATGGCCGAGTGCAAGGGGATATCAGAGCAACTATCCACAACTGGAGTCAAGAGCCCTATCAAAGTAGGCTCCTCAACTCGCTTTGGCAGCTGATCCCTGGTCTATTAATATGGAATATCTGGAAGGACCGCAACAAAATAATATTCAAAGGTCAATCCATGTCGTTGGAATAGATATGGACTATAGTGCATCAGAATATCAAGGAGTCTTTATCTATTAAACACTGGTCACCAGAAGATTTTCCCACAGCACATCAAGAAAAATCAGTATGGTACAATTGGAAAATTACTCTAAATCAACAGCCTAACTCTCAAAACAAGCCTTCCAAGCGGCAAAAGAAGCTAGCAAAGTGGACTCCTCTGCCCAGCAACATGTACCAGCTCAACTTCGATGGAGCTTCTAAAGGCAATCCGGGAAAACCAGGTTATGGAGGAGTCTTTAGGGATCACTTTGGCACTCCTCAACTAATCTTCCTAGGCTCCAAAGGGTGGGACACTAACAACTCAGCGGAATTGGAAGGACTCTGGCAAGGTCTTACTCTTGCTCAGGATAACAGTTTCTTTCCTCTTATCATCGAAGGGGACTCTCAAATCATTATTAATATGGCCACAAAACTTATGCAGGGAGCCCCCATCCACAAGATAAGCAACAGCTGGAGGATGGCTCAAAGACTTTAACTAGTAAGACAGTGGCTCTCTCAATATCAGGCAATTTCTTTCCAGCACACTGTGAGGGAAGGAAACAAACTTGCGGATTTTCTAGCTAATATTGGGGTGGAAATGGAGGTAGATATCTATGCCGGCTCACTATCCAGTATAGCCACCGTGGACCAACTTACTAAATTCCAGAATATAGTCAAGAGTGACCTGCTTCAGCATCATGGAGCTCACCCGGATGCGGGTGACAACTCGATATCTGCTTAAGTTAAGAGGGCCATTAAGGCACTTGGCCTCCCACTCGTCCGGTGTTCACGCAGACAGATTTCATGGCAGGTGAAATATATCAGTCAGGGGTTGGAATGAGGTTCGCCTGGTACGCCATTAATGAGCGTTGGGTACGAGCATCCAGACGCAGGCCTTTAAACCTGACAGGATGAGGACAACTAGCTCTACTGTTGATAAGCTTCACCCCCTCCCTCTGCACCCTCCGCCTCCTCGCCTCGCCAAGTTTGATTGCGAGAGTGCCTGCACTCCTCTCTCTGCTGGTTTCCTTTGCTCGCCACCCCTCTCCCTATAAGTCCGCCTTTTCCACTGTCCGAGTCGCTGGTTAACTCTGAAGATGCCTCGCCGCAGAGGAATTTCTCGCAGAGGAGGCTCCTCTTCTTCCAGAGGTAGAGCTTCTCATTCCACGCCCCAGAACATCATTCCTATTACCTCTGCTTCTCCGTCCTCACCTCCTTCCAGCTAAGCTTGCCATCTCCCAAATAATTCATTTCAATCATCCAGGTTCACTTTTCACAGCAGGCTTAATAGGCCGGTCTTGACCACCAGCATCACCATCATCCTCGTAGAAGAGGAGGATCACCCCAGCGACCCGGCCATTTCCTCCTCCTCGTAGACTCAGGAAGATAGTACCCCCTAGGGAGGGATGGAGGGGGCGATGTTCACTACGGATAACATGCAGGAAGACTCCCCGGTCCCTGAGGCCTCCATGCAGCAAAAAGATTCAAATCAGCTCGACGTTCTGGAATGCGAGCCTGTTCATCAAGACTACGACGTTCTACATTTAGTTACCCCCATAGAAGGCGGAACTGATGGAATTGAAAATGACGGGCTCGTAACCTGGATAGCCTCATCCAGCAGACCGGCAAAGAATGATACCGACTCTCCGACACATGATGTGTAAGGCGGCCTCCTCCTCGAAGAATGGTTCCTCTGTCTCCAAGTTTTAAGTTTCCTGTTTCTCTGGTCCTCTGTCTAAGTCTTTTTGTAACTCTGTTTTCGAGTCTGATCTCAAGCTTTTGCTCAGTATTAAGACTAGTCATCTTTTGTCAATTCTGCAGTAGTCAATTCTGCAGGGCTTTCTATGTATTGGGCTAGTTCTGGTTTGTTTTGTAGCCAAGTTGCAAGGTCAATCTGTTCACTAGCAGCGACTCTTAGGCTTTAAGTAGCAGAGGTTACAGTCCAAGCATAATTATTCTCCAGTGGGTTACTGTCTAACCTTCAGGTTTGGTAGCATTTTCCAGTTTCTGTGGCAGAGGGCCGGTCTATGCCCCCTCTAAGGTCTCAACCTCATTGTAAATAATCTTTTTTCTTCTTAATAGATTTAGCATTTACTCAGGAAAAAAAAAATTGTAAACAGGACTGACTGGTCGGTAGACATTACAGCTCTGAGGTTAGGATTATAATTGGCATGGCATCGATGGATAATGTCCAGGAAAATGTGAATAGAAGGGAATAGTTACTTTGGGAGATTTGATTCCCAAAGTCCTATGGTATCAAAATTGTTCAGGTAATCGTCTCAACGTCGACAATATACTTTCAAGAGGCACTTATCATGTTGAAGGTCTTTTATTTGGAATTCTTTATCTGCTAAGGGAAGGTAGTCCAAGTCCCTGTGAGGAGTAGTGATTGGAGCTACTTTGAGGGCGACGGGGATTTCCATCCCTGGTTCTTGTGTTTTCAGGGACAAAACTAGGATTTTCAATGAAATTGTTTAAAACAGAGGAGCTTGGGAAGTTTTGAACTAAGCTTAGCAACTCAATTATACTAAAAAATTTGGGTTTTAAAGCAATTTTAGAGGAATTTCAGTATACAACAGGGTTTTCGGGAGAAAATCTAGTAAATATATGTTCCTGGGCAACTGCCTATGATGTGCATGTTTGCAAGATGCACACAGTGGACTGGCACGAAGTTGAAAGGCAGCGTTCAAGGTAGTTGACAGTTTGGGGATGAACTAGTTGATTTTGGATGTATTGCGTGCATGCATGGAATTGTTCTAGATAAAGGACGAAGAGTAGATTACACTTGTTTTTTATGCAAAGTCAATATTTTGGTGGGTTAACGACAAAGACAGATGGTGTTAACTTGACGATGTGATATTTTGTCGTTTATGGGAGGTGGTAAGTGGGTTTCGTCGCACCGATTATGGGAGATTGGTGGTATTGAGGGAGGGTTGCTCAATTCCATTCGTCAATTGACATGTAGCATCGACGATTTTTGGAAAACCACTGATATCCCGCGTTTAACGTCCGACCAAAGGGCTCACACGATATGAGCGATAGCCGTCGGATCTGAGAGATTTGATCGGACGATGGTCAGGATGGGAAGTCACTAATGGTTAATGGAGGGGGGCCCAATGTTAATAAAAGGCTTTAATTACATCGGGGGCGATGTGATTGGTCAAAATTTATTAATCAATCCTGATGATTAATTAATCCTTTATTTAGCGTGGCAGGGGTCGGGATTCTTAGTTAGTCACGGGTTGACTAATTAATCCCATTTATCAAACATTATTTAAGGTTATTTCACAACCGCGGGGTTGGGCATATATTTATTTGGGATTTTAATAATTATACAGGCAATGGGTGATTTTTCGGGAGTTAAATAATAATACAAGTTAATGGTTAATATGAATTAGTAGGATATGAATATGCACTAAGTTAAAATGTTTCTGAAAGCATTTCATCATACAACAATCATGACTTAAGCTACTATGACGGTTTTGAAACATAAAAATGTTTTAATTTCCTTAAGTAAAATAGGATTTTACTTAGGAAAAGCTTTATCAAGGGAATGAATGATTTTATGGAGGGGTAAATGTTGGTGAAGGGGATATAAGTATTTTAGGTATTTCAAATTATTGGGTCGAGGGTCCGGTCCCTCCAAAAGTCAGAGAAACTCTCTGAGCCCCTCTAACTTGTTATAGATACCTTTAGCACTTAGGGGAGATTAGTGAAATTTTAGGGAAAAATGGAGTAAGGAAGCTAATTAATTTGACTTTGGTTCCTTGATGTGTTGTCTTCAATGTGAGTTATGCTTTGTTCGAGTGATGAAAGAAAAAGATTTAAGCATTAAACTTAACCATTCACCACACATTTATTCTGAAACCATCATCTACTTACTCTACCTACTTTATCCTAGCATTTTCACTCCTTTATTAGGGTGCACTTAGACTGGCAAACCATTTTCAAAATTTCTTTTCTCTTACATAGTGATATCTATCTAAATCTAACCTTATTACATCCAAGGGCTCAGATTAAATTGTTGAGCTCCTTTTATTCACTCTACCTATCTACTTATCTGCCAAGATTAAACTGTTTGGTCAAATCTTTATTCTCTATATATAAAAAAGTGAAATTGAAAACACGGAATAACCAAGATTAAGTTATTTGGTTACCATGGATTGTGGCATAGGTGACAAGTTGCACACAATATTTATTATGCATAAAGTAAATAGTAGTGACATTTGGACTTGCACACTTTCATGGTATTTTCTTTTTGTTTGAGTTCATTTTCTTTCATTTTTTGACATTTTTTTATTCTTCTTACCCTTTGATTTTTATTTTAGGGTATACCCTCTTTACATTTTTTAAATTTTCTGATTTTTCACAAATATGTAAAACATTTTCAACAAGCAAAGGTATGAACATATTTTAGATTTAAACCAAGTCAATCATGATATATGACACCTATTGGTATAGGGGCATGATAGTGGCTCCACTTGGAGATGGCTTTCCCTGGTGGAAAGTTAAGAATAGTAGATCAATGGCCTTCTGAAAAACTTTGATTGTGCTTTGCAATCTTCCTCTTGCCTGATGCATTATTTGTATGTATGACAGTAATACTTCTGAAGCTTAGGCTCTTCTCTTCAGGCTTCAACTTCACAATTTTTCCATCCAATCAACACTGATCATTATGAAGGATATAATATGTACAGTTAGAAATATGGTAAGTTTAGTAACTAGGATCAAAATAGTGCTTCAACATCTGACCATTGATTGATCCTCCTTCAACTTCTACACCATCTAATTCTTTCAGAAAATATGCATTGTTTTCTTTGAAAGCATATAATGTATGGCCCTTTCCACAGGAATTAAAACTTCCCATGTTTTCCTTTGTCCTCTCTTTTGGAATCCCACCTTAACACTTTATATCCTAGATAGAAGTCTTTTTCTTTGGTCCTTTCGTCAAAAATCTTCTTGATTTTTTCTTGTAGTACTTGGGATCTTTGGTACACTTCCTCCCTGGTTTGCTGTAAATGGATGATCTAGTTTATTCTTCTCTGTATATCATTTGGTTCCACTTGAGCCTCTTGAAGCAGTTTCATGACAAGAACCCCTAAAGATGAAGGAAAAACTGCCTCTATTCCATATACTAGCTCATAAGGACTGGTTCCAATGGACTTCTTAGTGGTAAGCCTACTTGCCCACAAAGCATTGGTTAATCTTTTGTTCCAAGTTTTCTTATTTTCTTCCAATAGTTTTTTGATAATATTTATTAGGCTTTTATTGGAAGATTCTGCAAGACCATTCCCTTGAGGATAGTAAGTTGCGGAATGACCAAGTGTTATATGATACTTGTGACAGAAACCAACCATTTTCTTTGACTTGAAGGCTGCAGCATTATCTGTGATAATTTTGTCAGGACAACCAAACCTAGAAAGGATATTAGACTCTAGAAAACCTATTATCATAGTGTTAGTGGCATGTCTAGAGGGAATAACTTCTATCCATTTAATAAAATAATCATTTGTAGTGAGTATCCAATTATGTTGACCAAAATAAGGTGGATGAATTTCCCCAATGAAGTCAAGACCCCATTGTTGAAAAGGTTTCTCGGTGGAAATTGGTTTTAATGGTAAAGGTAACAATTTTCTTTTGCCTTCAAATATTTGGCATTTATGGTAGGAAGTTACAAATTTCTTCACATTTGCAAACAAGGTTGGCCAATAAAATCTAGCTCTTAGAATTTTGTCAGTGGTTGACTTCCAATAGAGATGTCCACCACAATCCCCTGCATGAAATTCTTGGAGTACTTTGTCAGATTCTTCTTTTAATAAAGAGTTTAACAAAATGCCTTCATGATTTTCCAAAATAAAGTATTATCCATAATGAAAAATTTTGATGCTTTCATTTTCAAAAACCTACTTTTAGTTCTGGATAACCCTGGAGGAGCTTGCAGGTTTTGTAGAACATATATTATATCAGCATACCAAGGTGAGTCTAAAAAGGACTGGCTGATCTGTGGAGTTGCCATCTCCTGTTCGTTATCCAGCTCTGCAATAAGATTGATGTCTAGGGTTAGGCAATTTGTTTCTGCCATGAGTTTGGCCAACCCCTAACCTTTAATTAACTTGGTAGGCTTTATCTCTATATCATACTCTAAAATAGTAGTTATCCATTTCCCCTCTTGCCATCAACTCCATCTTGTGTCAGGATATCTTTGATTATAGTATTTGGAACATAAGCTACTACATTAGAATACAAAATATATACTATGAAATCTTTAATAGCCTTTACCAAAGCAAAAGCTTGTTTCCCCATTATTTTATATTTTAATGAGGCATCTCTAAGATCTTTACTAAAAAAGGCTATTGGTTTTTCACATCCTTGATCATCCTTTTATAGTAAAACTACAGCTATGGTGTGTTCTGATGCAAAAGAGACAATAATGAAGTCTCTGTCAAATTTATGACTTGTGACGGCTGGTGTTTGAGTTAAGGCTAATTTCTTTTCTTCAAATGATTGTTTAGCCTCAATTGTCCATTTAATGGTCGAATCCTTTTTTAACATGTTATTCAATAACCTAATTAATTCAGCTAAGTTAGAGATGAATCTTCTTAAAAAATTTATCTTTCCTAAAAATGCACGAAGTTCTTTAATGTTTCTTGGGTGAGGTATTTGCAAAATAGCTTCAATCCATGAGGGGTCAATTTGGATGCCATCTTTGGAAATGATGTGACCTAACAACTTTCCTTCTTCTAAACCGAATAAAGATTTCTCTGGATTTAAGGAAATACCATATTTTTTGCATTTTAGAAAAACTTGCCTGAGATGATCTAAGTATTTTTCATCTGATTCGGAAAAAATAGTGAGATCATCAAGATATATAACAAGAAAATCATGATTTTTTTTTGCAAAGGCAATGTCCATTGCTCTTTGGAAATTTTCTCCTACATTTTTTAGTCCAAATGGCATTTTAGTTTACATGAAGGTACCCCATGGTGTAGTGAATGCAGTTTTCTCTTGGTCATCAGGATGAAATAAGATTTGGTTATAACCTAAAAACCCATCTAAAAGTGAAATTATAGAAGAACCCACTACCCTTTGCAGTATATGGTCCACTTTGGGTAAAGAATAATTATCTTTAAGTGAGACCTTGTTCACATTTCTCAGGTAAACACATAATCTTATTTCCCCCATTTTCTTCCTAGTAGGTACTAGCTTAGATACCCATTCTGAAAATCTAATAGGGGAAATAATTCATGCTTCATACATGTATTTGATTTCTTTCTCAATTGATGGTAATAACTCAGGGTTAATTCTTCTAAGTTTTTGCTTAAAGGGATTTTGATTTTCTTTCAAAGGGATAGTGTGCTGAATGATAGATGTGTCATAGGATTTCAAGTCTTCGTGACTGCAGGCGAAGACATCTTGGAATTCCCTCATAAGTTCAACATAATTTAGCTTCTGATCAGGAGGCAAAGATTTTGACAATTTTATCAATTTTGGATTATCCTGTCTTCCTATGTTATACTCTTCAATGTATGCTTTTAAAGGCTCTATTTTAGGTTTCTTTGGAATGTCATTAGAGTCAAACAAATCCTCCAAAGGAGTTAATCCTTTGGGTAAATGATTATCCTTCAAATTTATAACGTCTGTTTCTTCTTCAATTATCTCATCTAGGTCCATTTGTTTCAGGTCTTTGATTTCTGCTTGTGAGAATTTAGTAGGGTGAAGCATGTTTATTAAATTCTCCTCCAAATTGTTAATGTCTACCTCATTAGTATGATCAACATCCGAAACTAGGTCTACATCTATATTAATGTTAGAAAATTCATCATTTAAAGTTAGAAAATTATTAATCTGCTTATCACTATCAAAGACCTACTAGTTCTTAAGATTATCAGGGATGGCTGGCCTGTGCCTAATCTCAGCAGTGTACCGATGACTGGGCTAGAAGGGCAATTTGTAGGTACTGGAAAACATAGCCAGGCTATGAGCTTGTATATTATGTTTTCTAGGAATAGTTGCAAGCTGGGTTTCTAAAAAAGTGTTAAGGATTTCTATGACTGTCCCTTTGTAATATCCCAATATAGGATCTCTGGTTATGTAAGTTCCTTTTATCTATTTAACTATCAGTTCAAAATCTCCTATGATTGATACCATTATAGCTCCTAATATTTTGACTAACTTGAGGCCTAGCAGAAGTGCTTCATATTCTGCCATATTTTTTTTACATTTGAAATTCAACCTATAGGCATGTCCTTCTGCATGATCATTCTCTAAGTTATAGACCCATACACCTACCCCTACACCTAGTTTGTTTAGTGAACCATCAAATTCTAAATGCCATAAAATTTCGTGTTCATAATTTGTATCTGGGGTAGTGTAGTCTTTCTTAGCTAAGGTCTTAGGATTTTCTTCATTGTCTGATTTTACTTTGTCATCTGATATCTCTTGGATTTGAACATTTTACCTTTCTTCTTTTCCAATTTATTTTGGTTCTATTGCTAAAACATTGAAATTTTCGATTTCTTTTGGCTCTATTGCTAAATCTTTAGGATTATCAATTTCTAGATTTATTTCAACATTATAGAGAATAAAGGAATCCATGTCATAATGTATTGAGTAAATGGGAAAGTTTTGAGGCTTCTCTTGACTACTCACTACATACTTCAATAAAGTTTCTCTATATAACCTCTTTGGTTGTCCAAAAATAGATATGGTAGCATATGACATGTCTAATTGTAGAGATCCCTGAAGTTTGGCACCCCAGGATCTGGACAACAACATGACATACTTGAGTGGAATGTCAACGACCACTATGTCCATAAGAGAAGATTCCAAAGAGGAGATCAAAGAACCATGGGCTGCACTTGATGAAGAGAAGAGATCAGAATCAGAGATCGAGAGAGTTCCCTCATGGTTACCATCAAATCTTCCATGTATTCAAGAGAAAGATCAACAAAAAGAGGAAGATCAGAAGGTCATGATAGAAGGTGACATGAAGAATGATCCAGATCAGCAAAAGAACCAAGGATATCGAAGCTATATTGAGATATGGTTTCAGAAGGTCACTAAGTTGCAGCAGTACTTTCTTCCTCAGCTTTGTTTGATCCCTTCAACGCCAGATCATTTGGTCTCTGAGATCTGGATACTTGTCCAAGCATGCATTTCGAGCCTTCACATCATTTTTTCTCTAATCTCGATGTGCACATGGCTCCATTGGAAGTATTCTTATACTTGAAAATGATTTTGTTTTTCAAGTAGGGTAGGGTAGAAAAAAAAAAAAAGAGAAAAAAATGAAAATAAGAGAAAAATAAAAATCTAAGGTGAAAACCTCCTTGGAGGTGCCTTAGATTGGCTCATTGATTGAAAACCTCCATGAGGCGGTCAATGGGTTGGAAAAAAGAGAAAATAAAAATGGAATAAGATCCCCGGGTGAAAACCTTCCTTGGAGGCGCCCAGGGCAGGCAATTAGGGTGAAAACCTCCATGAAGCGCCCTAGTTGTTTTTCAATAAAAAAAAAGAGAAAAATAAAAGAAAAATAAAACTAATCTCCATTGGCTAATTGCAGGTTGCAAGAAGGACGTTTCATGACAGGAGGAGCACTCAAATCAAGGTCAAAGGAATTTTCTTGTGCCTTCTACAGGAAGCTCTGTATTTCTACAGGAAACATCCTGTAGAACCTTTGGATGAACCAAATTCAAGTTTAAAATGGAATCTGATGGTGGGAATCTGTTGATTAGGCCTACAAGCACTTGTGTGTCCATCCCTTGCCTTTCTCCATCATTTTTTCCACCTCATTGTGCTTCTACAGGAACTTCCTGTAGAAATTGTGGGAAACTAGACATGGATTTCAAAAAGTGGTTTGGCGAACATGGTAGCTTCCTCGAGGGTTCAGAAGTCCTCATGCAATCTTCCAACTCCTCCTCCATCATCTCCATACCTGCATCACAGCCCAAGCTCAGTTTTTCCTTCCATGCAACCACTTGCAAAAAGCCTTGAAGCAAAAAGACATAGAACAAAATTTGTTTTTGCCATAACTTGAGAACCATGCATCCATTTGACAAACCGTTTTATGGGGAATTGTACAAGGTTGATGGCAACATGCCTGAGCAGTTCCATGCAATTCCGGTGCACGGTTTCCAAGAAATCAGCCTCCATCACCATCAGCCATTTTTGCATTTTCTCCATATCCGTGCATCCGTTTCAAAACTTGTTTCATGGGGATATGCATGTGAGTGATGGTAACCTACCCAAGCAGTTTCAGCCGATTCCGATGCACAGTTTCCGAGAAATCGAGCTCTGAAATATTCATCCATTTTCCATTTTTCTCGAAATCCGTGCATCTATTGGTCACGATTTTGCTATGGGAGATGCATAATGATGATAGGAACATGTTCACCAAGTTTCAGATCAATCCGGTTTACCGTTTGAGAGCAATGGCGAAAACAAGTTTTGGTTTTGTGACCATGCAGCAGCAGCAGCTTGAAGGTGCAGATCTGAACGTGGAAACAATTGCATGCAGCTTAGATCCGGCCAGAGGACACCTGCACAAGGAAAAGCAATCAAAAATCATCAGCCAAGCCCTCATGCAATCAAAGGATCCAAGCATGCAGCAGCAGAATCAGAGCATGCAGCAGCAAAAAGCTTCACAAGCAGCCGTTTGACTTCAGGTACGTGACTAAACCTTGTTCATCTATTGCATGAATCTAGTCTAAGCATTGCATGAACGAATGGAATGGTGAAATTAAGCCATGAATGTAGCAAGACACCCAGTTCTCTAGCACTCACGAGAAAGTCACGCAGCATGCATGGGTCAGTCATGCACGTGAAATTTAAAAAAAACACGGACAGTGTGGGTAGTCTAACTCCAGTGCAACTGATGGATGAGATTTCAAGCAGAGGACAAGTAGTAACCACTGCAGTTCATGATAGCACAACAGTTTGCATGGGGCCAACGTGTAGTTGGCCAGCTCACCCTTCATCAACGAAAATCTTCATAAACATCCAATCGAACTCTCACAGTTATTGTTTCTAGTTTATCATCGTCCTTGCAGTTGTAACAAGCTCCATAGCAATGTCTGGAATCCATGTTGTTGCGCGCATGGACTCTTCGTGCAATGTCTGGAATCCGTGTTCATGGTGTGGCACCTCTGGTTTCAATGGCTCTTAAGAAATGTGCTATAGATCCTTCTCCTTATGTGAGAAGGTGTGCTGCAAATGCTATTCCAAAGCTTTATGATTTGGAGCGGGAGGAACCTGATACTGCCCATGCAAGTTTTACCTTTCCAGCTTCTGATCAAAATCTCCTTGCTAGTGTACTCATGAAAATTGTTATTTGATCATTCCCATTATCCAGAAGAGAATGAAGCCCTGCATTTTCTTTCATGAAAGTGTCAAAACTGAGTAATATTCATGTCATCCCTTACTGGTAGTGACCATGAATGCAATGGAATCCTTGTGTGTCAATTCCATCACACGTAGATGAATTCTATTCAGTTATTGTCGTCTTCTTGTGTGCAGTAAATATATATATTTATGGAGCAGAGATAAAAGGGTTTAAAATCAGAAACTAATCAGAAAATATTCGGCTCTTTTGGTAATCACTGGACACTGGGAGCAAGCAGTCAAAGGCTTCCCTTATGAGTTTCTTGAGCAATGCATCCTACTTTTGTGGGTACCTGTGTGCAGAGCCTGGTTGTTCAGAGAAAATAAGAGAAAGTGTCTTGTCCAACAAAGGAGCCATAGTAAGCATAAACTCGACAGGGTCAGGGATTCTGATTCACGGAGCATTAGTGCTCACTACTCATGGAACTCTCCCATCAATAACTGCTGCAGAGGACTCGGACATCCTGGTGACCCAATGAAGCTTGTTTCTGCACCTCAGAGGAAAAGAATTTCTGCTACTGCCTTTTGGAAGATTATGTAGGGAAGGCAAACAATGTTGGTGCCGATCAGAGTGGGCATGGAAATGATGATGGGTGTTTAAAGGAAAATGCCACTATAAATACTCAAGAGGAGAAAGATGCAAAGGAGCCCATTAAAGCTATGCTTTTGAAAGGGACACAAAATTTGCACACACCGAAAAAGTGCATAAAGAGAGCATTCATGCTCATCAAAATGAAATTCACAATGTCAGCCATACTGGATCAGAAATGCAGCTTCCGAAACAGCATTTTAATTCTGCCATTCCAAAAGTGGTATGTAAAGAAACTAGCCCTTCACATCCAACTATTATTCAGAAGAAAAGTCAGCAACATATGGAGATAAGTTTCCCTAAAGTGACGCATGAGGAAATCATTCCTACACACTTGACTGAGGTCCAGAAGGAAACGTACCAGCTCTTGGACATAAGGTTTCCTCTTAAACAAGATAAAGGTAAGGAGAAACAAATTTCTCTTTCACAACTCAAGGAACATATGTCAAACATTTATGCAGAACTTGATAATACAGAGGGCATGAAACGGGTTGAAGATTATATATCAGGTATGCCAGATGGCCAGAGTGCAGCTCAATACAAATTTAAAGAAGCTGGTGTTTCTAATGAACATGAGAGAAGAGAGGAAGGATCTCTGATTTTTTCAGCATTGAAGGATCCCTTGTTGGGCATTCATATGCTTAGTGATCTGGATGAAAAGAAACATATGAAGCAGAACCCATCAGATATGGAAGAGGTGTGGTGGAGACCTACAACTGATTATGCAGAATCTAGTCAACATGAGGCAAATAGGGGAAAATTGATTAGTTGTGCACAGTTAAAGAAGCCAGTGCCAATTGTTTGTATCAAAGCCAAAGCATAAGGAAAGGAAACACCTTTATCATATTCCTGTTGCTTGGAAACATGACCATGGCTTATCTTGTGGATTTAACCAACTTTCTTGTTACAAGACATACGAGTGCCCTCACGTTGCAGGTTTTATGGAATGCCAAGGGCACCATTTCTTCCATATGATTGCATATACTTGTGCACTCATAACAAGGCTGAGGATTCACTAAGAAAAGCAACAGACAGTGAGGAAGAAGAGCAGAAGGGCGAGAAGACGAAGGCTGCCACAGCCAAGCTGAAAGGAAAAGCACCCTCAGCCAAGCAGGCTAAGACAGTGCCGACTGTTTCTACAGGAAGACAGAGAACTGTTTCTACAGGAAATTTGAAAAGAGGGAAGCCAAAGGAGAAATCAGCTGAGATGTTAGCCAAAGAAGCCACCAGGGCCATCAAAGACGAGGAGAGAGATTGGTTGCTCAGAGGATGAGCAACACTTTCAGTAGGGGGGTGATGATGAGCCCCAAAAATGTACAATTATTTGGGCTCATTCAACCTCCTAATTTGACTTAATCCACCATTCTCATTGGTTTATTGCATGTTTTGATTATTTTTATGCTAATAGAGTGAATTTGGTTAGTCATTATGCCAACAAGTCTAATGGGTGCTTTGTGTAGCCTTTTTGGTCAATTTGGAGACAAAATTGAAGGTCTTAATGAGCACTTGGCAGCCAAATTCGTGGGAAGACAAGCTAGAGGATTTGTAGGAAGGTGTCCCCTTCATTTATGGGCCCTTGCCTCGAATTCTCCACCATTAGCTCGGAGTTCAAGGGCCACCGAATCAATCAACACAAGGGCAGCCAAGCAAGTCAAGTAGGACTGCTGTTAACTCCAAGTTTTGGGCAGCCGAGTCCCTAAATTTTAGGAGGACTGTTGGGTCCTCAAATTGTATAAATAAGAAGGCTTAGGGCCTCATTTGGGTTAGCCATTGTAGCCAGTGGATGTTAGCTAGTTAGCCAGTAGATAGTAGCTAGTGGTTAGTCATTTTGTAGCCATTAGTTAGCTAGTTTATAGTTCGATTTGTATGCAATAGATTACCTTTGCTTTCAGCTCATTTGCAAGTTCTTCTTGTGGACAGTTTTGATGTAACTCTTCATTTCTTGATTAATAAAGATGAATCCAGCTTTGCACCAGCTCTAAATCTCTCTTGGGAGGTTGTAGCTCTTGGGGTTGGGCCCATCTCAAGCGCCCAATACCTCCCTTGTTTATCTTTATGTGTTGCTGCGTTCTTAAAATCTGCTCTTTAGATCTTGCTTTGTTATTTTGGTCGTTTTTGTTGGTTAAAGTAGTTTTTTATGTTTGAAATCGATTGGTAGGAGTATGTCATGCATTTAGATCGTTCGGAATGTTCTTGCTCATGTGATGTACATGGTTCTCTTTCCAAACAAGGCTGCTGTTTATTCATTTCATTGATAGTTAGATTAAGTTAGCTAGGACTGAGTTTGTTTGCAAGAATTCATTGATTCGGTTGAATGTGCATTGTGCAGGGCATCCCTATCACTCACTCACATGGTCAAGCTTCATCAGAGCCATCTGATTCATCCCATATCTAGGCTTTTCGCTTCACACCCATCCTCTTGCCCACGTAACCCTACTTTCTTCTCCATTGTTGTCTCAACTACCTTAAAGCCAAATCAGCCTTCCACATATCATCTCACCACTCCATCCATCAGTTCCTGGGTCATTCCAGGCCCCTACCCTACCTCCCTACCCATTCATGCATTTTCTCCCACTCACCTATCAGTCAAAAACCCAATCACGAAACATCCTGTAGAAGAATTACAGAACATCCTATAGAAACCCCTGCAGACTTCCTGTAGAAGTTCATAAACATGGTTGCATGGCAGCCAAACTTTGTGAAACTCTCAGAAAGAATGTTAGGGATCCCTTAGACCCTCTCTGTACCATCCCAACCTTTCCCAAAGCATTTCATCCCTTGATCCATCCCTGCACAGTGGAAAACTAGTTAGAAGCACATGCATGATAATTTCAACAACTTAAGCAAAAATACAAAAAGATGTTTTCTTCAGATAGTGATAAATTAGACACATGCATTTTACCTTCCTAGAAGTAATGGCATCTCTTTTCGTAGTTTGCATTCTCTCCTTTGCATCAGTAGGACTAGTTGGTAGAATCAGGGTTTTCTAGGGTTTGCGTTTCTTTTTGGCTTTCAATTTCTTTCCGCAAGTAGATTAGCTTCCTTTGAGTTAGCTTTCGTCCATCAGTTAAAAAGCTTCTTCTAAGAGCTCATAGAAGTTGGCTTGAGCCCCTAGCGGACTTGTGCCAGCTGACCAAGTGACAGCTGCGGCAAGAGCTAGTACTTGTGCATACAGCACCGTCGCTTCCAATTTTGTTACGAACTACCGGGTTGATAAAATTAAAGAAGGGAGTTCCAGGAGTTGTAGCATTATTGCTACAATACTGGAGCCCACCAGCCATCAAGGCGTGGAAGGACCCTATGCAGAAATGGTATGACTTGCCTTATCTGGAAATGGATGACACCATTGATGCAGTACTTGATCGATGGCCAGCAGAATGGCACACTATAGCAAACTTGGCTGTGGGAGGGAGCAAGTCCTCCGCACCAAAAAAGAAGGAGGAGGCCAAGCTAATGATGATGCAATTGGCCAAGAAGAGGGAGAAGGAGGCCACTAACAAGGCCTAGGGGGAGCGTGATGCTGCTCAGCAAACAGCGAAGCAAAGGGATGGAACAGAGTGAGGCTCTGACAAAGGCACGAGGTCACCTTCACTTGGGATAGAGGAGGAGACGGACAAGCAAACAGAACAACACAGCGTGGACCCCTAGACGACAAGTACCTTTGGGAGCAAGAGAAAGGAGGGTACAAGAAGAAATCAAAGGCTACTAAGACATCATTAGACCCAATCACCCTCACAGAGGGTGATCTGCACGACATCGGTGACACAGTGCAGGATGTCACCAAGGAGGACCTACAACAATTTGAGCAGCAACAAAAAATAATCTTGGGGGCTATCCAGACATGTTTGTAGGAGCTGCAGATGCACGCATCACAGGCTGGCATGGTGTCTACCAGCCTTGATATCGGCACTTCAGAAGCTGCCAAGATGCTACGTGCAAAGGCCTCCAGTGTGATAGTGCTACCTGATGGAGCAGTGACCACAGAGAATGAAGCTGACAGGCCCCTTGTCAGTGCCCTAAAGGGAGTAGGGTTGAATTTGGCAGCTCTCCTTGTTGAAGTGCTCCACCTCTTGTAGTATGTAGTGATTTCAGAAATGAGGGCCTGTGAGCACTGCATCCTCGAGGCGATCAGTGAACAACAGAGCAGATGACACTACAATGAGACTCTACCATCGTCGTTACGATCGAGGCGACCAACCAGAACAAGCATCTAATGCAATTCATTGAGGAGGCATGCCGAATGGTCCTAGAGTTGGCCATTCCTGATGAAGAGCCAGTCGAGGTGTGCATCCGTAAGCTAGCCATGGGGGTGCGCGATGCGTGTACAAAATGGCGAGGTTCAGTTTGAGATGAACTTGCAGATCATAGAGTTATAGATGAAGGCCCAGCCTTCAACTCCACCAGAACTAAAGGAGGAGCGAGCGACCACTATCACAGAAGCAGTATCGGTGGTTGACAGTGCAGTAGCAGACTTCACGTAACTTTTTGAGCTGTCGTTCAAGGTCATGACGAGCCTGCAGGAGGACCCCAATGTAAGTCGACTGGAGCAACTGAAGCCATCGTTGGATGAAGCTTACATGGTGACAACCTCTATTGAAGGAAAACTTGTGACTCTACAAGAAACTCAGAAAAGTTTCAGGGTGAAAGTTCAAGAGCTATGACTGAGCAGATGGTTGAAGACACGAAGTAGGCAGCTGCACAGTGCACTGCTGAGGTTGCAGTCATATGAGTCGAGATGGAAGGTCTTTGTGCTAAGATCTCTGCACCTACTAAGTGACTTGAGGGTGAGTCACGATTTTTGTGTTGGGGGCCTGTTGGGAACTCGATTCCCTAAGGATAGTTTTGGGGTTAAAAGCCCATGTTTTGTGTCAAATTTTGTAACAAAGTTGTAAAGTCTCTGCAATTTGTGGTCATGGAGCATGAAGGTGTCATGAGTCATAAAGGGTTGTCAACCCTTATTTTTGTAAAGTAAATTCGGCTATAAAGATCTACTCATGGTCCACGAACCATGGGATTGCATGAAAAGAGCTAAGTAATTAAGTTCTAAGAAAGTCTTAAGGAGTCATGGGTTGTAGAAGAAGTCTTGAGTGATAAGGAGAGAAGTCTAAGTTTTGGGTCGTAGTGTAGGTAGAGGCTTTGTAGCTGAGTGCGCAAAGGCCTAGGGTAGAAGTCTGCAGCTGAGTGCGCAGACCCCTGCAACTGTGTGCGCAGGGCGGATAGAGACTATAATCATTTGAAGATATCAATAAAGAGAAGTATTTTACAAAGCTCGTGTCTTTATTTCCAGTTAATGCATCTTGTCATATTGTGCATGAATTTCATTTATAATGGTTATGTGATTCGTGAATTGTTGGGGATGGAATCCCCCCAAGGCATGTTTTGGCACTCAAAGCCCAAGTTTTAACCAAATTTTGTTGTAAAGCCCTATGAATTTTGGGCACAGAGCGCAAAAAGTATGATAGATTCATAGGGTTGTCCACCCTAGTTTTGTAATGTAATGTTGGCTGGATAGACCTACCCATGGTCTGTGGACCATGGGATTGTATAAATAGAGCAAGGCTCTAAGTGTATAGGAGAAGATGGGAGAAGAATAACAAGTCTAAGTGATGAGTCACAAGTGTAAAGTGTGTCTTTGGGTCCTAGAGTAGGAGAAGGCTCTACAGCTGAGCGCACCTAGGCCTAGTAGTCGCAGCTGAGTGTGTGAACCCTTGCAGCTGGGTGTGAAGGGCAGAGTCGAGTCTATAATTGAGGAAGGAATTAATAAAGAGAAGTTTTATCATAATTCAGTGTATTTGTTCTTTGGTTAATGCATGTTACATATAATTTGAAAATATATTGTTTATTTACTGCACGCACTTGTATGAATGGTTTATGTTGTTAAGTATAACTTAGAGCATGCAAGTAGGCTAAGATAATCAATTAACATTGGAATACCCATAAATTCTTGGGTAATAATGTAGAAGCGCAGAATTCAGCCCCTGAGTAGGGCTGTGCGTAGGTAGTATATTGGGCCACAAGGTAGGAGAAAGTGCACGAAGCAACCTGTGCGCAAGGTCATATTGCGGACCACTTGAACTCATTACACATCTCTAGGGTATGGAAACCTAGTTCTAGCACCATCCCATACTACTTTGGGTGAGACCTTAGTCCCTTCTTAACGGACTACTGTCAAAAGGGCTAGTAGTACCGGGATTTGTTTGGCTAAATCAACTCCAAACCTGGGTCAGGCCCTAATAAGCCAACAAATGTTTCCGTTGCCAGAACCGAGATCTACATAAGAGATGTCTGATTTCATCTCACTGGAATCTGACAAAGAAAGGAATTGAAGAGTTGTTAGATAGAAATATTCACGAGTTCGCAATGCAGGAAAATAGGAATCCGTGATTATTGAAGGAAGAGTGGTTAGATTGCTACTTATATACAGAAATCCATGAAATTATATTTGCATCCTTCCCCTCTGAGTTGTACAACTGCATCGTGAAGCTAGCAGATAGTCATGGAAGGTGTAGGCTCGACAAACCTATTGTGTGGACTCCAGAGTTGGTGCGCAGATTAGAAGCATCGGAAGATAACATCGCGCATGATGTGGATCACTGGCTTGAACGAATTATAGGGGGGATTTATCACCAAGTTCACGGTAGCTACTTTATTCATCTATAGCGAGGCAGAATGACACTTCCTCAAAGGACTACGAGGTAAGTACATTAAATCTTTGAACACTTGGATTAAAATGCTACTGTGTGAAAAGCGAGTTATGCGAATAAATTGATGTTTGTGGCTACGCAAAGTGGAAGGATCTACAAAATGAAGGTAGCGCAGAACTAGAAACTAGCCCCTTGATTTCATCTCCATGAGAAAGCAAGGAAGAGCTCATGAAGGTCTCACCAAGAAGTGTGATCAGTTAGATAAAGCAGTGAATTCCACGCATACCACTTCCACCTACACCACTGCTAGTTTCATTTTTGGGTCCCTATAATACTAGTGATTACCCCATTACTATTGTAGTTATACCCCTTATTAATATTGTTGTGCCCCTATTTCCCCCATATTGTTATTACTGTGCCCCATAGAATCCCTCTATTGTTATTTTTGTGGCTTTATATTATTATTGTTAGGTCCGCTGGATTATATTGTGACTCCTTAGACTCCTATATATAGAAATGAGGTTTTTTCATTTGAATCATCAAAGAATTGTTCATTTATGTAATGTAAAGGAGGTTTCCCCCTCAAATAGGCTGAATTCTAAGGCGCTGATCTATCTTTTATATCTTTTCTTGAGTTGGTTTCATAACATTTGGTATCAGAGCTTTGGATTCTAGGGTTTCGCTGCTCCAAACCAGTCATCGTGGAATTTTCGCTATAACCTTTGTTTTGTGACATTTCAGAAGTCGCAAAAAAAACCCATTTGAGAAGAAATCGCGCTGAACCTTGGGTCTGAATTTCAGATCTTTTCACACTATATTTGCGGAGATATGATCTGAGGAAGTTGGTCTTTTTGCAAACTCCTGAATTACATTCTAAACAGGTGACCTGGGGAAAATCGTCATAACGTTCTCTCTGAAGATCGGATTGAAATTTTGTAAGAAGATACAAAAAGAGTATGGACTGTATTTTCTTGTGTGCATTTTTTAGATCCATAGGTTGAAACAGTGACTTGTGGAACGTCGTACAAGTTTGCTCTACTGAACTAGTCTAAAATCAAGTCACTGTGGGAGATTTTGCATATCTCTTCCTTGGAGAATCCAATTTGGGTCAAACTTGTGGCATTGGAAAGAGGATATAGAAGGATACTATAGGTTGTAGTTTTAGAACTGGATGATCTGAAATTACAGAGATACATCAAATTCAATATCAGGCTTCTACAAAGTGAAAAAAGGCGTGTAGTTTTTTTTTTAATTT
Organism: Pinus tabuliformis; assembly: GCA_031772625.1. Taxonomy (NCBI): domain Eukaryota; kingdom Viridiplantae; phylum Streptophyta; class Pinopsida; order Pinales; family Pinaceae; genus Pinus; species Pinus tabuliformis. The sequence goes on from CM062820.1 coordinate 1,301,872,997, forward strand.
TTGTGTAAGCTTGGTTTGAAGGAATTCAAAGGGCATATGTTATATACATTTTTGTGCCTTACAGCATGAAGCATGAAATGTCAATAATCTAAGGGATGCAAAGTCCCTAAACATGTTGTTCCTACCCCTAGAGGAACAAGGTCAGCAAACCACAGCACTTCAAATCAGTTCTCCACTGAAAAACACTCAAAAACAGGTCAATTCTGGATCATGTCAACTGCTCCACTGAGCATCTGCGCTGAATGTCAACTGCTCCATGGTCTACCTGCGCTGAATGTCAACTTCAACAAAGGCTACCTGCGCTGAGTGAGTTTGGACATGTGGAGGAATCTTTCCTCAATGTGTCAGTGCCCAGGAAGCTTCCAAAATGACACTTGGATCAAAGGATTCGCCTAAGTGATGAGTAATAGGTTCTAAAACTCCAAGTGGAAGGTAGAATCTCCAAGTGGACTCAAGAACTAAAGAACAACTGGAGTTGAAGAGGACACTAGTCACACATTAAGCTGACTCATCTTCACTCCAAAACTCTATATAAGGATCTCATCCCATGGGATCTGGAGGACGGAATTTTGTGCAAAGAATTGCTGTTGGTTTACAGTTGGGATTATTGGGTGATTGCTTGAAGGAGGTGAAAAGGATATTTCTTTCCGTCGGGAAGGTGATGCTGGATTGGGCCTCTTATGGTTGTATCACCACCTGAACCTTACTTTCTTCCATTAATAAAGCATTTGAGGTTCTTCTATTCGCATGTGTTTCAATGATGTATTGTTTTACTTGCGTATTTGATTTATTCTAATCCTTGAATCAATTATGAATGCATGCTTCTTGTAGTTTCCTTTCCTAAACAAAGCAGTTTTTGGGATCGTATCTTGTTGGTAGCTTGTGTTTCTTGCTATTCATTTCCTAAACAAAGGGAGTACCGAATCGAACTGCATTCGAGTCCTTCGAATGCAAAGTAGAGGGCAGCTACTCTAGCTCAGTTCTGGGCATGTTTATGATTTGAAGAGCTGATCCACAAGGACTCTAAATAGCTCTTTGTGATAGTCTTCATCTTCCTTTAATCATCCTATAGTGTGTACTTGATTGATAGCCTTTGATTTGGCCTAAAACAGTCGATTTTTGAGCAATCTGTGACCCGGAATCTGAGAGAAACGAGTGTTTTCTCTTCAGCGCCACTGCAGTGAAGGCTCTCTGCGTTTCAACGCAGGTCCCGAAGGGACTACCTGCGTTGAATGTCAAACTGACAGTGCAGAGCCTGCGCTGAACCAGTTTTGCATTGTGCAGTTGGGGTTCCCTGCCTTCTGTTGCCCAGTTTTCAGTATTGTTTTTGCAGCCTGCTATCAACCTGTGTACCCATCTGAAACTACCTTTCTTTGCCATCATTCCGCCTCGGTTGTATGAAGAAACTGTGATTGTTCTTTTTGTATTTCTTACTTCATTTACAGTTTCCCATAACGAAAGTGAACTAGTCTTGCTGTGACCTCTTAGATCTAGACCTGTGATAAAGTATCGTTTTGATCCTAAGAGTTAGTTTATTTGTTGTTCATAGCTGATTGAGCATTTGCTTTCGTCATATGGTTCGAATTTAAATATTTTGATGGTTGAGCATTTGCTTTCGTCATAAAGTTGACAGACTTACCAAGTATGCACACTTTTGTGCATTATCACATCCATTTAAAGCCAGTACAGTTTCTATTGCATTTATGGAAACAGTTCAAAAGCTACATGGAAACCAAAAGATTATTGTAAGTGACAGAGATCCCATTTTCACTGGAAATTTTTGGACAGAATTATTTTCTTCTCTTGGTACTCAGTTAGCTCATAGCTCATCTTATCATCCTCAATCTGATGGGAAAACTGAGATAGTAAACAAATGTTTGGAAGGATATCTTCGTTGCTTTGTATCTGATAAACAGACACAATGGGTCAAATGGTTGCCTCTGGCTGAATGGTGGTATAACACTTCCTTCCATACAGCAACAAAAATGACCCCATTTATGGCACTTTATGGGTATCAACCACCATCCATCACATCATATTTAAGAGAAAATTCTAAGTTTCAGGCAGTGGAACATCACATCGAACATCAACAACAAGTCCAACTCTTAAAGGATAACCTCGTGTTGGCACAAAATAGAATGAAACAATAGGTAGATCAACATCGCAGTGAAAGAAGTTTTGATGTAGGCGATTGGGTATTCCTACAGCTACAACCATATAAGCAAATGTCCCTAAAGCAAGCTAAGAAGGATAATAAATTATCACCAAAGTATTATGGTCCGTACAAGGTGTTGCAAAAGATTGGTACTATGGCATACAAATTGGAGCTTCCTGCAGCTTCTCGATTGCACCCAGTCTTCCATGTTTCATGTTTAAAGAAGGTTATAGGTGACAAGCTCCCAATTCAAACAATATTGCCAGAACTTGATGAGGAAGGAAAAATTATGTTGGAACCGGAAGCAGTCACAGAAACAAGAACTCGATAGCTACGAAATCGATCAATTTCAGAGTATCTTATCAAGTGGAAGAACTTATCCGCTAAAGATTCCACATGGGAGGATGAGAATTTTATGCAGAAGTATCCAGAACTACTCAAGCGTTGAGGACAACACTTTTTTGAAGGAGAGGGGCATGTTGGGTCCCTATAATACTAGTGATTACCCCATTACTATTGTAGTTATACCCCTTATTTATATTGTTGTGCCCCTATTACCCCCATATTGTTATTTCTGTGCCCCATAGAATCCCTCTATTGTTATTTTTGTGGCTTTATATGATTATTGTTAGGTCGGCTAGATTATATTGTGACTCCTTAGACTCCTATATATAGAAAGGAGGTTTTGTCATTTGTATCATCCAAGAATTGTTCATTTATGTAATGTAAAGGAGGTTGCCCCCTCGAAGAGGCTGAATTCTAAGGCGTTGATCTATCTTTTCTATCTTTTCTTGAATTGGTTTCATAACAAAGCCCTCCTTCTTTTCATGGCTACGGTGATATCTAATTGTCGTGGGGGATTGGCCATACAACGGTACTGACTTCTGCAGAGATTCAGACATGCCGCTGCCAGATGGGAGGATTTCGATGAAAAAGGTAAAAAATCAATTTCTAATTTTGTGATTTTTTTATTGTTTTATATATATATATGTGTGTGTGTGTTTATAACATTTTGTTTTATCAATGCAGATGTTCGACTAGAGCGTCCTGTCAAGATGTCCCCGATAGCCAGGTGCGTCACCCACTAGTTTGATGTCACTCCTTACTAGGAGGGGAGTGACAACAAGGAGGAGATCACGAGGATCCTTGAGAGGTTGACTCATGGTATCCTAGAGTATGCTCGGGTGGGAGACATCCAACTCCAGTACCAGAGGCATACAATGCGGGTATCGGATTGGATCTGCTAATTGCTAATTCGTGTTGCACAAGAAGTTTCATGCTACCACAATCACCATGGTGATTAGTTCATAGGTCCATCATTTACATTTTTTAGGCATGCGTGCCATGGATCTATGAGGCCCGCGAGCCGTCGATGTTATTTGAACACACATATTATTTTTTGGGGTTTTGATGTATCAAACATTATCACCATATATATATGTTGTATTTTCTTGCTTACTATGGTTGTTGGGAACGGGATCCCCCAAGGATAGTTTTGGGGCTAAAAGCCCATGTTTTGGGTCAAATTTTGTAATAAAGTTGTAAAGTCTCCACAATTTTTGGTTTCAGAGCACGAAAGTGTCATGAGTCACAAAGGGTTGTCTGTCCTTATTTTTGTAAAGTAAAGTCAGTTGTAAAGATATACCCATGGTTCGTGGACCATTGGATTATATAAAAAGAGTTAAGTAAGTAAGCTCTAAGAAAGTATTAAGGAGTCATGCATTGTAGAAGAAGTCTTGAGTGATAAGGAGAGAAGTCTAAGTTTTGGGTCATATCGTAGGTAGAGGCTCTGCAGATGAGTGCATAGAGGCATAAGGTAGAAGTCCGTAGCTGAGTGCGCAGACCCTTACAAATTTGTGTGCGAGGCAGATAGAGACTGTAATCATCTGAATATGTCAATAAAGAGAAGTATTCTACAAAGTCTATGTCTTTATTTCGTGTTAATGAATCTTGTCATATTGTGCATGAATTTCATTTATAATGCTTATGTGATGCGCGAATGTATGTAATTACATTGGTTGATCAAACAGAAGTAAGGATATCTGTTTACGTGGTGTTAACTGTGATTGCTTAGTAAGATAATTAAACACTTAAGGATAACTTGGGAATCTGTTCTATATGCTGATTTAGCAACGCGAAAGCACCTGAACCACAGGTTAAGGTTACATGGAGGCCAATCATTTCCCTTTGCGAAGGTACTAAAGGGTGGAGTAAAGGGTTAGACAGACAGAGCCCTAGAACTTAATGACCTACACGAAAGTAGGAATAAGAGGAATAAACCGACATCACAACCATCTCACGGTGTGGTAACTTGGTTCCAGCATCCCCCCATACTACTTCAGGTGAGACTTCGGTCTGCGCTCTGTGGGCTGATGTCAAAAGGGCCAGTAGTGTATGGATTTCTTTGCAAACTAACACTAGACCTGGGTTAGGCCCCACCAAGCTAACAAATGGTCCAGTTGCTGGGACCAGAATCTGCATAAGAGACGTGTGATGTCATATCACTGGAATCCAACTAAGAAAGAGATTAGAGACTGGTTGGATAGGAAGATCCATAAATTTGTGGTGCAGGAGAATAGAAACCCGCAACTAACTAAGGAATAGTGGCTGGATAGGTACCTATATATAGAAATACATGAGATCTTTGTCTATTCCTTTCCAGTTGAGCTATACGAGTGGATCACGAAGCCAGTAGATAGCCAAGGAAGGTGGAGACTTGACGGTCCTATTGTTTAGACCACAGAGTTAGTACAGAGATTAGAAGCATCTAAGGATAAGATCGCCTGCATTGTCGATCATTGGCTTGATTGCATCATAGGAGGATTTGTGACTAAATTCATGGTTGATACCTCAGTCAACTACAACGAGGCAGAGTGGTGCTTTCGCAAAGGACCGTGAGGTAAGTACTTGAAGTATTTGAATACCTGGATTAAAATGTTATTGTGTGAAAGGTGGGTTATGCAGCTACCTTTAAGTTCAGAGCTATGTGAAGCAGAAAAACTTACAGGAAGAAAGGAAGAAAGGGTCCTGAATATAGTCCATTAATTTCACCTCCACGAGGTGACGAAGAGGTGCAAGCTTCTCTGCGAAGTGTTATTTAGTTAATAAGACAATGATTCCTATGACTGCCACCTTCACCCAAACCACCTTCAAATTCACCACCATCACTGCAACTTCACCCATACCACCTCCACCTCCACTGTAGTTCAACATGGAAAATTCATTTTGTTTAAAGGCTTGGGAAATGAAGACCTGAACCAATTTTGGTTTGTTGTAAAAGCTGTATGGGGAGCTCAAGGTGTTACAAATGATCACTTGAAGAAGGAAACACTAGTTAGTGCACTGTAGGATCATGCGCTAACCTGGTACATTAAGTACTCTATTGATAACCCAAACGCTGGAGTGGCAGACATCTAGACCGCGTTGAATAAAGAATTCAATAGGCCTAAATCTAAGGCATAGTTGATTGTGGGGTTCAAATAAATTGCGATGAAGCCAGGGAAGACACCTTGGGAATTAGATCACAGGTTGAAGTGTCAAATCTGCGAAGCTAATATCAAATTAACAAACAGACAGCATCGCGAATGGTTTGTGGCTTCACTCGTGCCACACCTAAGGGCTACATTGTCACAATAGAAGATAACAACTTAGGTAGAGGCCTTGGAGATTGCAATGAGACTGCATGAAACACCAATGCAAGATCAAAATCTGGGGGTTCAACAGATCCATGTGCAGTTGAAAAATATTTTCTTGGAGATGAAAAGTTTGAAGTAGGACAGAATAGTTTGACTAGAGGTGCATGAAGAGGTATGCTACCTGAAATGCAAGGGTCAAGGGCATGACAAAGACCATTTCCTAGTCTTTGTGAACAACATCGCAAGAGGAGGACCGATGCCTTTGACACTGGAAGCTCAAGCAAGACAAAGTGTGAGGCCTGCATTGTGGCATGCTATATGTCAAGTAGCAGGGAAACATGCCACAGATAACTATCATTTGCTGCAGAAGTTTGTGTAAACACCACAACAACATTTGTGCAACTTTTGTAGGTCGATAGGGCATGATGAGTGGAACTGTAGAAGCTATGAATTGATGATGGACAGAATGCCTGCCTACAGGGTTCAGGAAAAAATGTGCCCCCATGAACAGAACATGGGTATGGCGCAGAAAGGCTTTCAGGGGCACGGATGAGGATGAGGTGGAGAAGGACATGGCAGAGGTTGGGGACAGCTAATCTGCTACAATTGTGGAAGACCAGGACACTATGCCTATGATTACACTAACCCAACATGTCCATCATGCAAATATTACACTTTGTTTGAACATGAAATAGAGGACTATCCTATGTTGATAGCGAGGATATGCGAAAAAGGGGTGCTACCACCTCAACTAACTCAAAACCTGAAGATGATGAGGTTCGAGCCTACTGAAGAAGATCTCAATGTGAATATAGTACTCCGAAGTGGAATCGCAACAAGAGATGATAAGGGGAAACAGCTCAAAGTTAGCGCATGGGTTCGCAAAGCCTCGATGAAGGAGATTGAGTTTGATTTGGAGTGCATATGCAAAACGTTCATGGAAGAAAAGAAAAGCTTAGCTGAGGCCTCCACCTTAGGGAGAAAGGATAAGCCTAATCATGAAATGGACCCTTCTATGCTTACAACCTTCCTAGAGACTTGCATGAAGTTGTTATGCAATAGCAAGGCTATGAAGGGATTACAGGAGCTTATAAATAGATGCGTCGGAAACACTCGGAGTGAACCGTGCATGGTACAAAATATTGGTAAGAATAAAACAAGAACATGATGAGAGATGAGGCTGACCATGTAGATAAAAGAGTATGCAATGGATTAGGTTATTTTAGATTTGGGGTCAAATGTGAACGTCCTACCAAAGAAGACTTGGGAACTGATGGGGAGACCCATGCTGTAGTGGTCCCCGATTCAGCTAAGGATGGTGAATCAACAGAATATCATCTGTATGGGGTAGCTGCAACATGTGACTATAGATATTGAAGCCGTGAATGCACTGGTTGACTTTGAAGTAATAGAAATTGTGGATGATAGCAACCCCTACCCTGTGCTCCTTGGAATTGATTAGGCTACTGATATGAAAGGGGTAATCAACCTAAAGAAGCGAAAGATGATATTTGAGAAGAAGTCGCTCCGCATAATAGTAACCCTAGATCCTGCTGAAAGATCGTGCTATACTGAACCAATCGTGATTATGAGAGAGATGACAATCTGGACTGTATCTATAAGATAATAGCATGAGACCAAGATTGGGTGAATCCAATAGCAGATGGATGAATTACATGGGATCGTGAGAGTTCCTGCACCTTGGACTCTAATGAAGAATTAGAGTGCTGACATAATCAAATACATGAAGTAACCACAGTGAGCTATAACAAGATGACCCGGTCACTATCCTGTGTGTCATGAGAGGTAAGAAATCTGCCCACTTATGATGGCATGAATGATGTAGATATATTTTTGGATGCATTTGAGAGGGAGGTACTAGAGAAGCAGCACTTCCAAGCTTTGGACTAGGCACTACGTGCTACGCCCGCAAGGTGGTGGGGTACATACAAAGGTAGCTTTGATGGTTGGCGTGAATATAGGAGGATGATGAGAACATGCTTTGGGAAGCCGAAGGTATGACTGACAGACAAATATGATGGGCAGGATGATCCACGTGTGCACTTGGCCATATGGGCTCAAGCTTATGGAGAGAAGCCCCAACCTGAAAGGGTGTACTTGTTTTGTCACACCCTGGATGTCATCCGGATGAACTGGTACATAGAAACAGAGCTCTACCATGGTATAGGTGAATGGGATATTCTGTGTGAGGGATTCATAATGACATTCAGCTTCGAAAATGGGTTTGATTGTATCGACGAAGCACTACAAGAAGTAAAAGCAACAATCTTTAGGATACCGCGGGATCCTTTGGACCTGATTCAACCTGATTGGGCTACTCAGTTGATTCATGTGTTGGAATGTTGTAACATAACTGATGAAGAAGAAGATGAGGATTCACGAAAGTTTAAAATCCATGAAATGGAAGGTCATCGTGAGGTTGAAGGACTGTAGATTCAGAATCCTGACATAACGGTGCCACTGAAAACAAAACAGGTAAACATTGGTATGGAGGTAGAGCCAAAATTTATGAAGATTGGATATTACTGGGATGACGCGGTGGTGGATAAGGTCATTGAATTTCTCCATGAATACTAGGATTTATTCACTACCAATTTTATGGAAATAAAAGGGATAATTAGGGACCTATGTGCTATGAAGATCACGTTGAAGCCTAACGTGAAGCTGGTTAAGCAAAAACCTTACCGTCTCAAATCTGAAATATAAGGAGAAGGTCCGCTTAGAGCTAGACAAGTTTCTCATGGCAGGCATCATTGAGCTCGTAGAAGAATTTGATTGGGTAAGCCCAATTGTGGTGCAGGAAAGGAAGCAGAAGGATGAAATAAGGATATGCATAGATATCAAGAAGTTGAATGACACTTGTGTACATGATCACTTCTCGACTCGGAAGCTTATTCCTTCACTAATGGGTTCTCTGGGTACCATCCGATCAAAATCACATCGGAGGATAGGAGCAAGACAACCTTCGCGACTGAGTGGGGGTGTTTTCAGTACACTGTAATTACTTTTGGATTGAAGAATGGGCTTGTGATTGTTTTACGCATAGTCGTTGTTGTGTTCAAGGAATTCATTCATAACTTCCTGGAAGTGTACTTTGATGAATAGACTATGTTTGGGATGGTGAAATGCCATGTCACAAGTTTACACCTGATGCTAGATACCTATCAAAGATACCAGATCGTGCTCAATCTGAAGAAATGCCTGTTTTGTGTTCCGTTTGGGGCCCTAGTGGGTCATGTGGTTTGTAGATAGGGATTGATGGTAGATCCTATAAATATTGCGGTGATACTTAAGTTGGAAGTGTCGAGGAGTGTGAAGCAGTTGCGCACTACCCTAGGACATACTGGATATTACAGGAAGTTTATCAAAGGCTATGCCCAAATCACCGTGCCTATGGAGAAGTTGTTAAAAGATGATGCCACATTTTGTTGGAACGAGGATTGTAATAAAAGCTTGGATGTATTGAAAGAAAAGATGGTCACCGTGTCGATCCTAGTCTTCCTAAATTGAAAGAAGGAGTTTCATGTATGTATAGCATTGAGAGCAGTACTGACACAGGCTAACGGAAGAGACTTGGACCATCCTATAGCATTCACAAGAAGAAGGTTATCCAAGGTGGAGAAGAACTATTCCACCACTGAGCGTGAAGGGTTAGCCATGGTATACGCGCTCTAGAAGTTTATACACTACTTTCTGGGAGGCCATTTTAAGATGTATACAGATCATTCTGCATTGAAATACCTAGTCAATAAGCATGTGTTGTGGGGGAGAATCTGCAAATGGTTGTTATTATTCTAGGAATATGATTTTGAAGTTATTGTGAAACCTATATGACTGAACATGGGACCAGACCATCTGTCGTGCATCAAAACAGGGGAAGAGCCCACTAATTTGGAAGAAGGATTGCCTAATGTGCAGATATTTGCAGTGCATGTTGTGGATGGTCATTTTGAAGATCTCATACACTTCCTAACGACAGGAATTTCCCCAGAAGGATACACCATCCATCAAAAGAAGTAGTTGGTGGTGTGCACGGTAGACTTTTATATCATTATCGGGCATCTGGATAAAATGGGATCCGATGAGATATTGCAATGGTATGTACTAGAGTTTGAGAGGAGCAGTGTCCTCGCGGATGCTCATGGGGGTGTCACAGGAGGACATTATGTAAGGAGAGCGACTGTGCAGAAGATTCCATGTGCAGGGTTGTGGTGGCCAACCCTCCATCAGGATTCAAAAGCGTACTGCAAAGCATGTGATGTGTGTCAAAGGACTGGTAGGCCATCACAGAGGGATGAGCTACCTCTAAATCCATAGACGATGTTACATCCCTTTGAGAAATGGGAGATAGATTTTGTGGGACCCATTCATCCCCAAGGAAAGATGGAAGCAAGGTACATTATCACTGCGACGGAGTATTTGACTCAATGGGTAGAGGCACAACTAGTGAAGGATTGTATAGGTGCAACTATTGCAAATTTCCTCTTTGAGTATGTACTGACGCGATTTGGGTGTCCAAATATTTTGATGAGTGATCGTGGTACACACTTTTTGAATGAGACAATCAGCACGCTAACGGACGAATTTTAAGTATATCACCAGACAAGCACGCCTTATCACCTGCACACTAATAGGACGGTCAAAGCATTCAATAAAGTTCTAGAGAATACGTTAACCAAGGTTTTCAATGCTCAGTGAAGTGATTGGGACCTATGCATACTCGAAGTACTATGGGCCTATTGAATGACATGCGAGAAGTTGACTGGAAAAACACCCTTTAGGCTTGTCGATGGTGTTGAAGTAGTGATGCCCATGGAATACATTGTGCCTAGTCTACGCATAGCAGCACTCATGGGTATGACAGATCATGGAGCCCTGGAGGAGAGGCTCGCACAGCTAGCTGAGCTAGAGGAAAAAATATTTCTAGCTAGATTTTACCAACAGGTCCAAAAATAATGCGAAAAAGCATGGCATGATCGACACATTAGGTTGTGCACCTTTAAGGTAAATGACCTGGTTTCGTTACATGATAGCAAGTTTGATAAATTTCTAGGAAAATTTAGAATGCACTAGTTAGGGCCTTATGGCATTAAGGAGATTACCGATGGGGGAGCGGTTCAGTTGGTCAAATTGAATGGAGATCCCTTCCCAGGAAAGGTGAATGGAATTCTCTTGAAGCCATACACCAGTGTCCCGACCATGTGACTAAATGAAGGTAGCACAATCTTAGTGCTCTAGGCAATTGAAAGGAGGCATGGGACTATAAACTACACTACCTAGGTTGGGGAGCTACACGATTGGAGGATTGTGCGAAGCAAGGAAGTTTCACAGGGTTTGCGATAGCACGAAGGGAGCTGTGCTACCCAAGGATAAATCGCAAAGGTTGGCCGGAAAGTGTCTGTTAAAGTCACTATTCATGATTTGATGGTAGAAATGCGGCCAAATGGAGCAGGCTGATGGCATTTAAAACATAATTTATTGGTCATATCCTTGAAAATTTGCTGCCAATCCAACATTAATGAACCAAATTTGGGGGCAATGGTTGGATTTGAATTCAAAATTCCTTATAAATTACAAGTGGTTGTCCAATGGAAAACACTTAGAATTTTGAGAATTGAGTTGTTGAGCTCTTAGGCGCACATGAATCACCAGCACTACGAACTTTTGATAGTAAGTTCAACATTGAGACATTACTAAAGGAGACACATGATTTCTTGGAGAACATCATGTCAGTGCCCACAGAAGCTATAAATACTAAACCAGAGGTGTCGATGCCAAAAATTGAGATGGAGGAAGAAGTAGTTGCTCCATAGGTTTCAGAAGTCCCCAAAGCACTGAGGACGCCAAGACAAAAGCTGACCCCAACCAAGGAGAGCGCAAAGGATAAGAACGGCAAGCAGTTTGCAATACTCATGCATGCATCGCCAAGAAGAAACCCACCGAAGCCTACAACACAAGAGAATGGCAAAGCATCAATTTGGAGCTAGAGGAGGAAGAAATTGAAGACATCCTAATGGATGATGAGGATGTGGGAGTAGATGTGGAGGGAGTTGATGCCCAACGTGTTGAACCTATCACTCGGTTGCCTGAGTATATCCCTCCGTGCAAGGGCAAGGCCAAGGTGCTGAAAGATATCGATGAGAGAAAGGTCCCCTTGCAAACCCCTATGCTGCCGAATGAAATTTTTTTTTAAGGACCATGCTTGGGGTGGGTTCCACTACTAAAACGTGAACACTGGGACTTGGTTGATCATGAGAAGTTCCCACACCTGGCGACTGAGTAGCTGATGTGTCACATTATCGACACCACCATTGGAATGACTTCATTGGAGCCACAAAGGTGGCGTAGAGGAGTAGACAAGGCAAGGTTGCTCAACCTACTTTGGGTGTCGCACTACAACCACACCCCAGTTACAGTATTGGTCATCAAGCAGCTTCTATGCTTGGTGCATGATGGGTGTCTATGGTTGGAGGAGCCAATACCCATCACTGATAGGTTGATCCATAGGATCATGTGGTTGCCTTACATAGGAGAAAATACAGCCATGATATTTGGTGGAAAAGGTGGTGAGCATGCCCTCACAGAGGCCATGAAAGAAAAGTTTAAGTTGGTAAAGAAGTCACATGGATATGCCATATCCAGTATCTATGACCCTGCTATAAAGGTGGATATGCAGTTTCTAGCAGGGAAGGTGATGAGGAAGTGTCACGCCAATGAGGTGCCGATGCCTATCTTTACATTAGCCACCCAGTGCACTGAGGGTGTTCAGTTCAATTGGGAAGACTATCTCTGTGGTGAGTTCCTTGCAAACCGCCGTGCAACACAAGAGCTCAGCAAGACATTCCACTACACGTGGCTCTTGCTGTTGATTGTGCTGGTAGCATGGGAGCTGGCAGAGGACATACAATTCCCTTTGGTCACACCAGACCTACCAGAAGCAGCAAAGTATGCTTCACTGTGGGTGACCAAGGATGCACAACACATCAAGGATAACAAGATCTTCTAGATCTTGATGGAGATGAAAATCTGTATAGCCATCAATCGCAAACAGCAGTTGTCACCTATGGTGTTTGACAACTTGTAGGGCTACATAGAGTTCAAAGCATATTTTCACCATGTGGCCATGATGGCATGGAAGGACCCTATGCAAAAATGGTATGACTTGCCTTATCTGGAAATGGACGATGCCATTGATGCAGTACTTGATCAATGCCCAGCAGAATGGCACATTACAGTAGACTTGGTGGTGGGAGGGAGCAAGTCATCCGCATAGAAAAAGAAGCAGGAGGCTAAGCTAAAGATGATGCAGTTGGCCAAGAAGAGGAAGAAGGAGGCCACTGACAAGGCCTAGGTAGAGGGCGATGCTTCTCAGCAGACAGCGAAGCAAAGGGGTGGAACAAAACGAGGCTCTGACAAAGGCACGAGGTCACCTTCACCTGAGACAATGGAGGAGATGGACGAGCAGACAGAACAACATGACACAGACCTCCAGCGACAAGTGTATAAGGAAGTAAGAGAAAGGAGGGTACAAGAAGAAATCAAAGTCTACTAAGACATCATTAGACCCAATCACCCTCACAGAGGGTGATTTGCGTGACATCAGTGACATGGTGCGGGATGTCACCGCAGATGCCCTACATCAGTTTGAGTAGCAACAATGAATAATCTTGGGGGCTATCTAGACATGTTTGTAGGAGCTGTAGAGGCCTAGGGTAGAAGTGTGCAGTTGAGTGCACAACCCCTGCAACTGTGTGTGCAAGGCAAATAGAGACTGTAATCATCCGAAGATATCAATAAAGAGAAGTATTCTACAAAGTTTGTGTCTTTATTTCCAATTAATGCATCTTGTCATATTGTGCATGAATTTCATTTATAATGCTTATGTGATGCATGAATTGTTGGGCATGGAATCCCCCCAAGGCATGTTTTGGGGCTCAAAGCCCAAGTTTTGACTGAATTTTATGGTAAAGCTCCGTGAGTTGTGGGTGCAGAGTGCAAAAAGTATGATAGAGTCATATGGCTGTCCACCCTAGTTTTGTAATGTAATGTCAGTTGGATAGACCTACCCATGGCCTGTGGACCATGGGATTGTATAAATAGGGTGAGGCTCTAAGTGTAAAGGAGAATAGGGGAGAAGAATAAAAATTCTAAGTGATTGAGTCACAAGTGTAAAGTGTGTCTTTGGGGCATAGAGTAGGAGAAGGCTTTGCAGCTGAGTGTGCAGAGGCCTAGTAGTCTGCAGCTGAGTGCGCAGGGCGGAGTTGAGTCTATAACCGAGGAAGGAATTAATAAAGAGAAGTTTTATCATAATTATGTGTATTTGTTCTTGGGTTAATGCATGTTTCATATAATTTGCAAATATATTGTTTATTTGCTACACACACCTGTATGAATGGTTTATGTTGTTAAGTATTACTTAGAGCATGTAAGTAGGCTAAGATAATCAAATAACATTGGAATACCCATAAAGTCTTGGGTAATAATGCAGAAGTGTAGAATTCAGCCCCTGTGTAGGGTTGCGTAGGCAGTATATCGAGTTGTGAGGTACGAGAAAGTGCGCGCAGGGTCATATTGCGGACCACTTGAACTCATTAGACATCTCTAGGGTATGGAAACCTGGTTCTAGCACCATCCCATACTACTTCAGGTGAGACCTCAGTCCGCACTTAGTGGATTGTTGCTGAAATGGATAGTACCAGGATTTGTTTGGCTAAATCAACTCTAAACCTGGTCCAGGCCCTAATAATCCAACAAATGTTTCCATTTTTGGTACTAGGATCTGCATAAGAGATGTCTGATCTCGTATCACTGGAAGCTGACAAAGAAAGAAATTGAAGAGTGGTTGGATAGGAATATTTAAGAGTTCACGACACAGGAAAACATGAATATGTGATTATTGAAGGAAGAGTGGTTAGATTTCTACTTATATACATAAATCCACAAAATTATCTTTGCATCCTTCCCCTCTGATTTGTACAAGTGGATTTCAAAGCTAGCAGATAGTGAAGGAAGGTGTAGGCTAGAAAAACCTATTGTGTGGACTCAAGAGTTGGTGCAAAAACTAGAAACATCAGAAGATAAGATCGTGCACACTGTGGATCACTGGCTTGACTGAATTATAGGGGGATTTATTATCGAGTTCACGGTAGATACTTTAGTTAGCTATAGCTAGGCAAAATGACACTTCCTCAAAGGACCGCGAGGTAAGTACTTTAAGTCTTTGAACACTTGGATTAAAATGCTACTGTGTGAAAAGTGATTTATGCAAATAAATTGATGTTTGGGGCTATGCAAAGTGGGAGGATCTACATAAACAAAGGTGGTGAAGAACTAGAAACTAGCCCCTTGACTTCACCTCCATGAGAAAGAGAGGAAGAGCTCGCAAAGGTCTCACCAAGAAGTGTGATCAGTTTGATAAAGCAATGAATTCTGCACATACCACTTCCACCTACACCACTACCAGTTTCACCATCTTCACCCCCCTCTTTGGCCACACCATCTCCGCCACCACCACAGTTCAATATTTCATGCGTGATAAAATTTCCGGTGTTCAAAGGAGTAGGGAATGAAGATCCGAACCAGTTTTGGTTCATGGTAAGGGTTGTATGGGAAGTGCAGGGAGTCATGAATGATAATATAAAGAAAGTCATGCTGGTTAGCACTTTGCAGGATTGTGCACTAACATGGTACATTAAGCAGTCCAATGAAAATCTGAACACAGGGATCAACAGATATCTAAGCTGCGCTAAACAAGGAATTTAGCATGCCCAAATCAGAGACATAATCGATCATCTAATTTAAGGAAATCGCGATGCTTCCAGGTGATACCCCCTAGGAGATGGATCAGAGACTGAAGGGTATGATTTGTGAAGCTAACATGACCTTAACGGATGGTCAGCACCATGCATGGTTTGTAGCATCGCTAACACTGCATCTAAGGAATGTGCTATCACAACAAAAGCTATCCACTCAGGCCAAGGCCTTCCCATGGTGGATGAAAAGAAAGACGAGGTAGCAGGAGATCCTATCAAAATCTTTCTTGAAGAGGCCCATGAGTGACAAAGGAATGCGATGATGGATAACTTTGCCGAGATCCTTCAATGGCTACCTAAGGGCGACACATCTACTTCCAGTAGCTACTTTAGAAGCACCAAACCCTTTAAGGTATAAGTTGCCTTTGACTTTCCCATATTTGAGGGTTAGGTAGATGCACACGATGTAGATAAATGGTTAAATCTTCTAGAAAGGTATTTTTCTGTTCATGATTTTCCTAGCAGGGAAAATATTACTTTCACCCTTCTCAAAGCCACCCCGCACATCAAGGACTGGTGGGAAACCTACTGCGAGCAGAAGGATGAAAGTACAACCTCACTATTTTCAGCTGCACCCACTTGGAATTCATTCGAAAATGCCATCAAGGAGCAGTACTACTCTATCAGAAGCTATAAGGATAAATACATAAAGTGGACCACACTGCAGCAGGGAAGGGAGCAAGACGTGCTTGAGTTTACCAATATTTTTCATACACTTTGCACAAAGTTGGGTATCAAGGATTCTGAGTTGAATTTCGTACTCAAATACCGCGACTGCCTACACAGGTACATCTAGGATGAGAAATGTTCTTGGACATCTCCTCGCTCGACATAGCATACTAATACACTGTCAAGATCAAGCAGAAGTTTAAACAGAAGAATCGAGACTTTGGATCTGCAAATCCAAAGCAAGGGAAAGGCACCCCCAAGCTACTGAACAAAGCAAAAATCCAAGGCACGGTGGCCTAGGACAACCCGCCAAAGCCACAAGCAAAGAACAACATCATGAAGCCAAAGAAGGAAATGGGAAAGTGGTGCGAGTTCCATAAGAGCTCCACTCACAACAAAAGTGAATGTCGGGCCAAGTAATAATTGGTGGCCGAGATAAATTCTTCAGAATCAGATGCATATTCTAACTTTGAGTTAGAACTTGATAAGGGGAATGACAAAGGGAAGCAGATTATCAATGCGGAGCTAAACACCACCATTGCCACCATGAAGATCCAGGAGGAACTTGAAGATCTAGAGGAAAACACTTGGCATTTTGAGAATTAAGTTGTTGAGCTCTCAGGCGCACATGAATTGTGAGCACTGTGAACTTTTGATAGACAGTTCAGCATTAAGACATTACCAAAGGAGACATAGGAGTTCTTGTACAACATCATGTCGGTGCCCAAAGAAGCTATAGATACCGAAGTAGAGGAGTCGATGCCAGAAATTGAGATGGAGAAAGAAGTAGCTGCTCCAGAGGTTGCCCAAGTCCCCAAAGCACCAAGGACGCCAAGACCAAAGCTGACCCCAACCAAGGAAAGTGAAAAGGATAAGAATGGCAAGCAGTTTGCAATACCGGTGCATGCATCGCCAAGAAGAAACCCACCGAAGCCTACTGCATAGGAGAATGGCAAAGCATCAATTTGGAGCCAGAGGAGGAAGAAATCAAAGACATCCTGATGGATGATGAGGATGTGGGAGTAGATGTGAAGGGAGTTGAAGCCCAGGGTGTTGAACCTATCACTCGGTTACTTAAGTATTTCCCTCTTTTCAAGGACAAGGCCAAGGTACCAAAAGATATCGATGAGAGCAAGGTCCCCTTGCAAACCCCTCTGCTACCGAATGAAATTGTTTTTGAAGGATTACGCTTGGGGTGGGTTCCACTGCTAAAAATCAAAGACTAGGACTTGGTTGATGATGAGAATTTCCCACACCTGTCGACTGAGAAACTGATCCATCGCCTTATCAACATAACCATCGAAATGATTGCATTGGAGCCGTGGAGGTGGCACAGAGGAGTAGACAAGGCAGGGTTGCTCAACTTGCTTTGAGTGTTGCACTACAACTGCACCCTAGTTATAGTATTGGTCATCAAACAGCTGCTATGCTTGGTGCATGATGGGTGTTTGTGGTTGGAGGAGCCAATACACATCACTGACAGGTTGATCCACAAGATCGTGTGGTTGCCTTACATAAGAGAAAATCCGACCATGATATTTGGTAGAAAAGGTGGTGAGTAGGCCCTCACAGAGGCCATGAAAGAAAATTTTAAGTTGGTAAAGAAGTCATGTGGATATGCTATATCTAGTATCTATGACCCTACTGTAAATGTGGCTACATAGTTTCTAGTAGGGAAGGTGATGAGGAAGTGTCACACCGATGAGGTGCCGATGCCTATCGTTGCATTAGCAATCGAGTGCACTGAGGGAGTTTAGTTCAATTGGGAAGAC
Organism: Pinus tabuliformis; assembly: GCA_031772625.1. Classification (NCBI taxonomy): domain Eukaryota; kingdom Viridiplantae; phylum Streptophyta; class Pinopsida; order Pinales; family Pinaceae; genus Pinus; species Pinus tabuliformis. The sequence goes on from CM062820.1 coordinate 1,301,891,061, forward strand.
TATCTTCGTGGTGAGTTCCTTGAAAAATGCCGCAAAGCATAGGAGCTTAGCAAGACATTTCACTACGTGTGGCTCTTGTTGTTGATTGTGTTAGTAGCATGGGAGCTGCCAGAGGACAAACAATTCCCTTCAGTCACATCAGACCTACCAGAAGTAGCGAAGTATGCTTTTCTGTGCATGACCAAGGATGCACAGCGCATCAACAACAGTAAGATATTTTGTATCTTGATGGAGATGAACATTCGCATAGCCATCAATTGCAAACCGTGGTTGTCACCTATGGTGTTTGACAACTTGTAAGGCTACGTAGAGTTTAAAGTAGATTTTCACCATGTGGCCATCAAGGCGTGGAAGGACCCTATGCAGAAATGGTATGACTTGCCTTATCTGGAAATGGATGACACCATTGATGCAGTACTTGATCGATGGCCAGCAGAATGGCACACTATAGCAAACTTGGCTGTGGGAGGGAGCAAGTCCTCCGCACCAAAAAAGAAGGAGGAGGCCAAGCTAAAGATGATGCAATTGGCCAAGAAGAGGGAGAAGGAGGCCACTAACAAGGCCTAGGGGGAGTGTGATGCTGCTCAGAAAACATCGAAGCAAAGGGATGGAACAGAGTGAGGCTCTGACAAAGGCACGAGGTCACCTTCACTTGAGATAGAGGAGGAGACGGACAAGCAAGCAGAACAACACAACGTGGACCCCTAGATGACAAGTGCCTTTGGGAGCAAGAGAAAGGAGGGTACAAGAAGAAATCAAAGGCTACTAAGACATCATTAGACCCAATCACCCTCACAGAGGGTGATCTGCACGAAATCGGTGACACAGTGCAGGATGTCACCAAGGAGGACCTACAAAAATTTGAGCAGCAACAAAAAATAATCTTGGGGGCTATCCAGACATGTTTGTAGGAGCTGCAGATGCACGCATCACAGGCTAGCATGGTGTCTACCAGCCTTGATATCGGCACTTCAGAAGCTGCCAAGATGCTATGTGCAAAGGCCTCCAGTGTGATAGTGCTACCTGATGGAGCAGTGACCACAGAGAATGAAGCTGATAGGCCCCTTGTCAGTGCCCTAAAGGGAGTAGGGTTGAATTTGGCAGCTCTCCTTGTTGAAGTGCTCCACCTCTTGTAGGATGTAGTGATTTCAGAAATGAGGGCCTGTGAGCACTGCATCCTCCAGGCGATCAGTGAACAACAGAGCAGATGACACTACAATGAGACTCTACCATCGCCGTTACGATCGAGGCGACCAACCAGAACAAGCATCTAATGCAATTCATTGAGGAGGCATGCCGAATGGTCCTAGAGTTGGCCATTCCTAATGAAGAGCCAGTCGAGGTGTGCATCCGTAAGCTAGCCATGGGGGTGCGCGATGCGTGTACAAAATGGCGAGGTTCAGTTTGAGATGAACTTGCAGATCATAGAGTTATAGATGAAGGCCCAGCCTTCAACTCCACCAGAACTAAAGGAGGAGTGAGCGACCACTATCATAGAAGCAGCACCGGTGGTTGACAGTGCAGTAGCAGACTTCACGTAACTTTTTGAGCTGTCATTCAAGGTCATGACGAGCCTGCAGGAGGACCCTAATGTAAATCGACTGGAGCAACTGAAGCCATCGTTGGATGAAGCTTACATGGTGACAACCTCTATTGAAGGAAAACTTGCAACTCTACAAGAAACTCAGAAAAGTTTCAGGGTGAAAGTTCAAAAGCTATGACTGAGCAGATGGTTGAAGAAACGAAGCAGGCAGCTGCACAGTGCACTGCTGAGTTTGCAGTCATATGAGTCGAGATGGAAGGTCTTTGTGCTAAGATCTCTGCACCTACTAAGTGACTTGAGGGTGAGTCACGATTTTTGTGTTGGGGGCCTGTTGGGAATTGGATTCCCCAAGGATAGTTTTGGGGTTAAAAGCCCATGTTTTGTGTCAAATTTTGTAACAAAGTTGTAAAGTCTCTGCAATTTGTGGTCATGGAGCATGAAGGTGTCATGAGTCATAAAGGGTTGTCAACCCTTATTTTTGTAAAGTAAATTCGGCTATAAAGATCTACTCATGGTCCACGAACCATGGGATTGTATGAAAAGAGCTAAGTAAGTAAGTTCTAAGAAAGCCTTAAGGAGTCATGGGTTGTAGAAGAAGTCTTAAGTGATAAGGAGAGAAGTCTAAGTTTTGGGTCGTAGTGTAGGTAGAGGCTTTGTAGCTGAGTGCGCAAAGGCCTAGGGTAGAAGTCTGCAGCTGAGTGTGCAGACCCCTGCAACTGTGTGCGCAGGGCGGATAGAGACTATAATCATTTGAAGATATCAATAAAGAGAAGTATTCTACAAAGCTCGTGTCTTTATTTCCAGTTAATGCATGTTGTCATATTGTGCATGAATTTCATTTATAATGGTTATGTGATTCGTGAATTGTTGGGCATGGAATCCCCCCAAGGCATGTTTTGGCACTCAAAGCCCAAGTTTTAACCAAATTTTGTTGTAAAGCCCTATGAATTTTGGGCACAGAGCGCGAAAAGTACGATAGATTCATAGGGTTGTCCACCCTAGTTTTGTAATGTAATGTTGGCTGGATAGACGTACCCATGGTCTGTGGACCATGGGATTGTATAAATAGAGCGAGGCTCTAAGTGTATAGGAGAGGATGGGAGAAGAATAACAAGTCTAAGTGATGAGTCACAAGTGTAAAGTGTGTCTTTGGGTCCTAGAGTAGGAGAAGGCTCTACAGCTGAGCGCACCTAGGCCTAGTAGTTGCAGCTGAGTGTGTGAACCCTTGCAGCTGGGTGTGAAGGGCAGAGTCGAGTCTATAACTGAGGAAGGAATTAATAAAGAGAAGTTTTATCATAATTCAGTGTATTTGTTCTTGGGTTAATGCATGTTTCATATAATTTGAAAATATATTGTTTATTTACTGCGCGCACTTGTATGAATGGTTTATGTTTTTAAGTATAACTTAGAGCATGCAAGTAGGCTAAGATAATCAATTAACATTGGAATACCCATAAATTCTTGGGTAATAACGTAGAAGCGCAGAATTCAACCCCTGAGTAGGGTTGTGCATAGGTAGTATATTGGGCCACAAGGTAGGAGAAAGTGCATGAAGAAACCTATGCGCAAGGTCATATTGCGGACCACTTGAACTCATTACACATCTCTAGGGTATGGAAACCTAGTTCTAGCACCATCCCATACTACTTTGGGTGAGACCTTAGTCCCTTCTTAACGGACTACTGTCAAAAGGGCTAGTAGTACCGGGATTTGTTTGGCTAAATCAACTCCAAACCTGGGTCAGGCCCTAATAAGCCAACAAATGTTTCCATTGTCGGAACCGAGATCTACATAAGAGATGTCTGATTTCATCTCACTGGTATCTGAGAAAGAAAGGAATTGAAGAGTTGTTAGATAGAAATATTCACGAGTTTGCAATGCAGGAAAATAGGAATCCGTGATTATTGAAGGAAGAGTGGTTAGATTGCTACTTATATACAGAAATCCATGAAATTATATTTGCATCCTTCCCCTCTGAGTTGTACGACTGCATCGTGAAGCTAGCAGATAATCAAGGAAGGTGTAGGCTTGACAAACCTATTGTGTGGACTCCAGAGTTGGTGCGCAGACTAGAAGCATCAGAAGATAACATCGCGCATGATGTGGATCACTGGCTTGACCGAATTATAGGGGGGATTTATCACCAAGTTCACGGTAGATACTTTATTCATCTATAGCGAGGCAGAATGACACTTCCTCAAAGGACCGCGAGGTAAGTACATTAAATATTTGAACACTTGGATTAAAATGCTACTGTGTGAAAAGCGAGTTATGCGAATAAATTGATGTTTGTGGCTACGCAAAGTGGAAGGATCTACAGAAATGAAGGTAGCGCAGAACTAGAAACTAGCCCCTTGATTTCATCTCCATGAGAAAGCAAGGAAGAGCTCATGAAGGTCTCACCAAGAAGTGTGATCAGTTTGATAAAGCAGCGAATTCCACGCATACCACTTCCACCTACACCACTGCTAGTTTCATTGTTGGGTCCCTATAATACTAGTGATTACCCCATTACTATTGTAGTTATACCCCTTATTAATATTGTTGTGCCCCTATTTCCCCCATATTGTTATTACTGTGCCCCATAGAATCCCTCTATTGTTATTTTTGTGGCTTTATATTATTATTGTTAGGTCCGCTGGATTATATTGTGACTCCTTAGACTCCTATATATAGAAATGAGGTTTTTTCATTTGAATCATCAAAGAATTGTTCATTTATGTAATGTAAAGGAGGTTTCCCCCTCAAAGAGGCTAAATTCTAAGGCGCTGATCTATCTTTTCTATCTTTTCTTGAGCTGGTTTCATAACATTTGGTATCAGAGCTTTGGATTCTAGGGTTTCGCTGCTCCAAACAGGTCATCGTGGAATTTTCGCTATAACATTTTTTTTTGTGACATTTCAGAAGTCGAAAAAAAAACCCATTTGAGAAGAAATCGCGCTGAACCTTGGGTCTGAATTTCAGATCTTTTTACACTATATTTGCGGAGATATGATCTGAGGAAGTTGGTCTTTTTGCAGACTCCTGAATTACATTCTAAACAGGTGACCTGGGGAAAATCGTCATAACTTTCTCTCTGAAGATCGGATTGAAATTTTGTAAGAAGGTACAGAAAGAGTACGGACTGTAGTTTCGTGTGTGCATTTTTCAGATCCATAGGTTGAAACAGTGACTTGTGGAACGTCGTACAAGTTTGTTCTACTGAACTAGTCTAAAATCAAGTCACTGTGGGAGATTTTGCATAACTCTTCCTTGGAGAATCCAATTTTGGTCAGACTTGTGGCATTGGAAAGAGGATACAGAAGGCTACTATAGGTTGTAGTTTTAGAACTGGATGATCTGAAATTACAGAGATACATCAGATTCAATATTAGGCTTCTACAAAGTGAAAAAAGGCGTGTAGTTTTTTTTTTTAATTTTTGTGTAAGCTTGGTTTGAAGGAATTCAAAGGGCATAGTAAAGAATTATTATCAATAACTGATGCCCCGAGGAAAGAAAATGCAAACACCTAGTAAGGAAACTGAAAGCTCTAGCATGACTCATGAAGAAGAGGAAGAAATGCTACATGATATATCAAAATTACAAGAACAAGTGCAACAAATGTCACGCTCACAAAAGCTAACAGAAGCTAAGATAAATGGCGTGGAATCTAAGATAAAGGGCATGGAAGCTAAGATGGATGATTCAAACAAGATAGATTTCAAGAGAGACATGGTATATTTGAAGACATATTTGAAGACAGACATGGACGAATTGAAGATAAATATGAATAAGTTGCTACAAGAAATGGTCACTAAGGGTGAAAGGGTACTAAAGGAAACTCATGATGAGAATAAAAGAAATGTTAATCATGATTCCATATATGCCAATGTTGGATCGAGGACTCACCATATTCCAAAAATCGATATGAAGAAGTTTGATGGCAAGGATCCTGCCACATGGATATTACAGATGGAGCAATTCTTCGATCTCAATAATGTGCAAAACACACAAAAGGTACGTATGGCAACTTTATATTTGGAACCAAATCAGTTTGTATGGTATCAATGGCTTTGCTCTCGTAAACAATTTATCACTTGGGCAATTTTTACGGAAGAATTGATAGCACATTATGAGGATACAAAAAGCAACACTTTTTTTAGCCAATTGATAAGTCTCAAACAAAAGGGTTCAATAATGGAGCACATTGAAGAGTTCCAAAAATTGAACATAAGGGTAAAAGATATTCCAGAGGAGCATAGGATTGATGTGTTTATAGGGTCTTTAAAGGATAATATCCAACATGATGTTCGCCTTTGGGAACCTGATTCATTAGAGAAGGCATTCAGGTTAGCAAGAAAAATGGAAAGCAAAATTATGGCAACCAGGAAGCATACCACTCACAACTATAAAGACGGAAGTGTTGTTGCCCCTAGTCTTCCACAACATATAAGGTTGACACCACAACAATTGGAAGAAGAAAGAGCAAGAGGGAATTTTTACAGTTGTGACAGCAAATACACTAAAGGTCATAAGTGTGTTGAGAAGAAATTATTCTACGTAGATTGTGAAGAGGAAGAAGAAAGGGAGCAAGAAAGGTCAAAAGAAGAGGATATACTCCAGGAACAAAGCCTAGATGAAGAAAAAATAAATCCAACCATATCTTGTAATGCATTAGCGGGAATTACCACTCCTCAAACCATCAAGATAGAAGGACAAATCAAGAAGAAAAAGGTAATAGTTTTGATTGATTCAGGAAGCACCCACAATTTTATTCATTGTAAGGTAGCAAAAGAACTGAATTGCTTCCTATATCCAGCACCAGAGTGTCAAGTAATTATTGCAAATGGAGGAACAATAAATTGCTCTGGAAAGTGCCATAATATCAAGCTATCCATGGGAGAATATGTATTGACTATCCCAATGCTTTCTATTCCAATGGGAGGTGCTGATGTTGTACTAGGAGTCCAATGGCTACAATCCCTGGGTACAATAGCTTTTAATTTTCAAGAACTTTTCATGAAATTTTCTACAGAAGGAAAGGAAGGTTAATTAAGGGGTATTGGAGGGAAAGTAGGAAAGATAATCAGCTCTAATGGTATGACAAAGCTTCTAAAAAAGGAGCAAAGAGGTGTAATTGCACAATTATGCTCACTAGATGTTTCCATTTCGGAATCATCTATTTCTCCAGATCTCCAAAAAGTCCTGGACAATCATTCCAAGGTATTTGAGACTCCCAAAGGTCTCCCACCTATGCGTGATCATGATCATGTTATTCATCTAATTCCAGGAAGTGTTCCTCCAAACATCAGGCTATACAGATATCCTTATGTCCAAAAGAGTGAAATTGAACGTATGGTTGTAGAAATGCTATAGGCTAGTATAATTCAACTGAGTCAAAGTTCTTTCTCTACTCCAGTAGCATTGGTGCACAATAAGGATGGATCATCGTGCATGTGTCCGGATTATAGGGAGCTCAACAAGCTCACTATTAAAGATAAGTTCCCCATTCCTGTCATTGATGAATTACTGGATGAATTGCATGGATCAATTTACTTCACCAAGTTGGATCTTCGTTTAGGATATCATCAAATCAGAATGAAGATTGAAGACATTCCGAAAACAACATTTAGAACTCATGAGGGTCATTATGAATTTTTGGTCATGCCTTTTGGCTTTACCAATGCACCTTCAACATTTCAAGGTTTGATGAATTCAATTTTCAAACCATTCCTTAGAAAATTTGTGTTAGTATTTTTTGATGATAGAGTAATCTACAGCAAGTCTTGGAAGGATCATGTTGAACATGTTGACAGGGTGCTACAACTATTGAAGGAGAAACAATTATATGCAAAAAGATCCAAATGTTTCTTTGGAGTCCAGGAGGTCGAATATTTGGGTCATATTGTATCTCATGAAGGAGTTAAGGTAGACCCTAGCAAAATTAAAGCCATTAAGGAATGGAAAATCCCCACATCCATAAAGCATCTACGAGGATTTCTCAGGTTGACAGGGTATTATCGCAAGTTTGTTAAGAATTATGGGAGAATAGCAGCACCTCTAACAACATTATTGAAGAAAGATGCATTTTCATGGACTCCGGAAGCAACAAAGGCCTTTGAACATCTTAAAGAGGCAATGTGCCAAGCACCGGTCTTAGCTACACCGGACTTCACAAAAACCTTTATTGTGGAATGTGATGCTTCAGGAAATGGAATTGGTGCTGTTCTAATGCAAGATGAAAGACCCATTGCTTTTGAAAGTCGTCCAATCAAGGGAAAGTTTTTAGGCAAAGCTATTTATGAGAAGGAAATGTTGGCAATACTCCATGCACTTAAGAAATGGCGACCCTACCTAATGGGAAGACACTTCAAGGTAAAAACGGATCATGATAGCCTTAAATACATTTTAGAACAAAGATTATCATCTAAAGAGCAACAAAAGTGGGTCACAAAGATGTTGGGTTATGACTTTGAAATCATCTACAAAAAAGGTAAGCAAAATGTGGTGGCAGATGCACTCTCAAGAAAGGATGAGGATGTGGAAGCATTGGATAAACGAAGCAAGGGAGGAATGGAAGAATGAAGGAGAAGTGTGGGCACTTATTCGAAAGTTACAACAAGATTCCAGTACGTCTGATACATTTAGCTGGCAAAATGATTCGTTATGGTAAAAAGATCGCTTATACCTGTGTAAGAATTCCCAGCTAATACAAAAGATTCTTATGGAATTGCACAATTCTCCCTTAGGAGGGCACTCAGGATTTTTAAAAACTTACCACAGGGTTAAGAAGGAATTTTTTTGGGATGGCCTTAAATCAGATATTCAAAAGTTTGTGGCGGAATGTTTGGTTTGCCAACAAAATAAAGTTGAAACAATTAAGACACCAGGTCTATTACAACCTTTATCCATTCCAAGCCAACGTTTGGAGGAGGTTTCAATGGATTTTATCACAAGTTTACCCAACTCTGATGGAAAGAGTGTCATCATGGTGGTAGTTGACAGACTTACCAAGTATGCACACTTTTGTGCATTATCACATCCATTTAAAGCTAGTACAGTTTCTACTGCATTTATGGAAACAATTCAAAAGGTACATGGAAACCCAAAGATTATTATAAGTGACAGAGATCCCATTTTCACTGGAAATTTTTGGACAGAATTATTTTCTTGTCTCGGTACTCAGTTAGCTCATAGCTCATCTTATCATCCTCAATCTGATGGGCAAACTGAGATAGTAAACAAATGTTTGGAAGGATATCTTCGTTGCTTTGTATCTGATAAAAAGACACAATGGGTCAAATGGTTGCCTCTGGCTGAATGGTGGTATAACACTTCCTTCCATACAGCAACAAAAATGACCCCATTTATGGCACTTTATGGGTATCAACCACCATCCATCACATCATATTTAAGAGAAAATTCTAAGGTTCACGCAGTGGAACATCACATCGAACATCAACAACAAGTCCTCCAACTCTTAAAGGATAACCTCGTGTTGGCACAGAATAGAATGAAACAACAGGCAGATCAACATCGCAGTGAAAGAAGTTTTGATGTAGGTGATTGGGTATTCCTACGGCTACAACCATATAAGAAAATGTCCCTCAACCAAGCTAAGAAGGATAATAAAATATCACCAAAGTATTATGGTACGTACAAGGTGTTGCAAAAGATTGGTACTATGGCATACAAATTAGAGCTTCCTGCAGCTTCTCGATTGCACCCAGTTTTCCATGTTTCATGTTTAAAGAAGGTTATAGGCAACAAGCTCCCAGTTCAAACAATATTTCCAAAACTTGACGAGGAAGGAAAAATTATATTGGAACCAGAAGTAGTCACAGAAACAAGAACTCGACAGCTACGAAATCATTCAATTTCAGAGTATCTTATCAAGTGGAAGAACTTATCCGCTGAAGATTCCACATGGGAGGATGAGAATTTTATGCAAAAGTATCCAGAACTATTCAAGCGTTGACGACAACACTTTTTTGAAGGAGAGGGGCATGTTGGGTCCCTATAATACTGGTGATTACCCCATTACTATTGTAGTTATACCCCTTATTAATATTGTTGTGCCCCTATTGCCCCCATATTGTTATTACTGTGCCCCATAGAATCCCTCTATTGTTATTTTTGTGGCTTTATATTATTATTGTTAGGTTGGATGAATTATATTGTGACTCCTTAGACTCCTATATATAGAAATGAGGTTTTGTCATTTGAATCATCGAAGAATTGTTCATTTATGTAATGTAAAGGAGGTTGCCCCCTCGAAGAGGTTGAATTCTAAGGCACTGATCTATCTTTTCTATCTTTTCTTGAGCTGGTTTCACCATCTTCACCCCCCTCTTTGGCCACACCACCTCTGCCACCACCACAGTTCAATATGGCAAGTGCGATAAAATTTTCGATGTTCAAAGGAGTAGGGAATGAAGATCTGGACCAATTTTGGTTTGTGGTAAGGGTTGTATGGGAAGCGCAGGGAGTCATGGATGATAATATAAAGAAAGCAATGCTAGTCAGGAATTTGTAGGATCATGCACTAACTTGGTACATTAAGCACTCCAATGACAATCCGAACATAGGGATCACAGATATCCAAGCTGCACTAAAAAAGGAATTTAGCAGGGAAAAATCAGAGATGCAGTCAATCATCGGATTTAAGGAAATCATGATGCTTCCAGGCGAGACCCCCTAAGATATGGATCAGAGACTGAAGGATATGATTCGTGAAGCTAACACGACCTTGACGGATGGGCAGCATTGTGCATGGTTTGTAGTGTCACTAACGCTGCATCTAAGGAACGCACTATCACAACTGAAGCTATCCACTTAGGCCGAGGCCTTCCCATGGTGGATGAAAAGAAAGATGAGGCGGCAGGAGATCTTATCAAAATATTGCTTAAAGAGGCCCTTGAGTGACAAAGGAATGCGATGATGGATAACTTTGCTGAGATCCTTCAATGGCTGCCCAAGGGCAACACATCTACTTCCAACATCTACTCTGGAAGCACCAAACCCTTTAAGGTACAAGTTAACTTTGACTTTCCCATATTTGAGGGTCAGGTAGATGCACACGATGTAGATAAATGGTTAAATTTTCTAGAAGGGTATTTTTCTATTCATGATTTTTCTAGCGGGGAAAAGATTACTTTCGCCCTTCTCAAAGCCACCCCACACGTCAAGGACTAGTGGGAAACCTACTGCGAGCAGAAGGATGAAAGTACAACCTCACTGTTTTCAGTCGCACCCACTGGGATATCATTCTAGAATGCCATAAAGCAGCAGTACTACTCTATCAAAAGCTATGAGGATAAATACATAAAGTGGACCACACTGCAATAGGGAAGGAACCAAGATGTGCCTGAGTTTACTAATATTTTTCATACACTTCACACAAAGTTGGGTATCAAGGATTCTGAGCTGCATTTCGTACTCAAATACCATGACTTCCTATACAGGTACATCCAGGATGAGAAGGAGTTCTTGGACATCTCCTCGCTTGGCACGGTGTACCGATACGCTGTCAAGATAAATCGGAATTTTAAACAGAACAAGCGAGACTTTAGATCTGGAAATACGAAGCAAGGGAAAGGCACCCGCAAATCGCTGAACAAAGGACAAAGCCAAGGCACAGTGACCTAGGAAACCCACCAAAGCTGCAAGCAAATAACAACATTGTGAAGCTAAAGAAGGAAACGGGAAAGTGGTGTGAGTTCTGTAAGAGCTCCACTCACAACACAAGTGAGTGTGAGGCCAAGCAGTAACTAGTGGTCGAGCTAAAGTCTTTGGAATCAGATTCATATTTTGACTCTAAGTCAAAACCTGATAAGGGGAATGACAAAGGGAAGTAGATTATTGATGCAGAGATGAAAACCACCATTTCCACCATGAAGATCCAAAAGGAGGAACTTGAAGATCCAGAGGAGGAGGAGTGCCTCTTCCACTGCCAGATGTGGGTAAAGGGCTCCCCGCTATAGTTCATTATTGATGGTGAGAGCCAAAAGAACCTCATTTCCATAGAGGTTGTGAAGCAGATGGGCTTATAGACCATAGCACATCCACAATCGTACACCATCGGGTGGCTTCGCCAAGGACGAGATCTTTGTGTGAGCTAGTAGGGTCACCCTCTCAAGCCCTTCATAGATGAGGTATCATGTGATGTTGCTCCCCTTGATGTTTGTGATGTATTATTAGGCCAACCATACTTGTGGAAGTGACATGTTGTGTATGAGTCAAGGCCTCGTGTTGTTATTGTTACTTTGGGAAATAAGTTGTACAGGATACCGGAGGTAGCACCACCTACCACCATCCCTTTGGTTACTACAAAACAACGTAGTAAGCTCATTTCCAAAATAGGGAAATTTTCTTTCCTGATGATATGCCCTCAAGGAAAGAAGAAGACGGTGGCCATGACCTCCAGTCAGGGCCACTTCACACGACAACTACAGATGGACAAGATCATGGAGTAGTATGAGGACATATTCACCTCCCCCTCAAGGCTTCCTCTACACTGTCAAGTCAAGCACTCCATCGATCTGACCCCAGGTGTGTCGTTGCCTAATGGACCAGTCTATTGACGCTTCATTCTGGAGAACGAGGAAATCAAGAGGCAGATTTAGGAGCTATTGTAGAAAGGTCACATCTAGCCGAGTTCATCGCCCTGTGGGAGCCCAATCATGTTGGTACAAAAGAAGGATGGGACTTGGAGACACTATATTGAGTATGGGGTATTGAACAAGATCACTTTCTGGAATAGGTACCCAATCTAATGGGTTGATGACATTTTGGACCAACTAAAGGGGGAAATATATTTCAGCAAGATCGATTTGAAGTTAGGATATCGCCAAGTACCAATCGAACCCTCCGATGTGTGGAAGACTACCTTCAAAGCTGAGGAGGGTCTTTTCGAATGGTTGGTTATGCCTTTTAGGTTGACGAATGCTCCTGCAACCTTCATGAGGCTAATGGATGACATCTTGCAGCCATTCACCAACTTATTTGTAGTGGTATACTTGGATGACATCCTAATCTTCAGCCAGATTTGGGAAGAGCACCTCCACCACATTCGACAGGTTCTCTAAACACTGTGGCAACACAAGTTATGTGCTAATTTGGAGAAATGCACTTTTGGCATGACCCAAGTTTAGTATCTGGGATATGTTATTGATGAACGATGGGTGCATGTGGATATAGCTAGGATTTAAGTCATTTGGGATTGGCCATCTCCAACCACTATGACAGAGCTCCACAAGTTTTCGGGTCTTGCCAACTTCTACCACAGGTTCATGGTGGGATTTTCTCATATCACTTGACCCTTGAGTCAAGTCACCAGGGGAGGAGCGAAAGAAAAATTATTTTGGTCTGAATCTCAATAGAAGGCATTCACAGAGTTGAAACATTACTGATACTTGGCATGAGTGCTCACATTACCAGACTTGCAACAACCATTTGAGATCAAGATAGATAGCTCGACTATGCTATTGGGACAGTCCTTTCTCAACACAGGCATCCAGTGGCATATCACAGTGAAACACTTTCAGACATAGTCGGGAAGTATCCTACTTATGACAAAGATATGTATTCCATTGTGCAGGCCTGCCAAAAATGGAAACATTACATTTTGGGGAAGGAAACGATCATCCACACATACCACTATCCCCTGCAGTTCATCCACACATACCACTAGCCCCTGCAGTTCATACAGACCACCGATCATGGCGTTAACCACCATGCTCAACTCTTGTGGGCATGAGACTTCTGATTGGCCACTTCTCTACAAAAGAAACCTAGAATTTGGCCACACATCCTAGACACCCTTGGAGGGTTAACATGTTCCAGATTTTCACCTCCGAGATGCCTTGTTATGCTACCTGGGTCACCTTTGTGTTCCTTCAAGTGAGCTTGCCAAGATGATTTGGGAAGCACACTACAATCGAGTTGCTGGGCATTTCGAGGTCAAGAAAGCGGTGGCAGTACTACAAAAGTATTTCTATCGGCCGAATCTTTGAGAGGATGTTGGGAAATACATCAGATCCTACACTACATGTGCCATTGTCAAACCGATCATCAAGAAACAAGGCCTCCATACTCTGTTTCCTATCCCTAGTCGACCTTGGGAATCCATCTCCATGGATTACATGTTGGGCCTTCCTTATACTAAGCATGGAAATTATTGTGTTTTTGTGGTCATCGACAGGGTCTCGAAGATGGCCATTATGACAGCATGCAAGAAGAATATCACAGCATAAGACACTGCTAAAATCTTCTTTAAACAAGTGTGGGTACACTTTGGGATCTCACAGTCTATCATCTCAGATCAGGATGGCATGTTCCTCAGTACATTTTGATCTAGTCTCTGGTCGATGCTAGACACCAAACTCACTAATTCCACAACCTTCCATCCTCAAATTGATGGGCTAGATAGAGGTTGTCAATAGGATGATTGTACACAATGTACAATTCAAAGCATCCATGCACATGGGATGAGAGCCTCCCCTATGTTTAGCATAGCTATAACTGGGCTCTCCACAACTCGACTAGCCATAGCCCTTTTCAGGTGGGCTTGGGATTGCAGCCACTGTGTCCCATTGATGTGGCCATGCCATTTGCAGCTACTCAGGTAGATTCGACTCATGTCCAATCCGAAACAGATAAGGCAAACAACTTCATTAAGCACATCCAACATATCCGCCAGTAGGTCCACGACATTCTAGAGAAATCAAATGCCAAGTACAAGCAGCGACATGATCAACATCGGGTGCCACACAAGTTTTAGGTGGATGACAGAGTCTAGTTGCATTTGCAAAAGGAACGCCTTACCGGAGCCTATCGGAAACTCAAACCACTCTGGTATGGTCCTTACACCCTTAACTCAGCATTCCCCAATTCCTTGGCTTGCACCCAGTGTTCAATGTGGACTGCTTTCGGCCATACTTTCCACCATTACTAGACACATCCGACATTGTAGAACAACTCAGACCAACAGTGTTAAATCTAGATTGCATGGAACAAGTTGCAACTAGTCAGATCATGGACACGTAGATCAAGCACACTCTGAAGAAGAAGATCCAATTGTATCGAGTTGTCAAGGCAAGCCAACTCCTTCACGAGGGTAAGTGGCTCAGCAGGGACCAAGTTCAGCAGAAGTTTCCTCATCTCATGGAGGAACTCAACACAATGGGGACCATTACTTCCTAAGGGGGGAGGAATGATCTAGGTGGCTACTCATGGCCACCCACCAATTCCACTTGGACCCCCACCATTGTTTCTTTTAGTTTTTCAGTTTCCTCAATTGTAGCACAGTTTACTATTTTAGCAATTTTTCGGGTCCTAAACTTCTGGAGCCATTTTGAGGCCCTAAATGACGTTTTTTGGGAAAAGTGGGAGCAACATGGGCCTATGGCTCAATGTTTTTCATCCAAAAGTTGTATTCCTCATATAGATATTTCTAACGAGGTATTGTGCGTGTAAAATGGAGATTGTATGCCAAAGTTACGACCACGGGAAGTTGATGTACCAAGTTACTCAAAACGAGGCCCATAGTTTGGTGCTTCATCTCCTAAGGTTAGGTTTTTGGTTGTTTAGGGTTTTCCATTATTTCTCAACAATAAATAGGCCTTCAAGCCTCATTGTAAGACAGTTCAGAGTCATGTAGGCACCACATCTCTCCTCAGAGATAAGATACCATCACCTGAGCTAGTTTATTTCCATTTATGTTTGTAAGCATATTTTAGTATTTTACATTAGTGAAATGAAGTATTATTTCTGCTCCATCTCTGTATTTATGGTTATCCCTGTAATTTGTTGCATTCCTGTTTAAATTCGAATCATAGATATAATGTGTTAAGTCACATATGCACTAATTAAAAAAGAACTAAACAATCCCAAATCACTACATGCTTTTCATGATGCAAGACACAAAATCAAGTCAATTAGGGTCTAAACAACACTCACAACATCATGAGACAAGTGAATCATCATACAAAAGGCTTCACTACGAAAAAACAACATATGCAATCCATGGAAGGGATCTTTCTATTGAGACTAGTCAAATACTATTTGACATTAGCCTAAATAAATACTATGTGCATGTTTTTCTCACATATAAACAATGTGTATTTCTGTAACTTAGATTTCTAAATTTTGTTTTTATTCTACAGTTATTTGCATCAGCCCACATATGAATATTTGCATCAGATCTAAATATGATAGGCATCCAAATGTAAACCGTGAGAACAACATATGCATAAGCAACACATAAAACATTAAAAAAACACCATAAAATATTTGTTAAATAAATTTTTCAAAATTAAAATATTATTACTAATAATTACAAGTCAAAAGATCAAATTTATTTCAAACATCCATCACACACTAAAAAAAACTTAACTTTAAAATTAAATTACACATTATAAAAAATAAAATATGATTTCTAAATCTAAAACTTAACTTTAAAATTAAATTACACATTATAAAAAATAAAATATGATTTCAAAAAAGTTAGAAATAAAGAATAAAATGTTATTTCAAAAATTCCCCATCTATCCGTTCATGATTTCAAAAATTTTGAAATAAAGAATAGAATGTTATTTCAAAAATTCCCCATCTATCCGTTCAGTTCATCACGGGTCAAAAGATAGAAAAAAGGTTCAAGCATCCCCCACACACTGAACTAACTTAACTGTAAATTACACATCATGAAAAAGAAAATATTATTTCAAAGATTCCACCATCTAATAAAA
Organism: Pinus tabuliformis; assembly: GCA_031772625.1. Lineage (NCBI taxonomy): Eukaryota > Viridiplantae > Streptophyta > Pinopsida > Pinales > Pinaceae > Pinus > Pinus tabuliformis. The sequence goes on from CM062820.1 coordinate 1,301,907,330, forward strand.
CAAAATATTTTTTCAAAAATTTTGCCATCAATGGGTTCACGCTTTGAAGCCAATTTAGGTAAACCAATTTGTGCCTGAAGAAAACCACCCACTGACAAAATCCGCTATGTACGGGTTTCACGCTTCGAAATGCGTTTTGAACATACAAAAATAATATTCAGGTAAATCCAGCAGTTCACAGTAACTTGGAATGTAACATTAAAAATAAAAACTAATTTCACATATCTTCTCAGGCATCGTTCCTTGTTCACGACTTTTCTTCAAAGATTCCCAACTTTCTAAAAAGCTCTTGAGGTTCTCACGTCCTCCTACAGGTCGAAGTTTCAATTCTTTAAGCGCAGGAGCTATTTGAAGAAGCCACCCCAACCAACCAGGTTTCTTCTCATCGTATTTGTGAACATCTATCTCCACCATTTGAAGGTTAATAAGTCGATATGTTAAACATTGTACTACTTGATCCGCCTCCGCCTGTGTGACAAAGCAAAATCCATAAACATATACATTTAAATCATGATGATGGTAAAAGAAAGAATAACAAACGTAATAGGAGTTTTACCAAAATCAGCCGCCCGCGCAGGTGTAAACTCTCAAGGTTAGGGAGCCTCGACAGCAGGTTGAAGAGAGGAACAACAATCCTATTTTGTAGGTCAGCATATGAATTCCCAACATCAATGGTAAGCACTTTCAATGATCTCAACATTCCTACTAACTCGAGAAATCTGTTTACAGAGAAATTGTATCCCCAAGAGGCGTTTGAATGCAACGACAACTCCATCAAATTGCTTCCACCATCAATTTGGAGACTTTCGATCGTTGAGGAAATCTCATAAAATTCCATTCCATTCACTCTCAGGTCTTGAATACACATGTTTGTCTTCAGAGTTGTGAGTTTAGGGCAATTGACTGTCAATTGTTGTAGCCTATTAAGCTGCAGAACTAAATCTGTCAGGTTCAGAGAGGAGATGACTGGCCTCTGCAGGCCAGGGCAATGGCTTAAGTTAAATTTATGAAGAAGAGGGCAATGTGAAAGAAAACGGGCTAAAGAGTCATCAGTCATTCGGGCATGGATCAAGGTGCACTCAGTGAGATGTCTAAATCCCGCAAAATCTGTTGGAAAAGTGGTCAGAATACAACTGTTTAATGTGAGCAGAGTGAGAGTAGTGCATGAGAAAAGGGAAGGCGGCGGGGTTATCATTTGGAAGGAATATTTGAGAAAGAGACGTTTCACATTCTTCGTGGCAACGCACCGCAGCCATTCAGATACGCTTTCGTGTGTAAACCGCTGCGAGCTACGCTGTGCAAACCGCTGCATTGCCCACTGATCAGCAATGCTGCTGGAGAGATGAAATGACTCCAGATCGGATGAATGCAACCTCAGTATGTCGAATATTCTATTTTCGATGGTGGACCAGAAGAGTGCAATATCATCCACCCTGGAATGCAGTTGATGCGTTGATAGGAGATGATCAGGAGAGAGGACGAGGTCGGGTAGTTCTCTGTAAAGGAATCGCCAACTCTTAGAGAGGACAGAACATCTGATCGCATCTCTAATGGGGAGCTTAGAGAGGATGAGGGAAAGGACACTGTCGGGCAGTGCAGACAATCTATCGAGATCCATCGTCATCACTTGAAAAGAAATGCGACAATCTTCTCTCTCAACAATGGATTATGAAGCGATTGGATTGAAGGAGTCCTGAAATGAAAAAGCAAAGCAGAGGAAAGCGAGTGAAGAATCTAGCGAGTGAAGAATCTAGAGGAACGAAACAAATATTTATAATATTTTCAAACATCCGGATCCGATAGGACGACATAGAGCCCTTAAATATTTCAATTGGCGTGCTAACTAAGTCAGTTGATTGCCTTAATTAATGTGTCGGTTTCTTCCCATGGTTAAGTCTCATACAGTTTTGGAGGTTGGGGTTGTTAACACTAACTAATATTCAAGTGTCAATCACATTTTCATGAGGCCTGGTCAAAGTTATGGAGTAGCGATAAAATTTGTGGTTACAATAGAAAAGGTTAGGTTATAGTAAATGGTTTGTTTTGTTTTGTGTTTTTTTTTTTAACTGTCTTTTAAATTTGAAGTTTTAAAGGCTTTTGATCCAACCGCGAAGAGTAACGAATTTTTTTGAAATAATTATAATTAATAAAAATAAAAATAAAAACTAATATATTTAATAAAATATTAAATATAAATATTTTTTAAAATAAGTATTAAATGTTAATATATTATATTTTTTAAAATAAGTATTAAATGTTAATTTAATAATATATTGAATAAATATTTCTATTAATTATATTTAAGGGTGTTAGGAATAGGAGTAGGAGTACGGAGAGTTATTTATTATCCCAAATAACCATAGCAACATCAAATAACCAAGTTGAGGTTTATAGTTTGTATCAAATTCTTTTTTTTCGCTTCCTCTCTCAATGTTTGCAAATTTTTTTTAATAGGACATTCTTGAATTTTAATGTATCATCTCTAGTATGCTTCATGTCCCACAAACATTAAACTTAATATCCTTCTTCAGTTTATTTGTTGTTTATTGCACCAAATTGAAGAATATATAGTATTTCATGTCTTTAGGGACAAGGTAGGCCACTTAAAAAAAAGTGATACAATGTTGCAACAAGGAGAGCTTTTGGTTAATAAGGGAAACCTCTACTACCCAAATCTATGATGAGGAATGTCATGCATCCACGTTCCATCTAGGCACATGTCCCTTGGACACATGTCTGGGATGATGTGAGTGGTTTGAGATGGATGATTCTCTACATTATAAAATCAAGGGGATATGTTGCTTTAAGAACTAACATAGAAACCCTCATCATTGGCTTAGCGGCTATGTTGAAATTCAAGGGTATAAGCTTCCTACAAGGGGAATGTTTGAGTTCATATGCTTCGATGGTACTAGTGGCAAGGGGGGTTACGTCATCAAGTACTAGAATTTTTGTTATGATGGTGTGCGTAATCATGGTGATAAAATGTGAGTGGAGTTGGAGTTCTCTCCCTCATGGGGTGGAGGCATGTTAGTCAGAACCTTTCATGATTGTATAGGTTTTGATAAAGGAGGGGAGCAATAACACTTGTTTCAAGGTGGTAATTCCTTCATGAGAGATTGACCTCACAAAGTAGTTCTAGATAAAGTAACTACAATGCAATGATTAAATGTGATTTGACATCATAGAAACAATTAAGTTACACGTGTGCAAGCATCATTGGGTGTTATGTGAAGGAATTTGGCTTACTCCAACATCCACTTATGGTATTTATGATCTCTATTAGGGCATAATTTTTTATTCTTTGGAAGCAAAGCATCAAAAAAGGTCCCTAATGGTGATTAAAGAGGTTCTTAAGTACTTAGAGGGACTAAGGAGATGTGATTTGCATCAAGGTTTGCTCATTTGCTAGACTAAGTGTTCACAAAGTCAAGCATTCTGATTCACAAGTTTGCTAGAGTGTGCATTCACAAGGACAATGTTGGGGCTCATTTCCAAGTTGCAAATAGGTTAATATAGGATGCAAGAAGGAGGAGATGAGGACTATGTAGATATCATGCTTCTTAAACATGAATATAATCCACTAGTTTCTTCCTTAGTTGTAATAATGGAGCAAGTTATTGATCACAAAACTCATATCAATAGGATGGAAGATGAATTGAGGTTTATCAAGAATCAAATGGAAGAAATTCAATTGCAACCTACACATGGAAAAAGAGACCCTACTCACTCTCTCGACTCAATGAACATAGAGAACACTAGACTCCTAGACCTCAGTGAACTCGTTGGACAAGCTATGGAGCTAGACTCTACAAAGAAAGACACAAAAATCTAAATTTGGTTTTATATCAAATGCATTTTTATTTTTTTTATGTATATAAGATCTTTTTGGAAACTGTACACATAGGTGCTTTAATCAATTTGTGTTGTATATAGGAAACAATTTTGTCAAATGGTTAGCTCACATTGAAACTAAAGATATTAAAGTCTAGTATGCCAATTTTTGCTTCTTGGATGTATTGTTGCATGCCTTATGTAGATTTTTAATATTTCATATTTATGATTAATAAAATAAATGATTAAATATACTTATTAAATAGTGTAAATAAAAATAAAAAGTAAATAAAGAAAGAAATTCATGTTTTTAAGAATTTATTCTTTTATAGTTTTTTTAAAATCATTTAAACCATCAAAATTATTTATTTAGCCTAATCCTTAACATAGATTTTTTTTTTGTTGTCTCTTCCCAATTATTACAAGTTTCTAAATTTGCCCATCATATAGAAAGAAAACCTTGAGATATGACACTTTTGAAGAAGCACATGGGGAATGGCCTTTGATCCACTTAAGTGTACACCGGTCATGAGACCATTTTTAATATAGTCATTCTAGATGCAACCACACACTATACCCCTACATCAAGGTGTCCCCATGGACTTAGAGTTATATAGTCTTTCTAGTGTAACCACACATTTGAGTTTTTCCATAAGCCCTCATAGGAATTGAATCCTACCAAACCATGAAAAACTCCTTACTCTTCACCATTGGATCAAAACCGTTTTAGCTTAAAGGACATAGATATGGGACTCGATCCAACAACACTAGTGGGATTTGACTTTTCTAAAGAAGTATGTCGGAAATGGGCTTTTATACACTTAAGTGTACACTAGCCATGAGACTATTTTTAATATAGTCATTCTAGATGAAACCACACATTATACTACTACATGAAGGTGTTTCCATGGACTTGGGGTTATAGTCTTTCTAGGTACAATCAAGCATTTGAGTTTTCCCATAGCTTCAAGGTTAGGCCCTGATAGGAATTGAATCCTACCAAACCCTGACAAACTGATTATGATTGTGTATGACCCTTAGATATTTGATTGCATTAGGCACACGAGAGCACTTCGGCATATAGGAGATGAGTTGGATGCCATGTTGAGCTACAATGCAATAATGCATAGCATGGGTGTTAGGGCCTTCATTTTTGGAGGAATTAGGACATTTTGGAGAGAAGTCAAAAGGTTGGTGACAAGCGGCGAAAATGGTTGTTGGAGAGCTGCAGAAGTAATAGCCAAGAAAAAGGAAGGAACTTTTGGAAGACTAGCAGTTGCAGACAGATGGCGGGAAGGAGAAAATACAACCAAGCAGGAAAAGAGCAAGGATAGTCGAGGAATGGAGAAAACCGAGCAAGGGAGAAGGCAGAGAGCCTGGGAAGGAACTGGCAGTTCAGGTTGGCATGCAGAGAGAAGGTAGAAGAAGACAAAAGGTAGAAAGCAGAACCGAAAAGGGTTATTATTATGGATGTTGTTCCTCTTTTGTTGCAGAGAGATGAGAACTCCTTTTTGTATATCATTCCATAATCCTGTATTCTGTCTTGTTAGAGTCATGTATGTTGAGGAAGAGGCCTTGAGCTTGATGTGATATATTCACCTTTCATATTAAAAATGAAGACTGCTATTGGAATCATAGTGTGTTAGTCATATTTTATTCTTGTTCTTTAAATTTTTTATATATGTGCATATTTAAGTACTCTCTTTATTACAACATGTATGGCTTGTTGCGATCTGACTTCCTTCTAGAATGATTCAATGTTCTCTTCTCTTTATTATCCAATATGGTTCTCCCTGATACTATATTCCAACCCTCATCTAACTAAGGTTGCGGTATGCCTCGGGTGAGACTCCTTACCCATTATAGGTAAGGTGAAAATGTTGGAGTTGTGCTAGACTACAACATGTTGAAAATGCAACAAGATGATGGAGTTTAGTGGAAAGGAGTCACCTTCACTAAGTGGGCCTGCAGGCTATTTTTGGCGCAAAGTCTATTTTTAGACATATGGATCATGGTCTATGAGTTGTAGGATGTTATTTGTGGATGATTGGTCATGTTGGTAAAAATAGATGGACTTCTATTTTTAGACATATGGGCGAAGTCTATTTTTAGACTGCCAGGCTAAAAATAGAACAATCGAATATTATTATCTCTTAATAATATTTGGACTATAAACATTATCTTATCCTCTTGGAGCACTTCAGTTCGAGCTACGGATGTGGCACATGCAACTGCCAGAAGGAAATACGCTTTTCTTATGGGTCAGTTGAGCTATTACATGATGGACTTCAGTTAGAACTCAAGTGATTAAGTTTGGTGGAGTTGATTGAGGAGTTGATGGAGTTGTGTTTAGTTTGACTTAGTTGAACTAGTTGTATTTAGTCTAACTGCAGAATAAACTAGTGATGAGTGATGTGAATTAATTATTAATTAATTCACTAATTATTAACTCATAAAGCGACTAAATAATACATCAGTTAACTCAGTGCATGGAAAGTTCAGTGGAGACAGGTGTTAGAGGTGGAGACTACTATCAGTTGTGACTATAGCTGTGCATGAGATTTGCACAATCAATGGATTGAGTATTGCCAATGAGGATTGCGTGGTTCAGCCAATGGAAATACGAGTTTGGATCAGCCATTCTCATCTATTCTCATGTAGGATTGTGCAGTGGAGGTAGGCAAGCAATGGAGGAGATTTGAACCTGTGATTGATTCAAATCTGAGCTAGTTTGTGTGTAGCAGGTGGAGATAGTACTGAGTACTTGTGAGGAGTATTGTACTATATATTGTTACATGTTCTCTATCATTATAATATACAGATAGTTGGGGGATTTCAGTTGTATGCTTTCCCTGGTTACATACTGTGTTAATGTGCGCATGCAATTAATGTTTCATTGTTTTTAGTTCCGAAAAACTGATGATCAACGTAGAGGAGGTTATGTATTATGCATGCATTCCACAAATAGTGTATAATCAGGATAATCTTTGTGAATAAGTGTTATATTATTCAAAATTTCTACATGGTATCAGAGCAGAGTTGATCATCAGATCTATTATTCATAAAGTGATTACATTTTATTTCTTCAGGCAGAGTCTGTAATCGGGCCAGGTAGCCTCTGGATTCATCCTTCTTTTGGAAGGTGAGATATCTGGTAAAAGCCAATATAGTAAATCTCTATACGAGAAATACTTTGTTCTCACAAATTTTAGATCAGAAGCGGTTGAGTTTTGAGCTGGTCGAATTTGAATTTGCAGCAGTGTTTTCTTGGTGTCAAAGTTGAAATGTCTTTCAACAGATTGCAATTGGAATATGCTCTTGAGGGCAGCTTGAATTATATTGCATGGAAAGACAGGATGGAGGCGGTGTTAGATGACAATGGGCTAAAGGAGTTCATAGAGGCTGAGGTCCCAAAGCCTACTGATGCTGCTCACGTTGAGGTTTGGCAAGAGAAAACAACAAAGTGTCGAAGGATTCTGTTGGAGGGCATGAAGGATCACATTGTATCCAGCCTGCATGGAAAGGCTTCTCCATACTTGATGTGGAAAGCGTTGACAGATCTATTCCAAAGCAAGAGTGACCAGAGGAAGTTGGCGCTCAAGGATAAACTCAAAAACATTAAGTGTGAGAAAGGAGACAGTATGTCCAAGTATCTCACGAAGTTCACTCAATGCCGAGATGAGTTGGGAAGTGTGGGGATGACTGTCGATGATGAGGACTTGGTGAGCTTGGCTCTCCTTGGTCTTCCGAAGAGTTGGCATTCCTATCAGGACTCTGTTAATGATCGGGAGAAGTTGCCAGGATGGGAGAGACTTTGGTCAGATCTTGTGCAAGAGGAGATTAGGCGGAATACCAGGGACGGATCTTCATCAAAGGCATCTGATGAAGAAAATTGTGCTTTGGCTGCCAAAGCAAAGAAGGGGAAGGAGAAGGTTCTCTTTCTGAATCCAGTTCTTCCAATGATGGGAAGAAGGGTGACAAATCAAAAGTGCGATGATTTCGTTGTCATGAGGTGGGCCATTATGCCACAAATTGTCCACGGAGGAAATCCAAGAAGGGATCCAGGGAAGGATTTGAAGGTGAGGCACTCGCTTCACAGTTTGAGTTGGATTTCACACTCTTTGCATGCATGGTTTCATCCATGGTGGGAAGTGGTTGTGATCTAAATTTGAAAGTACTTGTAAATGGTTTGCAAGGTATTCAATTCAGATATATACATATTTAAAAGATGTCCATGTCTTGCAGAAAGAAAACAAATGAAATTTTCAGCTGTTCATGACCCATTTAAGCATAGCAGATTTATTTCCTTTTATTGTTTAACACACTAAAATGAATTTATTCTGCAAAATAAATCAACCACAGATGCAAAAGAAGTTGATAAAGCAGTTCACCCCTCTTGGGCTACGTCTGCTGTGTCCAAAGCTCCCAAACGGGCCTGTCCTTGTTTTAATTAAATGCTCAAATTGAATATACAATTGAATAGAAGCATCTACAGGTGGAATAGATGGTAAAAACGGATTCAGAACACTTGAATCCTTCAGGATTGACTACTGGTTCACCTCCAATGGATACCTGCAACCCTATACAGTCTTCACAATACTGGGCCCTAGTGGCTCCTAGAACTTTCACGGCTCCAAAACCTCTACAAATGACCTCAAATGGCTGTAAGACCTACACCAATGGCTTTAGAAGGTTGAAAATACCCAAGATAAAAAAAAAAATTCGTCCAAAACCACCTTTCCTAGCCAAAGTTATGGCCAATTAAAGTTTCTCCAGTCTGCCCCTAGAAAAACTCCAGCTAACTATAGTTGGAGGCCAGATAAGCCCGCCAATTTTGGTGGTCCACCAATTCCACCACCAAATCTGACTTGACCGTCGGATAACCATTGGGCTTTAATGTGCATGTGACTGAGTTAATGTACTGGCAGTTCCCCTTGGATTCCATGCTGGTGGTTAGTGTGCTGGCGGTTGGGGCTTAAGCCCTAGGTTCTGGGCCCGAGGTCGCATGGTATGGGGGCTGGCCCCCTTCGGGCCCCGCCCAAACTCATTTTAAACTTTAAATATTGTTTTTTCCGCCCATATAATAAGAGCTACTCCCGTGGCCTAATGGTAAGGCGTGGGAGTGTTGTAATGTAGGTTGTGTGTTCAAACCATGGAACTCCCAAATTTTTAAACCATATGCACATACCCTTGCTGACGTCACCCAGGGCCATGTGGCGGCCCCGGGCCTGCCACGTGGCAGCCTGTGATTGGTTTTTGAAAAAGAATATTCCTTGGAATATTCTATGGAATATTCTTTTTTTAATTTTCTTTTGAAAAATTCAAATTTCCAATGTTACTAAGAAATTCTTCCTTTTGCCATAACTTTCTCATACGGCGACCGTTTTTCAAACCGTTCATGGTGCCGGAACCAAGAGCACGAGAACTTTCCAGTCGTTCCACTTTGAACCAGTTATGAGGATTTTAAATTTTGAGAATTTTACGACACTTAGGACATGAGTACCTGATCACGCCTCCCCATTGGGAAGCTTTTGGACCCCAAAAGCCTTCAACTACCTGTTAAAGAGGTGAGGGTACAACTCCCTCACTCTGTCCACCTCCATCCACTTTGCCTTGTTCGGTTTGCTGCCTTTGAAACCAACCCGAACATAATCTACACTGCCCCTCCTTGAAGTGCGTGTCCTTCTGTCAAGGATTGTATCTTCTTTCAGCTCATCTAAGAATTCTGGCGAGAAATCTTCTATAGATGGTAGCTGAACAGCACTTTCATGATCAGCAATCAAAGGAGTTTCATACAAACGTAAGTTCTCCACATTGACAACAGAATACATTTGCATGTAGGAAGGCAAATCTAATTGAAAAGCATTATTTCCAACCTTCTTGAGGATTTTGAATGTACCATAACGAATAGGCTTTAGCTTTTTACCTTCTCCTTGCATCCTTTCCTTACTAATGTACAATCATACCTCATCCCCTTCTTGAAACTTGTGATCGACTCTATGCTTGTCATGTCTTTCCTTGTACTTGCCTTGACTCTTCTCAAGTTGTTCTTGAATTTGCTGATGTATTTATTGAATTCTTTCAATGAATGAACGAGCTTTGTCAATATCACTATGTCCCTCAATGGCAACATCTTTCTCAAGAATGAAATCAAGAGGTGATTTTGGCAAGTAACCAAAACAAGCTTCAAACGGTGAGGTGTTTGTGGAAGAGTGCTTGGCACGGTTGTAAGCATGTTGTATGTAGTGCAAATGTTCATCCCAAAGCTTGGGATGCTTGCTGCAATATCTTCTCAAGAGGTGCACAATGGTTCTATTCACAACTTCTGTTTGTCCGTCTGTTTGTGGATGGAAAGCAGTACTTTTCTTCAACTTGGTGTCCATCATCTCCCATAGGTTGGACCAAAAATTCCCCACGAATGTGGAATCCCTGTCACTAATAATGGAAGTAGGCACAAGTGAATCCATACATGATGAAAAAATAATTCAGTAGTTTTTTCAGCAGTTATAGTTTTCTTACAAGGCATAAGTATACACATTTTGCTGAAACGATCAACTACTACATATAAATAATCATGCTGCTTTCTAGATTTTGGCAAACCTCCTACAAAATCCATAAAGATGCTCTCCCATGGTCTAGAAGGTACCGGCAAAGGAGTATACAAGCCAAGATTCCTATTACTAGGCTTTCTTGTAGCACATAATGAACATCCTCTTATGAACCTTGAAACAGAATCTACTATGCGAGGCCAATAGCAATACCTCTGTGGATGTGCAACTGTTTTGCTTACCCAAAAATGGCCAGCAATAAGAGAAGAATGAGCTTCTCCTATGACATTTATTCTTTCCCCCTGTGGTATACACAACTTTCCCAAATGAAACAGCAAATTGTTATGCATGTGATAGTCATTTTCCTCTACATGATTCCCTTTACTCAAGTTAGCATACACATCTTTAAAGTCATCATCAGATGCATATTGTTCTATGTAACTATCATGTATAATGGAATCATTCTTAAGTAAAGTAACAGCACCAATAATAGGCCTTGAAAGCATATCAGCAACCTTATTCAAAGTAACTTTCTCGTACCTTATTACCAAATGGAACTGTTGCAAGAAGCCCATCCATCTAAAGTGTCGTGACTGTTGTAACTTGCTTTGTGATTGCAAGTATTGTAAGGGCTGATGGTCGGTATGTATAACAGTTTCTTTGCCCATAAAATAGTGTTTCCACATTTTGACGCTTTGCACCAATGCATACAACTCCTTATCATATGTAGGATAATTTACAACAACACCAATAAAAGTTTCAGAATGGAAAGCAATAGGCTTACCATGCTATAGAAGAACTGCACCCATGGAATAATCACTAGCATCGGTTTGTATCTCAAATGGCTGTCTCAAATCCGGTAATGAAAGGACCAGAGCTGAACTAATCTTCTCTTTCAAATATTCAAAAGTTTTTTCTGCTTGCCTCCCCATTGGAAAGCATGCTTCACACTTGTCACTGCATGCATAGGAGTTGCTATAGAAGAGAAGTTAGAGATGAACTTCCTCCAATATTGAGCTGCACCCAAAAAACTTCTTACCTCTGTTATGGATTTGGGAGTAGGCCACTTCACAATATCCTCGATCTTAGCAGGATCAATTCTCAAAGCACCTCCTCCTACTATGTGTCCCAAATAAACCAAAGAAATCTTTCCAAATTCACACTTTGACATTTTAAGAAATAACTGATTCTTCTTCAAAACATCAAGTACTTTCCTAACATGCATGACATGATCTTCTCTAGACTTGCTGAAAATTAGGATGTCATCTAAGTAGACAATAACGAAATCATCAAGAAAAGGACGCAAGACATCATCCATTACCCGCATGAAAGTTGCAGGTGCATTACACAAACCAAATGGCATCACAAGCCACTCAAAGTGTCCTTGTTTGGTTTTAAAGGTTGTCTTCCAAATGTCACTTTCTTCAATTCTTACTTGATGATATCCACTGCGCAAGTCTAGCTTAGTGAAATATCGAGCATCTTTCAGCTGGTCTAGCAAATCTTCTATCCTTGGGAGTCGGTAACGATTCTTTACCGTTATCTTGTTCAAGGCCCCGAAATCAACACACATACGCCAAGTGCCATCTTTCTTTGGAATCAATACAATCGGTGACCCACATGGCGAAGTACTTGGCCTTATGAAACCCTTGTCCAACAAGTCCTTGATTTGCTTCTTTATTTCAGCATTCTCCATAATAGACATGCAGTACATGCCTATTTTTGGAAGAGGACAATCTGGATGCAAATGGATTTCATGTTGAATCTCCCTCTTAGGAGGCAAACCTGTTGGCTCCTAAAACATCTCATGATATGCATCAACTACATCATATAGATCTGATTTAAGTTTTGGATCACAATTGTCAAATGACTCATGATTCACATCAACCTTGGGCTTAATCATAAGAAGAACAAAATTCTTACTTGAATTGACCAGCCTTTTTACCTCTCCTGCATTCACCATCGCTATATTTGTCTTCTTGTGATGAGCTCTAACAATGAACTCCTTGCCATCTTTGAAAATATGATATTTGTTTTCATGGCGATGAAAGATAGATTTCCTGTCAAACAAGTAAGGACTTCCCAAAACAATTCCTGCTATATCAAAAGGTACCACATCAAGTTCAACTGTGTCAATAAAATGTGCAATAATTGCAAAGCGCAATGTGCACTTTCTTGAAACTTGTAAATTTGCATCTTTGCAAATCCATCCAAGTGGATATGGCTTTGGATGTGGAACAGTCTCAAGTTTAAGCTGCTTGACCAAGTCCTCTGATATAAGGTTTGCTTGTGACCCACTATCAAAAAGTATGTCAATTTTAGTATGTTTTGAAATCAACCTCACATGAAACAGTTCAATTCTTTCTTCCTCATTAGGAGCTTGTACATGGCAGTTTGAGGTACTAGTGCTGGCTTGAGTTTCAATTTCTTTTCCCTTCAAGTTTTTCAAACCCATGGCTGCAATTTTGGTTTCATCACCTGAATCATCCCCTAAATCCTGTGGTGTAGATGTAGTAGCAGCAGTTTTCTGTTTCCCTTTGGATTTGTTAGATTGAGGTCTTTTTTCAGGATGTAATTTCCAATAGTTTTTCTCCTCATGCCCTGGTTTAGAACAGTGTTTACATATCACTTTCTCACTCTCCTATTTGATAGATGCATTCTTTTTTCCCTTTCCCTTGGAGGTTTTCTCTTTGTTTTTCCCCTTGGGGGCTTGTTTCTACCCTCTTCAAATGTGTTTTTCCCCTTGCCTCTAAATGGGTAGCTTGGACACAAACCTCGTCCAGGCTAGTAGGGTTAAACATCAAGATGGTGTGTCTAAGGTAGCTATGCAAGCCACCAATGTATTTCAGCAAGGCTTCTTGGGTCTGTAAATCTACCCCTAACAAGAGAGCTCTTCTCCTGAATTCTTGGGTGTAGTCTTGGACACTCCGACCCTTAAGTTGTCTGAAATTTTGCCAGTTCATAATGGCTTTTTGCATGTGAGCAAGAGGATAAAACTATTTTTTAATGGCTAACAGAAATTCAGGCCATGTTAAGGTAACCTTACCAAATTTCTTGATCTCCTCTTTAGTCTTGGCCTCCCACCAGACCAATGCTGCTCCATCCATTCTCAAAGAAGCCAAGTGAATCTTGGTGGCATCATCATGCATATTCTAGATCCTCAAGTAAACGTCTAACTGCCTAATCCATTTGTCAAGCTTTTCTGCATTCACTTCACCATTAAACATAGGTAATTCGAATTTTACATCAAGCTTCAAAAAAGGCCTTTTTCCAGAGGATCTATGCTTATGCACAGAAGAAGAAGTCGAGGATGAAGAGGAAGAAGGTGACGATGGGGGTGGTGGATCACCATTACCTCCATGTCCTTTCTTGGAATGATCATCATCCTTCTTACCTCCTGAAGAGCCCTCTCCTTCATGAGGATGTTTGGACCCTTCTCCAGCCAATTTCTCATTTCTTTCTTGGTACAATATCCTCACCATTTCAGTGAGGTCCAAGAAAGCCTTTCTGAAGACTCTTTCTTCTTCTTTTGGATCCATGTCTGCGGGAATTTCTCCTTCATGTGCAGACATTTTGAAGCTTCTGCTGAGACTCTTGAGGGTGAAATTGAAGGTGGAGGTGATGGCTCTCTGGCCTTCCTTGACTGAGGATTCTCTCGTTCTCTAGTCAACTGTCCTTCCCCTCTTTTAAGTTTCAACCTGGTAAGCATCAATACCTGCAAGACAGTTAGAATATCTTTGCACAAAAACAATCAAAAGACAACTACACCAGAGATTGACTGAAAGAGAATTTATCTACTTTGCAATTGTATAACAAGAGCATTTCAAAGGCTTCCTGGTTCATTTCAGGCTCTGTCTATAGCTTATTTGGCTGCTTTTGATACAAAGAAACAACAACATAGCTCTGATACCAACTTGATCTGAATTTGAAACTACTTGTAAATGGTTTGCAAGGTATTCAATTCAGATATAGACATATTTAAAAGATGTCCATGTCTTGCAAAAAGAAAACAAATGAAATTTTCAGTTGTTCATGACCCATTTAAGCATAGCAGATTTATTTCCTTTTACTGTTTAACACACTAAAACAAATTTGTTCTACAAAATAGATCAACCACAGATGCAAAAGAAGTTGATAAAGTAGTTCACCCCTCCTGGGCTACGTCTGCTCGGTCCAAAGCTCCCAAATGGGCCTGTCCTTGTTTTAATTAAATTCTCAAATTGAATATAAAGCTGAATAGAAGCATCTACAGGTGGAATAGATGGTAAAAACGGATTCATAACACTTGAATCCTTCAGGATTGACTACTGGTTCACCTACAATGGATACCTGCAACCCTATACAGTCTTCACAATACTGGGTCCTAGTGGCTCCTAGAACTTTCACAGCTCCAAAACCTATGCAAATGACCTCAGATGGCTGTAAGACCTACACCAATGGCTTCAGAAGGTCAAAAACACCCAAAATCAAAAAAAAAAATTCGTCCAAAACCGCCTTTCCTAGCCAAAGTTATGGCCAATTAAAGTTTCTCCAGTCTGCCCCTAGAAAAACTCCAGCTAACTGTAGTTGGAGGCCAGATAAGCCTGCCAATTTTGGCGGTCCGCCAATTCCGCCACCAAATCTGACCTGACCGCCGGATAACCGTTGGGCTTTAACATGCATGTGACTGAGTTAATGTACTGGCAGTTCCCCTTGGATTCCGCGCTGGTGGTTAGTGTGCTGGCGGTTGGGGCTTAAGCCCTAGGTTCTGGGCCCGAGGTCGCATGGTATGGGGGCTGGCCCCCTTCAGGCCCCGCCCAAACTCATTTTAAACTTTAGATATTGTTTTTTCCGCCCATATAATAAGAGCTACTCCCATGGCCTAACGGTAAGGCGTGGGAGTGTTGTAATGTAGGTTGTGTGTTCAAACCACAGAACTCCCAAAATTTTAAACCATATGCACATACCCTTGCTGATGTCACCCAGGGCCATGTGGCGGCCTCCGGGCCTGCCATGTGGCAGCCTATGATTGGTTTTTGAAAAGGAATATTCCTTGGAATATTCTATGGAATATTCTTTTTTTAATTTTTTTTGAAAAATTCAAATTTCCAATGTTACTGAGAAATTCTTCTTTTTGCCATAACTTTCTCATACGGCGACCGTTTTTCAAACCGTTCATAGCGCCAGAATCAGGAGGACGAGAACTTTCCAGTCGTTTCACTTTGAACTAGTTCTGAGCATTTTAAATTTTGAACATATTACGACACTTAGGACATGAGCACCTGATCAGGTTGGTTTCTTGATAGTGGAGCTTCTTTCCACATGATCGGTGACAAGAGTTCGTTTAGTACTTTGGAGGAGAAATATCTCCAGATACTCATAGCGATGGGTAATGATGAGAAGTATAGTGTCTCAGGTGTAGGCATGGTTATTCTTTACAGGGAGCATGGAGCTCCCCTTAACTTGACCGATGTCAAGTATGTATTAGGACTAAAGAGAAACTTGGTGTCGATCGCGATGCTGGAAGACGGAGGCTATGATGTAGTCTTCAGTGAGGGAAAGGTTTTCCTTAGACACATCATCACTAGATAGGTGAAGCAGATTGGTTCACGGGCCAAGAACCTGTATTCTCTTGAGGTTCAAGCTACATGCAAAGCCTTCAGCAACGAGGAAACTGATGGAGACTTGGTGGTTGAGAGGGAGCGTATATTACCTATCAACATGCAAAGCCAGAAGAAGTCTCATACAATTATGGAGGAGCCACGATTGGTGCAACAGCTTCAGGAGGTTGTGGAGCAGCCACAACAAGGGAAGCTGAGAGGAGATCGAGTAGAGACATCTACTCATGCAGAGACCTCTAATAGGGGGAAAATTCGAGCCAGGTGGGCTAAGGGATCACATGCAGCCATACCTCCAGGTAGGAGGTGGGGCGATATAGAGTGATCGTCCCAAGGAGGGGGGGTAGGATCCTTGAGGTACCCAACCTCTTAGATGAGACCTTGCTACGAGGGCCCTGATGTGGAGTAGCAGGAACTGACTGATTGGGTAGAGACAGATGCAGATGGAGTGGCAAAGAGAGCGACAATGTAGGGAATCCCAGGACAGCGCATAGCTAGCAGGCTGCAGCAATGCGAGAGACACAAGTGTTTTTCACAGTGCTAGGTGGCACAAAGAAGTGTGCAATGGTGTGAGATGCATGGAGATGTTGCAGTAGCGCAGATGTTAGAGAGGGAGCACTTATCAACAGCAGGTAGAGCTTCAACATTAGAGTATGTTCCTAGCCAAACAGAGTGGTCAGTTGGGAGTGTTTTTGTTCCAAGTTTTGTTGGAGCAAGTGGACCGGGCAAATGTGTTGCATGCAGAACATTCCAGAGTTGCAGGATAGGGGTTGCAAATAATCCATATCTTGTTGAGAGGGAGTGTTGAAAATGCAACAAGATGATGGAGCTTAGTGGAAAGGAGTCACCTTCACTAAGTGGGCCCGCAGGCTATTTTTGGCGCAAAGTCTATTTTTAGACATATGGATCATGGTCTATGAGTTGCAGGATGCTATATGTGGATGATTGGTCATGTTGGTAAAAATAGATGGAATTCTATTTTTAGACATATGGGCGGAGTCTATTTTTAGACTGCCAGGCTAAAAATAGAACAGTCTAATATTATTAGCTCTTAATAATCTTTGGACTATAAACATTATCTTATCCTCTTGGAGCACTTCAGTTCGAGCTACGGATGTGGCACATGCAACTGCCAGAAGGAAATACGATTTTCTTATGGGTCAGTTGAGCTATTGCATGATGAACTTCAGTTAGAACTCAAGTGATTGAGTTTGGTGGAGTTGATTGAGGAGTTGATGGAGTTGTGTTCAGTTTGACTTAGTTGAACTAGTTGTATTTAGTCTAACTGCAGAATACACTAGTGATGAGTGATTTGAATTAATTATTAATTAATTCACTAATTATTAACTCATAAAGAAACTAAAGAATACATCAGTTAACTCAATGCATGGACATTTCAGTGGAGACAGGTGTTAGAGGTGGAGACTACTATCAGTTGTGACTATAGCTATGCATGAGATTTGCACAATCAATGGATTGAGTATTGCCAATGAGGATTGCATGGTTCAGCCAAGGGAAACACGAGTTTGGATCAGCCATTCTCATCTATTCTCATGCAGGATTGCGCAGTGGAGGTAGGCAAGCAGCGTAGGAGCTTTGAACCTGTGATTGATTCAGATTTGAGCTAGTTTGTGTGTAGCAGGTGGAGATAGTACTGAGTACTTGTGAGGAGTATTGTACTATGTATTGCTACATGTTCTATATCATTATAGTATACAGATAGTTTGGGGTTTTCAGCTGTATGCTTTCCCCGGTTACATAATGTGTTAATGTGCGCATGCGATTGATGTTTCATTGTTTTTAATTCCACAAAATTGATGATCAACGTAGAGGAGGTTATGTATTATGCATGCATTGCGCAAATAGTGTATAATCAGGATAATATCTGTGAATAAGTGTTATATTATTCAAAATTTATATACAACAGAGCCTCGTGGGCTCCTACGGTCGAATGTGGGGTTTTGACCCTGTTGCTATTTCTGCGCCAACAAATGGTTCCATTGTTGAAACCTGAAATTCAAAAAGGAGATTGGAATATGGTATTGAGGATCTTTAAGAATTCCAAAATTGGTGGGATGAGCAAGTGGACTAGTTTGTTTCTCTGCAAGGTCAACTCTGCCGACAAACTATTAGGAAGATGAAAGAGGAAATCTTGCATTTAGATCCGGCTAGTGATCAGTACGAGATCTTCTGGTGCAAGTTCCCAGAAGAACTTTACAACTTGTTGAGAAGATTGCAGGTGAAAGGAAATTCTAGTGGAAAAAACCCATCTCATCGCACCTGGACTCAAGTGAATCTCACTGCGCTACATCGTCTTGATACAGATATGACGAGAGCGATATATTTCTGGGTACAGACCATGCTAGAAGGGTATATTATTTAGTTTGCAGCAAAAATCCATCATTCTTTTTTGAAAGTTGAAGTCGTGTTCTGATCGGGGTTGCGAGGGAAGCTACTAAAAGAGGTTACCCTATGGATCAAGGTTTTAATCGTGGAAGAAGGCTTGTTGGTGTTCCAAGACCCAAGCATGGCAATGTAAACACCTAGTACTAGGGAAGGACCTAAAGGGAGGGATGCTACCAAGAAGGGAACTATGCGACTATCACGAGGATGGACAAAGACAACTCCCAAAAGGTCAGGGATCTTAGAGTGCAAAGGAGAACACAATAGTGTAGAAATGGCGGGAAAGGGCCATACAAATGATTAAAACACAACAAAAGGGATTGCACCAAGCAAGAGCGGTGTTGAGAGATATAGAAGAAGGAGAAAGTATGGAAGGAAGCTCAGTGGGAGGGGAAAATATGGTTGCAACCACAGACCCACCCTCACTAGTGGAGATGGAGATGTAGGATGGACAAGGCCACCTAGGCTAGGAGGGAAGCCTAGAAGATGACATGCATTTTTCTATAGGGAGATTGTTTGTTGAAGATGGTGCATCCAAAGGAATCAACGATATGCCTCCTCCAATTTCAGGTAGTGTCTCCCCCAACCTTCCCCTAGTACTCTATCATAATCCTGACAAGTTAAAAACTATAAGAGCTCATAATGTGCATGTTAATTAAAATCTAGTGCTAGTAACAATGGAATTAGTAGTAGTGGGATGAGTTTGCAAGCATCGCTACAACCTGGATTTCAAGGATTTGTGCTCTTAGCACAAACTCTGTCAAAAATAGCGGGATCATTCACAAGTTTTCTCAAGTTCTCTGGTAAAGGGAACGACGATGTAGCACAACACTAATCTCTATGTGAATACATCTAGAGGGCCCGCCAAACGCTAGATGATGTGAAGTTAATCGAATTTCAGACCACTCTCAAGGAAAGGGCCTTGAGATGGTTTATAAAGTGGTCAAAATTACACCAGAACCCAACTGTGGATGATGTTAAAAGAGAATTTGTACAAGAATTTAAACTTCCACAAACCAATCAGCAAGGGTTGTCGGAGTTGTGGGAGATAAAACAATGCGAGGGAGAGACTGTATGGGAGTTGATGAAAATATTTAAGGATGCAATTGGTAAACTAAGTTACCCGATAGATCCAAATCATCAAGAGACTGGTTTATCAAAGCACTATTGCCTCCCACCCATACGCCATTGATGAAATAGAAAATTGATACACTACAAGATGCTCTCGAGCAATCAACTCAAATTGAAGCTATGGTAGGATACCTACATGAGTACTAGGGGGAGCGACACCACATGATTCGTCCATTTTGGGTCTCCAACATCAAATTACAAGTCTGACAGAGAAGTTGAAGGATCTGCAACCAGCCTGCCTAACGTGACCAAATGTATGGTGTACAACCTTCTTAGTGGAAGGTCATGTTACTATAGAATGTTTGAGGTTGAGAGACACAATTACCATGTCTACACCAGTAGGACCACCTGGGCCTACACCCATAGCAGGAGTCACACAAATAGGATCGCAAGGTTTATATCTTGGGTGCAACCAATCGGAGTACTGTGAGGTATGCATGGGGTATGGACACCCCCCTTGTCTATGCCTGATATTGAAAAAGTACTCCAATGTTCCAAATAAAAATTATTGTGAATTATGTGCTTCAAAAAATCACCATACTGACCAGTGTAGGGCACTAGATGCTCTAGTTGATAGGTTAGACCACTCAACCTTCCAAGTGAATGAGACTCCCCGAGGGCGAGGAGGAGGAGGAACAAGGGGCAGAAGGGGAGGAGGCAGAGGTCCAATTCGTTGTTACAACTATGATCAAGAAGGGCATATTACGCGAGATTTCCCACTATGAAGAATACCATGGTTCTCTTAGTGCAGGGTCAATGTGCATGCAACAGAGGATTGTCTTGAACTGATTGCAAGATGGGAAGAGCAGAACCGACATAGGGGAGAGAATTTAAATAATGTAGAGCCAAGGGTATCAGAAGCAACCCCTCTCTTGAATATCAATATAGTCACACGAGGAGGAAAAAAGACTGGGGTTGATCGGGGAGCCATGGACCAGCCCATAATTATAAGACTGGCCTCCCCAAAGTTCTCATATGACCCTAAGTAGGAGAAGCAGTATTACAAGGAAGAACAAAAGTTTTTGACAATTTGATAGGAGGTGGAGGGTGATAGAAGGAGCAACCAAAATCTCTTAAAGCTAAGAGCTCAAACCTGTCACAGTCTACTGTAGTTTGACTAATCGAAGACTGGTTCAGATTATTTTTGTAGATCGTGAACAATGATAAGATGTTGGGGAAGTTGCAGAAGAGTCTGAAAGTGGTCATCCTAGAAGAGGAGGTTGAGGGAGGACTCATTTCTGCTAACTTGCCTGAAAGACACTCTAGGAGGGTATGAAGGAAAAAGAAGAGAACAGGAAGAGAGTTATAGATTGATGCTTAGATTGAAGGGTTCCATATTAAGGACACTATGTTGGATCTAGGCTCAAATGTCAACATTTTGCTAAGGAAAACATGGGAAGCACTAGGAAAACCTCAATTGACATTTTCACCAATCTAGTTGCGGATGGTGAATCACTATTGTATCCTTTCGATTGGGCGACTGGAGGACATGGAAGTGGATTTACCGGGTGTGAAAACCCATGCATATTTTGAGATAATAAACATTATGGGAGACAAGGACCCCTACCCAGCACTACTTGGAATACACTCGGCCTTTGAGAAATATGTCATAATTGACTTGAAGAAGGAATTGATGACTTTTGAGGTAGAAGGGGTTAGGGTGATCCAACCTCTATATTTGTATCAGGGACCGAGATTCACAGAACCAATATATGACAGAGAAGAACTAGGATTGTTGGATCAACTATATAGACTAACAGAAGTGAGAATGGAAGAATACATTAACCCAATGACTGAAGCGTCTATCAGCTGGTGGAGCATTCATAGTTCAGAGGTTGGCTCAGAGGTCGCTTGGGATGATTGGTAACAGAGTGGATATGAGATCAACAGTAAATGTTGTGCCACAATCTTTCGGGTCAATTGGATTGGCACTGAGGTATGGGACTTCCCTATCTTTAATGGTATAGATTCGGTAAATTCATTTATCAACAAGATTGATGAAATTGTTAGTGAAGAACAGAAAGTACCTCTACCAAATGTCATGTTACAAGGTACATCGACAAGGTGGTGGTGAGTTCATTGCAACTACCTCCGAGAATAGGAGAAAAAAATAGAAATGGAAGTAAGATTCAGACAAGCAGGGGAGTACCCTCAAGATTTCGCCAAATACAGGGGGGACTCTGACCCTCGACAACATTTTAAAAATTGTAAGGAAAGATTGAATCCAGAAGGATTTCCAAAGGAGTTGTGAGTGCATGGCTTTACACACACACTAGGAACCTTTCCAAAAGCTTGGTAGTACAATAAAAAATAAGGAGACAAATGAGAGTTTGGGATAATTTGGCTGATCAGTTTGTCAGCAACTTTTCTTTCTCAGACAATTACAGGAGACTAACTAAGGCATTGCAGGATATCAAGAAAATCATGCTCACAAGAGTTAAACTAATGGGAATGTGCATAGATCACAAGACCTTAGAGCATATCTACGATTCCGGGTATCGTGAAGCAGTGACCTGTGGGATGGTGGATAGAGAGCCAAATGAGAATCATCTAGAGGAATTATGGCATCTATCATTCCGTGAAACTGAAGGGGAAAGGGACATCAAGGATGGACTTGTAATGGATGCTCCACACTTAATCACATTGAAGTTGTGGAAACATAAGATTGGGAGTGATGACAAACCAAAGCTAGCCTCAATTAGAGATTATTGGGATAAGCAGACTACAAAATAGATTTTTGAGCTCCTAAAAGAATATTAAGACCTGTTCTCTTCATCAGTGTTGGAACTGAAAGGGATCAAGGGAGATCTATGGGAGATGAAAATCGTGCTAAAACCATATGCAAAGCCAGTAAAGCATCGACCATACATATTGAACCTGAGGGTTAAAGAGAAAGTGAAGAAATAAATAGACAGAGTGCTAGCAGCAGGGCTTATATTTCTGGTGGATGACGTAGAATGGGTGAGTCTGAATGTGATACAAAACAATAAATACGTTATAGAGATATGGGTTTGTGTGGACTACCATAGTTTGAACAATGATTTTGTGCATGACCCGTTTCCTACACCATTCAGTGATGAAGTTCTAGATAATGTAGTGAGGAATGAAGCCTACTCTTTTATAGAAGGATTCTCTGGTTATCACCAAGTTATAATCGCAGATGAGAATAAGAATAAAATTACATTTACCATAGAATGGGGGTCCTATGCCTATCTTGTTATGCCATTCGGTCTTAAGAATCACTCGTAGTGTTCTCAAGAATTATAATTTCCACCTTTAGAGATTACATCCACAAGTTCCAAGAAGTCTATATGGATGATTGGATGGTCTATAATCTGTTGAAGAAAACCTCCAGTCTTCTTAGGATCATGTTTGATCAATGTAGATAGCTATAGATCTTGCTGAATTTGAAGAAGTGCATATTTGGAGTCCCTTTAGAACACTTTTGGGCCACATAATGTGCAAATAAGGAGTATGTGTAGATATTGCTAAGGTTGCAGTGAGAGTGAATATGAACCCACCCACAAGTGTAAAACAACTTAGATCCACCTTGGGACATACCAGGTAATACAAAAGATTTATTTGCAACTATGCCTTGATTACTGAACCTATGGAGAAACTTCTAAGGAAGGCTGAATGATTCATGTGGTCAAAAGAATGTCAAGTTGCACTCAACATACTAAAATAAAAACTAGTAAGTGCATTGATCCTGGTCTACCCGGACTGGAACAGACAGTTCCATGTCCACTTTGATGCATCAAGCATTGCTCTTGATGTTGTTCTGGCATAGTCGGGGGAGGGGAGCCTCAACCACCCAATTTGTTTTTCTAGCAAAAAACTATCCACCGCAGAAAATAACTATACCACAAGTGAGCGAGAGGCACTCAAGATGGAATATTCACTTCAAAAATTCAGATACTATTTGCTGGGAGGCATGTTTAAGTTTTTTACTAACCATTCCACTTTGAAATATTTAGTGAAAATGTCTGTGCTTGAAGGAATAATTCGCAAGTGGCTATTGTTATTCTTGGAATTTACTTTTGAGGTAATTGTTAAGCCTGGTCGATTGAATGTGGGACCTGATCACCTCTCACAGAGAATTAAGAGATAGTGGAGGATCCCTGGATGATCATCTACCAGACGTTGATCTATTCCAGATTGAAGCAGTACCATATTACCTAGAAGACATTGAAGTATTTTTAGCTACAGGAAGATGCCCAGACAAATACACTGCCACACAAAGGAGAGATATGGTCATCTGAGCTACTGATTATCAATTGATTGTGGGGAAAATGTATAAATTGGGCCTTGATCATGTGTTGTGCAGATGTGTCCCTCACCATGAGAGACACGATGTACTATGGGAATTTCATTCAGGAGTTATGGGTGGCCATGTTAGGGGAAAGGCTACCACAAGGAAAGTGTTACAGGCAGGACTATGGTGGTTGATGATTTTCAAAGATGTGAAAGAATGTGACAGAGGCTATGATGTTTTCCAAGGTGTTGGAAGTCCATCACATCTCGATGAATTTCCATTGTAACCGGTACGTGAACTACAAATATTTGAGAAATGGGAGGTCGAATTTATAGGTCCTATCAATCCATCGACGAGTCATTCTCATGCCAAGTATATAATCACCGCAACAGATTACCTCACTAGATGGTAGAAGAAGCACAGATTAAGGATTGTACTGCAGATACTTCCACCATATTCATATTTGAGAATATCATATCAATATTTGGGTGCCCTAGGAGTCTCACCAGTGATTAGGGGACCCACTTCATAAATGAAATAGTTTCCTCCTTACTTCAAAACTTCATGGTACAACACCACAGAAGTAGCCTGTATCACCCTAAGGCTAGTGGTACCATAGAGGCCTTCAACAAGATATTGGAGAATGGTTTGACCAAGATATTCTCATCCAACTAGGATGATTGGTAGTATAGAATGCCAATGAATCTATGTGAATACCACACAACTATTAAGTGGTTGCATAAGAATACACCTTTCCAACTTGTGTATGGACGAGAAGTTGTGGTATTGGATGAATTTTCTATTCCTGACCTTTTCATAGCCAAGGCCACTCATATGATAGAGGGGTAATCAATGCAGAAGAGGCTAGACGAACTATCGAAGCTTAATGAGGCAAGGATTCAGGAAAATTTCCATCAAATGGTTGAAAAGAAAAGGAAGAAGGCATGGCATGACAAGCATATTAAGAGGAAATCATTCAGAGTCAGAGGGCATGTTCTGCTATACGACAACAAATTCTTGAAGTTTCTCGGAAAGATGAAAATGTATTGGTTAGGGTTGTTTGTTGTTGCAGAAGTGAGGGAATCAGGAGTTGTTAAGCTTGCACAACTGGACGAGGTATTGGTACTAGGTTGGGTGAATGGTGCATGCTTGAAACCCTTCCACAAATCAAACACCATTACTCAAAATTGATTGGATATCTGAAAGGAGACCATAAGTAGGAGTAGGTAAGAGTAGGTAGGAGTCATTTAGTTTGGCCATCACTAGTCACATTAGTTATTTTTTTCTCTAGTCAGTCAATTCTTTACATTTCCAAATAAAAATCCCGATAAGTCATTCCCTGTTGCGATGTTATTCCACCACACCACAAGTGCTTTTGATCGGGGGGAGTCACATGTGTTAAGAATACTTTCCATAATAATTAGACAATAATTCTGGTGTCAACCTAGATTCCTGTTAAATTTTCCAATTATAGATATAATCAATTCTAAAATGTCTTCCATCACGATAATAGAATTACCCATCAACTCCACCATTCCATTTTCAGTATTGCATCATCTAAGTCAGGGCCAGCTTAGGCGATGGCAGGATTAACACAATTGAGTATGCATAGGGAAAGTTACCATAGTAATTAATTAGAAAGCCTTGTCAGAAATGTTGTTTCGGGTTGGTCTACTTAATTTGCAGGGAAATGCCAAATTCCTCAGAGTCTGAAGCCAAGGTGTTAGATTCACTTAGTTTTCAGTAGGGTTCTAAGTTATGTTATTATAAAATCAGATACTGCACCCCTGTATTTTGTGTTTATTGTCACCGCTTTGAGATGACAAAGACAATTGTATTCATTCCAAAGCTCAGGTTGGATGAGAGAATCGTGATGAGGGAGCTGATTTACGATAAGTATTACAGGGTTGTGATCGTCGAAAATGATAGCTCGGACTCCTTCCAATTTCTGGCCATGAAACGTGAGGTCTACACAGAATCAATGATGAAAGAAGATGGGAGTGTGACCATCAAAGTCAAAACTAACTTCACAGGAATCCAGAGGTCCTCTTGTTGAATTTGATAAGTTTTCCTATATTTGGGATGACAATGGAAGTAATGCAATGCAGAAAGTTACTAGTGTTGGGAACGGATCCCTTGGGGGTCAATTTTGGGGTTAAAAACCCAAGTTTTGGGGCATAAGGCCTAAATTTTGTAGAAAGAAATGTAAAGTCTCTACACTTTGGGGTCGCAGAGCATGAAGATACCAAGAATCAAAAAGATTTTTCTACCCTTTGCCTAGATAGGTTGTGTTGGCTTGATGAGATCCACTCTTGGTTCGCAGACCATGGGATTGTATAAAAATAAAGTCTTAGAGGAGTCTAAGAGAGGGAGTGAGAAGAAGTTTAAGTGCTTGAGGAGTCTCTGAAAAGCTAAGAGTGAGAGTCTTAGTGTAGGAAGAGGCTATGGAGCTGAGTTTGCAGAGGCCTAGGGTAGAAGTCCGAAGTTGAGTGCGCAGACCCCTGCAGCTATGTGCGTAGGGAAAATAGAGCATGTATTGAAAATCTAAATCATCAATAAAGAGAAGTATTTGAAATTACTGTTTATTTTTCCTCTATGGATCGCATGTGATTATGTTATGTTAAGTTCTGGGTTTATGTTATAATGCTAATTTGATGCGTGAATGTACATGTTTCTATCTATTTCATGAATGTAAATAAGGATATATGTTTATGCAAAGAAAATCTTAATTACATGGTAAAATTGGAAAACACTTAAGATAATTCAAGAAACCATACAATAATGCAGTAAAAAAGGCGCATAAGTACCTGAGCCACTGGTTAGGGTTGCGCGAAGGACGATTGTATACCTTCATGGAAGTTCTAGGAGGTGAAAGAGAAAGTACATCGATAAGCCCTAAGGGCTTATCGATCTACATGAAGCAAGGGTTTAAGGTATAAAACTGACATTACAACCATCTCAGGGTGTGGAAACTTGGTTCCTGCATCCCCCCATACTGCTTCGGGTGAGACTTTGGTTTGCACTTCACAGACTGATGCTGAAAGGTCCTGTAGTGTAGGTATTTGCTTAGCTGACTAACGCTAAACCTGGGTTAGGGCCCATCAAGCCAACAAATGGTTTTTTTGTCAGGATCGGGATCTACATAATAAGATGTGTGATGTCGCATCATTGGAATCCAACTAAGAAGGATATTGAAGACTGGTTGCATAGTAAGATCCATGAATTCACGACGCAAGAAAATAGGAATCCATGATTGACAAAGGAACAATGGTTGGACAGATATATGTACACAAAAATTCATTAAATCTTCTTATGCTCTTTCTCAGTTGAATTATATGAGTGGATCATGAAGTTGGAAAATGGTTAGGGAAGGTGGAGGCTTGACAATCCGATTGTCTAGACCCCAGAGTTAGTGTGAAGATTGGAAGCCTTTGAAGATAAGATCATGTGTGCTATTGACCATTGGCTCAACCGTATCATAGGAGGGTTTGTGGTAGAATTCATGGTTGATACTTCGGTCAGCTACAGTGAAGTAGAGAACCGCTTCTTCAAAGGGTCGCGAGGTAAGTATTTGAAATCACTAAATACTTGGATTAAGATTCTCTGGTGTGAAAAGCGGGTCATGCAATTACCTTGATGTTTGGAGCTATGAGAAGTGAAGGTATTTTAGGGATAGAGGAAGAAAAGGTCCTAAGTATAGCCTGCTGATTGAGCCTCCATTGAGTGATGACGAAGGAGCAGCGCAGCCTTCCCCACTAAGCATTATTCAGTTGATAAGACAAGGGTTCCCACGAATACCTACACCACCTCCATCCTCATCTGATCCATCCACACCACCTCCATCCTCACCTCCACCACTTACCCCATCGCCCACTCCACTGCCACCTCCACCACTGTTCAATATGGAAAAATCCGTAAAGCTACTTGTATTCAAGGGTATAAGAAATGAAGATCCCAACCAGTTTTGGTTCGTTGCGAAGGCTATGTTAGGGTCCTATATTAATAAGATCCATAATTTTGAATTGGATATAGTTAGTCTTCTAATATTGTACATACCTTTGCTTTTTTGCAAATGTTTTCTATATTAAAAAATTAAAAAATGTAAAGAGGGTACGTCCTAAAAGAAATATCAAAGGACAAAAAGAATAAGAAAAGATAAAAAAAAGTGAAAATATATGAACCCCAAAAAAAAATAGAACATGAAAGTGTGCAAGTCTAAGTGCCACTATTTTTTACTTTACTGTACAAAATAATGGTTGTGTGCAGGTTGTCATAAATGCCACAACCCATGATAGTCAAATTGTTTAATCTTGACTATTCCATGCTTTAAATTTCATGTTTATAGATAGAGAATAAACATATAGCCAAACTGTTTAATCCTTGCAGATCAGTAGTTAGGTAGAGAAATAAAATGTGCTCATAAGCTTAATCCGAGCCATTGGAAGATATAAGGTTAGAATTAGATATTTTACTTTTCAAAATAAAAAGGAAAGAAGGGTATGCTAGCTTAAATGCACATGATAAAGTGAAGAAAAAATGTTAGGGTAAGTAAAGGGTAAGTAGATAAAAGGTTGCAGAAGTACAATGTTGATTGAAACAAAAGCACATTTATCATGCTTAATCATATGTTTCAGTGTGCAGGTGTAGTTATGAAAATGAAAGGATGGTCACAAATTTTTTTCGCTAACTTCCCCTCACTTCATTTCATCCCCCACTACATACTTACTAATTTCCTCTTTATCCCATCATTACTGGTTAGAATACCCTTTTTCCCTTCATTTTCACCCTTGCCCCATGGTTTCACACTTTTCCCTAGAAAATTACCCTCCAAAATTCATTCCCATACCCAAAATCTCTTTTCCCTAGTGTGAAACCCATTCCCCTTTGAAAATATCATTTTCCCCTTATTGATTTCCCTAAAAACCCACTAAAAATCCTTATCCTAAATTTAAATCCTCCCCCCCACACATTACTTTATCAACTCCCCCATTACTATATAACCCATTCATTATATGCCTAACCAAGTTGATTCATTAATTAATTACAGTTTAGTGTAATTAATTCCCCTGGGCACCGCAAATCTCTGCCCCTACTCTCGCCATGCAACTTCACTATGCGACAGCCGTTAGATCTGTCACCCCCATATCTGATGGTGTGCATCCATATCGTGTTCATTAACCTCCCGACCTTTACCCGCCCGAGAGCACACGAGATTCATGGTTTTTCTCAGGCCTGTTTTGGATACATTGCATTTCCTCGTTAACTTGCGTGCTCTTAGGAAAATACCACCCCACTCCCAAAAGCGGTGCGATGAGAAATGAAACCGCCTCCCCACGTAACCCCAAAATCATCACTATTCATTATGAAATTCCCCGTCAATTTCTAACCGTTGCCAATTAAAAAGTAAAAGACCCCCATTTTCAACCTTTTTCGCTAATTTGCACTATGAAAGCCTCCTAAGCTTTCCTGCGCCACCCTGAGCCTCTACAACTAGATTTGACTGCCAACTGCCTCCCAAACATGCTCTGGAAGCCCAATTCAGCCCTCCAGTGCACAAATGAAGCCACAATGCCCTCGATAGCCACCATTCACACCAGTTTGCAACCTATACCACCATTTCCAGGTATTTTAACAAAAAATTAGAACAACCCTCTCAGTTTAAAAACATATAGTGAATTCAAGAAATAATTTATTGAATTTAATTTATTTCCCCTAAATTAAGAATATCCCCCCCCCCCTTGAAATACCCAAACCCCTATCCTGCAAACTTATAATACCATATCTTTGTACAAACCTATTCAAAGCTTCACTTATACAATCTACACAGGCCTAATTCCCACATTTTATCCTCAAGATGGCTGCCCAGACCTCTCTGGATGCCAGACCTGTGTCAACCACTCACCTGGACTTTGACCATTTTTCCCTAGCACATAGGGATTTCCAAATAAAAGACGCTGCTACTCCAGGCCACCTTCTGAAGCTCCACTGCTAGAGTAAAGACAAATTCCTAAACCATGCTGATGAAATCAACCTTTGGGAATCCAATTTTCCCAAGTATATATTCCCAGAAGTTCACCCATTCCCAGACATTGTACATTTTTTCATGCATGTTATATCCCTAGCCAAAGGGCTATTGTTGCCCCAAACCAAGATTTGTTATTCACTATTACACTTGAGTCAATCAACTAGATTCTTCAAATCCAATCTAGCCCCAATCTAACCCCTCTAGCGATTAGACACCTATTGGACTTATACATCACATTAGACCAAGTGAAAATCTAGAAAATCTTCCAGAATTTTGTCATTGAAGACCGCCATACTCCTACAGATACCCCACCCTATGCTGCCACCATTTTCTCAGAGACTGCTAGGTACATAATAACCGTGCTCTCATTGTTATAGACATTTTTGTGCCTCGCGTCAAGGAGCAGGAAATGTCGATAATTACAGGGATCCTCAGTCCCTAAACATGTTGTTCTTACCCCTAAAAGAACAAGGTCATCAATCAACAGCACTTCCAATCAGTTCTCCACCTGAAAACACTTCAGAACAGGCTTATTTTGGATCATGTCAGCTGCTTAACTGAGCTTCTGCGCTGTATTGCAACTGTCCCACTCTGTACCTGCGCTGGAAGTCAAAAACAATGAAGGCTACCTGCGCTGGGCGAGATTGGCCAAGTGGCACAGTCCTCCTGCAAGGTGTCAATTGCCCAGGAAGCTTCCAAACTGACACTTGGGTCATGAGATTCGCCCTGTGATGAGTAAGAGGTACTTGATCACCATGTGTAAGCAAGGATCTCCAAGTGGACACAGGAACTGAAGATTAACTGGAGATGGAGAGGACACAAGGCAGCTTCATGTCAGTCTCAAGCTGACTCATCCTTTTCTCTTCTCTCCTATATATAGAGCTCTTCTATGAGGTCTATTGAGGCTGGAATTTTGTATAAGCAAGGAGGTGCTGTTGGTATACTGCCAGGATTATTGGGTGATTGTTTTACTAGAGGTGAAGAAGAGAGTTCTTGCTGCCGAGGAGGTGCTGCTGGATTGGGGCCAACATCATTGGTTGTAACTTCCTCTGGAACCCTGTTACTTTCTATCAATAAAGTTTGCATGTTCTTCTATATACTTGTTTTACATAGATGCTTTTGTGTTTACATGTATATTTGATGCAACCTAATCCATGCTTCAATTATGATTGCTTGTATCTCGTAGTTTGCTCCCTTTTGTTGTGCAGATTCTGTGTGTAGCTGGATCGGCTTGGAGAGTAAAGAGCTGGGAACGGGATACAAAGCGAGAAGGACAAGGATCGACTAAGCGCAAGACACCAGGTTGGTTGATCCTCTTTCTATTCTCTCTGTGCTTTCATAAAGATGAACATGAAAACTTTGTCATTCAGTTGTTGCTAAAGTCTGTCACCTTTAGAAAGGGTTAGTGTCATCCGCATCGGATACTTTTCCCCACAACAAACTGGCGACTCCGCTGGGGAGATCCTAGTATCTTGTTGTTGTAGTATTTTGCTATTCATTTCTTGAAGAAAGGAGTACCGAATCGAAAAGCTTTTGACTCTATCAAAAGCGAAGTAGAGGGTTTTTGCTACTCTTGCTCCTTTGCTGAGCAAATTCAAGATTTAAAGAGCTAATCTACAGATGAATCCTTACTCTTTGTGATAGATCTTTATCCTCTTGATCATCCCTTAGCCTGTACTTAACCCATAGCATTTTATTTCAGTCAAAACAGTACATTTTTGAGCTTTTTATGACCCGGAATTCTTAGCAGACGTAACTCTCGTAAGTCAGTGCAGGCTGTCCACAGGCAGTCTGCATTACAGCGCAGGTGCTCCCTTCGGGAACTGCGCTGAGAGTGAGATTGGCAGACCAGTGCCTGCGCTGGTCCAGTTGGCCTTAGTCTAGCTCAGCTCTTCCTTTGTGTCTTGGCCCTGTTTGCACTTGTTTTTTGGCTGATTGCTTGCTGGTTATTGTATTTGCTGTAGACCACTTCTCCTTGACATTATTCCGCCTCAGTTGTGTGGTGAAATTGTAAACGTTCTTTCAGTATTTCTTGTTTCAGTTACAATTTCCCATTGTGAAAAGCGAACCTAGTAGCTGTGGCCTCTTAGATTGCGATCTTATGAGTTAGTGTTATTGCTGTTCATAGCTGTTTTGGATTGGTTTGCTTCTCACTTTATGGTTTGAATCTATACTTTTCCTGTATTTAAAACAAGTCTTTCATAAGGTGTTCTTTTGATTGTGGACAAGCTTGTTTATTTCTACTTGAAAGTTGATTCAAAAATCATACAACAGTTTCCTTTTGTTAAGCATCAACATTAAGGATAACGAAAAGAAATACATGCATTGTGCATTTTGCATTTGACTGTATGCTTGACGATTTAGGAAAATGTGCATTTTAGTGTGTGTTCTTTGATCTGTGGAAAAAGTTGTGTCTTGCTCTTTCCTCAAGTAGATTAAGGTTTTCAAAGTTGAAAGATTGAAAAGATTTTGCTTCTCATTCTTAGATTGCATATAGGAAGTTGTATATATACATCTCGTGGCGAACCTGAAAGGCAAACTGTTAAGAAAGATCAACATTAAAATAAACTCAATTTACATAACAACGCTTTGGAATTTAACGCAAACATCTAGAGGTCTAGGTAGAGACGTGTTCCGGCGTCGTTAAACATAGTGACTGTCGATCTCTACGAAGGTGGGTGATTCCTCCTGAGAGTCGGTGGCACTAACACGGATTTGAGCTCCCGCGTACCGTCGCGTATATTGGGAGACCCCTATAGGCTTTTATCCTTTATCCTTAGGAAACCGTGTCGGCCGCCCTACTGATCGCGATGCAGTGAACACAGCATTCACGAAGATCGACCACCCGTACCGTAAAACGTATTCTGTGGTTTCGCGAAAGGTTTGGCACACCCTCTGCCTAGATCTCCAGAGCAGTTTCTTTTGGCCCTTTTCAAACTCTATAACTGAAAAGGTCCAACCGAGCATTTGTCACTTCGGGCTCGTTAATACATCGAAGGCGACTAGAGTCATCTTTAGCTTTTTCTCGACTCTTAAAACATGAAAAAGCAAGTTTGTGTCTAAAAGCGTCGTAAATAAAACTTATTTTAAAGCGGAACATAATCACCTGTTATTCCCACGTTGATCTTTCAGTTGAAAAGTATGGAGCCCACCAACCAAGGAAGTAACCTTGGCGGAAGTCCAAATCCCTTCTCCTCTTGGGGAGATGTTGGTGCGCCTCATATGGCTACATTGTCACTTCCAGGATTGACAATCGGCCTTCCTGTTTGGCTCTTTTCAACTAATGTTGTCCAAATCGCCACTAATCCTGAGCAGTCGAATCAACTGTCAGAACAATCTAGAACTACCCACCAGCCTTCTACCTCTTGTGATACTTCCTCTGATCCTTCATCTTCGCAGGGTAGAGCCGGCAAAAGTCAGCCTCCCAAGGAGAAGAAAGAAAAGAAGAAGAAAGGGAAGAAGCAGAAGGAGCCTCTGGCGAAGGCGACTGGGGGCAAGCAGAAGAAAACTGACAAAAACCCACACACTGCACCGACCGGGCCTAAATCGCCATGTGTCATTTGCAAAGGGATCCATTTCCATCGTGATTGTCCTTGTATTCCCCGGATACTAAGGGACTGGTCCCCGAGGTTGCACAATCCGGTAGCATCAACCTCTGGTTGTCAAGTTGATTGCATTCCCTCAACTAGCGAGAGTGAAGGACGAAGAAGGGGACCAAGATCACCCTGTCTATTGTGTGAAGGTCACCATGCCATCCACAAATGTCCATTCTTAGATGAGGCAAAGAGAGTTTTGGAAGATCGCCCGGTGTCACCGGTGCAACTTCCGCCTGGATACCGAAAACTCGCGCCTAATCCCTCGATAGTTGAAAATCCAGTTGAACCACTCAAGTGGTCAGCTGATGTGTCAGTCATTGAGAATGAACCTACCGAATCTAGACCAGACGAAAGTCTAAAGGTCGAAACGGCAGTTGACCCGGTTCTTCCTTCAAAGGTTCTATTGTCCAATGACTCCGTCATTGAAGACCTGTCTTCAAATGACACCGTCACCGAAGTGTCGTCTTCATGTGACACCCTCACTGATGAGAACAAGGATGGCACCATCCAGGTTCTCTTTATCAGCACCGACTCCGACGAGCATCCGGGCAATGCGCCCATTCCTTTATCGCAGGAAGGAACATCATCTGAGTCGTATCCGGCCGTATATTCGGTCCCACCACCAAGCAACCTGGTTGTATCCTTTGATTGGAATCAACTAGGCAGACCCCGGTTACCAGCCAGTACACCATTTAGAATCATTGTCCAGATCTATAGAATGGTTATGGCTGGTACTATCATTGATGAAGGGGCGTCTGTGAGTATCCTTTCCTCTATTGCTTGGAAAGCACTGGGTTCCCCAGCGCTTTTACCTGAGTTGAGAAATCTCTCAGGTTTTGATAAAGGAACCAGTCGACCATTAGGAATCCTCCCCGATGTACCTGTTACATTGAAGGGGAAGACCGTCAGGATGAACGTGTTGGTAGTTCAAGGACCCTTGGATTATAACCTACTCCTTGGACGCGACTATATTTATTGCATGGGAGCGATAGTCTCCTCACTCTTTAGAGTAATGTGTTTTCCACACGAAGGAAGGGTGGTCAAGCTCGTAGACCAGCTTTCATTTCCGGGATCTCGCATCGCAAATAGTCAAATACC
Source organism: Pinus tabuliformis (assembly GCA_031772625.1). Taxonomy (NCBI): domain Eukaryota; kingdom Viridiplantae; phylum Streptophyta; class Pinopsida; order Pinales; family Pinaceae; genus Pinus; species Pinus tabuliformis. Next base: position 1,301,941,817 of record CM062820.1, read on the forward strand.
AATCCTAAATGGTCTGTTCACTCAAGATTCGCCTCCGCCCCCAGTCCTCCTTCCCGATGAGCGCGAGTAATTCGGAAAGAAAGACTAGGACCCAGGGGGCATGCACCCTGGTCTGCTTCGGGCAGAAGAAACTCCGGGTACAAGGAAGAATTTCCGCAGGAGAACATGACTAGTCCGTACCCCGTCCGAAGGAAGTGGGGTTGTTCTGGAATAATGATCTTTTGTTAAAGTTATGTGTTTGGGAATCATTCACCTTTGTCTAAAAAAGTGGGCAATGCCCAAGTAGGAATTCCCTTATTGTAACAAGTAGTCACCATCTTTAAATTCAAGCCTCGCCCATCGAAACATATGTTTTGAAGGATAAGCAGGGGCAGTAAACTAAGAAGGAGACCGTATTGTTGTGACAGAGGGTAACCATCTTTGGACAACCCAATGATAGACACCGCCGAAGAAAGAGATTGATTTGCGGCAGCGAATAGAACCACTCTTCGGATAATAAGAAAGAGGCAAGCCTCCCTCGATAATACAAATGTTTTATCTTTGAGTAGTGTTCTTCTATTGTCACAATAGCTGTTTGTTAAAAGTGGGCCGACAGGAAGTCTGAGTACTGCGTAAGACCCCTTAAAATAACGAGAAGACAAGTATCGTTAGCATTAGATTAGCAAGATGACAAATAACTGTGAACACCCAAAGAAAAGCAGAAGTAGGAGAGAGGAGGGGCAACCTCGAAATTCTATCCTATACCTGGGGGCATGCAAACTTTCTGGAGTACAAGCTAGGGGCGGTTATTTATCTGGTTTTAAGATTAACCGTTTCCAAACTTGCATGAAAGAAAGCCTGTGGGGCAGAAGTAAAATTTGCCAAAATAAGAGCATAGCTGTAGTAAGGCATAAGCTCTATAAAAATTGGTCCTTATAGGAGGCGTTCTTATGACTGGTATATCGAGCAGTTTTAGCATATAGTTCATGCTCGTTAAAAAATAAACGCGAAATTCGAGCAGTTTTAGGCCTGAATTTATGCTCGTTAAAAAATAGAAAAGTGTGAGCAAATGTTTCCCCCAGAGTTCAAGCTCATGGAAAAAATGAACCGGTAAATAACCTTTTGAGATCGTAAATTCATTAGCCATAAGAACCTTGATCGTGTTTTCATCCACCACCTCCACCGTTCATTTGGCCGATCATTCACTTCCATTTGTGTGTTTACCTCTTTTGAGAAACAGCTGCGAAGAGTGATTTCACCTAGCCATCCTTGTGACACTGCCGTGATTGGAAATTCCAACCTGTACCTGGAATCTGTAGCTATCCTTGTTTATCACTCGTTCCTCAAAAGACGAGTCTTCTTTCAGCTCTTTTCACTGACTCGTAAAATATGAAAAGTTTGCCGAGTTTTGGCCTTCCAGCTCGTTAAAATGACCGGAACGCTATCCCTCCTCTAAATTTTAATCTTTTTGGACTTGAGGGATTATTGCACAAAAGGATCGAGCGCTTGCCTGGTTCAGCTCGTTAAAAATACCGAACAGCCATCCCTTCTGTATTGTTTTATACTTTTTCGGACTTAAGGGATTAGCTGACGAAAAAGGAATTATGGAGTTGACTTTCTGTACCTTTTTAGACTCTCTAAAAATGAAAAGGACCGAGTTTTCTTTGTCGTTAGACTCGTTAAAATGATTAAATAGCGACAAACTTGTCTTTAGACGAGAACGAGTTTCCCTATCGCTAGGCTCGTTAAATCTTAGCGATGGGCTTGCCCGAAGGGCAGGTTATAGAACAAGCATATGTTATCCTCCTCAAGCTTGACAAAAATAAAGAGGTACTGGTCAGAAATGACTGGGGAAAAATTGGGAGAACATCAAAGTTTAGAGGTAGCAAGTCACTCTTGAACATGACACTTTTCTTCCGTATCACATCGGGTTGGGTTGTCTCATTCACCGGTCTCGTCACCATGGTCCTCGCCACACCATCCATTCGGGGTAATGCTACCGATCCATCGCATCAGTGTCGTTATATGTTCAAGAGGGGTCATTCAGAAAGTGTCAACCGTGTCCCATCCACTACCATACATTGTCCTTCATCCATTTCATGATCGCCACCCTGAATCATATGTCACAGTTTGTTTCCACCTCCACTAAATCATTAGCTCCGTTCCGTGTCATTGATGTGGGATTCATCAAGGCCCTCCTTTGACGGATCACTTCTTGTCGACTTCAGCTCATTATCCAAGAAGTCGATCTAGGAACACCCCCATCAGTACTTTGAAGCTTGCATGCCTCAATGGCAAGTTTCTCACTTCCGGCGACAGGTATACATCAATGACCTTCGACCAGAAGATTTTGCGTGGCGTTCGACGCCAAGTCCTTTATTCACGCCACGTGAATTGTACTGCCGTACCTTGAGGGTCATCGTCATTATTGGTGATTCCTCTCGCGCTTGTTAACGGTTTTCATTATTGACCGGTAATCAAGCGATGTCTTTCCATGTTCGACTTCAGCGTAATTCTCACATGGATCGACTTGTACTTAGAGTGAAGATCGAACGAGTTTGAAGACCCCGGATCTAGTTTCATCCATCCGGGCTGCGATATATATTCAGGAAATATAAAAGCATTTGCCATGTACATCATTGCAGCAGATGATCATCCTCTTCAAAGGATGATAATTTTAGCGGAAGATTATCAGTCTGTCTTCAGACGATCGTCTGTCATATGTACCAAAATGTATTTATAGAAAGCTGAGCATGGGAATACCCGCCTCAGCTAGATCATGAGAATAATGATGAATGAAAGATAATGTATTGTATTGTATTGTATTACAGGGCACTCTCCTCAGCACTGGAACGAACTTCGGACCCTCTAGCTAAAGCATTTCACCCGATTAACGGCCTCATACTTTAGGGGGCAACTGTTATAGACATTTTTGTGCCTCGCGTCAAGGAGTAGGAAATGTCGATAATTACAGGGATCCTCAGTCCCTAAACATGTTGTTCTTACCCCTAAAAGAACAAGGTCATCAATCAACAGCACTTCCAATCAGTTCTCCACCTGAAAACACTTCAGAACAGGCTTATTTTGGATCATGTCAGCTGCTTAACTGAGCTTCTGCGCTGTATTGCAACTGTCCCACTCTGTACCTGCGCTGGAAGTCAAAAACAATGAAGGCTACCTGCGCTGGGCGAGATTGGCCAAGTGGCACAGTCCTCCTGCAAGGTGTCAATTGCCCAGGAAGCTTCCAAACTGACACTTGGGTCATGAGATTCGCCCTGTGATGAGTAAGAGGTACTTGATCACCATGTGTAAGCAAGGATCTCCAAGTGGACACAGGAACTGAAGATTAACTGGAGATGGAGAGGACACAAGGCAGCTTCATGTCAGTCTCAAGCTGACTCATCCTTTTCTCTTCTCTCCTATATATAGAGCTCTTCTATGAGGTCTATTGAGGCTGGAATTTTGTATAAGCAAGGAGGTGTTGTTGGTATACTGCCAGGATTATTGGGTGATTGTTTTACTAGAGGTGAAGAAGAGAGTTCTTGCTGCCGAGGAGGTGCTGCTGGATTGGGGCCAACATCATTGGTTGTAACTTCCTCTGGAACCCTGTTACTTTCTATCAATAAAGTTTGCATGTTCTTCTATATACTTGTTTTACATAGATGCTTTTGTGTTTACATGTATATTTGATGCAACCTAATCCATGCTTCAATTATGATTGCTTGTATCTCGTAGTTTGCTCCCTTTTGTTGTGCAGATTCTGTGTGTAGCTGGATCGGCTTGGAGAGTAAAGAGCTGGGAACGGGATACAAAGCGAGAAGGACAAGGATCGACTAAGCGCAAGACACCAGGTTGGTTGATCCTCTTTCTATTCTCTCTGTGCTTTCATAAAGATGAACATGAAAACTTTGTCATTCAGTTGTTGCTAAAGTCTGTCACCTTTAGAAAGGGTTAGTGTCATCCGCATCGGATACTTTTCCCCACAACACTCATGCATCCTTTGATATACCACAGATGAGCATGTGGATGAGGTCATGTTGGCCTTCTTATCCATTTCTAATCTAGTCAAGCCTCCTGTTATCATGTTTGATTATGCTTAGTTCATTGCAGACAAAATGCATGAACAATTCACTAGACTACCCACTGAAAGAGTTTTCAAATACTCTTCAGTGTTGTTTCATATGTTCTTGTATTACCAGATAGATAAGTTCACTTTGATCATCCAGAAGCTAGATACCAAGGGAAAGGAGAGATCAGTCATCTACTAGACACCCTTGGTCCACAAGTTTTCCACAAAATTCACCTACAAAGACTTCATAGAATCCTTTGTATACCCTGTCATGAACATGCTAACTTCTAAGACTCGACCAAGAATCAACCCAGAGATCAAGAGTGCTAAAATTTGCAAAGAACAACAATGTGGGAGACTGGTACCTCTACTAGAACCACACTAAGATCTAAATCTATAGCTATCAATTAGCTCCCTATAAGTTTCCCAAATACCTCCTATGAGGATATTTTCTCTTGAATACTTTAGACAAATCATCAATTCTGATGAGGTCCACTTCCTAGCTTATAGGAAGAAAACCCAGTTCAAAGTGAAAAACCAATTGGGCCCATTCATTTGCAACAATAGAGAGGCTGGACTAGAGGTTGACAGTTTACTACAAAAGATGAAGTTCAGAAACAGCTTCATATGGCAGTATGACCCTCAGGGGGTTATAACTAAACTTAGACTCAGGGTCAAGTTGGGAGCATACATCCACCACCCAAGACCTGACATTGAACAATTTTCTAACCAGGATGAGTGGGTGGAGAACACCTTGATTGATATGGACAACACTGTTGTGGATGTATAGAAAACACTAATTGATATTGAAAGACAATTTTATCACAACTCTTTCCTTCAGGTTCCAAAACAAGCGGAGCCAATGAACATTCCTCCTTTCCTTCAAACCCCAGCTAATGAAGAGAAGAATCCTAAGAGGAATAGGGAGGAGGCATCTAGCTCTGCCATGGAGACTATTGATGAGCTGTTTGATCCAAGCAAGAGGCCCAAGCTGAATCCTGTCTTTGAACATGAGGAGAACATTGCATCAGAGGAAATGAATGACACTGACACAATGGGATAGAGAAGTGAAAAAATAGTTGCATCAGGTGAAACACAATATCCATCAACCTCCAACACATAGATGATAGAGAGAAAATAGGGAAAAGGATATCAAAGACAGATTCAAAGAGATAAAGATGAGGAATGAGAAGTTGAAGGCAGAGACATATTCCCAATACCTCAAGCTTACACCACCAAACTAGACCAGATTGATGTAATCCTTTGACATCAAAGCAAGCAAGATGCAGGTGTCATTTTTGTAGCCCACTGTACAACAACCAAATACCTCAGTAGACTAAAAGAAAACTAACTTTGAGGTGTTGGCCAGGGATGTTCATCCCATTGATCAGATAGAGTTCCACAAACAGGCTGGAGAAACAATTTACTCCACCCTCACAGAAAAGGCCATGGCTGCCTATAAGCTGCAAGATTCATTGGATAATATGACAACCCAATATAAATTTGAGAAGGCCTCCTTATAGGCCAAAGATAATAGGATAAAATCATTGGAGGACTTGGTCATTGAACTTGGTCATAATCCAAGTGATATTAAGGCCACTACACAACTGATCAAGAAGAAGAATGAGGACATAGAATCCCTCAAGAAACAGCTTAATATGCCTCATTCACAACACCCACAGACAAAGGAGATCTTGGAAAGTCAAAGCAATCATGAAGAGATGATGGACCTAGTGCTGCAGCTAAATGCTCAGTTGAAGGAGATGGAGAAAGAACTGGATAGCTTGATGTAGCTCAAACAAGCTATTCTGGATAATGCTCCTGCAACTATCATTCCAACCATTACCACTGTTGTACCTTCTACATTGTCAACATCCTTAGCTCCCACTACTCCAATGGCCACTGCACTACTAGAATCTACACCAACTACATCAGCAACAGGATCGAAAACAACAGGCTCTACGGGTGATGAAGTAAATAGGTTGGTCAAAGAAATGGAAGAAATGTTCATTTAGACCACTGAGATGAACATACTTAAGGAAAACGTCACTAGCCTAGAGACAGATTACAAATTGTCCCAGATCATGCACAGAGAAGAACAACAGAAGGCCACAAGGATAACTGAAAGAATCAAAAGCCTGGAGAAAGAACTGACACTAAATGAACCTCTAAGTCACACTAAGGAACAACTGTGGGCCAATATCATTGACTCTATCAATGATATTTGGCCATCCATCCAGGTCATTTTTGAACAAATTGATTTGATAAAGCAAGCTACAGAAGCCGTTCAAAAAGTCAAAGAAGAACTTGGAGATATGCTAGAGGAGGCAACAAGAATCACCCAATTTCTCAACTTCAAGAACAAGTATGAGCTACAAGAACTAGAGATATCTGACATGGCAGGTACAATTTTGGAAATTAGAAGAGTCCTCACTAAGAGGAATTTGATGTTGAACTTGGAATATAAGTGTCAAACCATGCAACTGGCCATTTACAGGTTCATGGTTAAGTTTGAACTTTTGAGGCAAAAGGGATTACCAAGTCCCTTAGTTATAAATGATAAGCTAATGAAACAGGAAGATTACTATAAGAAGATCAGGGAAGTGGCCAAAGATCAAATAAACACTTCATCCATGAAGGATATACCAATAGGTAAATTATTATACTAAACTTTTGAAAATTTGTTTTACCTCCAGCATGAGGTAAAACACCTTTTTGTCAATAAGCCAACTTTTGCCAAGTATACAGAGGCAGATGAGATATACCAAAAAATTCTCAGTATCCAATTACCAAATGCTGATACATGGGAAAAAGTCAATGATTTACTATAGGAAATACACAATAAAAATATAAATGTACAGTAATAAGTAAAAGAGCACAGTAAAATGATATTGATAAGTCAGCAAGGTAAAAGTGTATCAGATGAAAGGTCATAAGTAAATATGGCATCTAGCATGAAGACCAAACATCCAAGCAACTTAAAGGGAAAAATATCAAAGACTAAAAGATAACAGAACCTAAATAATAGGGACAACAAACAATAGTTCAGTAGTTGTCTCTATCTTCTTGCATGAAGATATTTCCTTTTCCTAGATTAGTTCTCCATGCAGTTTGAGATATTTTGTAGATTCTTTTTGTATAAATAATTCATAATTCTAAGTATTTAGGGTGGATTTCTATGCATTTGTAGAGCTATTTTGATCTTAAACCTAAGGGTGATTGTACCACTTTTCAAGTCAACAAACTGGAGCAAGTAATAAAAATATTACACTGGAGGATTCATGAGATTAGCTATTGTAATGAAGTATCTTCTTTGTCTGATTTTGTTACCTTCTTATGTGTTTCATAAACTAAATTGTTTTCTAAATTTGAATGAATTAACTGGAAATATCACTCAGAATTTGTTTAAGTACACTCTGTTTTTCACAGTTAGTCATTTATATGTTTTCCTCTGATACCCGGATTTGAGAACCCTTAATTTCTCTCCCATCCCGATTGACCTCTTTAATTCTCTTCATGATCTAGACTAGGGAGCCCTTAATTGCTCCCTAGATCCAATTGGAAGCCATTTCACCTTCAAGCCTTTGAGATATGCAGTGATTCCTCTATCTTACCCTCTAGACACTATTTTTAGAACTTGATCCAGTCCAGTTTGTCTGATTTTCGATCCCATAGCCCAATGGTAAAAGAAAATTCTTTTTCATTTATGTAAGTGATCCCACCACCAAAATTTAAATCAAAAACCCGAGCACAACCATAACTAGCCTAAAATTAATTAAATAAAACAAAGTTAAATCATAAACAGAGAGCCCTCTCTAAGATTAGGAAGGCTAGGTCCTGATCTCCAAAAGTGGTTAGTGGTTACCTCTATTATTTTTTTTCTGACAACTTGGAAGAAATTTTGGAGTGATAACGTCATTAGCAATGATACTGGGGACTTCGATCCTCAGTCTCATAAAACTTTAAGGAAGCCTTAAATTTAATATTAAGCCCCTTGAGGTCATTTTTATCAAGTTGTTTTTGAAAAGTTTCGTAAAAAAAATTAAAAAGGTTGGAATTTTGGCTCCTAAGAAGACTCACTATACCAGGGAAAATCTAGATCCAAACCCTGCTACTATAGTTGATGACCCAGACAAAATTTTAAGAAAACCAAAAAACAAAGAAACTCAGGCAAGTAGTAGCCAGTTAGTCAAAGCAAATTCACTCCCTGAGGAGTTGTCAACTTTAGAGGAAATCCCTTTTGATTTGTCATTTGGCCTCTCATTATTTAGAACTAAATCTGATAATGCCATCCATGAAACAATGTTAGACCCTGAGTTTACTCGGCTCATTGAATAAAGAGGTTTATCCATCTAGATTTAGATAAATTTGTCTTGGACGCTTTTGAGAAGTTAGAAGCCTTGACCTATACATTGATAAAAAATATAGATAATGCTTACCTTCAACAATCTATTGAACTAGCTGCCCTTACTACTACTGCCTCTGAAATTTCTGCACAGTCTTCACTCACTGTAAATACACCTTCTTTTACCATAACCTCACCAATAGTATCCACCACAATCCAATCCCTTAAACCAGTTATTCATCAACCATCCTCACCATCATCTAGTTCATCTCCCTTCAGTTCAAGCCCTTCCTCAACTACCAGCACTTTACCCCCTAGTCAAGCCAGAATCCAATCCATGGTAGACCAATATGCACCTCTGGTTTTACCTACACAACTTCATGCCATGCCCCAGGATTATCAGAGGAAAATCTTTTTGTTTGATGCCACTGGTCAGTACACTACCCAGCAACATGTAAACAAGATGACTGACTATTTCGAGTTGCATGAGATAGATGAATCAGATGTCCAAATGAGTTTGTTTTCCCAAACGTTAACTGGGGATGTTAAGAAATGGTTCAAAGCTTTACTTTCCCACCATATTGTTGACTTAACTAATTTTCATATATTATTCATTGAGAGGTGGGAGAGAAAGAAAAACCCTCTGCAAATACTTTCTGAATATGAAAACATTAGAAGAGCTCCTAATGATTCAGTCCAGGATTATTGTACTAGGTTCAATAATATCTACAATGCAATCCCATCTAATATTAAGCCTCCACCTAACCTAGTGTTAATTAAATTCCCTGATGGTTTTGACACTAGCATGTCATACCAGTTAAGGGAAAGCAACCCTGAAACATTGGAACAAACGCAAAGCAATGTTTTTAGTGTAAAGGCCAACCTATTAGCCAAGAAAGCCAAAATGAGAAATGAAAAGAGAGTTATAGTTAAAGATGAGACTTCCACTTCTGATGGAAAGATAGATAATTTAGCCAAGAGTGTAGAGAGAATAACAGATAGATTAGAAAACATGGAAAGGAAAACTCAATGGGAGAATCAACAACCACCCCCAATAAGAAACCCCAATTTTAGGAAGAACCCTAACACTAGAAAGAATGCTAAACCAGATTAGCAGATTAGGCCCTCCTTCCACGAGAACTATGCTGAGGGTCTATAGGACCAAGAAGGAGAGGATGATACCCAGATAAACTTACTAGAAACCAAAGACGAAGATGATATTTTTCTTACTCAAGAAGAACACGTGTTGTACATGCTGCAACAATTGCAGTTAGAACCTAGTGAATCCTTTGACTTTAAACAAGGATATAGCAAAAAGAACAATGAAGCTCCCATTAAGAGATCAATCCAGATGCTGACTAAGAAAATAACAGAAGCTCCTGTCACTAAGCTTTTACAAATCCTCCCTAGGGGAACACTGGAGACTTCTACCCTAAAAATTGTAGATATAACCTCCGTTGAAACTCAAACTGAAACAATCACTGAAAACATTCCAAATAAGAGAAATTATGGAAAAACATCTGAAACATAGACTGAAATTCCTAGTATTGAAGAATGAGATAAAAACACATAGATTTCATTTGTTAAGGAAGATCTTATCCAAACAAACAAAACTCAGCTCCCTTTCAACATCAAAACTAAAATAGAAAAACTAAGAATATCAGTTCCTTTGACCGAACTAGTAAAGAATGAATCCTATAGATCACATATAACTAAAACTTTAAATATAGGAGAGGGATAAGATACTGCCAATTTGAATGATGATCAACCTAAATTATTGTTTGGCCCTTAGGTTAATGGTACTCATCAGCAAGGGGGAATCCCTCCTTTCTACATTAGCCTAAACATTCATGACAAAATATTACATAATGCTATCTGAGACTCAGGGGCATCCCATAATTTGATGCCAATAGCAATCATGGAGAGATTGAACTTAGACATCACCAGACCATATAAGGACTTGTTTTCCTTTGACTCTAGCCAAGTTAAATGCATTGGTTTGATCAAGGATTTATGCGTAACTCTAGTCCAATGCCTAGCTAAAAGTATTGTAATGGACATAGTAGTTGCAGACATCCCACCCAAATATGGAATTTTTTTATCTCGCTCATGGGGAGCAAAATTGCAAGGATTCTTGCAGTTAGATATGTCTTATGCCACCATATATGTTTCTGGACAACAAAGGAAATTATATACAGAGACCTTGATGAAATACATGGTGAGTAGTGTTGAAAAACCACAAAACTTTCCCATACACTCCATGCATTTTGATATGGAATCTTTCATCTTGTACAATTCAAAACATGACAATAATCAAATCACAGCTAAAGAACTAAAATACAAAATAGTTTATAGTGAGAACATTTTTCATGAGTCCCTATGGTATCTAGATTTTGATGGATCTGTGAATAGGTTAGGGGCTGGTGCAGGAGTGTGGATCCATAATATGGAGAATAATCATTCTGAGGGACATGCATTCAAATTAAACTTCAAGTGTACCAATAACATGGCTGAATATGCAACCTTGATATTAGGGTTACAACTGGTTAGAAAACTTGGAGCCAAAAGAGTTTCTATACTTGGAGACTCAGAACTGATTATTAAAAAGATTAATGGTGAATACTCTATAAACAATCCTAGACTTAGTCAATATAGGGAGACTATCCTAGATTTTATTAAAGACCTCCTGGAAACAAACTTTGCTGCCATTCCTAGAAAACAGAACATGCAAGCCCATAGTCTTGCCACTTTTGTTAGTACGTGCAAATTTACCTTTCAACCCAACCATCAATACACTGCAGAAATGAGACATAGGCCTGTCATACCAAACAACTTGAAGTATTGGCAGATTTTCTCATAGGATTCTCAGATTTATAACTTCATGAATGTTGAAGGTGAGTTTTAGAACTGTAAAATAGATATAGACTATACAGTAGAAAATAATGTAGATAGTGACATAGATAGCGCCATAGATGTAAATATTTTAGAAGTAGGTAAACCTACCAATTTCCATAGATTAGAAGTAGATAGCTTAGAAAATGTAGAGATAGAGGAAATAATGAATGATGATCCTGAAATTCTCAACCTTAAAAATGATTTTTTACCTAAGGGATTAGTCCCCTTAGAAGATCTGTTTGACTCAAATGATGTAGCTAGGAAACCGAAACTAGAGCCTTTGAGAGCAGATATAGAAGAATGTAACATAGGGACTAAGGAAAAACCAAAATTCATTAAAATATCAAAAACCTTACCTCCAGAGGAAAAGGTAAAATACATAAATCTGTTTAAAGAGTTCTAAGATGTATTTGCATGGAGTTATGAAGACTTGAAGTCTTATGACACCAACATAATTCAACACAAAATACCTCTCAAAGAGGATCATAAAACTTTCAAATAGAAACTTAGGAGAATTAACCTAGTCCTTAAGCCATCTATTGAGAAATAAGTTAAAAGAATGTATGGTGCCCAAACTATAGCCCCCATTAGATACTCATTGGATTTCAAACTTAGTCACTACTAGGAAAAAGACTGGAGAAATCAGACTTTGATTGGATTTCAGAAATTTAAACAAGGTCTCATTAAAAGACAACTATCCTCTACCAAAAATGGACTATATCCTTCAGACGGTAGTAGGTTCATCCAGGATTTCATTTCTTGATGGATTCTTGGGATATAACCAGATCTTAGTTCAACCAGAGGATCAAGCCAAAACTGCATTTACTACTCCTTGGGGTACCTTCATGTACTTGAAGATGCCTTTTGGATTAATGAACGTGGGAGAAACATTTCAGAGAGCTATGGATATAGCTTTTGCCAAGGATATCCATGACGTCCTAGTAGTATACCAAGATTACATCACCATCTTTTCTAAATCTAATAATGAACACCTAGACCACTTAAGAAGAGTTTTCATCAAATGTAGGAAATTTGGGATTTATTTAAATCCCAAAAGGAACTATTTGGTTTAGAAGAGGGTAAGCTTTTGGGACATATCATATCTAAAAATGGAATTAGAATAGATCCTGCTAGAATAGAGGCCATCTTGACCATTGCCCATCCTAGAAACATTAAAGAGTTACAGTAATTTTTAGGCAAGATAAATTTTCTCAGGAGATTCATTTCAAATTTAGAAGAATTGATTAGAGAATTAAGAAAAGAATAAATGCTTAAATGGACAGTGGAGGCCAAACAGTCCTTTGAAACCATCAAGGAAGCCTTAACCAAGACTCCAGTCCTTATAAGTCCGGATTTTCAGAAAGAGTTTATTATTTTTTCTTTTTCTTTAGAACACACCATTGCAGCAGTCTTGCTGCAAAAGAATGACCAAGGATATGAACAACCAATTGCATTTTTCAGTAAATCCTTAAGAGATGCCACACTCAAATACAATATTATGGAAAAACAAGCATTAGCTTTATTAAAGGCCATCAAATATTTCAGAGTCTACATTATGTATTCTCACATCATTGCTTATGTTCCAAACTCAGTAGTTAAGGACATTTTGACACAAAATGGGCCTGAAGGAAAGAGAGGAAAATGGATTGCCACTATATTGGAATATGACATAAAAATAAAGCCTACTAAGCTTATCAAAGGCCAAGGTTTAGCCAAACTCATGGCCGAATCAAATTTTCAAGCCCTAGATATAAACTTCATTAGTGCCCTTGATGATCAGGAAGAGATGGTGACTCCACAGATCAGTGAACCTTTTACTGATTCACCCTGGTATGTAGATATTATATTTGTATTACTAAATTTACAAGATCCTCGTGGTTTAAAAAGAACTAAAGATATATTTTTGAAAATGAAGACATTAAAGTATTGTATCATAGATAATTCTTTGTTTTGGAAAGACATTAGTGGTATTATTTTGAACTGTTTACTGAAAGATGAAGCTGATAAAATTATGCAAGAGTTTCATGCAAGGGATTGTGGAGGACACTTGTATTGGAAAACTACTGCTGACAAAATCCCGAGGGCTGGTTTCTAGGCCCACTCTATTTGTAGATGTTAAGAAACATGTGACCTCATGTCATAAGTGCCAGATATTTGAGGGAAAGAGAAAACTTTTACCCTTGTCTCTTAAACCAATATCCACTAAAATTCCATTTCAACAATGGGGGTTAGAATTCATTGGAACAATATACCCAGCCTCCTCAGTCGAGCATAAGTGGATTCTGACAGCCACTGATTATTTTACCAAATGGATAGAAGCCATCCCTTCTAGACAAGCCACATACATTGTCATTATCTCGTTCCTAGAAAATAATATCCTGTCAAGATTTGGATGCCCCCAGAAGCTCATTACTGATAATGCAACTAAATTTAAATCTAAGAGGATGATAGACTTCTATAACAAATACCACATCGCCCTTGGCCACTCCACAACCTATTACCATCAAGGTAATGGAATTGCAAAATCCTCTACAAAAGCCTTGTGAATGTCATTAAGAAATTACTAGAAAACAACAAAAAGACACGGAACAAAAAGTTGGTCAATGCCTTATGGGCAGACAGACTAACTACCAAGAAGTCCATTGGCACATCTCCCTATCAGTTAGTGTATGTGATGGATGCTATTTTCCCATCATCTTTGGGAGTGCCAGTGATGAAGATCATCCAGGAATTACAGGTGGAACCGAATGATATCCAGAGAAGGATAAACTAGACCATACACTTGCAGCAAACCAGAGAAGAAGTATATGTAAAATCACAAGTAATCTAGGACAAAATCAAAAAGTTATTTGATAAAAGACCAAAGCAGATGATTTTTACATCGGTGATAAAGTTCTTAAGTGGGATTCAAGAATAGAAGACAAAGGCAAGCATGGAAAATTTCACTTCTTATGGCGAGGCCGTTATGTCATTTATGGTTACAGGGGAAACAATGCCTTTTTCTTGAGAGAGATAGATGGATCAGATCTACCAGGAGGACCTATCAATGGTAGTGATAAGCCCCATAAATGGGTAATTATATGGGTTCATTTTGCCTCCTAACATAGTTTAACCAACCATTCTCATTAGTTTATTGCATGTTTTCTGATTATATTTATGCTTATGGAGTGAGTTGGGTTGGTCATTATGCCATGGAGTCTAATATGTGTTTAATGCAGATTTTTGTTCAATTTTGGAGATAAAGTCAAATATTTAAAGGAAAATTGGAAGCAATAATTTGAAGTAGACAAGGGAGAGGATTTATAGGAGGGTATCCCCCTCATTTATGACTCCCCACTTCAAACTCTCTATCATGCAGCTCGGAGCATAAACAACCACATCAATGTACTAAAGAGGCAACCGAGCAAGTGGAGGATAACTTCTGTTTATCTCAAGTTTTGGGAGCTGAGCCTCCCTGATTTTAAGGAAGCTGTTGGGAGCTTCAATTGTATAAGTAGAGAGACCTAGGGCCTCATTAGGAAGTTAGTCAAATTTTTGAATTTTTGTTGCAGCTTTGCTCTGCTCAACTTCGAGCTCACTTTTATTGACAGTTTCATGTAATCCTATTATTATTTTGATAATAAAGATGAAGTACTTTTCGAGCTAGCACTCAGTTACCTCATAGGGCTAAATATCTTGGGTTAAGGCCCAATCCAAGCAGCCAAGCTCCTCTTGTTTGTATTTATATGCTTTGTTCCAGTTTATGAATTAGTTGTTGTTAGATAAATTTCTTTCTTGGTTAAGAATAGGTTGCTTTTGGTGATTTAGAAGGTTGTTTCCATTTGATTTTTCCATAGCAGGTTGAAAAATGATAGAAAGAAGATATAAAAGGCAATCAATAGAGCCTTGGCCTCCTTTCCTCCCTTTGGGACCATGAACTAAGGCCAAGACCCTCTTGCTGCCACAAAAAACACAGGTTTTCCTTTTCCATAGGATTTCTAGTGTTGCAGTTGTTAGAAGGTTAATGGTTTGCTTTAGATATCTTTCACCATGCTCATTTCTATCTTGCAATAAGTTTCTTTCCATGCTTTCTCTCATTATAGCATTTTTAGCATTTCTTTCCATAGCTCATAATCTAGATTAGCTTGATGCAAAATTCTATTTTTTGATGTAATTAGTTTCCTTGCTTGCTTAATCTCAGTGTTTGATTTTTCAGTTCTCTTGCAGCAAATCTCTCCTCACAACAATTTAGCCAATCAGGCATCACAATCTCTCTTTGATCTATGCCCCACAGGTCATCCAGAGTTCATTCCAAATATGCCCTAGTTTTCTGCACTTTTCCGTAGACTTTCCTCTCTTACTGTGAACAAATCCAACCATATTTCTCTCTCCTAATCATCCTTGGTGGGCCCTAGACACTTTAACACATCATCCTAGCCTTCATCTACCCTTTCCACCCGCTTTCCTACCTTCAAACCCTCCAAAACTGCTCTCGGCATCCTCCTGTACACCTCTTGTAGACCTCCTATAGATCCCCTGCAGCCTCCTGTAGATTTTCCTGTAGGTTTCTTTTTGAAGTCCAATTGCAGGAAAAGCCTCTAGAAGGCCACCTGAGACCTCCTAGGACCCATCCACACCATCCTACACCTCTACAAATCCCAAATTCACCCTCCATTGCTGCCTAATCGCTGCCACATTCACAATCAAAGAAATTACATGCATGAAAATTCCACATAAAAATACATAAAAACCCAAAAAGATGTTTTTTGCTCATTTACTTCTAGAAATAGCTTGAGTAGATCTTGTTTACTTCTTGAGTAGGTAATGGCATACATTTCATGGTTTTTCATCTCTCTTTCTACAAAAGTAGGATTAGTTGGTTAAGTAGGGTTTGCTAGGTTTACTTTACATTTCAGTCTTCTTTTCCTTTTTGCAAGTAGAGTAGCCTCTATAGACTGAGCTTTCCTTTCTATATATAGCTTCTTCTAGAATCCATAGAAGTTGGCTTGAGCTCCTAATGATCTTGTAGCAGCTGACCAAGAGACAGCCTGCAGTAAGAACTAGTACTTCTGCATACAACACCCTCGCTTCCAAGTTTGTTACAAACTACCGAGTTGATAAAAGTAAAGTAGGAAGGCTAGGAGTTGTAGCATTATTGCTGCAACACTGATGCTCACCACTTTCTGGTGCCATTGCCGGGGAAGCGTCAGAGTATTTTGTGATTACTGCTTTCTTCTATTTCTCTATCGTAACATTCTGCTAAGTAGCTTATTTCAGCAAAAGTAGATTAGTTGCTTCTTTCAGTTTCTTCATTTCCTTGCTTTCATTTTCAAGTCTGCAATTTCCATTTCAGCAAAAGTAGAGTATTGATTTCCTTGCTTTCAGTTATACATTTCATTTCAACAATTTCACTTCAAAAAAAGTAGATTAGTCATTTCCTTGCTTTCAGTTCTGCATTTCTTTTGCTTTCCTTTTCAGTTCTACATTTTCATTTCAGCAAGTTCATTTCAGTTAGTTGCAATTTGTTTGTTCCATCAATCTCAGTTTTGTAGGTACAGGCAGTAAGAAAAAACAAAAACCAACCAAAAATATTTCCTTTCATGCCTTGTAGGAACAGAGATAATTCAAGAAAATTCTTTCCTAACACCCCCACTACATCACATAGCCACCCTTCTCTTGTCTTCAGTGGCAGTGATCAAGAAGAACCTTTAGGTGAACAACCAAAGATATTTGAAGAACCTATAGGGGAAGAAGAAGAAGAATACATCCCTCCTGAGACAATGGCTAAAAATAGAAATGCTAGGGGGAATGGAGAAAGAGTATAGGGTACCTTTCCCATCCGAGAGACCAATGGGGACACCAAAATGAAGAACATGAGCCCTTCAGACCTACCCCACTTCCATGGTTTGACCACAGAAGATCATGACACCTTCTTGTTTGAGTTTGTTGTCATTTGTCGAACCTATGACTATGCAGAAGATGAGAAAAAGTTGAAACTATTTCCTTCTACTCTCAAGGATGCAACATTGTGCTCGTTCATGGGGTTACTTGGCAATAGCATCACAACTTGGGCTTAGATATAGTAGGCCTTTAACAAAAATACCAAGACTATTGTAGGTCAAAAGATACCAAGGAAGAAATCTTCCGAATGACCATGGGCAGTGATGAATCCTTGGAAGATTATGAAGAGAGGTTCCAGCTCAGTTACAAAAGGACTAGGTGTATACCTGACCTTAAATCTCTGAAGTTGGTCCTACTCAAGGGAATTCCGGAAGTTAGACACCCTCCATTTACTGGCTAGGGAGATATCTACCAACTACCTTATGAAGACATAAAGTCTGTCTTTAGAAATCAATCTAGAGCAGCAAGAAAGAGAGGTAGGGGGAGTCAACCCATAGCCAGTACCTCTTCATCCAATTCATCCATCAAAGGTGAACTTGAAAGAATGCTGGAAGACTTTAAGAGTAAGATGCTGCAGACTCTTACCATGCAAATGGATACCTTACATATCAAAAGGAAACAAGAGGAAGCAAAGAGGGATTTGGCCATTTTTTGTCCTAGGTGCATCAGGAGGCATCCTAAGAATGAATGCCCATTGAACTCTATAGAGGTTTGTTCAGTCTGTGGAGAAGATCGTTCTACAAACAAGTGCCTTTCCTTTCCTAGACTTAAAGCTATATACCAAGGGGCCGAAGGAGCCACTGAACCACTCTATTCAATGAACCAAAGGAGACCGCATGGACCTAGACCATACCAGCAGGGGATGCAAGGGACATCCCAGGCATACTACAACCCCAACCAAGTCACTCCCATACCTTCTTTGGGCCCTCATACTCATCCTTCCTAGTCCACACCTCCTCCTTGATCCTATCCATCTCAGTATCATGCATGACCAGCCGCTCATTCATTTCAATCCTATGTTCATCCACAACCTCAGTGGAATGCAACTCATCAGGGGTGGAGGACCCAGTACAACTCTCCTCCCACTCTTTTTCCTCCACCACCTGCTCAACAACAACCGTTGCCTCCTGCTCCACCAAGGCAACCCCAATTGCCTGCCCAGCCGAACCTGAACGCGAACAACAGACATGCTCAACAAGTATATAGTGGGGAACCATTATGCCCAACTTATGCTGTGGAGATTCAGGAGATTAAGCTGCGATCTAGGAAGGTCCTCCCAGATAGCTAGCCTCCCCCTAAGGAGGTTGAGGAAGATAAAGAGGAAAGTGAACCTAAAGCAATTCCACCTTTTCCTGAGAGACTATCTAGGACAACACAGCCCACCCCAGAAGAAACTGAACTTCTGGGAGAATTGAAATAGTTATGTGTAAAGATACCATTTCTCCAAGCCATAAAAGATGTGCCTATATACAATAGGATGATCAAAGAGAAGTGTTTTAGGCATCTAGGTAGGCGCAAGAGAGATGCCCCAACTGTCAATGTCATAGCACAATTGTCTGACCTGATGTTGGGCCAGGTAATCTGTCCAAAATATCTGGACCCTGGAAGCCCAATAGTTGATGTCCACATCAATGGCACCATGATCCCACATACCTTGATTAATCTAGGAGCTACCATTAATGTGATGACAAAGGACACCATACTCAAACTTAACCTCTAGGGCTCCTTGAGGAAGACCATGACAATTCTGCAGCTAGCAGACCACACCACCGTGACCCCTGAAGGGATTGTGGAAGATGTGATGATCTCCATTGATTCTTGGGAGTACCCTGCTGATTTCCTAGTTCTCTAGCCAAAGGCAAAGCTCACTAGGTATCCTCTCATCCTGGGGAGACCCTGGTTGGCTACTGTCGATGCCTACATTAGCTGTCGATCTAGGAACATGACCATCAAGAACGGCCAGATGTCCAAATAGTTAATCCTATACCCTCCTACCCAACCCTTTCTAGAACATGATCTACCTATCTGGTTAGAGGATGAGGATGAGGATGAAGTATATTCTGCACCGCTTTGTGCATTACAAACTGTCATGGGGGGAAAACCACAAAATGAGGATGATATCATTGAAAATTTAATTCAAAATCCACCCCCCAATACCTTTCCATTAGAAGATATAGTGAAAGAAGCCCAAAACAATCCCTTAACTAATCTTTGTGTGGCCGACCCGACCTCTCTCCATATTAAGAAAATAAAGTTCAGCCTAGAAAGAAACTTGAAAATCAATTCATCCCTGTCCACTTCCCAGGAGAAGGAGTTGTGCAGCTTATTAAGAAAACATTTAGATGCCTTCTCCTAGAGTTATATGGAGATGAAGGGAGTGCACCCTTCAGTATGTACTAATCATATATACATTGAGGAAGATTGCAAACCAGTCAGGCAACCTCAAAGGAGGATGAATCCTACCCTCAAAGAAATTGTTAAGGAAGAATTGTAAAAATTACTGGATGGGGATTCATCTACCCCATCTCTGATAGTGAATGGGTCTCTCCTTTGGTGATAGTGCCAAAGAAAAATGGTAAGTGGAGAATCTGTGTTGATTATCGGAAATTGAACAAGGCCACTAAAAAGGACCATTTTACTTTGCCTTTCATAGATCAAGTGTTAGATGGTCTGGCGGGGAAAAAGTTTTTCTCCTTCCTAGATGGGTTTAGATTCAAATCAGCCTGGAGGACCAAGATAAGACCACTTTCACTTGTCCTTGGGGTACCTTTGCATATTGGGTCCTTCCTTTTGGTTTGTGTAATGCTCCAACCACTTTCTAGAGAGTAGTATTGAGTATATTTTCTAACTTGGTTCATGATGCAGTGGAAATATATATGGATGATTTTACTCCTTATGGTTCTAACTTTCAGGAAGCTTTATCTAACCTAGAAAAAGTCTTGGTCAAGTGTACTGAAATGAACCTGTCCCTCAGTCCAAAAAATGTGAATTTTTTATGACTGAAGGGACCGTGCTAGGTCATGTAATATCTCAACAAGGATTGTAGGTGGACCCCAACAAAATTGCCATCATGCAAAGGGTCCCACCTCCTCAAAAGGTGAGAGATGTCCGAAGTTTCCTAGGCTTAGCTGGGTATTATAGAAGATTCATTAAAGATTTTAGTAACTTAGCCTCTCCGTTGTTCGGTATTTTAGGAAAAGATGTCGAGTTCATATGGACTGAAAACTGTTAAGAAGCCCTAGATACCTTGAAAAGAAAACTTCTAACTACCCCAATTTTGAGAGGCCCAAACTGGGCCCTGCCTTTCCACATTCACACAGATGCCTCAAACAAAGCAATAGGAGCAGCCTTAGGACAAACTGATGAAAATTTACCTTATGCCATATACTTTATAAGTAAAAATTTGTCAAAGGCATATTTAAACTATACGGTAACCGAGAAGGAACTCCTAGCTGTAGTGCATTCCTTAAAAAAATTCAAACATTACATCATAGGCTATCAAACCTTTGTACACATTGATCATGCTATAATTACATACTTAATGAAAAAACCAGATGTAAATTCTCACACTATTAGATGGTTTCTTTTACTACAACAGTTTGACTTGACCATTGTTGAGAAGCCTGGTAAAGAAAATATTGTGGCTGACTTTTTGTCTAGATTAAATTTGCCTGCAGATGAAGAAGGAATGGTGGATGATCAAATGCCAAATGAACACCTGTTTTCTCTCTTAGTACTCTCTCCATGGTTTTTTGATATAGAAAACTACTTGGTTTCAGCACAGTTCCCACCACACCTGTCCTCAAAGGAGAAGAGCAAGATCATGAGGAAGAGTGCCCCTTTCACCTGGATTGGGGGAAATCTCTTCAAACTTGACCCAGATCAGATCCTAAGAAGATGTGTCAGGGAGGAGAAGTTTTTGACATTCTCCTGACCTGTCATGACAGGCCTTGTGGAGGCCATTTTGCAGCGAAGAGGATTGCCTTTAAAATATTGCAAGCAGGATACTATTGGCCCACTCTTCATCAAGATGTGAGGAGGTATACCAGCTAATGTGATCGGTGTCAAAGGATGGGGAAACCTACTCCAAAGGATGAGATTCCCATGCAACCTCAAGTGACCTTTGATCCATTTGAGAAGTGGGGCATGGACTTTGTGGGTCCTATCAACCCTCCTTCAAAACAGAAGTAATACATCATTGTGTGCAGTGATTATCTAACAAAATGGGCAGAAACAAAAGAAATCAAAGCAGTAACAGAGGAAAAAGTAGCTGATTTTTTGAGAGAAAACATATTCTATAAGTTTGGGTATCCAAGAAAAATGGTCACAAACCAAGGCAGTCAGTTCACTTCTAAGTTGATTGAAGACCTGCTCAAACATCATAAAATCAAGCATAAGACTTCCACCCCTTACCATCCACATACTAATGAGCAGGTGGAAGTCACTAATAGAGCTTTGGAAGGAATTCTGACCAAGGTAGTGAGCAGCAGTAGAAACGATTGGGTGGATGGACTAGTTGAGGCCACCTGGGCCTACAACAGAACATGGAAGACCACCATAGGGTTCACACCCTATGAACTCATCTATGGGAAGAAGGCTTTGCTATCAATAGAATTTGAATACAATATGATAAGAATGGCAGCTCAACTGGACCTAGACCTCAACCATGCACAGAGGTAAAGACTACGCTAGCTCAATGGATTGGATGAACAAAGATTGCAAGCCCTACTCCACACAAAGGTAGTTCAGCTTCAGAGGAAGATATGGCATGACAAAAATATCAAGGAGAAGAAATTCCAAGAGGGAGCACTGCTCTATGACTCAAGGTTTAAATACTTCAAAGGCAAGTTGTGGACAACATGGTTGGGACCCTACACTATGGAAAGATGCAATGAAAATGGTTTAGTTTTGATCAGAACCATTGACGAGGAAGCCATCCCCATGCTTGTCAATGGACATAGGTTGAAGATTTACAAGAAGCCCCTCTCCAAGAAAGAATTCATTGAAGATATTATTAAGATAGTGATGGTAGTGGAGCAGGTCTTAGCCTCCACTTCACCGAATCAATAAAGAAGCAGCAAAAAAAAAAAAAAAAAAAAAAAAAAAAAAAAAAAAAAAAATTAATAAGGACTCAAATGAAAACCTCCATGAGGCGCTTGAGTCCCATCATTGGGTTGAAAACCTCTTTTGAGGCGGCCCAGTGATGACAATAAAAAAGAAAAAAAAGAGAGAGAATAAGATCCCTGGGTGAAAACCTCCATTGGAGGCATCCAGGGCAGGAAAATAGGGTGAAAACCTCCCTGAGGCACCCTAGTTGTCTTTCAAAAAAGAAGGAGAAGAAAAAAATAGAGAAAAGGAGGAAAAGAAAATTGACTTTTAATGTGCATTGTAGGTTATAGGTGGAACACAGGGAGCAAGAGAAGATTCCACCAAACCTATTTCATCTCCCCTACTCTCTTCTCCATCATTTCTGACCTTTCTGCCACCCCATTGTGTTTTTTCCGAAAAACTATGTGTTCTACTGGAGGCCCTGTGTGTTCTATAGGAGGCTCCTGTAGAAATCACAAAGAGATAGAAATGGTTCCAAAAAGTAGTTTGAGGGGCTGGGAGATTCCATGAAGAGCATGTAGACCCTCCTATAGCTATCCACCTTCCTTGCCATCCATCCCACGCCTGCACCACCTCATCATCATCATTTTTTTCCCTTCCTGTCGAAAAACACAGAAACCAATTTTTTAGAAAAAAACAAAAAATAAAGGGAGAAACACCTCCAAATCTCACCTGCAGCTTACCAAGTACCTCTCCATTTTCATCAGCATCTCTAGCATCATCCTCATAGCTCCTAGCACAAAAATCAACTAAAAATTTTAAAGGGAGAAGCAGCTACAGGAGCTCCTGTAGGAATTCCTGTAGTAGCTGATCCCATTAAAATCAAGCCACAACAACAAAAGAAGTGCAGCCATGGGATTGAAGGGAACATATAAAGCTAGATCCAGGCATAGGATACATGCGCAAAGAAAACAAGCCATGTATCAGAAAGCAGAAAGCATAACGGCAGAGGAGACACAGGCATGCAACAACTGAAATACAAGCATGCAGCAGAAAAAGGAACCAAAATGCCTCACAACACGTACATTCAACTCAAAGGTAAGTGACTAACCCTCTCCTCTGTTGCATCTGTGTAATTGGAAAATATGCATAAGCAAATGAGATGGTTAGGGTTGAATGAGAAAAGGTGTCTAGTTAACTGGCCACCCTCATCTAGTTGACTACGCTCATCTGGATATGCCACCACACATGTGCCTAGTCAACTCAGAGAAAAATCTATAGGACAGGTAGTGGAGTGCCTGATGAGCCCCAATTTTGGTACAATTTGGGCTCATTTTGGCCTATTCTGCTTGCTCAAACCATTCATATTTTATTGCTTATGCATGCATTTCTTAGTTTGTTCATGTTGTTTGTAGGAAGAAGGGTAGACATATTATCTACGTGACTAATGCATGATGCTTTCAGGGTTTTTGCATTAAAAGGGAGAAAAGACCACGAGAAAGGAGACAAGGAGACAATGAGGTGGCACTGTTGGTTTTTAGGAGAGGATGTCCACAGTCTTGGGGACCTTCCTCGTGATTCCCACCGTAGCTCCGAGCTCCAACCAATCTCCCCACCGAGCATAGAGCACCGAGCATAGAGGCAGCCAACTGTTCTACAGGAACAGCAATCATAACTGTTCTACAGGATCACCAGTTAAACTTCAGTTGGACAGCCGAGTTCCTAAAATCAAGGAAACCTGTTGGATTATGGTTTTGCATAAATACTGAGGCCGTAGCCTTGTAGAGAAGCTTTTTGACTTTTACATTACGCTTGTAATTTTGAAGTACGAGCTACAGCTCGGTGCTAGTTCTGGTTGTAAGCCAGTTTTGGCATGACATCAGATTATGAATAAAGAAGGCAGATTTTGATCTAGTTCTGAGTTTTCTCAAGGAGACTATATGTTACACTAAAAAATGTCACCTTGACTACTTACAGTTAGTATGGCTCAAATCAACAGTCATGCTACCCTCTTAGGCAAGTCTCATGCCTCTGTTATCCATCTCAAACTCAAAGAAGAGAGAAAGTCTTGTAAAAACTATGTTTATCTCTGGGGTCGCAGGTTCTCTCTAGCCTTACCTGCGGGGACGCTGACCATGTTCACAAAATCTGCGTCCATGGACGCTCTGTATGTTAAAGGACAGGTGCGTCCCTCTGTAAAAGGAAAAATGCGCGAGTTTTATCTTGAAAAAGTTACTTGTGGTTACTTCTAGAACATTCTAGAGGTCGGTTTGATGAAATGGATGCGCCTCCAGTTGGTTCATGTATCTCTATTAAGGGGGAACTTATCCCATCAATAAGGGAGCTATCCCACCCAAAGAGGGGGATGATCCCATTGATAGTGGACCTGAATAACCTCTTTACAGCACTATAAATAAAGGCATTGAGCCAGAAGGAGAGGAGGTTGGAGCTATACATTTTCTTTGGGTAAATGCTGCAGGATTTAGGTCTTCCATTAGAGCCTTTGTGAGGAGAGATTGTCTTCACTTGATTCTACTTGGGAGAGGGTGAGCTTTGTCAAAGTAGAGGAAAACCCTTGATGGACCCTGGGAGGAACTTGCACAACACCAAGGCCAGGTTGTAAGAGTTTCTTTGTTTCGTTATTAATACAAACTGGTTTATTTTTCTCAATAGCTTGTGTTAATGAGTTATTTCATGTGTTCCTTGGTCTGCATGTTGAATATATGTTTTATTATATGAAATGCAAGTGCTTGGTAATTGTTTGATTGTTTGTGGTTGCAGGAATTGACTTGAAGGAGGAGCTCATCCGGATCGTCAAGAACGGACTTCAACAACAACGTTTTGGAATAAGGTAAGCCTAAACACTTGTAGTTTTCATGTTGTAAAAGGTGTATTTAGAGAAAGATCACTCCATTTTGTCTTGTTTGTCATTAGAACGTCTTAGACTTCTAGGAAGGTCAGTCGTGTCCGCACCCTTGACAAATTCCGTGTGACAAATTGGCGACTCCACTGGGGAATCCATTAATGAGAGAGTCTTTTCCTTTATATGAACTTTGCTTTGAGAAAATCATTTTTATTTTCTGGTTTTTGACTGTGAGAATTAGTATTTGGGTGGCTTAGCTTTAGATTTAGTTAGATTTGGTTTTTCTTCATTTTTCCAGAAGGACGCACCCTCTGAGTACTGCACAGTGCGTCTTTGGACGCGCTGTTGCCGTCTGCACAGAGCGGGGCCGCACCTGTGACAACGGGTTGCCTGCGTCTTCCTGTAAAACTTAAGAAAATTCCATTTTTGCTTTAAATTCCTTTTAGATTTTGATTTTCCTTAGTGTTTTCTGCCCAGATCCTTTAGTACCCTGTCAAGAATTTTCACCTGAACTAGTTTTGTGAGCTTTGAGTGTTTTAGTGGTTTTCAACGAAGTTTAGACCTAGGGTTTGATTTTTGGAAAGGCTTTGTAGTGACTTTGATAGTAGAAAGTTGTCCAGCCTTAGATCTCTCTGGTTAGTCAACCTTCTTAGAAGTCGGGCCTGTCGTAAAGTCTCCTTTTGTGAGCAACTTGCCATTTGAGTTGTTTTGGGTCAAATTTCGATTTGCTTGTTTATAAAGTATTGATTTCCATTTTACAAAAAGAACAAAAAGATTAGAATTTTGTTTTGACTAGTTTTTGGTTCTGCAATAAGCTAGTCCTTGATTTGATTGTGATCAAGTAAAACACCTTAGAAATAATCATTGTTAGTTTTGGCCTCGTTAAGATTGCTTAGAGTAAATTTGCCCTTAGTTTGCTTATGAGTGCATTTTCATAGATTTTAAGAGTTGTTAAGATTGATTTTTGGTTATATTAGATTTATTTGCTTTATTAAAAGAAAAATACAAAAACATCTTCTTAAAAAGTCTTGTTTCAAGTAGCTTTTTGTTTTCGAAAGAAGAAAAGAGTTTTTTCGTGCATGTAAAGAGAGGTTATGTTTTTATGCTTGGAAAAGACAAACGAATTGTTTCTTTGATTGTCTTCAATTAAGAAGTTGCTTTTATAAAGATTGCATTCTCTCAACTTTTTAGTTAAGCAATTCATCGAAAAAGTAAAGTAGTGGATAAATCATTCTAGGTGCATTTTGTAGTGGTTTCGAGTCGAGTCAACACACCACTGGTTTCACTTCCATCACCTTTTGACTTAAGAAACAACCTTAAAAGTAACGCTTAAATTAAAATCAATCTAGTAATCTTTATTTTTCTAGGGCTCTGAAGCACCAACATAGCTTAGGCTAGGGTCTTGGAGTAGGTGAGTACTTAACTCTCCAAGACTACAAAACCAAACAGATAGTCTATCTTGAGTAGAACAAATCCAATTGTTTCAGTTACATTCTGGGAAAGCTCCTCTTAAAGGAGAAGCACGAGCTCGTGTCCGAACCAGTGAGGGGATCATTCCTCCCTCGTTGGGAACGACGCCAGGCAGTACGTATTACAAACGGTAAACCTCGGATTAACCATTGTCGAGGAGCCAGGGGTCACTTATCGGTAAACCTTGGATTGTTGTCAAGGAGCCGGTAAGGGGATTGGAGCTTGCTACTCTGCCCTTGCGTGCTGTCGGAGTTTAGACTGTTCCCCCAGGTGTAATTGTTGTGATTGGTAACCTTAGTGGCCATAATATCTAGGATTCTACCCAAGGTGACGGTGGAGGGAAGGTCCCACTGTACCTGGAGCAGACGTCGGTTATACTCACTTGGATTTTCTGGGGGGTTCGCTTCACTTCGAGACGGTTAAAGTGGAGGAACTTGGTCCAGTCTATTCATTAAGCAGGTTGCTGGGGTAACTGTTCCACCCACCATTTCTGTACTGAATCCTGCGAGGTTGGGCCTAATCACCAACTAGCGCTTTTGGTCCGGAAGACTACTGTTTGTGTGTGGTTTGACGCTCTAGATTATTTAGGCGTGTGCTTCAAATTTGTTTGCTTCTTTAGAAGACTTTAGGTGGTTTGATTTGAAATTTTTTACTTTGTTTTCGTGTGTTGTAGTTAAAATCTTTAATTGTGGCGGAATTACCGAGACAGTCCCGTAGACTTCGGGGCAAGTCTCCTGAGATTGTTACCGGAATAGATTTGTTAAGAAAACTCCGTAAATCGCGGGGTGAATCTCCTGAAGACATTCCGGGTCATTTAGAAGGGTTAAAGGTCCTTGTAACTCCTCCTAGTGGCAGTAGAGTAGGATCACCTGAAGAAGGAGAGTTTTCCTTGGTAGTCCATCCAGATTACCAAAGTTTAGAAACAGGTTACAATCCCGAAGCAGTTACAGTTTCCGAGCTTGCTGGTAGTTTTTCATCTGCCAGTGAAACAGGCGAAGAACCTGAAATTTCCGAACCTGTTACTCCAACTCCTAGTGTTCCTGATTCACCAAGAATAGAAAGAATTATCACCGAAAATCTTCCTGTTGGATTAATTTCTATAGAAGAACTTGTTCCAGAGGAAGAAATAGGCGTTTCTGATTCTGAAGATCTAATTACCCTTGATCTAAGGGAGCGTGAATCCATCTTTTACAGTCCTCCTAGAAGTGAATCTTGGTACCTTGCATTAACCAATTTTTTAGACAACTCAGTAGGTTTTTCTACACCTCGTACTCCTATTCCACCTAGAGGAATTCATTCTCCTGTAAATATGTCTGGTCAGTCATCTGTGTTTTCACAAAGTCCTGAATCATTTTTACATGGCGGTCCTTCTGTTCCTACTGGGTATCAATCACTTTCTGGTACCTTTGCGGGAGCATCTCCTCAACCCGTTGATCATGGGTTATTAGTTGGAAACAGTGGTAATGTACCATTGAGTATAGGTGACGTTTATATGATGTCAGGTTCAACTCCCATTAACCAACCTCAAGGTGGCCAATTACCGCCTGGGGGGCAACCTTCGTTAATGCCTGGGGGGCAACCTCAAGGTACTTCATTCGTGACTGGGGGGCAACCTCAAGGGTATCAACCCCAAGGGTATCAACCCCAGCCTCAATATGTACCCCAAAGTCAACCTCAGTATCAATATCAACCTCAAGGATGGCAACCTCAAGGATGGCAACCCCAAGGGTATCAACCCCAAGGGTATCAACCTCAAGGATACCAACCTCAAGGTCAAGGTCAACCCCAGTATTCGTATTTACCTCAAGGTTATCAACCTACGGGTCAATACCCTGGTCAAGGTTATCAACCACCTCAAGGGCAATCATATGGGACTGCACCTTACAGTTATCAACCCTATCCTCAATACGGCTATGGATCTCAGTATCCTCAACCTGTTACGAGTCAATACCCTGGAATGTTAACATGGGATCCGTCACAGGGTCAACAGATGTCGCAACCAAGTATACAGTCGGTACCTCAAGCAGGACAACCTGCAGTTCCTGGTCCACCCCAGCAACCGCAACCTGTCCAGTCAAGTGTTCAGACCCCTGTAACTTCTGTAGTTACTCAGCCGCCAATTGCACCTGGTACTCCACCTCACACGGCTGCAGCAACTACCGCTTCATCTACCATGCTTACTTCTGGAGTATCGGCAGCTCCGGTTTCTACTGTCCCTGTAACCACTCCTCAGACATCTGTACCGTTGTCTGGACCCACGGTTCAAACCACAGTCCAGATGCCTGTAGGCCAACCTGGTACAAGTACGGTTGTTACTACTCAACCTCAATTTGTTCAACCTCCGTACCAGGGACAGTATCAACCTGGGCAAGCTGCCCAACAACCGGTTTACCAGTATCAACCGTATCCTGGGTACACTTATCAACAACCTCAGCAACCCCAGTACGGTCCGGTTAATCCTGGTTTTCCAGGAGGATATAATATCCCAAATGCGACTCCTGTTCCTAGTTATCCTGGATATCCTCCTCCTGGGGCTGGTATTGTGACTCAGAGTTTTAGAGATCCTAACCGGCAGTTACCGTTTATTGCGACTTTAGATTTACCCGACTTGACGCGCCTAACGAACGATCCAATTCAATATCTTCAGTTCTGGCCGCCAATGCCAAATAAGTTGCCCAGCGATATACCCAAGTTCGAAGGTAAGTCTGGAGAGGATCCGTCTAATCACGTGATGACTTACCACCTCTGGTGTGCATCAAATTCCATCTCAGATGATTCCATCCGCTTACGTCTTTTCCAGCGTACACTCATTGGTCTCGCAGCCAAGTGGTACATTGAGTTACCACGGGCCTCTTTTTACAACTTTAGCCAGTTAGCTACCTCGTTCTTAACTCATTTTCAGTTACCAGTCAGATACGATAATGGTACAGAATTATTAACTTCGCTAAAACAATCGACATCCACGTACATTTCTGATCACATCCATGAGTGGAGACGTCGAAGGAGATTAGTGAAAGTTTTTATCCCGGACCAAATCTTAGCTGAATGGTTTGTCAAATCATTATTACCAAGAATTACTGAAGATGTAGCTAAGGCCGGAGTAGTTACTGAGGAGCAAGTCATTGCTCAGGCACAATACCTTGACTTAGTTTACACTCAGTCGGGTACGTTACACGAGAAAATTCCGGATCTTCCAAAGTCAAACCAAATCGCTGCTGCTCCTTCGGGATCTCATGCCGCTGATGGTATGATTGGTATCGTGACTACGAAGAGTAAGAAGAAGTCTTCCAAGACCTCCAATACTCCAATTATCACTTTGCCTGATTCTCCGACAGGAGAGTCTTCTCCTCCTGAACTTACCGCCGACATTCACGCTGTAGAGTCATCTACGGCCAAATCAAAAAACGGTGGAAAGAAGAAAGGAAAGAAGAAGGCTAAAGCAGACAAGGCTCCAAAGGAGAAAACGGAAAAGTCGGAAACCAATGACGAAAAACGCAAACCTCGATATCCTTGTCTTATTTGTGAAGAAGATCATTTTACGAGAGACTGCCCTCATCGGGCCGAGGTAGTGAAAATAGTCAAAGGTTCTCCCACTCCTGCTGTGTTAAAAAATCCATTTCCAGAGCAGGAGAATAAGATGATAGGTTCTTCTTCGAATGCCAGTGAAGAACCCATTTTGATGATGTCTCATGTCAGGATTGCGACTCGATCGCAAGATTATGGTAGTAAGGCTCCTGTTGATGGTAAGGAAGCAGAATCTTCTCACTCTAACCCATCAACCTCAGCTCCTGGTTCCGATCCACTACAGATCGAAAAACCTAACC
Organism: Pinus tabuliformis; assembly: GCA_031772625.1. Taxonomy (NCBI): domain Eukaryota; kingdom Viridiplantae; phylum Streptophyta; class Pinopsida; order Pinales; family Pinaceae; genus Pinus; species Pinus tabuliformis. The sequence continues at coordinate 1,301,972,191 of CM062820.1, forward strand.
CAGACTTAGTGATTAAGCCGCCCGCCAAGGGTGTACTTCGAAGGTCTGCTTTCAATCCACATGCGAGAGCAGCCCAGAATTACAACATTGTTGAAGACTTAGCTGTTTCACCTTCAGCAATGTCGGCACTCGAAGTGCTGCAATCATGTCCAGCGCAACGAAAATTGCTTTTGTCGGCTATTGGAGCTGTCGATGTTCAGGACCCGAACCTAATGATCTTTGATCTAGAAAGTAGTACACCGCGTCTCCCCCATCAAATGGCTTTCCAAATTCCAGTGATAGTCAAAAACAGGCCTATTCATCGGACTGTGATTGATGAGGGAGCTTCTACGTGTATTATGTCGATTCAATGTTGGAGATCGCTTGGTTCTCCTTCGTTGAACCAATCCCCCACCATCCTTAAGGCCTTTGATGGCCGTGGGTTCCGTCCGTTTGGTATTCTACAAGAATTGCCTATAGGGGTCGAAGGTAAAACCGTTAGTCTGGATGTGGAAGTGGTTGATGCCCCTCTAGACTACAACCTTCTTTTGGGTCGAAGTTGGTCATATGCTATGACAGCGGTCGTTTCATCGGTCTTCAGAGTCATTAAGTTTCCACATAACGGTAAGATCGTGACTATTGATCAGCTGACATACTTTTCATCCGACCCAACCTCTTCAGAAACTATCCAGCATGTTGGTAAAACGACAATCCCTTATAGGGACATTGGTGTAGGTTTAGTTAAGGATTCCGGTTTACTGGGAACTTTTCCTCTCCCTCCACTCAATGCAGACCCTTCGTTTGCAACGATTCATATGATCACGTCAGAAAACATTATTTATGATGATCCTTGGTATGTTCCCTCTGACTCTGAGCTAGACTCACTCGGTGATGTTATGCCGTTGAGTCCGTATGAGATTGCTTATGAAGCTCTTATGTCTTTTACCGACTTTCATTCAACCGAAATCGACCAAATGAATGTGGTCAGTGAAGAGTCACTTTTCACCTCACCCTTAGAACGGATAACGTTTCCCGAAGAAGTGTCATCTGACGAACAACTTCGCGAAATCCTAAGTGTAGATGATCTACCATGGGAAGATCTCCATCACAGATCTTCGTTTTTACCTAAGGATGATGCATTTGAAAATGATTTTTCATCTATCTTTACCGCTGAATATGTCAAAGACGCTCAGGATCCAACGAAACATTCTGATTCAGAGCTGAATTTAGGGAATATTTCTCGTACTATTCCCATTGATATTTCAGTGAAGCCCGGAATCGAGGAGAACATTCATATAGGTGCCGCATGTACTGAAGAAGAAATCCAAACTTACAAGGCCCTATTCCAAGAATTCCGCGACGTGTTTGCCTGGTCTTACGAGGAAATGCCGGGAATTGATCCTGCCATTGTTGTTCATGAAATCAAAACCTACCCGGATGCTAAACCCATTCGGCAACGGTTGCGTCAGATTCACCCTCGAAAAGCGGCTGCGATTAAAGCAGAAGTCGAAAAGCTGTTGAAAGCAGGTTTCATTTATCCAATCCCGTTAACGGATTGGGTATCGAATATTGTTCCCGTCAATAAAAAACAAGGAACAATAAGAATCTGTATCGACTATAGGGATATAAATCGAGCTTGTCCAAAAGACAACTATCCTACGCCTTATATCGATCAAATTATTGATGATTGTGCCGGAAGTGAGATGTTTTCCTTCATGGATGGTTTCTCAGGCTATAATCAAATCAATATTCTACCTGCCGACCAACCAAAAACGGCATTCATTTGTCCATGGGGGACATTTGCTTATTGCAAGTTACCTTTTGGACTTAAGAATGCCGGGGCCACTTTTCAACGGGCGATGTCTTATGCATTTCATGACATCAAGCACATTGTGCAACCCTATCTCGATGATTTGCCTGCTCATTCTTTACAACGAGCTGATCACCTTGTCCACCTACGAGCAATCTTTATGAGGTGTAGGCATTATCGGATTCGGTTGAATCCCCACAAGTGTGTTTTCTGTATAGAAACAGGTCGATTGCTGGGATTTGTTGTTTCAAAAGCCGGCATTCGCGTCGATCCCTCGAAAGTCGAGGCTATCATCAAATTGCCTCCTCCTTCGAGTTTGCGCCAACTCCAAAGTTTGCAAGGGAAAGCGAACTTTTTACGCCGATTCATCCCAAACTACGCCGAGGTCACTAAAGGTTTTACACGGTTGTTGAAACAGAACGCACAATTCTTTTGGGACGAGATTGCCCAACAATCTTTTGATGCACTTAAACACGCGTTGACCCATGCACCGTTATTGCATCCTCCCAACTACAACCAGGACTACTTCTTATACCTCGCAGCTTCGCATTCCACCATTGGAATGGTGTTAGTTCAAGAAGATGAATTCAAAGCAGAGCATGTGATATATTATCTTAGTAGAACCTTAAATCCCACTGAGTTAAAATATTCGCATGTGGAGAAATTGGCCCTGGCAGCCGTTCAAGCTGTCCAGCGTTTTCGTCACTACATTCTTCTCCGCAAGACTACAGTTATTTCGGATTGCAACCCTATGATTTATATTTTGACAAAACAACTGCTAGGGGGCAAGTACTCTAAATGGATTGTTATCCTGCAAGAGTTCGACTTGGAGTTCGAGAAGTCCAAGTCTAAGAAATCTTTAGTTTTTGCGGAATTGATGTGTGATTTCCCGAGTGCTGACACAGAGACTGTGGCAGAGGAGTCCATTGCGGACGAATCTTTGTTTCTTATTAGCACTTTAGATCCGTGGTATGGGGATATAATCATCTATCTCCAAACCCAAACCTTTCGGCCTGAAGCTTCCAAGGAAGACCGTCGAAAAATTCGGTTTCGATCCCAGCAATACAGAATTATTGGAGATACACTTTATCGCCGGGGGGCAGACTTAGTTTTTCGACGTTGTTTAACTCACGAAGAGGCTGAGAGAGTTTTGAATGATTGTCACTCTGGAGCATGTGGCGGTCATATGTCTGGGTATGCCACAGCTCAGAAGGTGTTGCGCGCTGGCTATTTCTGGCCGTCTATGTTTAAAGATTGTATCCTTGCTGTCAGAACATGCCACAACTGTCAAGTGTTTGATCGAAAGATGCGCGCTCCACCTGCTCCTCTCCACCCTATAATTGCCGCTGGTCCATTCGCCAAATGGGGCATTGACTTTATTACTTGTAACCCTCACTCGGCCGGGGGGCATGCGTATATCATCCTCGCGGTTGATTATTTTACAAAATGGGCCGAGGCGATGCCTACATTCGACGCAAGCGGCAAGACAGCTGCAGTTTTCGTATTCAATCATATCATAACTAGGTTTGGTGTCCCACAAGCAATCATTACTGACCATGGGAGCCATTTTCGAAACGTCATGATGACTGAGCTTACAAGCCAGCTTGGTTTGCGCCACGATAGCTCTACTCCTTATTATCCGCAAGCCAACGGTTTGGTTGAGTCAATCAACAAAGTTCTAGTCATCATGATTCGACGGATCATTGGTATCCATCGAACGAATTGGCATAACATGTTATTTTCGGCGCTATGGGCATATCGAACTTCAGTGAAAAATTCAACAGGTTTCACCCCTTTCCAGCTAGTTTATGGCTTAGAAGCTGTGTTACCTATTGAATGCGAAATCCCATCACTTCAAATGGCTGTCGAATTACTTCCAGCTACTTCCGAAGAGGAGAAACGGTTATTATACTTGGCTAAATTAGATGAGACTCGACGTGACGCTACTTTAGCTATCGAGACTCACGCGAAACGAATGAAAGCTCAGTACGATAAAAATGTAACCCCTCGAAGTTTTTCGGAAGGAGACCTAGTACTATTATATGATCAAGCTAACGATAAGCTAGGTGCCGGAAAATTCGTTCCCATGTGGCATGGGCCCTACATTGTAAAGCGAAAGCTAGCAAAAGGGGCTTATGAGTTAGTTGATTTTGATGGGGACTCTTTGGGTAAACCCAGAAATGGACTTTACCTAAAGAGGTATTATGCTTAAAATGATGGGTATGGAGAAATTTTTAGATAGGTTAGATTTCCTTTCTAGCTAGCAAGTGTGTTAGTTTAGTCAGTGTGCTTAGCTTAGCGAGTGTGGTTTTTCGTCATTATTCTGGCTTATCTTGGTTTTACTCTTGATATTGTAGATGTCGACGCCTCTCCAAACATACATTGGATTTGCTGATGGTGCTTGTCGTAATACACGGAATATCTCTTCCGCAGCTTGGGTTATCTATTCGCCCTCTGACGAGTTAGTTTCTATGCATGGGGTAAGCCTCGGTCAAACAACGAATAACATTGCAGAATACAGCGCAGTGGTTGAATTATTATCCGAATCTATTTCATTTGGAATTCGACGTTTGATAGTGAGGTTAGATTCTGAACTTGTTGTATTACAGCTTAATAGAGTTTATGCCATTAGGAATCCTGTGTTATTAAGGTTGTTTTTGAGAGTGCGTCTCTTGGAACGTGAATTTGATTACATTGAATATCAACATATTCCAAGGTCTTTGAATACATTAGCAGATGCAATTGCTTCTCGAATGTTGGACAGACATTTATAATAATCATGCAAGTAAATTTAAAAACATTTCATCACATATGTTAAACAAGATAAGCCGGTAATAGTGATATATATAGATAGAAGTGTGTCAAAAAATATATACATCGTCTTCGATCATAGGTTTAAAACACCTTATGATCGGCAAAATGATAGTACAAAAAGTCAAAAATGTCACATGTGACTACAAAAGTGACTAGTCAATCACTGGTGGTGCTCTCTGTACGACACCACTGCGCGGGCTACCTTACGCAAAAATCTCCTAAACGGTCCAGGGACCGCGACTACGAAGCGCTGAAGCCTGATAGGAATGTCGTCCATAGTAGTCTCAGGTATATCTGCCGTGAGACGCTCTAGATCATGCTCCAACTCAGCTAGTACTTCTGCTGTCGCATCCTGTGGGGCCGGTACCGGTGCAGCTGGATGTAGTCTATCATAAGGCCGGAGGTTGGCTGGACGCTGTGGACCAACATCTGCATTTTGAAAAAGTTTACTATTAATTTTGAGACGATATATATAAAAAATACAAAAAATACATAACTAGAAAACTTGTGAAAATAAAAAGTACCTCTGTCGTCCCATTGTTCTCCCTGTGGAAGAACCATGTCCGGATCACCTCTGAAATCCATTCCGGCATACGGAAAGTCCTGTATCACAAAAAGCTGGCCCTCTAACCAGTCAAAATAACTATCTGAGAATCGAACTACTGTCGCGCCCTCGTCAGGATGCCGGGCCATCACCGCAACCCATCGTATCAGCTTTGGCTGCCGAGGACCCAAGATATCAACAGTGAGTTGCTGAGGGATCAGCATTGGAATTCTCTCCAAGGCAAAGCTCACGACTATAGGCCCATATCCAAAAGTCTTTAGTCGTCCGTTCTTTGCCTTGGTCAGTTGGCTCTTCATATGAGCCGACACAGCTTCACACCAGTTGAAAATGGTGCCTTGGTAACAGTCAATTGCCATCCGCATTTGGGATCCGGAAGCAATGTGTAAAGCGGCCGCGCCGCAAATTCTGGTAACCGTGAACGCTATGACTTTGAGTTCCGGTAGAGTGATGTGTTTTATCTCTATGCCTTTTGAATGGTGAGCCCCACGTGTGCACCAATCCTCGCGGAGACTATCAAGGGATTGGCCACCCGGCCTAGTCCCCGCAAGACTGAGTTGCTCACCTCTGTTTGGCAAGCCAGTGAGAAAGTATACATCCGAGGGCTCTATCTCGAGCTGGTGCCCTCCTATGTAAAAGCATTGTTCTTGTACGTTCCATCGCTCAACCAGCCATTCCAAGAATCTTACCTGGCCCCTCATGCCCGGTATGGTCCAATATTTGTATAATCCGCATGCTCTTAGGGCATCCAGGGAAGGTTGATGATTTATTGCAGCTTCATCTTCCTCTACATGCTCTCTTTCTCTCCAGTCTAACATGATTAATGCCCTGCATATAAAAAATAGCAATTAGAAATTGATTTGGGAATTTTTGGTGGTTTTTTGAGAGAGTTGGGGTTTTGAAATGCGCGTTTCTCGGAGGACGCACCCCGGCTTTGTAGCACAGGGCGCCCGGACGCATCTGGCCTGAAGGCGGGCTGCGTCTTCCGACCGTTTTCCCGTATGAGAAAAAGTCGGGGGACGCAGGTCACCCGAAGGGCACCTGCGTCCGCCGAGAGGCGCATTCCAAAACCAAAACCCCCCCAAAAAATGAAACTAAAACCTAAAAATTGATTCTAAACGGATAGAAATGCAGAGTAGGATGTGTAAAATACCTGGATAAGACGGCGTTCGATTCCGACGGTCAGATTTTCCGCAGCGACCACGGGAAGTTTCTTGTCAAAAGCTCCTTTTTCAACCTCAACAGTGAAACGGTAAAAATGATATGGTAAAAGGTCTTTTTATAGGTTTTTTGGATGAATTAGTTCATTTTTTACCATGAAAAGATGTTTTTGAATGTATTTTTGCCTATTTTAAACAGGTATGAGTAATGTGTTGCTTTTGTGCAGGACAAAGGGATTTCGAGGGAAATTGTAATTTTTCACAAACAAAAATATCAGAGTCATCTTTTAAGCCCTTTTCTGACTCCTAAAACATGAAAAGATCGCCGAGTGTTTCTTTTTCACTCGTTAAAACGGAATTAAAAGACGGTCCCCTTTTAGCTCTTTTCTGACCGCAAAATCAGGAAAAGATTGCCGGGTTTTTGTCGTTTCGAACTCGATAAGGAAATAAAACGACGTGTCCTTGATCGCTTTTTACTTTTCAGGTTAACGACACTATTATGAAAGTACTCCTTGGTCGCAAGATCAAGCGGTTCCCCCAGGTATTATTTTATACTTTTTCGGGCTTGAGGGACACAAATATACGAAAAAGTTCAACGTGGAGTCTCCTTTAGTTTTTTCAGACTCTCTAAAAATGAAAAACGCCGAGTTTCTCCTATACTGGACTCGTTAAACTTTTACAGTAGAGGACCTGTTCAATTACAAACAGGAACGAACCACTCCTTCCTAGGGTTCGAATTTAAACTAGGTTGGACTCGTCCGAAGGATGAGCTTATAATCAAGCATATGTTATCCTCCTCAAGCTTGTTAAAAATAAAGAGGTACTTGCCAGAAATGGTGGGGGAAAAGAGAGAAGAATGAACCTGTTTGTCACCTTTTGTCTCAGAAGAAACTTTATTACCACTCTTGAACACGACACTTTTCATTCACCTGGGTTGGGAAATCTTTTACCTCACAGTTGACCAAATCACTTTGAAAGTCTTTAACCGGGTTTCGGGGATTAACTTTGAGTTATTCGTCACCAAGCCATCTGTTGTGTCGTTATGTGTTCAAGAGGTCTGCAAGCAAAAACTTTCATCTGCAAAATACTTGTCATCCATTTGACCATCCCTGAGTCAGTCCTTACAGCAACATTTCTTCAACTTGAACAATGATTTCGTGTTGCGGGCTTGCCTGCAACGGGTCGCTTTCTATCGACATCGACACATTATCTAGAAAGATGACTTAGGAATCGACAGTACCTTGAAGTCTGCATGCATCAATGGCAGGTTTCTCGCCTTTGACGTCAGTTTACATCATTGACTTTCGATCAAAGGATTCCGTGAAGTGTTCGACATCAAAACATCTATTCACATTTCACGGGTTGTGCTTGGTACTTTGAGAACCATTGACATTACTGGTGGTCTCTCTCACGCTTGTTAACAGTTTACATCATCGACTGGTAATCAAGTGGTTTCTAACATGTTCGACATCGAATCATTTAATCACATGGCTAGAATCGTACCAATTCGGGAAGTAGAAGTGAAGACCCTGGATCTAGTTTCTACCATCCAGGCTGCGAGGAGTTTTGTATTCATTATCTATGTAGACTAATCATAAACAGATGGCTGCGTCCATACTGTGTCTACAAAAGTCTATAAAAATGATGTACTGCAAGATCATTCCTGTATCAGAATAGTTAGTCCATTAGTTAAAGTTTTGAATCTGAGTATGGGAATGCCTACCTCAGTGATGATATAATCTTATCCATGTATTTTGTGTTGAAAATTGCAGGTTCCAACCAGGCCATCCACAAGACAATCCTTGAAATGATAAAGCGCTTCACCCTTCCTAGAATTACAAAACCCTATTCTATTCCAGGCTTCGCACTTTAGGGGGCAATCTGTTACACTAAAAAATGTCACCTTGACTACTTACAGTTAGTATGGCTCAAATCAACAGTCATGCTACCCTCTTAGGCAAGTCTCATGCCTCTGTTATCCATCTCAAACTCAAAGAAGAGAGAAAGTCTTGTAAAAACTATGTTTATCTCTGGGGTCGCAGGTTCTCTCTAGCCTTACCTGCGGGGACGCTGACCATGTTCACAAAATCTGCGTCCATGGACGCTCTGTATGTTAAAGGACAGGTGCGTCCCTCTGTAAAAGGCAAAATGCGCGAGTTTTATCTTGAAAAAGTTACTTGTGGTTACTTCTAGAACATTCTAGAGGTCGGTTTGATGAAATGGATGCGCCTCCAGTTGGTTCATGTATCTCTATTAAGGGGGAACTTATCCCATCAATAAGGGAGCTATCCCACCCAAAGAGGGGGATGATCCCATTGATAGTGGACCTGAATAACCTCTTTACAGCACTATAAATAAAGGCATTGAGCCAGAAGGAGAGGAGGTTGGAGCTATACATTTTCTTTGGGTAAATGCTGCAGGATTTAGGTCTTCCATTAGAGCCTTTGTGAGGAGAGATTGTCTTCACTTGATTCTACTTGGGAGAGGGTGAGCTTTGTCAAAGTAGAGGAAAACCCTTGATGGACCCTGGGAGGAACTTGCACAACACCAAGGCCAGGTTGTAAGAGTTTCTTTGTTTCGTTATTAATACAAACTGGTTTATTTTTCTCAATAGCTTGTGTTAATGAGTTATTTCATGTGTTCCTTGGTCTGCATGTTGAATATATGTTTTATTATATGAAATGCAAGTGCTTGGTAATTGTTTGATTGTTTGTGGTTGCAGGAATTGACTTGAAGGAGGAGCTCATCCGGATCGTCAAGAACGGACTTCAACAACAGCGTTTTGGAATAAGGTAAGCCTAAACACTTGTAGTTTTCATGTTGTAAAAGGTGTATTTAGAGAAAGATCACTCCATTTTGTCTTGTTTGTCATTAGAACGTCTTAGACTTCTAGGAAGGTCAGTCGTGTCCGCACCCTTGACAAATTCCGTGTGACACTATAGCTCTCAGGTTAGGGCCCAACCTGAGAGCCATAGATCCCCTCTGTTGTAGTGTTGTTTCCATTTCGTTTCAGCACTTTGAGTTTTACTTTCACATGCACTTCGGATTTACATGTTGTTAATTTAGTCTTTTTCATGAGTTTAGATAGGATTTGTTTATGGTGAATTTGTTTCCAATTGCTTAGGTTAGAAGAGGATAGATATAATCTATTGGAGCTCCAGCAAAAAGGTTGTTAAGGCTCACTGCCATCTCTCTTAGGGATTGGGGTACAGTCCATAGCCAACCACCAAAAATACGCATTTCTTTACTTTATGATTGCTGCAACACAGTCACGGTTATGTTAGATGCTTCCATGTAATTCACACCAGCACCACACACCTTCATCACAGCTTCATGCACATTCTTCTTCGCGTTTTGGATTGCTGTTCATTGAATTCATAGCACAGGTAGTCTAGGTTAATGCATTTTCGTCTTGGTGACAGTCATAAGCATTTGTTTCATTTACACTGCTCTCTCTCGTTCCATTACCTTCTCCTTCATCTTGATCACGCATGCAACTACATCCTTGACCTCTGCCCCGCTCTGTTATCTCCCAAAGTCTTCCACTCCTCACGTAACTTCATTCTCTAGCCCTTTCGTTGACATAGCCCTCTATCTTCCAACCTACTCCCTACACTCATTCCCCATCCTATTCCTCCACTTCTGAGCCATCACCAGCCTTATCCCTACCTTACACATCTCCCCCTACCATTCCATCACTCCACCATCACTTCAAACACCCACGGTAGGTCATCCTGTAGCAATTTGTAGACATCCTGTAGAAACCTCTGAGTTTCCTGTAGGATCCCCTGCAGACATCCTGTAGGAGGCCACTCACTCGGTTGCTGAGCTTCTGAACGTGAGGAACCTCTGTGGACGGATGCTAAGGATCCCTAAGGACCTCTCCTAGCCTCCCCAACCTTTCCCACGCTTTCCTTCCTTCTCCATCCCATCTGCACAACCAAACCCTAATTAGCACAAAATCACAATCATTCCATCTACTTAAAGAAAAAATACAAAAACATGTCTTTTATGATGCAAGTAGCTTAGATCCATTCATTTTCACTTATTAGAGGTAATGGCAGCATTGGTAGAAGTTTCATTCACATTCTTTGCATTATAGAGGTTAGACTAGTCAAATTAGGGTTTCCTAGGTTTACATGCTTTGATTTGCTTTCAGTTCATTTTTGTCAAGTAAAGTAGCTTTCCTTTGAGAATAGCTTTCGTCCATCAATTAGAAAGCTTCTTCTGAGAGCCTATAGAATTTGGCTTGAGCCCTAGCGGACTTGTGCCGGCTGACCAAGTGACAGCTACGACAAGAGCTAGTACTTGTGCATACAGCACCATCGCTTCCAAGTTTGTACGAACTACCGTGTTGATAAAATTAAGAGACAGGAAGCCCCAGGAGTTGTAGCATTATTGCTACAATACTGGAGCTCACCAGTTCCAGCAAACTCTAATGCAATGATGGGAAGTGATTGCGGGAAAGAGCTATGATGACAGGGTAGTGGGGACCAACAGTCCAAATATGGCAACGGTCTCAAAGAAGAAATAAGTACTCCTCCTCGAAACTCCTTCACCACCTTTTCTTCCATTTCATCCTTGTCCACTTAGCTGCAGCAAGCTCTTTGTCACCACCATAGCCTCGAAACCATCATTCTCCATTGGTTTCATCCATCCTCCTGCCATCGGCATTCTACAGGAGCACTTACAAGTTCTACAGGAGCACCTACAGGCAGTTCTACAGGAGCGCTAGTACGCTGATTTTAAGGAGAAAACACAGGGTTTTGCTCGATTTTTGGCTTGAGGAGGTAGGTTCTGTGCATACCCACCTTGATTAAGAATATGTGAAAGGAATGATTAATTTTAAGGAGGAATTGAGTCCATAGAAGAAGAGGAACTACATAAAAAATTTCTGCTTGTTTTCTTAAAAGAAACCATAGTTTTCTCTGTTTTCTCTGTTTTCCTGTTTCTTAAAAATTCTTGTCTCCATGTCTACCTTGGGTGTTCAAAAGGGGTATAAGCACAATGACATGGGGATTCATGAGGAAGGAGCCTACAAATTTAGCCAGGATCCATGAACATCCCGCAATAGTAGCCATCTTTACCAGAGCAAATTGGATGCCAATTTTTGAGAAATTCTGAGGGTTTGATGAAGAAGTGGCTTAGGAGTTTTCCCTTTCTTTAGTCCCTCACTCAAGGACACATGCCACTATTACTTTGAGAGGTATCTCCATGGAAATCACCCCAGAATTTATCAGTAGGGTTACCACCCTTCCTCTTGGATTACCTTGAAGCAAAGATAAAAAGCCAATTGGACAGTCTGCCAAGAAAAACTTCTTCCAAAATAATGAACATCCTGTAGAAGACAAAAATGGAATTAGAAGGACAAGCATACCTTACCCGTGGGATGAGGTCAGTTACCAGATTATCAAATATATTTCCTATAAAGGGAGGTATAGAATAGTTTATGGCTATCATTTTAGACTTCTCCATGAGCTGAGATATGGCATGGATACTCCAACACCCTAGAAACTCAGCATCCCCTATTTTCTCCTGCAGACCCTCATAGACTCCAGCATTAAGTTGAAGGCAGGAGGTCCAGATCAGTTGGCTCACCATTGGTTAATTAAACTGTTAGTGGAAGAAGCTCTCCATACCTTCACAATCCCCATATCATGGGAAATATTCCGAAACATGACAACAGAAGATGATGTAAAGGTCCTCACATATGATCTCATTCCTTTTGATAGTGAGGGGGAAGAGTAGCAAGGGGGAGAAGGGGAGGAAACTAAGGAACAAACAGAGGAGGAAGACACAAAAACAGAGAAGGAGAAAACCAAAACAAAGGAGGAAGAAACCAAAACAGAATAAAAGGAAACAAAACCAGCAGAGACAGAGAAAAAGATAGAAGGAGAGGAAAAAGGGGTAGAAAAAATAGGAGTGTCTCTTCAAACCCTAGAAATGGAGGCAGAAGCTGCTCTCGCTACCCTTAGCACCCCAATTAAACCCAAACAAAAGAGGAAGAGGTAGACCTCAATGTATTTTAGGGCTCGGAAGAGCACAAGGATCAAACAATGGAAGCCCTAACCTTCTTCTAAAGTGCCCATTGTAATTAAAGATTCACCCATTGTCAAAGGGGAAGAATGTACCTCTAAAACCCCTATCACATATGAAAGAGAGACTCCTAGATCTTCTAGTTGGAAGGAAAGAGTGCAACTACAAGACTCAAAAACGGTTCCCCAGGAGGCATAGAGTGTTCTACAGGAGACCTTGTCAAGACTACAAGAGACTGAAAAACTTGAAGAAAGACTAGAAGGACAGTCACAGTGGAAGGTGGAAGCAATAGAGACTCAAGAACCTGATCCCCAGCCTAGTTTGGGCTCTTAATACAATCTTCTTGAGGGGGGAAAATCATTCCACAGAAATTTTCAATCCCACTTTTCTTTGAGTTGGAGAAAGAGAGAATAAGGAGCCATAGGTGGATGCAAATCGCCAAATCCAAGGGAGTAGAGGATATTGGCCACATGGAGAACAAGCTTATAGAAATGGGCAGGGAGTTAAGTGTTGTAAGACATAGAGAGGAAATCACAAGAACACACTTGGAAACAGAAAATGCATTACTTAGAAGACATCTTCAAGAGAGGGAGACACAACTAGCGTGCATGGCCAACTGGTCTATGGATCCACTATAGTGTAGAACACTAGCAAAATCATATGGATTATACCTCAAGGACCAGTGGCTGCAGTTTCAGATAAAGACTTTGGGACAGAGAGGCACAATGCCTTTCAAAGATTATAGATAGTTTATGGACCTATGTGACCAAAGTTCAACATAAGACAAGGCAAAAATAGTAGAGTTCTATTTGCATAACATGGCCCTTACCAATATGAACGTGTGGGACCCCAATGCTAGGCTAGGGGACCTACAACTAATGGCCATGGCATCATAGATAAATCATGAAGAATTAAGGGCAGCAGAGATAAGGAAGTTGATGATAAAGGTGCAAAATGAGCCCTTGATGATCAGAGATGAGCCATCAAACCCCATGGCTCTCATCAGCACACACGGGATACTTGAAAATAATCCAAAAATTTCCCCTAAGTATATCAATGATCAAGCTCAGGCCATTGCACATTTTTAGGAAATGGAAAGGTTACTTGGAGATGATTGTATTCATGCTTGTATGAGGAGGTGGAACACCCTACCACATAGTCTATAGATCAGAGAGTATCACTTCCCAACAAGGATGAAAGAAGCATTAAGGAGAGTGCCACTGTACAAGATCTTTATGCAGAATTTGAAGATCAATTGGGTTGGCCTCAAATTGAGTCCTCCACTGCTGCTAGGCCTACTAGAAGGTAGAAAAGAGGAAGAAGAACAACAGTAGTGGGAAGAGGTGGAAAGAAAGGTAGGATTCCATGACAAAGAAGAGGACCTCACATCAGAAGCATGGGATGTCAGGGAGGCAATCAAGGTCATCAACTATTAGGAGATGGATTGAGTTGCTTAGAGGATGAACAACACCTTCAGTAGGGGGGTGATGATAAGCCCCATAAATCGGTAAATATATGGGCTCATTTTGCCTCCTAACATAGTTTAATCAACCATTCTCATTAGCTTATTGCATGTATTTTTATTATATTTATGCTTATGGAGTGAGTTGGGTTGGTCATTATGCCATGGAGTCTAATATGTGTTTAATGAAAATTTTTGTTCAATTTTGGAGATAAAGTCAAATATTTAATGGAAAATTGGTAGCAATAATTAAAAATAGACAAGGGAGAGGATTTATAGGAGGGTATCCCCCTCATTTATGAATCCCCAATTATGAATTAGTTGCTGTTAGATAAATTTCTTTCTTGGTTAAGAATAGGTTGCTTTTGGTGATTCAGAAGGTTGTTTCCATTTGAGTTTTCCATAGTAGGTAGAAAAATGATAGAAAGAAGATATGAAAGGAAATTAAAGAGCCTTGGCCTCCTTTCCTCCCTTTGGGACCATGAACTGAGGCCAAGACCCTCTTGCTGCCACCAAAAACACATATTTGCATTTTCCATAGGATTTCTAGTGTTGCAGTTGTTAGAAGGTTAATGCTTTGCTTTAGATCTCTTTCACCATGCTCATTTCTATTTTGCAATAAGTTTCCTTCCATGCTTTCTCTCATTATAACATTTTTTAGCATTTCTTTCCATAGCTCATAATCTAGATTAGCTTGATGCAAAATTCTGTTTTTTGATGTACTTAGTTTCCTTTCTTGCTTAATCTCATTGTTTGATTTTTCAGTTCTCTTGTAGCAAATCTCTTCTCACAACAAGTTAGCCAATCATCCATCACAATCTCTCTTTGATCTATGCCCCACAAGTCACCCAGAGTTCATTCCAAATCTGCCCTAGTTTTCTGCACTTTTCCTTAGACTTTTGTTTCTTTCCGTGAATAAATCCGACCATATTTCTCTCTCCTAATCATCCTTGGTCGACCCTAGACACCTTATCACATCATCCTAGCCTTCAGCTACCCTTTCCACCCGCTTTCCTACCTTCAAAACCTCCAAAACGGCTCTCGGCATCCTCTGTAGACCTCTTGTAGATCCCCTGCAGCCTTCTGTAGATTTTCTTGTAGGTTTCTTTTTGAAGTCTGATTGTAGGAAAAGTGTCTAGAAGGTCACCTGAGACCTCCTGGGACCCATCCACACCATCCAACACCTCTGCAAATCCCAAATTTTCCCTCCATCGCCACCTAATTGCTGCCACATTCACAATCAAATAAATTACATGCATGACAATTCCACATAAAAATACATAAAAACCCAAAAGATGTTTTTTGCTCATATACTTCTATAAATAGATTGATTATATGTTTTTTACCTTCTGAGTAGGTGATGGCATTCATTTCATGGTTTTTCATTTCTCTTTCTGCAAAAGTAGGATTAGTTGGTTAAATAGGGTTTTCTAGGTTTACTTTACATTTCGGTCTTCTTTTCCTTTCTGCAAGTAGAGTAGCCTTTGTAAAGTAAGTTTTACTTTCTATATGAAGCTTCTTTTGAAATCCATAGAGGTTGGCTTGAGCTCCTAGTGATCTTCCACCAGCTAACCAAGTGATAGCCTGTAGTAAGAACTAGTACTCGGGCATATAGCACCCTCGCTTCCAAGTTTGTTACGAGCTACCAAGTTGATAAAAGTAAAGTAGGAAGCCCAGGAGTTGCAACATTATTGCTGCAACACTAGTGCTCACCACTTTTTGGCACCTTTGCCGGGGAAGAATCAGAGTATTTTGTGATTATTGCTTTCTTCTATTTCTCTATCGAAACATTCTGCTAAGTACTTTATTTCAGCAAAAGTAGATTAGTCATTTCCTTGCTTTCAGTTTTGCATTTCATTTGCTTTCCTTTTCAGTTCTACAATTTCATTTCAGCAAGTTCATTTCAGTTAATTGTAGTTTTTTTGTTCAATCAATTTCAGTTTTGCAGGTACAAGCAGTGAGAAAAAACAAAAACCAACCAAAAATATTTCCTTTCATGCCTCGTAGGAACATAGATAATTCAGGAAAATTCTTGCCTAACACCCCCATTACATCACATAGCCACCCTTATCTATTCTTCGGTGGCAGTGATCAAGAAGAACCTTTAAGTGAACAACCAAAGATTTTTGAAGAACTTATAGGGGAAGAAGAAGAAGAATACATCCCTCTTGAGACAATGGCTAAAAACAGAAATTCTAGGGGGAATGGAGAAAGAGTAGAGGGTACCTTTCCCATCCGAGAGACCAATGGGGACACTAAAATGAATAACATAAGCCCTTCATCCTTACCGCACTTCCATGGTTTGACCACAGAAGATCCTGACACCTTCTTATTTGAGTTTACTGTCATTTGTCGAACCTATGACTATGCAGAAGATGAGCAAGGGTTGAAACTATTTCCTTCTACTCTCTAGGATGCAGCAATGCGTTGGTTCATGGGGTTACCTGGCAATAGCATCAAAACTTGGGCTTAGATGCAGCAGGCCTTTAACAACTAATACCGAGACTACTGTACGTCAAAAGATACCAAGGAAGAAATCTTTCGAATGACCATGGGAAGTGATGAATCCTTGGAAGATTATGAAGAGAGGTTCTAGCTTAGTTACAAAAGGGCCAGGTGTACACTTGACCCTGAATCTCTGAAGTTGATCCTACTCAGGGGAATTTCGGAAGACCTTCTAGACACCCTCCATTTACTGGCTAGGGGAGATACCTACCAACTACCGTATGAGGACATAAAGACTATCTTTAGAAATCATTCTAGAGTAGCAAGAAAGAGACGTGGGGGAGTCAACCCATAGCCAGTACCTCCTCATCCAATTCATCCATCAAAGGTAAACTTGGAAACATGTTGGAAGACTTTAAGAGTGAGATGCTATACACTCTTTCCATGCAAATGGATACCTTACATATCAAAAGGAAACAAGAGGAAGTAGATAGGGCTTCGGCCATTTTTTGTCCTAGGTGCACCAAGAGGCATCCTAGGAACGAATGCCAATTGAACTCTATAGAAGTTTGTTCAATCTGTAGAGAAGATCATTCTACAGACAAGTGCCCTTCCTTGCCTGGACTTAAAGCTGTATAATAGGGGGCCGAACGAGCCACTAAACCACTCTATTTCATGAACTAGAGGAGACCTCATGGACCTAGACCATACCAGCAGGGGATGCAAGGGACATCACAGGCATACTACAACCCCAACCAAGTCACTCCCATACCTTCTTGGGGACCTCCTACTTATCCTTCCTGGTCCACACCTCCTCCTTGGTCCTATCCATCTCAGTATCATGCCCAACCAGCCGCTCATTCATTTCAATCCTATGCTCATACACAACCTCAGTGGAATGCAACTCATCAGGGGTGGAGGCCCCATTACAACTCTCCTCCCGCTCTTTCGCCTCCACCACCTGCTCAACCACAACCATTGCCTCCTGCTCCACTAAGATAACCCCAATTGTCTACCCAACCGAACCTGAACCCAAACAATAGACAAGCTCAACAAGTATATAGTGGGGAACCATTATGTCCAACTTATGTTGTGGAGATTCAAGAGATTAACCTGTGATCTGGGAAGGTCCTCCCAAATAGCCAGCCTCACCTTAAGGAGGTTGAGGAAGATAAAGAAGAAGGTGAACCTAAAGCAATTCCACCAACATAGCCCACCCCAGAAGAAACTGAACTTCTGGGAGAATTGAAACAGTATGTGTAAAGATACCACTTCTCCAAGCCATAAAATATGTGCCTATATACAATAGGATGATCAAAGAGAACTGTTTTAGGCACTAGGCAGGTGCAAGAGAGATGCCCCAACCATCAATGTGATAGGATAACTATCCGACCTGATGTTGGAGCAGGTAATCTGTCCGAAATATCTGGACCCTGGAAGCCTAGTAGTTGATGTCCACATTAGTGGCACCATGATCCCACATACCTTGATTGATTTGGGAGCTACCATTAATGTGATGACAAAGGACACCATGCTCAAACTTAACCTCTAGGGCTCCTTGAGGAAGACCACAACAGTTCTGTAGCTAGCAGACTGCTCCACTGTGACCCATGAAGGGATTACGGAAGATGTGATGGTCTCCATTGATTCCTAGGAGTACCCTGCTAATTTCCTAGTTCTCCAACCAAAGGCAAAGCTCACTAGGTATCCTCTCATCCTGGGGAGACCCTGGTTGGCTACTGCCAATGCCTACATCAGCTATCGAGCTGGGAACATGACCATCAGGAATGGGCATATGTCCAGATAGTTAATCCTATACCATCCTGCCAATCCCTTGCAAGAACATGGTCTACCTCTTTGGCTGGAGGAGGAGGATGAGGATGAAGTCTATTATGCACCGCTTTATGCATTAGAAACTTTCATGGGGGGGAAACTGCAAAATGAGGATGATATCATTGAAAATTTAATTCAGAATCCACCCCCAAATACCTTTCCATTAGAAGATATAGTGAAAGAAACCCAAAATAATCCCTTAACTGATCTCTGTGTGGCCGACCCGACCTCTCTCCATGTTAAGAATATAGAGTTCAACCCAGAAGAACCTTGAAAATCAATTCATCCCTGTCCACTTCCCAGGAGAAGGAGTTGTGCAGCTTATTGAGAAAACATTTATATGCCTTTGCCTGGAGTTATAAGGAGAAGAAGGGAGTGCACCCTTCAGTATGTATTCATCATATATACATTAAGGAAGATTTCAAACCACTCAGAAAGCCTCAAAGGAGGATGAATCCTGCCCTGAAAGACATTGTTAAGGAAGAATTGCAAAAATTACTGGATGCAGGATTCATCTACCCCATCGCTGACAGTGAATGGGTCTCTCCTTTGGTGCTAGTGCCAAAGAAAAATGGTAAGTGGAGAATCTGTTTTGATTATCGGGAACTGAACAAGGCCACTAAAAAGGACCATTTTCCTTTTCCTTTCATAGATCAAGTGTTAGATGGTCTGGTGGAGAAATTTTTTTCTCCTTCCTAGATGGGTTTAGATTTAAATCAGCCCAGAGGACCAAGATAAGACCACTTTCACTTGTCCTTGGGTTACCTCTGCATATCGGGTCCTTCCTTTTGGTTTGTGTAATGCTCCAGCCACTTTCAAGAGAGAAGTATTGAGTATATTTTTTGACTTGGTTTATGATGTAGTGGAAATATATATGGATGATTTTACTCCTTAGGGCTCTAACTTTTAGGAAGCTTTATCTAACCTAGGAAAAGTCTTGGACAAGTGTATTGAAATGAACCTATCCCTCAGTCCAGAAAAATGTGAATTTTTTATGACTGAAGGGACCGTGCTAGGTCATGCAATATCTCAACAAGGATTGCAGGTGGACCCCAACAAAATTGCCATCATCCAAAGGGTCCCACCTCCTCAAAAGGTGAGAGATGTTTGAAGTTTCCTAGGCTTATCTGGGTATTACAGAAGATTCATTAAAGACTTTAGTAAGTTAGCCTCTTCGTTGTTTGGTATTTTAGGAAAAGATGTCGAGTTGATATGGACTGAAAACTATCAAGAAGCCCTAGATACCTTGAAAAGCAAACTTGTGACTGCCCCAAATTTGAGAGGCCCAAACTGGAGCAACCTTAGGACAAATTGATGAAAAGTTACCTTATGCCATATACTTCATAAGTAAAAATTTGTCAAAGGTAGAGTTAAACTATACGGTAACTGAGAAGGAACTCTTAGCTGTAGTGCATTCCTTAAAAAAATTCAGACATTACATCTTAGGCTATCAATCCCTTGCACACATTGATCAGGCTGTAATTAGATATTTAATGAACAAACCAGATGTAAATGCTCGCATTATTAGATGGTTGCTTTTACTACAACAGTTTGATTTGACCATTGTTGGTAAGCTTGGTAAAGAAAATGTTGGTGCTAACTTTCTATCTAGAGTAAATTTGCCCACAGATGAAGAAGGAATGGTGGATGATCAAATGCCAGATGAACACATGTTTGCTATCTCAGTACTCTCTCCATGGTTTTTTGATATAGTAAACTACTTGGTTTTAGCACAGTTACCACCACACCTGTCCGCAAAGGAGAAGAGAAAGATCGTGAGGAAAAGTGCCCCTTTCACCTGGATTGGGGGCAGTCTCTTCAAACTTGGACTAGATCATATCTTGAGAAGATGTGTCAGGGAGGAGGAAGTTTTTGCCATTTTCCTGACCTGCCATGACAGGCCTTGTGGAGGCCATTTTGCAGCAAAGAGGACTACCTTAAAAATATTGCAAGCAGGATACTATTGGCCCACTCTTCATCAAGATGTGAGGAGGTATACCAACCAATGTGATTGGTGTCAAAGGATGGGGAAACCTACTCCAAAGGATGAGATGCCCATGCAACCTCAAGTGACCTTTGAGCCATTTGAGAAGTGGGGCATGGACTTTGTGGGTCCTATCAAGCCTCCTTCAAAACAGAAGTAATACATCATTGTGTGCAGTGATTATCTGGAAAAATGGGCAGAAACAAAAGAAATCAAAGCAGCAACAGAGGAAAAAGTAGCTTCGTTTTTGAGAGAAAACATATTCTATAAGTTTGGGTATCCAAGAAAAATGGTCACAAACCAAGGCAGTCAGTTCACTTCTAAGTTGATTGAAGACCTGCTCACACATCATAAAATCAAGCACAGGACTTCCACCCATTACTATCCACAAACCAATGGGTAGGTGGAAGTCACTAACAGAGCTTTGGAAGGAATTCTAACCAAGGTAGTGAGCAACAGCAGAAAATATTGGGTGGATAGACTAGTTGAGGCCACCTTGGCCTACAACACAACATGGAAGACCACCATAGGATTCACACCCTATGAACTGGTCTATGGGAAGAAGGCTTTTTTGTCAATATAATTTGAATACAATACACTAAGAATGGCAGCTCAGCTGGACCTAGACTTCAGCCATGCACAGAGGTAAAGACTACTCCAGCTCAATGGATTGGATGAACAAAGATTGTAGGCCCTTCTCCACATAGCGCTAGTTCAGCTTTAGAGGAAGATATGGCATGACAAAAATATCAAGGAGAAGCAATTCCAAGAGGGAGATTGGGCACTGCTCTATGACTCAAGGTTTAAAGACTTCAAAGGCAAGTTGCAGACAAGATGGCTAGGACCCTACACTATGGAAAAATGCAATGACAATGGTTCAGTTCTGATCAGAACCATTGATGAGGAAACCATCCCCATGCTTGTCAATGGACATAGGTTGAAGATTTACAAGAAGCCCCTCTTCAAGAAAGAGTTCATTGAAGATCTAAATAAGACAGTGATGGTAGTGGAGTAGGTCTTACCCTCCACGTCACCCACTCACTGAAGAAGCAGAAAAAAGAAAAAATAATAAGGACTCAAGTGAAAACCTCCATGAGGCACTTGAGTCCCATCATTGGGTTGAAAACCTCTTTTGAGGCGGCTTAGTGATGACAAAAAAAAAAGAGAGAGAATAAGATCCCTGGGTGAAAAACTCCCTTGGAGGAACCCATGGTAGGAAGATAGGGTGAAAACCTCCTTGAGGCGCCCTAGTTTTCTTTCAAAAAAAAAAGAGGAGAAAAAAAAACAGAGAAAAGGAGGAAAAGAGAATTGACTTTTAATGTGCATTGCAGGTTACAGGTGGAACAAAGGGAGCAAGAGAAGATGCCACCAAGCCTATTTCATCTCCCCCACACTCTTCTCCATCATTTATGACCTTTCTTCCACCCCACTATGGTTTTTTCTGGAAACTGTGTGTTCTACAGGAGGCCCTGTGTGTTCTACAAGAGGCTCCTGTAGAAATCACAAAGAGCCAGAAATGGTTCCAAAAAGAAGTTTGAGGGGCTGGGAGATTCCATGAAGAGAATTTATACCCTCCTACAACTATCCACCCTCCTTGCCATCCATCCCATGCCTACAGCACATCATCATCACCACTTTTTTCCCTTCCTGTCAAAAAACACAAAAACAAGCTTTTTAGAAAAAAGAAAAAAATAAAGGGAGAAGCACCTCCAAATCTCACCTGCAGCTTACCAAGTACCTCACCATCTTCATCAACATATTTGGCATCATCTTCGTAGCTCCCAACACAAAAATTAGCTAAAAATGTTAAAGGGAGAAGTAGCTACAAGAGCTCCTGTAGGAATTCCAATAGCAGCTGATCCCATTAAAATCAAGCCACAGCAGCAAAATAAGTGCAGCCATGGGAGTGAAGGGAAAATCTTAAGCTAGATCTAGCCATAGGATACCTACACAAATAAAACAAGCCACATATTAGGAAGTAGAAAGCATAATAGCAGAGGAGACACAGGCATGCAACAACTGAAATACGAGCATGCAACAGTAAAAGGAACCAAATTGCCTCACAGCACGTACATTTGACTCGCAGGTAATTGGAAAATATGCATAAGCGAATGAGATGGTTAGGGTTGAATGAGAAAAGGTGTCCAGTTAACTGGCCACCCTCATCCAGTTTACTGCACTCATCCAGAGATGCCACCACACGTGTGCCTAGTCAACTCAAACAAAAATATAAAGGACAGGTAGTGGAGTGCCTGCAAAGTCTGATGCAATGATGGGAATTGATTGTGGGAAAGAGCCATGATGACAGGGTAGTGGTGACCAACGGTACAAATATGGCAACATACATTTTTGCTAGCTCACCCCATCATCGGAAATATCTCAAAGAAGAAATAAGTACTCCTCCTCGAAACTCCTTCACCACCTTTTCTTCCATTTCATCCTCGTCCACTTATCTGCAGCAAGCTCTTTTTCACCACCATAGCCTTGAAACCATCATTCTCCATCGCTTTCATTCATCCTCCTGCCATCGACGTTCTACAGGAGCACTTACAGGTTCTACAGGAGCACCTACAAGCAGTTCTACAGGAGGGGCAGTACACTGATTTTAAGGAGAAAACAGGGGGTTTTTGCTCGATTTCTGGCTTGAGGAGGTAGGTTCTATGCATACCCACCTTGAGTAACAATATGTGCAAGGAATGATATAATTTTAAGGAGGAATTGATTCCATAGAAGAAGAGGAATTACATAAAAAAATTATGCCTGTTTTCTAAAAAAAAACACAGTTTTCTCTGTTTTCCTGTTTCTTCAAAATTCTTGTTTGCATCTCTACCTTGGGTGTTCAAAATGGGTATCAGAAAAATGATAGGGGGATTCAAGAGGAAGGATCCCACAAATTCAGCCAAGATCCATGAACATCCAGAAGTAGTAGCCATCTTTACCAGAGCAAATTGGATGCCATTTTTTGAGAAATTCTGAGGGTTTGATGAAGAAGTGGCTCAGGAGTTTGCCCTTTCTTTAGTCCCTCACTCAAGGACCCATGTCACTGTTACTTTGAGAGGTCTCTCCATGGAAATCACCCTAGAATTTATCAGTAGGGTTACCACCCTTCCTCTTGGATTACCTTGGAGCAAAGATGAAAATCCAATTGGACAGTCTGCCAAGAAAAACTTCTTCCAAAACAATGAACATCCTGTAGAAGACAAAAATGGAATTAGAAGGATGAGGTCAGTTACCAGATTATCAAATATATTTCCTATCAAGGGAGGTATATCATAGTTTATGGCTATCATTTCAAACTTCTCCATGAGCTGAGATATGGCATGGACACTCCAACACCCTAGAAACTCAGCATCCCCTATTTTCTCCTACAATCCCTCATAGACTCTAGCATTAATTTGAAGGTAGTAGGTCGAGATTAGTTGGCTCACCATGGGTTAATTAAATTGTTAGTAAAAGAATCCCTCCATACCTTCACAATCCCCATAGCATGGGAAATCTTCTGAAACATGACAACAGAAGATGCTGTAAAGGCCCTCACATATGATCTCAGTCCTTCTGATAGTGAGGGGGAAGAACAACAAGGGGGAGAAGGGGAGGAAATGGGGGAACAAACAGAGGAGGAAGACATGAAAACAGATAAAGAGGAAACCAAAACAGAGGAGGAAGAAACCAAAACAGAACAAAAGGAAACAAAACCAACAGAGACAGAGAAAAAGACAGAAGGAGAGGAAAAAGGGGTAGAAAAGACAGGAGTTTCTCTTGAGACCCTAGAAAGAGAGGCAGCAGCTACTCTCATTTCCTTCAGCACCCCAATTAAACCCAAACAAAAGAGGAAGAGGCAAACCTCAATGTATTTTAGGACTCGGAAGAGCATAAGGATCAAACAAGGGAAGCCCTAACCTTCTTCTAAAGTGCCCATTGTAATTAAAGATTCACCCACTGTCAAAGGGGAAGAATGTACCTCTAATGCCCCTATCACATATGAAAGAGGGACTCCCAGATCTTCCACCTGGAAGGAAAGAGTGCAACTACAGGACTCAAAAACAGTTCCCCAGGAGGCATAGACTGTTCTACAGGAGACCTTGTCAAGACTACAGGAGACCGAAAAACTTGAAGAAAGACTAGAAGGATAGTCATAGGGGAAGGTGGAAGCAACAGAGACTCAAGAACATGATCCCTAGCCTAGTTTGGGCTCTTACTACTATCCTCTTGAGGGGGGACAAATCATTCCACGAAAATTTTCAATTCCACTTTTCTTTGAGTTGGAGAAAGAGAGAATAAGGAGCCATAGGTGGATGCAAATTGCCAAATCCAAGGGAGTAGAGGATATTGGCCACATGGTGAACGAGCTTATAGAAATGGGCAGGGAGTTAAGTGCTGTAAGGCATACAGAGGCAATTACAAGAACACACTTGGAAACAGAAACTACATTACTTAGAAGACAATTGCAAGACAGGGAGACACAACTAGCATGCATGGCCAGCTGGTCTATGGAGGCACTACAGTGCAGAACACCAACAAAATCATATGGATTATACCTCAAGGACCAATGGCTGCAATTTCAAATAAAGACTTTGGCATGGAGAGGCACAATGGCTTTCCAAGATTATAGATAGTTTATGGACCTATGTGACCAAAGTTCAGCAGAAGAGAAGGAAAAAATAGCAGAGTTCTATTTGCATAACATGGCCCTTATCGATATGAATGTGTGGGACCCCAATGCTAGGCTAGGGGACATACAACTAATGGCCATGGCATCATGGATGAATCATGAGGAATTAAGGGTAGTAGAGATAAGGAATTTTATGATAAAGGTGTAGAATGAGCCCTTTATGATTAGAGTTGAGCCATCAGACCCCATGGCTCTCATCAGCACACACCAGCTACTTGCAAATAATCCCCAAATTGCCGCTAAGTATATCAATGATTAGGGTCAGGACACTGCACATTTTGAGGACATGGAAAGCTTACTTGGGGATGACTGTATTCATGCTTGTATGAGGAGGTGGAACACCCTACCACAAAGTCTACAGATCATAGAGTATCACTCCCCAACAAGGATGAAAGAAGCATTAAGGAGAGTGCCACTATACAAGCACTCTATGCAGAATTTGAAGGTCAATTGGATTGGCCTCAAATTGAGTCCCCCACTGCTGTTAGGCCTGCTAGAAGGTAGAAAAGAGGAAGAAGAAAAAAAATAGTGGGAAGAGGTGGACAGAAAGACAGGATTCCATGACAAAGAAGAGGACTTCACATCAGAAGCATGGGATGTCAAGGAGGCCATCAGGGCCATCAAAGATGAGGAGATGGATTGAGTTGCTCAGAGGATGAGCAACACCTTCAGTAGGGGGTGATGATGAGCCCCATAAATGGGTAATTATATGGGTTCATTTTGCCTCCTAACATAGTTTAATCAACCATTCTCATTAGCTTATTACATGTTTTTTATTATATTTATGCTTATGTAGTGAGTTGGGTTGGTCATTATGCCATGGAGTCTAATATGTGTTTAATGGATATTTTTGTTCAATTTTGGAGATAAAGTCAAAGATTTAATGGACGATTGGCAGAAATAATTCGAATTAGACAAGGGAGAGGATTTATAGGAGGGTATCCCCCTCATTTATGACTCCCCACTTCTAATTCTCCATCATGCAGCTCGGAGCACAAACAGCCACATCAATGCACTAAAGAGGTAGTCGAGCAAGTGGAGGATAACTCTAGTTTATCTCAAGTTTTGGCAGCCAAGCCTCCCTGATTTTAAGGAAGCTGTTGGGAGCTTCAGTTGTATAAGTAGAGAGGCCTAGGGCCTCATTAGGAAGTTAGTCAAATTTTCGAATTTTTGTTGCAACTTTTCTCTACATAACTTTGAGCTCACTTTTGTTGACAGTTTCATGTAATCCTATTATTATTTTGATAATAAAGATGAATTCCTTTTTGAGCTAGCACTGAGTTACCTCAGATGGCTAAAGCTCTTGGCTTAGGGCCCAATCCAATTAGCGAAGCTACTCTTGTTTGTATTTATATGCTTTGTTTCAGTTTATGAATTAGTCGCTGTTAGATAAATTTCTTTCTTAGTTAAGAATAGGTTGCTTTTGTTGATTTAGAAGGTTGTTTCCATTTGAGTTTTCCATAGTAGGTTGAATAGTGATAGAAATAAGATATAAAAGGCAATCAATAGAGCCTTGGCCTCCTTTCCTCCCCTTGGGACCATGAATTGAGGCCAAGACCCTCTTGCTGCCACCAAAAACACAACTTTGCCTTTTCCATAGGATTTCTAGTGTTGCGGTTGTTAGAAGGTTAATGCTTTGTTTTAGATCTCTTTCACCATGCTAATTTCTGTTTTGCAATAAGTTTCCTTCTATGCTTTCTCTCATTATAGAATTTTTTAGCATTTCTTTCCATAGCTCATAATCTAGATTAGCTTGATGCAAATTCTGTTTTTTGATGTACTTAGTTTCCTTGCTTGCTTAATCTCAGTGTTCTATTTTTTAGTTCTCTGATAGAAAATCTCTTCTCACAACAAGTTAGCCAATCAGCCATCACAATCTCTCTTTGATCTATGCCCCACAGGTCGCCCAGAGTTCATTCCAAATCTGCCCTAGTTTTCTGCACTTTTCCATAGACTTTCCTCTCTTGCCGTGAACAAATCCACCATATTTCTCTCTCCTAATCATCCTTTGTGGACCCTAGACACCTTAACACATCATCCTAGCCTTTAGCTACCCTTTCCACCCACTTTCCTACCTTCAAAACCTCCAAAACTACTCTCAGCATCCTCTTGTAGACCTCTTGTAGATCCCCTGCAACCTCTTGTAGATTTTCCTGTAAGTTTCGTTTTGAAGTCTGATTGTAGGAAAAGCCTCCCGAAGGCCACCTAAGACCTCCTAGGACCCATCCACACCATCTTGCACCTCTGCAAATCCAAAAGTCACCCTCCATTTCCACCTAATCACTGCCACATTCACAATCAAATAAATTACATGCATGACAATTCCACATAAAAATACATAAAAACCCAAAAAGATGTTTTTTGCTCATTTACTTCTAGAAATAGGTTGAGTAGATGTTGTTTACTTCCTGAGTAGGTAATGGCATTCATCTCATGGTTTTTTATCTCTCTTTCTACAAAAGTAGGATTAGTTGGTTAAGTAGGGTTTGCTAGGTTTACTTTACATTTCAGTCTCCTTTTACTTTTTGCAAGTAGAGTAGCCTCTATAGAGTAAGCTTTCCTTTCTATATAGAGCTTGTTCTGGAATCCATAGAAGTTGGCTTGAGCTCCTAGTGATCTTGCATCAGCTAACCAAGTGACAACTTGCAGTAAGAACTAGTACTTGTGCATACAACACCATCACTTCCAAGTTTGTTGCAAACTACCGGGTTGATAAAAGTAAAGTAGGAAGCCAAGAAGTTGCAGCATTATTGCTACAATACTGGTGCTCACTAGATAGAATGTTGAAGCATTACTTTTACACTGATTAACGATAGTTCACTTTACTTTGCATCATTGTACATAACATTGTAGAGTGTATATTGGATTGGATGGTGATCTTTTTAAGTTGAAGTTGTTGGTTGATAAAAGGTGTCTTTTAAAACTCCTAATT
Source organism: Pinus tabuliformis (assembly GCA_031772625.1). Classification (NCBI taxonomy): domain Eukaryota; kingdom Viridiplantae; phylum Streptophyta; class Pinopsida; order Pinales; family Pinaceae; genus Pinus; species Pinus tabuliformis. Next base: position 1,301,999,880 of record CM062820.1, read on the forward strand.
ACGCCACATTAATCATCAACCTGGGCAAGTCCTTTTATTCCAAGAGTGTACACAATATGTGCATGCTATGAATCCAGAGAGTAATGTTTCTTAAAATGAAGTATATACCTTTGTTACAAGAGTAAACGATGCATTTATAAAACTCAAATTGCAATTATTAAAGGAAATATGACATCTAAGCTTCAAGACTCAATCCTATACTGAAATCGTAATCAAATCTCACACAAGCAATTCATTTAACAATAGCATCAGCTTAGAGCATAGTAGCAATAACCAATCTCTTCTTAGCTGATTCAATATAAATCATACTCAATATCTACGAAGCAATCCAAATGGAAATGATGTCAATCTAAGAGTTCAATAGCGATAACCAAACTCTTACAGCTGATTAAATCAATATGATTCATTGTCTAAATAATTTAATCTGCAATAAGCATAAATCGAATCAAATGACAGTGTTGTAAAACATGTAAAGAAATTGTACTACTTCAATACAAGAAAGCGATAAATAGCGAATAAGATAAACTCACAAAAAATGGGAAAATTATTACCAATCAAATTTGTGAGAATCAGAAATATATAACACAAGGAAGCAATTTAATCCACCAGAGGCAGGGCCCTTAGCTACCAGCGAACACTGCTGAGCTACTTCAGAGAATACGAATGAACAACAACGTTAATTATATATTAATCATCGAACTTAAGTAGCATTACAATACGGTCGTGTTCTCCAACAACACGAGTCCGTAAATTAAAATTACAATTTGAAATAATAGAGATCGATCCCCTTTCCTGCTACAATCTTTTTCTTTTATAGTCAGAAAGAGGTAAAAGATAAATGTGATCCCTCAGGATCTCCCAATCCTGAGGGATTAACAACTAAATCCTATCTTTAGACACCCTTCCTATTTAGCACTGATCCTCCTGATTCATCCTCTGATCTATCCACAACTAATATGTTCCATTCTTCCTTTGTTGTTTTATGTTGTTCTGCCGCTAGGGAACAACAACTGTTCCTTTTGTCGTTTTTCTGCATAAAGAGGAGTAAAAGTTAGTTATGATGGCTAAATCTTAACTGAGACTAGTTCATCCATTTCTTATCATAATCCATCAATATGTTAGCGTATTAAGATATGAAAGAGATAAGAAAATAGGAAAAAGGTGATGGAATTAAGAGTAAATACATAACCATTTCATAACTCAACATACTCCCCTGCTTACCATGTTTCATGTCCTCATGAAAATTAAGTAGTTCTTATGCAGTGTAGTTAAAGAGTAGGCTAGAGAGGGAGCATTAAAAATTGGTCTAAAACCATGATGTTGAGCCAGGAGCGCAAAGGCAGTCCCTTCTGTTCCTTCAAACAATTCGTAGATAGCTCAATTACCTTCAAGGGGATACCAAATAATGGGGCTCCAAAAATGACATCATAACCAATAAGGTCCTTATCTCAAAATAAGATTTCTATAGGTGACAAAATGGGCCACAGCTGCTTTAAAATTTATGTAATTAAATGGTTCCCAATCTTGCACACTACTAGTGGAGACCGTCCACCTGAGCTTAGCTGCATCCTGAGATCCATTCTATACAATCTCCTTATGAATGGGCCCTAAAATTTTAATCACCCATTCTCGTGTCATCAGACTCTTATGGTTGGCGAACATTTGCAAAGGGTGCTTAGGTTCACTTCTTACCCAAAGATCCAATCCATGCTCCTGTCTTTGAAATGCATTATAAGCTTTAAACCATTTGAGTTGGTTAATTGCAAAGGAAATAAAGGCCTGGAATTGAACATCTCCTAGAAAAGGTTTAGGGTCCTTTTCCACCTCGTTATCTAATACAAAATTGTACAGGTAAAACTCACAAAGAAGCCTTTGGATCTTTACACCATGTTGCTTGCAACAATTTAGAAAATCTTCAATTGTTCTTAATTCAATTGGTTTACTAGCTCTCACAGCTTTAATTTTCAACAACAGGTACCGTTCTAACAAAAACAAGGCATAATTGGTGGCCAGAGATTTGCATGCTAGGACATCCGTATACAGTGAGAAAATGGTGTTTGTCTGACCTATGACTCTGTCTAGTTTGAGCTTGATCTTCTATATTTTTCTTCCGCCTTTCTGCATCTATAGAAGGTCTCGCTCTCTGTTGCATTCATTTCCTAAAGTTGTTTCTGCAGTTCTTGATATTTCTGTTGGGAAACTGTTTCTTGTTCAACCCATTCCAACGCGAGCCAATCTTGTGCCAATTCTTCCTGAAGATTCAGTATAATGGGGTCATGGTGTGTCATGATGTCTTTGGCTTGTATGCTTGTCTGAGTGCTTATGCTATGAGAAGGGATATCTTCTATCTGTATTTCTTTATTATGGGAGGTCCAAACCTCTGCCTGAGTAGCTACGTCTACTAAATCTACATGTTGTTCCTCTTGAGTGATCACTGTTTGAGTAGGTGCGGGCTCAGTTTGAGTTCTTGTAGCCCTATCTTCATATAATTCTATTTGCATGGCCACATTTACTATCTCTGGGGTATTTTTCGGAACCTTTCCCGTTGTGATTTCTTTTATTTTTCTTCAGAGCTTCTTGACCATCTTGAGAAGCTTTTGGTGTTCTTTTCTTATCTTCTTCAATTTGGCTCTATACCTTTTCGGAGGAGTAACTAGTCTGCTGATAGTCTTGTTAATAGCTTTTGTCTCTAAAGAGCCTGGTTGTTCACCCTGGTTTTGTTCCAATAAGACCTTGTCTCCAGATTTATTATCATCTTCCTAAATAATCTTTGTCTTTGCTTCTTCTTCTTGGCCTATGTTTTCTAGGTCTAGACCTTCATGGCTATTTTCCACTAAGAGCGTCTCACCAGATTGGTTCTCTAATTCTTGAATAGCCTCTGTTTCTGTTTCCGCTTCGCGGCTTGTATCTTTTGAGGGAGATAGAATTCTGGTATAGCCAGAATTCCCAGGAGATTGGGTTTCTCCTAAGTTAAGATTGAGCAGTCCTTCAGACTGCATGTAAACATTCATGTTGTCCAAGACCTGGGCCATCCCTGTCTCGAAATCGTGCAACAAATCATCATGGGAAATCATATTTGGTGTTGGGGGAGGTCCCAATTCATTTCTTTGTTCATGTTCAGAATGCCCTGTTCCTTCCTCAGGTTTTGGTTTAGGGTTATCTTGTCCTTCTAACTCTAGTTGCAAGTATTGCTCACTTACTAGGCTAGATAATTCTATGGGTTGACTAGCACTGCCTTGGGGATTTTCAGATGCTCCCTGTTTTAACCTCAACCTTGTGGATCATCTGTGTTTGTGAGGTATGCTTCCTAAAAGTGCAATCCTCTTTCTTTTTGGAATAGGATTAGGTGTTGGCAGGGCTTCACCTCTTTCAAGGGCCAATATTAGATCATCCCAGGTTGATTGTTGTTGGGAAAGGTTATGGCTAACTATTAACCTGATCATGCAATGGTGGCTAACTACTATTTCTGTGTGTCGGGACTGTCTCAACCTCTTGGCAGTTTCATGCAGTAATGAATTCAACAGTGCAGGCAAATTAACAGAGCATTTTTGTTTTAAAACTACTAAAAGTTTGAGTTGTTGCGGCCTTAGCATGTCCTTACGCCCATCATAGGTAATATAGTTCTGGACAATTCATGCCAATTCTCCCCATGGATCTCCAAGAGAAGATGGTCGAATGCGTTTGCCCTTCTTGATTAGCTCCTATCCTTCATCCCTAAAAGCCTCCACAGTGTCATGCAGCTTTAATCGCTTGCCAACCCATACTAGTCCTTCTGCCAGCAACCCAGACACTTCTTCTATCAGTGTCTATTACAGTGATTTGTCTGCCTCTTACCACGGATTTTCCATTCTTTAGATGCTGTAAAAATTTGATGGCAATTTCCTCATTGGGGGATTGAAATATTGTAAAATATGTTGTCCATCCTGCGCGAGCTATAATTTCCATGGCTTCCTCGGAGATAGCCAGTGTTAAAGGTTCTCAGTGCACTATTCTTCCTCCCATGATGCTTGAATTCTACAAATGATTAGTGTAGTGGGAAAAGCATAGAAACGAACAAAGTCGAGAGATGGAACAACAAATGGTTGTAATGTCTCTATCAGGTGATACTTTATAAACATAAATACTGTTATCGAGGACTATTATAATGACACACGGTCCGTGATCATGGGATGTCATATTGTTCTAAAAAATAAAATGAAAAGATGACAGTGCATGCATAAGTATACTGGAGGTCTTCGACCCCTCTCGAAATAATAGGTCACCTACGACCAAATGAATGAAAGGATAACTTGCTGGTGGCAAAGTATAAGGGTGATGGATTGGGTAATGAAAGTGGCAAGGTACGCATATTAATGAAAGGATCATAAATGATATTGGAGTGATGAAAACAAGGCGTGTAATGACAATTATCAATAAGTGATAAGATGTTGTGAGGTGATGCGATAAAGAAAAGGGACAACATATGTCAGAAATAATACTTTACCATTGTTATTCCACTTAAAACTGTTGTGATTGATTTTAAAATATTAACTCATGCGTAAAGGTTCAAAGTAAGTTAGGGACATAATCTCTCCATAGAAAAGATAAAAACATAAGAAGAGGGCATTATAATAATTATTGATGCAGAAAATAAAACTTCAATACCATCAGCAGAGCTTCTGTTGCCTGTAGGAATCCATAGCCTCAACAGAGTTTCTTTCTAACCCTTGTGAACCATGGTCCATAGTAGAGACCAATGTGCTAGCATGGTAACCAAATGAACAGATTGCCATTCACTGGGAAGTAGCGAAAGTGGTCAGGTCGGCTCATGATGAGACCTCCTGTTCCAAGGACTTTGTTTCTTAATGCATCCATTTGATCATATCCCTGGTGTGGTGGCCATAGTGGGAATGCCACTTCACTCCTTCCTTATGATCATGTTAGGTTGCCTCGTGATGAGATCCCCTATCCTCCATCTATGGAAAACAATCATAAAATTGTTAGTGATATATATATATATATATATATATATATATATATATATATATATATATATATATATATATATATATATATATATATATAATTATTATTATTATTTTTAAACACTCCCCATTTTATATATAGAGGGTGGCTTAGTACACCTTAAGAATAGGGATGGTGGAAGAAGCTTGAACATATCAATAGAAAAATATATACCCATAATCTTATAGATAATAAACAGAGAGAGTTATATGGGACAGAGGAGAACCAACATGGTACAGATAATCAATCAGTTTGATTTATAGTCGAAACGAGGATAGTGAAGTGATATAGATAGTTTTGTCCTTTATTTTTCAATCATCACAAAGCAATATTGTTAAATATGATAATGTTAATGATATTTTCCTGTTCCAGTAGACTCCATACTTGTTGTCCTTAAAGATGTATTGTACTTTTATGCCATAAAGAGGACCATAAAGAGTGAACTGGGATGGTCTAGGGATGATCATGTAAGGAGGAGAAAGGGTTTGCTAAAAAATACTCACAAAAACCGACACAAAAAGTCTCATTCCCTATAGGGAACAACAGTTGTTCCCTATAGGTAACAACAAAGAAAAACACGCAAAAAAGTGTTGTTCCTTATAGGGAAAAGAAGTTGTTCCCTGTAGGGAACAACAAAGGAAAAATACACGCAAAAGGTGATGTTCCCTATAGGGAATAGCAACTATTCCCTACAGGGAACAACAACTATTCCTTGTAGGGAACAACAAAGAAAAATACATGCAAAAAGTGTTGTTCCCTATAGGGAACAACAACTGTTTCCTGTAGGGAACAACAAAGAAAGACACACGCAAAAAAGTGTTGTTGCCTATAAGGAACAACAACTGTTCCCTGTAAGGAACAACAAAGAGAATACACACAAAATTTTTTGTTCCCTATAGGGAACAACAACTGTTCCCTGTAAGGAACAACAAGGGAAATACACAAGAAAATTGTTGTTCCCTATAGGGAACAGAAGCTGTTCCCTGTAGGGAACAGAAGCTGTTCCCTGTAGGGAACAACAAGGGAAATACACACGAAATTTTTTGTTCCCCATAGGGAACAACAACTGTTCCCTATAGGGAACTATGGAGTACTGAAGAACGTATGTTTTTATTGATTATTTTGTCATCTTTTCTTTAGAACTCGTAACCTCTTTGCATCATGAACTAGGTAGATAATAAGAAATCATGACAAAATGTATAGGACTTATACGCAACATGAAAATATAATAATTGCTATTTCTTATGCAGGAAAAGGGAAAAACGAAAGATTGTCATTCCAAAGAAAAAGACAGGGCCAAGCTAACTACTGTCCCTTTGGCGGGGAACCATATGCAAACAAGGCGATCTAAATTAAAACATATCAGCCAAGGAAAGGAAAAGGAGATATCGACTCAGTGCAAGAAAACAAAGAGATAACTGGGAATTAACAATTTGGCAAATCCCTCAGGATCCTTTGATCATGAGGGATTGTTTCCTTAACTATTTTTGCATCCTTGATATCTCCGTTTTAGCTGTTATAAAAAGGGGCAGCACTGCATGCCCGAGCGACGATTTGCTGTTGTATGTAACTTTTCTTTGTATTTGAAACTTTGATCATCAACTCTTGTTGAGAATTGAATCACTGTAACTCTGTTTTAATGCTTTAATATAAATCTAGTTGTTGTTCCATCTTTTATCCTGGAGTAATTTCAAGCAGTGTGTCCTTGGAGGCTAAGGGCCCGGCCTTGGTGGAACACTTGCTCTTGTATCATTATCTTTAGTTCGTGCGTGGTTTTCATTATCAGCTTTGTTCGGTAATCTGGTGTGTTTTGTTATTTTACATCACGACTCTGTTATATTTGATTCATGTTCGACTGAGTAATATCATTCTCTGTGATAGGAATGTTGGATTGTTCATTCTAACTCTCTAATGCATTACTTTTCCTTTAATCATTAATATAACATTGCTGGTCTTTACATAATGCTATTGCTGTTCAATTACAGAGTACCCGTGTTGTAACAGTCATAAATTGGTATTACTGTATTCATCTATAGATTACATTTAATTGTGATTGCTGATTCAACTGATATTGTTGTTCCATTACGAATTACAATTGTTATTCTTTATAACTAAAATTGATATTTGTAGTACCGATATTAGATTACTGTTTTTCTCAATACTAAGGTGTGTTGTGTGTGTTATTTATCTTAGTTTATTGTGCATTTACATTTGGTTCCAAGTGCTATTCTATATTTCATTACTAATCAGTTGTCATTCTATTTCCGTGTGCTGTCCGATTTATTCCTAGAGTAAATATTGCTATCTGATTTCTGTAGGATAAGATTGTTGCACTTATTCCTGTAGATTAAAGTGTTGTTGTTTATAAGAATCAGTTGTTGTTACATTTTCTAGTTCCTGTTCCATTTCTTAGTTGTTGTTCCATTTCCTAGTTGCTGTTCCATTTCCTATTATTTGCGTTCTCATTGCTTTGGTGTGCAGAACGATCTTAAACTATAGTGGGTGTTGAAATTTGTTGTCTAGTTCCCAGATTGATGATCTATTCCTTGATTATCTTTAATTACATCAGTTTACAGAGGGATGAGTTACTGTTACTGGATCCTTGACTGATAAACCGCTTAGTTTTCCGAATGCATGATTTAGGCTTTAAAGTGCTTTGCTGTAAGTAGATCTTGTTTTAAGCATCTGTTTACTCTTGTATTCTAAGCATTATACTACTAGCATTACTCTAGCAAATGAAAGCCTCAAACTAAGTACACTCTTTGAAATAACAAATCCTTCCTGGATTGACAAGTTAATGTGAGGTAATTAGAGGTGAAAAAGACCCTTTTTACAGCTCGACATTTTGGCACCGTTGTCAGGAAAGAGTGTAGCCATTTGTCTCCTTTTAGAGTAGTGTAAGATCTTGTTAGGAAAGGATTGGGTTTTAAAAAATGGAAGGTAAGAACCTGCGTGTGGAGTATGTAATAGCCCTGCTCCCCTACCCGCTTTCCTGCAGATTTGTTGCTATTCAATTTGGGTAGAACCTAGCAGTTGATTTGTGTGCATGACTAAGCAGAAAAAACCTGAAAAGAACCCTAAACCTCTACCCAAGCCTGATAAAGCTAAGGGGCCAGTGACCCTTGGCCGATCAACCTTTATAGACGAAATCCTTAAGAAAGCAGAATCTTAGCCTTCAGTAGGACCTAGAAAAGTTACTTCTAGACAGCCTACTAGTTCCCTTCAGGCCACAAGATCACCATATGTAGCCTTTGCTGAGGTGCATAGTCAAACCGAAGAGCAAGATTTTCAAGAAATTGAAAATTCTAGCCCAAAATCATTAAAAGAAAGGAACCTTAGCAACCTCTGTGAAGGAAGAGGAGAAACCGGAGAGTCTGAAGAACCAAGATCTCCCCTTGGGGTAATTCAACCATTAAGCAATCCAGATAAGGGAAGTACTACAAAAATCATTTATAACGAAATTCAAGAACCTGAACCCCCCCAGAAGTTAGGCACTCTGATTATCCCAGATAAAGGAAGTGCTATCAAGACCATTCCCATTAGAGCCATTCCCCCTCAACAACCTAGGAATACCCTCCTAGATATCCCAAAAGGTTATTGGCATATATTTGACCAAATGGCCCAAAACTAGCCAAACACCCAAACCTCTACACTGCAATACCCCATTGTGGATACTGCAACTAATGCACCTATGAAAGAAATTCCTCTTCAGCACATCCCTACATTCCATGGCCTTACATCAGAAGATCCGGATGCATTTCTATTTGAATTTGATGTGCTGTGTAGAGGATATGACTATACCACCGATCCCCAGAAACTGAAATTATTTCCCTCTACATTAAAAGGAGCTGCTTTAAGATGGTTTATGGGATTGGTTGGTGGTGTTATAAATAACTGGGATCAAATGAAAGAATATTTTCTAAAAAAATATCAAGACTATTGCAGGTCTAGAGAGTTAAAAGATGAAATATTCAGATTGTAGCTAGACCAAATGAAACATTAGAAGAGTATGTTGAACGTTTCCAGTATAATCTTCAAAGATCTCCTTATGCATCATTACCCTTACCTGATAATGTGTTAAAAACAACATTAATTAGGGGAATGAAGGAATAATGGATTGAAACACTGAATATTATGGGAAAAGGAGATATTTATCATGAAAATTTTTCTGACATTATTAATCTATGTATTAGGAGCTCGAGAGGCAGCACAAGACTAAAACTAGTAGAACATGATTGGTTTGTAAGAGACAGTAGAATTTCGGCAGAAGGGGTAACTCGTGCAGAAATTGGAAATTTATTAGAAAATTTTAAAATTGACATATTGGGGACACTGACAACACAACTTGATATTATGCAAGCCAAACAAAAGCAAGCAGAGGCAAAACAAAATTTGGAAATCTTTTGTCCTTGATGCAGAAAGAAACATAGCCATAAGGAGTGTCCATTAGATGCAGTCTCAGTTTGCACCATCTGTACAAAATACCATTCTACAAAGAGCTGCCCCTCACTTCCTGGATTGAAAGTAGTATACAAGGAAGCAGAAGAAGAACCAGAACCAATGTATCTACTCAATCAGTGCCATCAATGGCAGCCACGACAATCAGGTATGTTTTCAGACCCAGCTTCTTCTTTTCAACCTCCACAATATCATGCTCAACAATATAATACAATGTGGCAGAATCAACCTCCCTTCCCTAATTGGTCACAGCAATCATTTCCTTCATCATCTCCATGGCTAAATCAAGAAAACCAACCCAAATGGCCAAATTTTCCCTATACCCCACCATATTGGCAAAACAACGTATATCTAGCACAATGGACCCCTCCTACCTCAAAAAGTCAAGCCTGGCAGACAAACTGGCAAAGACCGATGAATCAGCCAGTAGGAACCATCCCGCTCCCTCAACCTACACTGCCAGCCTTACAACAAAACCCCCAGTCTAATTTAAGACCGCAACTCCCAGCCCAACCCAACCCTAATCCGAATAACAGACCGATCTAATCTATTCAAAAAGTGAAAACACCAGAAATAGGAATCGATCTAAGGGAGTGTAATTACCTTCAATTAAGATCTAGGCGTATCATCGAAACATAGGGAGATAAAACAACTCAAGTTGAAAATCAATTACCTACAGAACAACCGCTACAAGAAGAGGACGTGACCAAACAAAAAATTCATGACCCAACAACCACATCCTCTCCCCCATTCCCAAAGCGATTAATTATACCTCGACCTATACAACACCCTAATTTTGATATTCTAGGAGAACTAAAAAATCTGTACATAAAAATCCCATTCCTCCAAGCCATTCAAGACTTCCCCATATATGCAAGGACTATCAAAGAATTATGTATAAAGAAACCAAGGAGGAAGATAACAAATAACCCAAAAGTCCAAGTAGTTGGCACTCTATCCGACTTATTATCAGGAAAAGAAATACCCGTTAAATATGAAGACCCAAGAAATCCAATAGTAACCATACAAATCTATTGTCAAACCTTCTCAAATGCCTTAGTTGATCTAGGAGCAGCAATTAATATCTTAACAACCACCACTTGCCAAAAACTGGGCATTAAATCAGTAGAACCAACCTCTACTTTACTAGAACTAGCTAATCGATCTGTGGTTAGGCCAGAAGGCACACTACATGATGTCATGGTATCCGTTGACTCCTGGGAGTATCCGGTCGATTTTCTGATAATAAACCCAAAAAAATGACTTGATGGACATCCATTGATTTTAGGCAGACCCTGGCTTGCAACTGTTCATGCTTATATTGGCTGCCAACAAGGAAATATGACCATAACTAGAGGGGAAGATATCAAGAACCTAGCTTTATATCCTCCAACGTAGCCAAGTGTCACAATAATAAAAACTAACAAGCATCCTGTATCATACCTCATCGAAAATATTAGATCTCCATTAACCATAGAAGAGGCCCTTGATTTCAAAGACCAAACAAAAGATGATGCCATTAATAATTTTATTAGCCAAGCTGAACCTAGATCCCACATACAATGTCACATGATAGAAGCAACATTTGATAATGAATTGGAAGAAGATCCTATTAATGATACACACGATCAAACAATACCTACTACCTCTGTTTCAAAAAGTAAAATTGTAGAAATTGAACCAGGAAAGACTTTAAACATTAATGCCAACCTGACTTCCGAGCAAGAAAAGAAGCTCATCCAACTATTGAGGTAATATAAAGGAGCATTTGCATGGGACTACCCTGATATGAAAGGAATTGATCCCCATTTATGTACACACCACATTTACATGGAAAGGGATGCGATACCTGTTCACTAACCACAAAGGAGACTTAATCCTCATCTAAAAGATGTTGTAAAAGCTGAACTTCAAAAAAAATTAGATGTCAACTTCATCTACCATATCTTCGATAGTAAATGGGTCTCTCCACTTGTTTTGGTACCAAACAAGAATGGAAAGTGGAGGATTTGTGTAGATTATAGAGAGCTAAATAAAGCAACACAAAAAGACCACTTTCCCCTTCCATTCATTGACCAAGTATTAGATACTTTGGCAGGGAAAAAATTATTTTCTTTCTTAGATGGCTTCAGTGGATACAATCAGATTCAGATTGCCACTGAAGACCAAGTCAAAACCACTTTTACTTGTCCTTGGGGAACATTTGCCTATAGAGTTCTACCTTTTGGCTTATGCAATGCTCCTGCCACATTTCAAAGGGCTATCCTTAGCATCTTTTTAGACTTAATAAATGAAGGGCTCGAAGTATACATGGATGAATTTACACCATACGGAGATGATTTTGACCCAGCATTAGACACAATGGAAAAAGTCTTGCAGCACTGCATTGCCACCAGGCTTTGTTTGAGCCATGAAAAATGTTATATGATGAAGATTGAAGGACTTATTCTCAGCCATTATATCTCAGAAGCTGGCATACAGGTAGACCCAGCCAAAATTCAAATAAATTTGCTAATTCCCACTCCTACCACTCAAATAGAGGTACGCAGTTTTCTTGGATTTTCTCATTATTATAGAAGGCTTATAGAAATTTTTTTGCATATTGTTGCACCTCTATATGCATTGACAGGTAATGTTTACTTTCTTTGGACAGAAAAATGTGACCATGCTTTTCAGGATCTGAAGAAGCTTGTGTCCACAACCCCAGTCCTTCGAGGACCAAATTGGGACCTACCATTACAAATTTCATCAGATGCCTCAGATACAGCTATTGGAGCAGTCCTAGGGTAGGAAGAAGATAAAAAGCCATATGCAATTTACTATGTTAGCAAGAATTTATCCCCTGCTGAATTGAATTATACTATTACTGAAAAGGAATTTCTAGATGTAATATATGCTGTCAATAAGTTCAGGCATTACATTACTAGATATCCTGTTATCTTGTATACAAATCACTCTGCCATAAAATATTTAGCAAATAAACCAATCACAAATGGTAGAATAACTAGATCGCTGATTTTATTGCAGGAATTTGATATTACAATCAAGGACAGACCTGGAAAAGAAAATCCTGTAGCTGACTTTCTCTCGCGAATGACAAATCCATTGGACGCAGTAGTAGTTGAAGATCAATTTCCAGTTGAGCATTTGTTTGTTGTCACTGTTAAAACACCCTGGTATGTTGATGTTGCGAATTACTTAGTAGTAGGTAAATTACCAAAACCTCTGACCCCCAATGAACGAAAACAGATTCTCCAACGAAGTGCTCGATTTTCTTGGGTTGGGGGCTACCTGTTCGATACAGGGGCAGATATGCACATCAGGAGATGCGTCCACGAGGATGAAATTTTTTACATTTTGAAAGCTTGTCATGACGGACCATGTGGCGGGCATTTTGCCGATCATAGAACTGGACATAAGGTCCTGCAAATAGGGTATTATTGGCCCATGATCTTCAAAGACACAAAAAAGTTCATTCAAGCATGTGACAGTGTCCAGAGAGCAAGATGCCCTGGTCAGTTCGATGAAATGCCCCTGAACCCACAACTAGTTATTGAACCATTCGAGTGATGGGCCCTCGATTTCGTTGGATCAATTAACCCATCCTCGAACCAAAAAACATATATTTTAGTAGCAACAGAATATGTCACCAAATGGGTTGAAGCAGAGGCATTGCCGAGAGCTACAAAGGATTCTGTCATACAGTTCCTGTTCCATATATTCGTGCGATATGGGCTTCCAAGAGATATAATTACAGACGGTGGACCATAGTTTGCTGGTAACAAGATTGTTGCAACACTAAAAAACTATCATATCCAGCACAAAATCACCACTCCATACCACCCACAGGAAAATGGTCAACTAGAAAGTAGCAATAAAATAATAGAAGAAATCTTAACAAAAACCATTGCGTCACATAGACGCGATTGGGCTGCAAGACTACCAGAAGCCTTGTGGGCTTACAGAACAACATGGAGAAGCACTACTGGCTATTCACCTTACCAATTGGTGTATGGAAAGCAACCCATCCTTCCCATAGAATTCGAAATCCAAACACTGCGAACAACATAAGAAGTCGACTTAGATCTAAATGGGGCACAGATTAATAGATTATAGCAGATCAATGAGCTGGATGAAATCAGGCTCTCTGCCCTCCAACACACTGCATTGATCCAACAGTAGCGAGCTAAATGGCATGACGCTCTCATTAAAAATAAAGTCTTCCGCGAGGGAGATTGGGTGCTCTTATATGATTCTAGGTTTCAATATTTTCCCGAGAAGCTTCAAACTCGCTGGCTGGGACCATATGAAATCCATAACGTACATGACAATGGCACCCTTACTCTAGTCACTATTGATGGATCTAGACATACCTTTAAAGTAAATGGCCACCAAGTTTGATTATACCGCAAACCACTTACTCGGGAATCCTTCTACCAGCAACTCCGCGAAGATTCCGATATGCAAATTTTACAGGAGGAAGAGAAATCTTCCTCACCTGTGATTCATTAAGTGATTCACCTGTTTTTACACTTTGTACATAATTTCTTTGTTTTGTTAAATCATTCTCTATACATATTTTTGTATTTTCACTTTGTTGTTCCTTTTCGAAGCAGCAACAATTCCATCGTTTTTGTTCCTTTTTTTTCAAAAGAATAGCATTGTCGTTTTTTGCTATTCCTTTTCCAAAGGAACGACACTTTTGATTTTTGCTGTTCCTTTTCCAAAGGAACGGCATTTTAGTTTTTTGTTGTTCCTTTTCCAAAGGAACAACACTTTTCATTTTTTCTATTCCTTTTCCAAAGGAATGGCATTTGTGTTTTTGTTGTTCCTTTTCCAAAGGAACGACACTTTTAACATTTGCGTTTTTGTTGTTCCTTTTCCAAAGGAACAAGACTTTTGGTTTTTGCTGTTCCTTTTCCAAAGGAATGGCATTTGCATTTTCTGTTGTTCCTTTTTCAAAGGAACAACACATGTATTTTTTTTGCTCTTCCTTTTTCAAATGACAACATTCTTGTATTCCTGTTACTTATGCTTGTTCTCCTTGCTGTTCTAATTTAAATATACCTATCGTTCCTCCTGTTTCAATTCTTTTGGAGCACAGCTATATGCTTATGCAATGGATACAAAGCTAGAGCATACTGAAATCAACACATTATATAAAATCATTATTTTTACAAAAAATTGCTATGAATTGATGGGAGGAAAGAGGAAAGGACACAATTATCCATCACTTTTGCTGTCATCATCCTACTAATACTGATATGACTGGTTATCTTTATCATGCTGGTTCTTTTTAAATTCCCATAATCTTCTTTGATCATTATTAAGGAATAAGAACAAAGGGTCTATATTTTTCTATTGGGATCTTAAGACTTCTTCCACCATTCCCACTCTTAAGGAGTGTTGAACCACCCTTTGTCTATAAATAGGAAAGTACTTTAGAAAAAAAAAGGAGAAAAAATGTTTATATGAGTTGTCAAATGCAGGATAGGGGGTCTCATCAAGAGCCAGCCTACCATGATCATAAGGAAGAAGTGAAGTGGCATTCCCACTATGGCCACCACACCAGGGATATGATCCAAGAGGCACATCAGAAAAACAAAGAGCCCTTGGAACAGGAGGTCTCATTACGAGCCAGCCTACCCACCTTTCACTCCTTCCTGGTGAATGGCATTATGGTTTAACTGGTTACCAAGCCATCATAATGACCTCCATTTTTACATGGCACGACACTTCCTAAGCATACACAAAGGATCATGGTTCCATGGGTGAAACAAACAACTCTGTCAAGGTTATGGACATTTGTCGGCAACAGAGCTCTGTTAATGGTATTGAAGTCACATTCTTTATACACTAATAGAAATCATTAACACCCTTCTCTATCTTATACCTTTGTAATCCGTCAAATAAGATTATGTATATCACTTCCCCGAACCATTAAACACATGAAAAATCTATCATAACCAATCATGACGGAAAAGTCGATAATGACCACATTAGACTGGTTGTGCACATCAGCTGTCCTATCCTCCCAGCCTCGCATCATATCACAACATTCTCTTATTTGTTAAGCGATCCTATTATACACCTTGATTTCGGCAACCTGCTCCTTTTGTAAACATGGCATGTTCGCATACATTGTTCCTTTATGACTCTGTACCATGGCAGATCGGCACACCGCTCCCTCATTTGACGGCCGAGGATGGCCTATCACATTGCAGGGGGGAGGCTGACCTCATAATTTGCTGGCATACATGTCAGACTATTATTCGGCAAACTTTTACTTGGGAATAGCAAGGCTTAACGGTATCTTGTTTTTCAATTTGCATGCCTTGTTGTTCCTAAGCTATTTCCATATTATACTCTGCAGCAATTAGTAAAATTTGAACGAGCCTTGCTATTTCATTATTTTCTCTGTGTTTCTAATAGTTTGAACAGGCTGTTGTTCCATTGCTGTATCTATGTTTTTACAGTGAGCTAAAGCATGGGAGGAAGGTCAATTCGAAGAGAACCACAGGTATTGACAGTCTTTGATGTTGCATAGAAAATCCTGGCAAGGGCAGGATGGTTAGTCTATCTTAATCATTTATAGGAATCCCACAAGACCATAGCAATAAAATTGTTGCAGAACTTGCAAGAATATTACTCCACAGTAAGGGGAAGACACCTGGCAATCACCGCTGACATAGTTGCAGAAGTCTCAGGACTACTAGCCACTGGATCTGTGTGGACTCTAAAGAAGGAGAGACTACGAAAGATTATAAAAATCTTCCGAGATGAAGGCCAAAACCTGACAGTCAAAGGAAAGGGAATTCTACCAGCAGTATTAGGAGAGCCGTGGGCAGAATTGGCGAAAGTCATCCAGAGCTACATCACCTGTGAAGGCAAGAAAGACGTGGTAAGACCAAGACACCTTAAACTCTTAGCCGTATTAAAACAGAAATGCTCTGTGAACTTACCTACAATTTTAAATTCATTACCTCATGATGTTGCCCAAAGCATGAAAAAGTCACAACATGTAGAATCGGTAGTAAGTCACCATGGGCTAATATGGCTAATAGTTAGCCACAGTCTTGCTCAGCAAAAAAGCAACTAGGAAGAGCTAATTTCCATAATATACTGGGGACTGACTCTACCAGCCTCGAAATGCAAACATGTTACCAGTACACCAGATAGACCATTGAAATGGAGAAAATCAGTTAGATTGGCACGGATTAGAGGGAGGTTGGAAAATCTCCAAAGGAATACCAGCCAACCTGTGGAGATAGATGATTCCGGGGACGAGCAACCCCTGCAATTGGAAGGAGGAGAGAATGAGAAAGAATTGGAAGGAAATGAGGAAGAAGAAACATAGGAAGAGACCGAGCAACCTGGGCAAGCAGAGGCGGAGACAAACAACGCGAAAAAAGCCCATTGCAAAATCCATTGCAAGAGGACGAATTGGCCCAAATTTTGGCCAATATGGGCAAATATGCCCAACCTCTTAGCCCGCTAGGCCTCCATATTCAAGAAGAATCAAAGGAGCATTCTGCTCAAGACAAAAATGCACCCGAAGAATTATGCGACGAGGAAGAAAATGAAGAGAATCATTCTGTTCATGATGTAAGTATGACAGGAGAGAAAAGTGATGAAGATACAGAAGAGGAACAATCTATTCCCAGCGACAGTGCACCTGAATAATTTCATGGAGAAGGAGTGGAAAAGGAAGTTACCGAGGAAATAATAAAGCCAGCTAGGGTTTCTACTCTTGAGCAACCCGAACAGAACAACGAAGGAGCACCCCAAGAAGAAAACCAGGGAATTGGCCAAGATAACAGTCCAAGCTCGAATAAATAGATAGTTGTTCCTTCTAAGAAAACAAAAGAAATTAGAAGATTACGAAAATAACAGAAAAGATTACTGAATGTGATAGCTCAACTTCAACAAGAAATCAGGGTTTTAAAAATGAGAAAGAGAGTAAAAAGGACTTCGGGGGTAAGACATGCAACCACTCCGGCAAGACCCCTCAAGAAAAAGGTAAGGAGGACTCAAGTCCAGCCTGCCATTCAAAACCAAAAGGAACAGCATTCAACTGTTACCCATGTTGAAGTACAAATAGATGGTATGTCGGTCTGTGACAAAGAAGTTCAGACAGAGGCACAACCCTCTGAAGAATTATGAACCATGAACACAAGACAATGCAATAAGAAAATTCAAGTGAATCTTCCGCTTACCACTACCATGTGGGACAGTGATCCAAGGACAATAACCCTATGAGAGGGTTTGGTACAAGCTCAGCAAGCAGTAGAAAAACTCACAGAACAAATAGTTTCTTAAGAAAAGTACGAAGAATTACAACAAACACTAAGGAATGCCAATTTATCCGAAAGCCGGGCCTTTGAAGGATGGCGAAAAGAAGAAGAAAAAGTCGCAAAGGTAACTCATAGGTTAGATGTAGTTATCAAGTAGATGGATACCTTATGCTCTTTGTACACTGATGTCCTAGCATGTAGAGCCCCTGCTAAGAATTATACCTTGTTCTTAACAGAACGATATTTGCAATTGAAAATTAAGGCTGTCAAAGTAGGAGCCCCTATACAAATTAATACTATTGATGATTTTATAAATTGTTGTAAGCACTATGGAGTAAAGGTTCAAAGATTATTGTGTGAATTCTATCTCATAACCTTGTGTTAGATCAAACGACAAAGCAGAACCCTGGCCCTTTCGTTGGGGATATCCAACTGCAGGCATTTATTTTGTTTGGGGTTAATCAAATTAAATGGCTTAAAGCCTATAATGCCTTCCAAAGACAAGAAAACGGATTAGATTTATGGGTAAGAGCCGAGCCTATAAATCCAGTGCAGTTATGGAGGAAGCATAGGAATCTCATGAGGACTCCAAGTGTGATTGAAGCATTAGGACCCATTCATACATCAATCAATCAGCAAGGAATAGAATACTTTTTCACTATTAAAGACCTTGCCATTGATGTTGCTAAATTTTTGATATCATATTTCTAATCCGAATATTAAACTCAAGGACCCATTTAATTATGAGAACTTTAAATTAGTTGCCTATCGCTTGAACCTCTATGGCGAAATTATCTTGAGGGCAGGGCCATCTTGGTTAGGATATAGGTTTCAGAGTCTGATTATTTGGCACCCTGCACCTGGATACCAAGCCCTATATGAGATGCCTGAGGGTCAGACAGGACATCTTTTTGAACACCTAGTAGGCATCATGGTTGTAGACGACCACATGAGATCCCATCTCCAACCTACTCTCTCACTGCCTTACATGTCAACTACAATGTTTTCATGAGGGCATGAGAAAGGGTAAGCAGGGGGGTGTGTGGAGTACTGAAGAAGGTATGTTTTTATTGATTATTTTGTCATCTTTTATTTAGAACTCGTAACCTCTTTGCAACATGAACTCGGTAGATAATAAGAAATCATGACAAAATTTATAGGATTTATACGCAACACAAAAACAATAATAATTGCTATTTCTTATGCAGGAAAAGGGAAAAACAAAAGATTGTCGTTCCAAAGAAAAAGACAGGGCCAGGTTAACTACTATCCCTTTGGCGGGGAACCATATATAAACAAGATGATCTAAATTAAAACATATCAGCTAAAGAAAGGAAAAGGAGATATCAACTCAGTGCAAGAAAACAAATGGATAACTGGGAATTAATAGTTTGGCGAATCATTCATCTTTAAGTTTGGATCAATGGTATCAGAGCGGTCTGCTCTTTCTCTATTTTTCTTTGCATGTCCCCAACGAGGTCAGGGTATAAGGAGTTAGGTCTCGATCGAGTTGAACCATTGCACGAATAGCCTCACAAAACCTGATGACCTCCCATGGTAGAAGAAAATAAATATGAGTCCTTTCAAAAAGTTGCTCGAGGAAGCCATCAAGTGACAGAGGGACGTGATGATGGATAACATTGACCAGATCCTTCGATGAATACCCACCAGCGATGCATCTTCATCCAGCAGCCACTCTGGAGGCACCACTCCTTTTAAGGTACAAGTTAAATTTGATATTCCCATATTTGAAGGCTTGATAGATGCAGAGGCTATAGATAAATGGTTAAATCTGTTGGAAGGATATTTTTTATTTCACGACTTTTCCAATTGGGAAAATATTACTTTTGCACTTCTCAAAGCCACCCCACATGACAAGGACTGGTGGGAAACCTACTATGAACAAAAGGATGAGAGTGAACCCTCGTTGTTTTCAGCCGCACCAACTTGAAATTCTTTTCGAGATGCCATCAAGGAATAGTATTACCCTGTTGGGAGCTATGAAGATAAATACATAAGTGGAACATGCTACGGCAAGGAAGGGATCAAGATGTGCTAGAGTTCACAAATAATTTCCATACCCTTTGCACGAAGCTGGCTATCAAGGATATTGAGCAACATTTGGTGCTCAAGTATCGCAGTTGTCTACATAAATACATCTAGGATGAGATGGAGTTCATGGTCATCTCCTCGCTGGGCATGGCGTATCGGTATGTTGTAAATATTGAGAAGAAGTTTAAACGGAAGAAGTGTGACTTTGGATCTATGAATCGAAAGCAAGAGAAAGGTGCCCTAAACCACATAACAAAGGACCAATCCAATGTGAGGCTACCCAATACAACCAACTGAAGCTGCAAGAAAAGAACAACACCACAAATATGAAGAAGGACATGGGAAAATGGTGCGAGTTCTATAAGAGCTCCAGTCATAATACAAGTGAGTGTCATGCCAAGTAGTCATTGGTGGCTGAGATAAAGGCTATGAATCAGATGCAGGTTCTGACTTTGAATCAGAACCCGATAAGGGAACTGACAAAGGGAAGCATATTATTGATGCGGAGCCCAGTGCCACTATGGTCACCACAAAGATCCAGAAAATTAATCCTAAAGATCCAGAGGAGGGGGAACAACTCTTCCACTCACAGATGTGGGTGAACGGTTCTCTATTATAGTTCAGTGTCAATAGTAGGAGCCAAAAGAGCCTCATTTTAGTACAGTTCATGAAGCAGATGGGCCTAAAGACTACATCACATCCACAACGGTACACCATCGGGTGGCTTCACTAAGGATGAGATCTTCAAGTCAGCCAGCAGTGTCGCCTTCCCTACAACATTAAGCCCTTCACAGATGAGGTATTGTGTGATGTTTCTCCTATTGAAGTTTCTGATGTATTTTTAGGACAACCATAATTGTGGAAGTGACATGCTATATATGAGTCTATACCTCGTTCTGTGATTATTACTTTGGCTAACAAGTTGTACAGGATACCAGAGGTAGCCCCGCCTACCACCATCTCTTTGATCAATGCAAAGAAATGAAATAAGATCACTTCCTAGACCATGAAATTTGTTTTTATTATGATTCTCCCATAAGGGAAGAACAAGGTTGTGACCACGACTTCTAGGCAGGGCTCCTCTGCACAGCAGTAGCAGATGGACAAGGTCATGGAGGAGTACAAGGATAGTTTTTCCTCACCCATAGGGGTGCCTTTGCACTACCAAGTGTTAGAGAGTAATTTGTCACTGTCCTCATCTCAGTCCCTATGTTGTGTCATGTATCAAATAAGCATGTTCATATCTTCCCACTCATGAAAGAAGATTAAGAAAATGCTCTCTAATGCTGAAAATTGACCCTTATTCCCTAAGTTTCTGCCTCATCACGAGTAAACCTTTAATATGCACGATGATCCCCTGTCAAAAATAGTCTCATCATGACACTGTCGCAGGTGTACACCTGTTTCCCACGATGGTTGAATTCTAGGGCCTGGCACGAGGCTGCCAGTTATTTATCACAACAATTGGTCTGCATGCATTTCCTCCTTGCGATGTTGTCATTGAGACTTAGTTCACAGCTAGTGAAAATCAATATTGGGTGAGCTTGTTCCAACAGTCAACCTTCTGGATGTCTCTAGACCTGGTTGTTGGGTCAGTTTGGGTCGCCCTTCCTCCTCTGGGATGGTGGTTCCCTCTTTTGTGCAACCATCTTTGAGGATAAGCTCCCTCTCCCTCATTTCACAGAGAATCCTCCTATAAAATCACTCACCATTGCTATGATCTGTTAGTTCTTTTGGTTGGATAGTGCTGCTAGTGCTTTTGAGTTTGATAAATAGCTTTGGTCTGAGTGTGACAAGCGTGGGATTGTTAATAGTTTGTTAAGAGGTTGTGGAGTGCCTCAACCTTGTTTAAAGCTTGTGAGTGTGAGAGAGATATTGCCTATTTGGGAGACCCATTCTTGAGAGTGAATGCTTGAAGAAACATACTAGCTAGACCCTCTGAGAAGGCTTGTGATGTTAAGACTTGGTTGTAAGCTCTGCTCCTGATTCATTTTAATACAATGAATTATGATTTCATATATCTTGTGTACAATTTACTTGATAGCTTATGACTTTTTCACTTTATAAGTAAATAGATCATTATTGTTTCTTGGTTACATGCTCTGTTGTTTTATTGTGGTGTTTGAGGTTGATTGCTCATTGAGGAGAAGAAACAGAAGTTGGAGCAGCGCAACAGAACTTCATCAACCACAGGTTTGAGGTAGGCCTCCAATGATGACTATTTAAGGGAATCAAATGTTGTTTTTCTTTGTTGTGACTAGATCCACTCTAGGGCTAAAGGGGTTGCCTCTGTTCGTAGATGGAACACTTTCCTACTTCACAAGTTAGCGACTCCGCTAGGGAGTCCTTTGTATGTTCTTCTCTTGTTTTCTTTTGTTTGGTTTTGATTTAGTGTCTCTTGAATTTTGGGGTTAAACCATCAATCTTTTGGGTTACCTGGATCAATCTGGGAAATCACTTTATTGTCTGGAAGAATAGTCTTGTCTTTGCTTGGGAGTTTTCATTGGCTTTCCATTATTTTTAAGCTCATCGCTGAAAAAAGCTTAAAAGTCACGCCGACGTTGCCCTGTCTCTGTTTTATAAACCTGTGCGTCGCTGAATCCTGTTGTACAGTCGTGACAATTCCTAAAATCGACACGTTGCGGAAGAGATGTGTACTCTAACAATGACGTTGCTCTTTTGCTGCGTCTATTGGTTGATCGTCACTAGTTGTTGGTTTTACGCTCGCGACGATTCCTGTAGAGTTTTTTTTTCAACTTTACCTCCTGAATCCACCAGTCATGTTTATCCCCTGTTGTCTTCCTCTTGCCCATCAGTTTGTTTTAATTGCTTTTGGTTAAAGGTACTGTCTCTTTGGTTTCATTGAGTGAATCTTGTGTTTTTTGGCCTTGTGACCTAGCTCTTTCAAGTTTTTGAATCATCTACCCGTGTTGCTTGTCTATCCTAGGTTCATCCGCAACCATCTTGTTAATTTGCTTGAGGCTTTTTCATTGCTTGTTTCTTGCTGGTTGATGTTTAGTGTCAATTATTGAACCAATTTTTGATATTGATTCAATTTTCCACTACCAAGCATAGATTACAATTGTTTGGATCAATTAGTTCATGCTTTCTTGTTTGTCTCTTTAAATTAAAAAAAATCAAAATCAAAAGATTGCATTCATTTAGTATACGAAAGTGAAAGTACATATGCATTTCAAGTTTTCATGTTTGAGAAATTGGAAAGCAAACTTTAAATCTATCATTAGTAGTATCTATGCACTGTAGGATTGGTGTGTTAATGCATTGTGTTTCTTAGTGCTTGCATTCATTTGCATTTTCTTCTCTTGGTTTTGTTTCGGTTTGGCAATGAACTCTCCACCTTTCTCTAAGTAGGTGTTCATCGAAATGAAAAATGCTTTACTCATTCTAGTTGCATCCTAGGATTTTTCGATATACATACAATAAGGCCTAGAAATTGAAACCTAATTCAAGATCAACTCTAAAATGAACTAAATGAACTTAATAATGCATTGGAACTTAACGCGCTTTATTTATAGGTCTAGGCTAGAGACGTGCTCCAGCGTCGTTAAACCTAGTCACTATTTCTTTCACTTAAGGCTGGGTGATTCCTCCTTCTGTGACTCAATAGCTGCTAGTACGGAATTGTGCTCCCAGTACCATCGAGTATATATGTGGAGACCCCACTAGGCTATCATCCTATATCCTTAGGAAGCTGTGTCTATCGCCTTGCAAACTGTAACGCACCGAACATAGCATTCGGGAAGATTGACTACCGTATGGAAAGTCCTTGGTTTTCATATGATCGCAAAGGTGGATATGTGTCACACGGAATCTGTCAAGGGTGCGGACACGACTGACCTTCCTAGAAGTCTAAGACATTCTAATGACAAACAAGACAAAATGGAGTGATCTTTCTCTAAATACACCTTTTACAACATGAAAACTACAAGTGTTTAGGCTTACCTTATTCCAAAACGCTGTTGTTGAAGTCCGTTCTTGACGATCCGGATGAGCTCCTCCTTCAAGTCAATTCCTGCAACCACAAACAATCAAACAATTACCAAGCACTTGCATTTCATATAATAAAACATATATTCAACATGCAGACCAAGGAACACATGAAATAACTCATTAACACAAGCTATTGAGAAAAATAAACCAGTTTGTATTAATAACGAAACAAAGAAACTCTTACAACCTGGCCTTGGTGTTGTGCAAGTTCCTCCCAGGGTCCATCAAGGGTTTTCCTCTACTTTGACAAAGCTCACCCTCTCCCAAGTAGAATCAAGTGAAGACAATCTCTCCTCACAAAGGCTCTAATGGAAGACCTAAATCCTGCAGCATTTACCCAAAGAAAATGTATAGCTCCAACCTCTTCTCCTTCTGGCTCAATGCCTTTATTTATAGTGCTGTAAAGAGGTTATTCAGGTCCACTATCAATGGGATCATCCCCCTCTTTGGGTGGGATAGCTCCCTTATTGATGGGATAAGTTCCCCCTTAATAGAGATACATGAACCAACTGGAGGCGCATCCATTTCATCAAACCGACCTCTAAATGTTCTAGAAGTAACCACAAGTAACTTTTTCAAGATAAAACTCGCGCATTTTGCCTTTTACAGAGGGACGCACCTGTCCCTTAACATACAGAGCATCCATGGACGCATATTTTGTGAACAAGGTCAGCGTCCCCGCAGGTAAGTCTAGAGAGAACCTGCGACCCCAGAGATAAACATAGTTTTTACAAGACTTTCTCTCTTCTTTGAGTTTGAGATGGGTAACAGAGGCATGAGACTTGCCTAAGAGGTTAGCATGACTGTTGATTTGAGCCATACTAACTGTAAGTAGTCAAGGTGACATTTTTTAGTGTAACAATATGCAATTTTACGGGTTGTTTGGTAAACCTTTTGCCTAGTTCTCCAGAGTAGCCAGTTTCATTCCTTTTCAGACTCCTTAAAAGAAAAGGTCCATCTGAGCACTTGTCCTTTCAGGCTCATTAAATATTCAAAGGTGACTAAAGTCATCTTTTTTTCCTTTTCTCGACCCTTTAAAGATGAAAAGGTCAAGTTTTGTTCCCGTGTCTTAAAATTTATTCGGCCATGTTCACATTTACCTTGTTAAATATTGATCGCGTTTCATTTTGCATAGGATTGTTTTCTTTGCTCGTTTAGTTTTGCCTAGGAATTTTTGAGTTAAATCATCCTGGTGGAATCACTGATCTCATCTCCTGTACCAAGTGACCAAGGCTCTCCATCTTTTGTCACTTCTGAGGTACCAGTTGTTAGTGATACTCTTCCTGTTATTCCGAGTATCCAACGGCTTAACTTTCGCACTCCGAAAGACGAGTTTTATGATATTCATTAGAGCCCCATTTAGGAGCCTTCCAAAGAAGACTTTCCCATTACTCCTTCTGGTGTTTCGGTCCCAATTTCTTCCTCTGACATGGATGAGACGAACCCCATCACGAGAGAGGAGACCTTTATGGCAAGTGGTGAAATCCCTATACCTAGAAAACTTCACCCCTCTGTGTCACCCCTCTTGGTATCACATTTCCTTTACGCTATCATACTTTGGCTGATATCATGAGTTCTAGATCTCCCCTTACGAGTTCCATGTGGTCTCGTACCATTACTCCAATCTTAGGACCTTTTACACCCCATATTCACAATGTGACTGTCACATCTGTCCTGACTATTCCAACTGTTTGTGTGGCTTCTTCAACCCCCATTGTCAATGCCGTCACTGCATATTCAGTCGTGAACACTATTGCCGGATCTTCGACTGGTCCTCCAAGTAGTGGTCCATCGGCATCGACATCTGGAGTTGTCAATCCCACCCATAGTGCCCCACTTTCTTCTGGTTCCATTCCAGCAGGGGGGGCATATGATCAGTATTTGCAAGCTCTTCAGAATTCGGATCCATAGAATCCATTTCATTATTATGATTCTCGACGAGCTCATATTTATCACCCTGGACCCATGCCATCTCAACCTACTGTTGAGGTTTTGGTTCCATTAGCTATTGCTTGGGGCCCCACCAGTTATCATGGTGGCCAAGCACAACCTTCAAATTTTCAAGGTTCACCCTATCAAGGTTAGCCGTCTTATGAGCAACCATCTCACGGACAACCATATTACGGGCAACCTTATCCAGGTCAACCTGTTGGCCCACAAGGACAACCCTTCCAAGGACAACCTTTAGCCTTCAGTGGTTCCCTTTTACATACTTTGGGCAACCTGTTGGCAACCCATAACAACCTTACATCCAACAAGGCCAACCTGGTGCCCAGCAAGGTCACCCCTCTAGACAAGTAGGTCAGCCTCAAATCTAGTAAGGCCAACCCACTATCCAGTCTGGTCTATCTTCTGGACAAGTTGGTCAACCTCAAATCTAGCAAGGCCAACCAATTGTTCAGCCTACTCAACCATCTGGTCAGTGAGGACAGCCTTTGGTTGTGCAAGGTCAACCCATCACCCAGCAAGTGCAAGCTTCTGGGAAAATGGGTCAACCTCAGTCTCAATCGGGCCAACCTTCTATCCAGATGGGTCAGCCTCGGTTTTTGCAAGGACATCCATCTGGACCCGCTCAACTGGGCACTCAAACTCTCGTTGCTTCTCAAGCTCCACCCAGTTTTCAAGCCCAGTCTGGGCTCCAGACCTAATCTCGTCTTCAAACTCAAGTTGGTTTTCAAACCCAACCTACTTATCAAATGCAACCTGGACCCCAAGCACAGTTTGGAGCCCAACCACCATATGTTTTCCAGCAGCCCCAAGGGCAAACTCAAATTGCCCCATACCAAAATTATCAATCGCCATAGGTTAACCCTTATCAAAAAATTTAGCAACCATACGTTGCTCCTGTTGGCCAGGTTGGTAATCAATGGAATGTTGGTGGTCAAAACTAGGGTCAACCATCCGGTTACAATTATAATCACTATGGAAAAAATCCCTACGGGCAAAACCCTTATGGGCCAAATCCATTTGGGCAAAGTCAATGGGGGCAACCGGGAACTGGATGGAACTCTGATGTTGTTTCTTACCCACGACCTCAGATGTCCTTCAACCCTCAATTACTATTCTTGGCAACATTGGAATTACTAGATGTTTCCAAACTGACAAATGATCCCATTCTTCATAATCCGTATTGGCCGTCGGTTCCAACTAAGATCCCCGGTGATTGTCCCAAATCCGATGGTAAGGTTGGCGAAGATACCCAAGCTCATGTCATCACCTATCACCTATGGTGTTCATCGAATTCATGGCTTGATGATTCAATCCGACTTCGTCTTTTCCAATGGACTCTCACTGGATCTGTCGCAAAATGGTATATTGAGCTAGCTCGCGGAAATTTTTAGGACTTTAACTTTCTTGCTATGGAATTTTTAACTCATTTTCAATTGTTGATTCGATATGAAATGGGCACACATCTCCTGACATCCTAGAAACAGGACATGGCCACACATATCTCTGATCACATCCATGAATGGAGGAGGCATCGTCGTTTAGTTAAGTTCTAGATTCCTAATTAGCTTCTGACCGACTGGTTTACAACCTCGTTTTTCGGTCTGATAACCCAGGACATTGCTATGGGGGCATGTGTAACTGAAGAGAAGGCCGTTATGCGTGCTCAGTATCTTGACTTGGTTTACTCCTAGTCTAATACGCTATATGATTATTTGCTAGATTCTCGACGACCCAAAACTTCCAAAGCTTTGTCAACACCATCTGTTGACGGTGTCATTGGTTCCATTAACGTGTCCTCTAGGAAATCTTCCACGAACCCTACGAAGGAAAAGTCTAATGCTCCAAATGAAAATGCTTCTTAGGCTTCACCCAACTCTGGTAAGACTTCCACAGTTAACACCGTCCAGTCCACCACGGTGGACAAAACTTCGAAAGGAAAGAAGAACGGAAAAGGAAAGAATAAATCTGATCAGCCAAAGCAAGATCCCCCCTAAGCCTCTGGCCGAGGAGGGTTCCAAGTGCAAGCCTAAGTATCCTTGTTTCATTTGTGACAAGGATCACTATACTAAATACTATTCTAGGTGGTCTGAAGTTAGTCGTTTGCTAAAAGGCACCCCTGGGACTCCTGTTGTGCTCAAAAAGCCCTTTCCCTTGCTGCAAACTCAAATGGTGGTTGATCCATGTCAATCCTCTTCCACCTTTGACTCTCAAGTTTTTATGGCTGGAACGATTCCCATCCATATTAATACACGTCAAAAGCATATCCTTCGCCCACCGGGAAGGAAACTGAGGTCCTCTCCAATGTTCCTTCATCGAGTACTGGTCCGCTCCATATCGAGCGACCTTGTACTGAGTCATTCATTTGACCTCCTCCTAAAGGAGTGCTCCAGAAGTCTTCCTACAACCCTAATGCTTGTGCTACACAACACTATAACATCGTTGAGGACTTAGCTCAAGCTCCTTCGGCTATGTCCACATTGGAAGTCCTCCAAAGTTGTCCCTCCCAGAGGAAGTCCCTGCTATCGACCATCGGTGGCATTGACCCGGCTGACTCAGATTTGATCACTTTTGACCTGGATAATCATGTACTGAGACTGCCTCACCAAATCGCCTTCCTTATTCAAGTCATCATCAATTCTAAGACTATTCACTGCACTATTATTGATGAAGGCGCTTCTACTTGCATCATGTTTGTTGCTTGTTGGAAGGCTATTAGTTCTCCGACCCTGAGTCAGTCTCCCAATACCTTGGAAGCCTTCGATGGGAGAGATTCCTGTCCTTATGGTATACTCCAATGTCTGCCTATTACCCTGGAAGGGAAGATGGTTGAAGTTGAGGTCGAAGTTGTCGATGTGAATTTAACTTACAACCTCCTCTTAGGATGAAGTTGGACATATGACATGCGAGCCGTGGCTTCATCTCTATTTCGTGTCCTTCGTTTTCCCCATCAAGGGAAAATTTTCACAGTAGACCAGCTATCCTTCTTCATTTCTTCCTCTTCCGATGGCAACGTGCCTTTTGTGGAGCATACCTCTATTCCATATGAGAGTGTGGGTGCTGGAATTTTTAAAGATCCTACACTTATGGGTGTTTTTTCACTCCCACCTCCCAACCTCACTCCCATCAATATGATCTCTATTCGTTCTGATCCTTAGGTCCTTCCTCCCACTGATCAGGTAGAATATTAGGGCGATGTCATGCCATTGAGTCCTGTCGAGCTCAACTATGTCGAAATTGTTTCTACATCGGCTTCATCTTCTAAACCTGCTCCCTCGAGCGGGGCTCTCGACACGTATATACAATCCCCTTGACTTGGAGATAGCGGTTCTTTGGATCCCTTACAGGAAGTCTTTCCTTCTGATGAAGCGATTATCGAGACTATGTCTTTCAAGGAACCTCTTTGGTTTTATCATCACCATCGTTCCTCGTTTCTCCCTAGCCATGGGGCTATGATTACTTGTCTTGAGCAGTTTGCTTCCTGTGTCCCCTCCCAACCCCTTCAGACACCTATTCAAATCCATCAAGTTTTCTCTGAAGGCAATATGGGGAACATTACGCAAATCCAACCTATCGACATCTTTGTTAAACTAGGGGTTGTCAAGCATATTCACATCGAAGTAACCTGTACTCCGGAGGAGATTCAACTTTATACCGATATTTTTAGAGAATTTCATGATGTTTTTGCTTGGTTGTAGGAAGAGATGCCTGGAATTGATCCTAGCATTGTGGTGCATGAAATACCTACGTATCTAGGTGCTAAACCTGTTCGACAGCATCTGCACCCTATACACCCCCAAAAGGTTGTAGCTATTAAAGTAGAAGTTGAAAAACTTCTTAAAGCAGGGTTTATTTACCCTATCCCACTCATAGATTAGGTTTCTAATATTGTCCCTGTGACCAAGAAGCAGGGCACTATTAGGGTCTATGTTGATTATCGCGACATTAGTCGTGCCTGTCCCTACCCTACGCCTTTCATTGACCATCTCATTGATGATTGTGCTGGAAGTGAGATTTATTCATTTATGGATAGATTTTTTGGTTATAACCAGATAAATATATCGCCAGCAGATCAACACAAGACCGCCTTTATCTGCCCGTGAGGTACTTTCGCCTATAAGAAACTCCCTTTCGGTCTAAAAAATGTTGGTGCTACCTTCCAACAAACAATGTCTTATGCATTTCATGATATTTGACACATTGTGTAGCCTTACCTGGATGACCTTCCAACTCATTCAGCAAAGTGCCATGACCATCCAAATCACCTCCGTGAAATTTTTCTTCACTGTCAACACTATCGTATCCATCTTAATCTGTATAAATGTGTCTTCTACATTGAATTCGGTAGACTTCTTAGGTTTGTCGTCTCCAAAGAGGGCATCTTCCTGGATCCCCTTAAGGTTGAAGCCATTCTGAATCTCCCTCCCCCTGCTTCTTTGCAACAATTGTAGAGTTTACAGGGTAAAGCAAAATTTTTATGTCGTTTTATTTCAAACTATGCTGAAGTTGCCAAAGGCTATACGTGGTTAATGAAGCGAGACACCCCCTTTGTCTAGGATGTCGTTGCACAAGAGTCATTTGAGCAACTCAAGGTGCTACTTGTTTCTGCTCCTTTGTTATGTTTGCCTGATTATCACCACGACTATACTTTATCTAGTCATCGCCGATAGCACCATCAGCATGGTTCTGGTCCAAGACGATGATGACGGTACCGAACATGTTTTCTATTATCTCAGTCACAATCTACTTGACACAGAAACTCGATATGCTTATGTTGAGAAGTTGGCATTGGCAGTCGTTTATGCCATCCAACATTTTCACCACTATATACTATTGTGCACAACGACGATGATTTCTAATTGCAACCCAATGACATACATCTTGTCACGTTAGTTACTGGGGGGAAAATACTCAAAGTGGATTGTCATCCTTTAAGAGTTTGACTTGGAGTTTACTACGGCCAAGTCTAAGAAATCCCTTGTTCTCACTGAGTTTCTCTACTTGCTACCATCTGCAACCGCACCCTCTTGATTAGAGGACCATATTCCAGACGGGTCTCTGTTCTTGATTAACACCCTCGATCCCTAGTATGGGGATATTATTGTCTACCTTCAGATGTCCTCCTTTCATCTTGATTTTTCCAAGGATGCTCGGCGACGTACTCACCATCATTCTCAACCTTATCGCATTATTGGGGATACCCTGTACCATCTTGGCATTGACTCTATTCTCTGCCATTGTCTGACGATCGAGGAAGCCAAACGAGTTTTGAATGACTTCCACTCTAGTGCCTGTGGTAGTCATATGTTCGGGTATGCTATTGCTCAAAAGATCCTCCGCGCTGGTTATTTTTGGCTAACTATTTTTAAGGATTGCATTCTCACCTCCACTCTTGTTATGTGTGCCAAATCTACCAATGGAAGATGCGTGTGCCTCCTGCTCCTTTACACCCTGTCAATACCGTCAGCCCTTTTTCTAAATGGGGCATTGATTGTATGACCTGTAACCCTCACTTGGCCGGGAGGCATGGATATATCATCATTGCCATCGATTATTTCACGAAATGGGTCGAGGCGATGCCTACACTATCTAATGATGGTAAGACAGCGGCTCAATTTTTATTCAATCATGTAATTTCTTGCTTCGGAGTCCCCCAAGCTGTTGTCACTGATCATGGTTCTCATTTCTGTAATCATATGATGATTAAGTTAACAAGCCAGCTAGCCTTGCGTCATGATAGTTTGACACCATATTATCCTCAGGCCAATGGCCAAGTAGAAGCTGTCAACAAAGTTTTAGTCATAATGCTTCAACGCACCATTGGCATGCACAAGTCCAACTGGCATTTGATGTTGTTTTCTGCCTTATTGGCCTACCGAACTTCAATGAAGGATGCCACCGGATTCACCCTGTTTCAATTGGTTTATGGTCTAGAGGCTACCCTTCCAATTGAATGTGAGATCCCTTCTGTTAAATTAGTTATCGAATTGCTCCCAAACACTAATCCAATAGAAGAACGTCTTCTTTACCTAGAGTGGTTAGACGAGACCTGTCGGCTAGCCTCTTTAGTCATTGAAGTGCAGAAGAAAAGAGTGAAAACTCACTTTGACCAAGCTGTCAACCCTCATTCTTTCGTTGAAGGAGACCTAGTCCTGCTCTATGATCAAGCAAATGATAAGCTGGGGGCAGGCAAATTCGAGCCTATGTGGCATGGGCCTTACATTGTGAAACGTGTTTTTCAAAATGGGGCCTATGAGCTGATCGATTACGAAGGGAATCCTCTAGATCAGCCCCGAAATGGGATTTATCTGAAGAAATATTATGCATGAATTTCGTACGTTTTCTATGTACATACACATGCTTTCGCTGATGGTGCCTGTTGTAGTACCGAGAACCTTTCCTTTGTGGCATGGCTGAACTACGATCCTCACGGTTAGTTAGTATACCTTCAAGGTGTTTTTCTGGGTTGCACCACAAACAATGTCGTTGAATATAGTGTTGTCATTGAATACTGACCGAGGCTATTAACCTCGATATTCGTGCATTGGTTGTGAATCTGGATTCTCAATTTGTTGTCCACCAACTTAACGAGCGATATTCTGTTAGAGATCATCAGATTTTAAGGTTGTATTTACATGTTAAATTATTGGAAGGAAATTTTGATTTTATCACATATCAACACATTCCAAGAAGATTAAACACATTAACTGATGCATTAGCAAATCATTTGTTAGATAGATATTTATGCAACATGTAATCAAACATTTTATAGAAGCATTTAGACACAGTTATAAACCATAGATAGCATGTATAAATATATATATCATGTGGCGCACCAGGGTGCTCAAAAAATAAGTGTGTATGTCAAAAAATAGAGTCTGTGTTCACAATACATCCGAGACACATGTCTCTCAAAAATAAGCAGAAAGTATAGCCTAGGTGTCTACAGTGGTGGGTTTTGCTCTCTATAGTAGAACACTACCTGTGCAACTCGTCTCAAGAGCCTGTGTACCCTAGGTGTCACACCAACTGTATGTCTCTGATACTCCACTGGGACCTCCTCGATCCCCCTATAGTCTGGGATCCCGTCAGTCAAGCCCTCAAGGTTACGGGCAATCTCCTCCTCTGCATTACCACCCGGGTGAACTAGAGCTAGCTCTCTATTGCCCTATAAGTCCCTCTATGCCTCAGGAGCTACTCCCATGGGTCTCTCCGGTCCCACATCTACAAGTAACATAGAGACGTTAATTAAAACATATGCATGAGAAAATCCAAAAACATCATAAAAAACAAAACACATAGTGTGGTGTTTGATCAAGTGTTTTACCTCCCTCATCCCGCTACTCACCAGGCGGGAGTACATGTCAGGGCCTTCGTGGAAATCCATGCTTGCATACGGCCAATCCTCGATAATGACCTTCTGGTAGTCCAGCCACTCTCGGAACAGCACTCCCCATGATACCGGTCGACCACCACCCCCTCATGGCATAACATGTGCTCATCGGGTGATGCGGGTCTCCCACAATCTAGGCATATATAGGCCCATATCCTATAGTTAAAGGGACGGTACCCATTCTAGCATGAGCAGGACTAGAATGGATCCATATCCAAACTATTTTGCCTCCCCTCGTTGGCACTTAGTAAGCTACCTCTTCATGTTAATGGCCAATGCTTCGGCCCAGTTATACATGGTCGGAATGAGGCAATCAAGGGCCAACTGAAGATGATTCTTTGTTGCCTCATGTTGTGCTTGAGAGCCCGCTGCTCTCGTAACCATAAACAATACTAAGCAAAGGGTTAAGTCCCCCACTGTCGGGATCTATAGTTTCCCGCTGGTGGATGATTTGCATGCCCTTGGGCACAGCTGCGCTATCAGCATATCAAGGGTCTCATCGGCAACCCATGTACCCTCTAAGATCAGTCTCGCGCCATGATGAGACAAACCAATCAAAAAATATATGTCCGTCGCGTCAAATTCAATGTCCTTGCCACAGATGAAAAACTTCCCCTCTGTCGGGTTCCATGAGTGGATCAGCAGCTCTAGCAAGTCAGGTTGTGCTTGGAGGTGTGGTGTAAGGAAAAATTTTAGCAGTCCACACTCAAGTAGTGCCCTCCTACACCCGGGATCATTAAATGCTTGTTTGTCATTGTCATCGTGGGTCCTTTCTTGCCATACGAATGCCATTTTGCCCTACGTTGAAGGAAAAAATAATTAGGATCTTTTCCATATGCTTAAATGCACCAATTTCTAAAAATTTCAATCTTTACGGCACTGTCGGGGCTGGTTTTCAAACAGCAGCGATGGTTCGAGGTCAGAGTTCATTTTCTTCATGATCGTCGCGAGAGTACATATATCTCTAGAGATGATCCCAATGGTGGTGTGCGTTAACATGCTTGGTCGTCACTAACCCGAGTGGATCTTCCGCGACAACCGAGAGGTGGATTTGGAACTAAAAATCCACCGAAAACCTCCTATAAAACACAAAATTGACTGAAAAGACCATATAAATGTAGCGCAAAAGGAGGATTACTTACTTGGTAGGAGTCTCAGGCGAGATGGTTGATCATTGATGCTGAACTCAAGCTCAGAACTTCGCTCAAGTTTGCACACAAGATCACCAAAGAGACAGGGATGGTGGGTACATGTCATGATCTATATACACTTGGTCCATATTTTTCAAAAGTCCTCTTTAAGCTCTTTTCTGACTGAAAAGACAAAAAGATTGTCGATTTTTCCCTTTTAACTCATTAAACAGAATAAAAGGCGATCCACTTTAAGCTCTTTTCTCACCATATAAACATGAAAGGATTTCCAGACTTTTGTCATTTCGAGTTCGATATTGGTTACGAAACAATGTGTCTTCGATCACTTTTTTACTTTTTCAGATCTGGGCCACTAATTACGAAAAGTACTCCTCGATCGTAATGGTCAAGCGGTTCTCTCGAGTATTATTGTATACTTTTTCGGACTTGCGAGAGACAAATTTATGAAAAAGGACCCCCCTAGATTTTTCTTTTCCGTGTCTTTTTCAAACTCTCTAAACATGAAAAAGGCTTCGAGTTTTACCTATGTCGGACTCATAAAACCCTGATGACATTTGACTCGTTGGCATGACGAGACTTGAGATTTTCCTCCCTAGGGCTCGTTAAATTATTATTAGGTTGGATTCGTCCGAAGGTCAAACTTATATTACAAGCATATGCTATCCCCTTCAAGCTTGTTTCAAAAATAATTGGGGTACTCACTGGCAATGGTGGGGGAAAATTTGGAAGTCATCATTGGTTACCTATGCAGCTAGTCACTCTTGAACATTGACACTTCTCCTTCTTGTCGGGTTGGGATATTCTCACATCATCAATTGGCCTTCCAGGGTTTTGGGTTGCCATTTTTCCTCATTTCCATCTGATCCATGTTGTCTCCATCAAACCTCTGATCTTTTGGTACCAAAATGTTGCCACATTTTGGAGTCATGTCGCCAATATGTTCAAGACTATAATCCTTCTGCGAGTTCACACCCTTATCTCCTCCTCTGATGCTTTTTTTCACCATCTACCACTTGTTCCTTATCTCATGTCGTTGATGGGGGAAACGTTATGTCCCTCCTGCGATGGATCATCTCCTGTCAACACCAGCTCATTATCCAGGAGATTGGTCTAGAGATCCCCTTTGGTACCTTGGAGCTTGCATGCCTCAATGATAAGTTCTTCGCACGTGATGATAGACTTTCATCATTGGTCTTCGATTGGGTGATTCCACGAGTGTTTGACTTCAACTCATTTTTCACACTTGGTGGATTGTACTGGATAGTACTTTGAGAGCCATTGGCATTATTGGTGGTTTCTCTTGCGCTTGTTAATGGTTTTCATCATTGACTGGTAATCAAGTGACTTTCTATCATGCTCAACTTCAGCACATCTATTCGCATGCTAGAATTCATACTATGATCGGTTGGGTTCAAGACCCCAGACTAAGATTACATATGTTCAAGATGCAGGGATTGGTTCGTGATTATGTACATGTCTCTTTGATGGATGCTTGCGACCATACCTTAGTCTTCATGGATGGCTGCAACCATACCTTTATCATTATCATGGTCTTGTCAACTGGGTGGCTGCATCCATACCATAGACCAAGTTTCATGTCTTTTGGATGGCTGCGTCCATGCCTAGACTACATGTATTCCACTATCAGAGATATCAGTTGTACTTAAGCCTGTAGGTTCTTCAAGGTGGTGTTCCAGTTCAAACAGTTTCATAAAGCATTTCACCCCTCCCACTCTCTTGGGCTTCATGCTTTAGGGGGCATCTGTTACACAATAATTTGTCATTGTCCTCATCTCAGTCCCTGTGTTGTGTCATGTATCAAATAAACATGTTCATATCTTCACACTCTTGAAATAAGATTAAGCAAATGCTCTCTGATGCTGAAAATTGACCCTTATTCCCTAAGTTTTTGCCTTGTCGCGAGTAAACCTTTAATATGCGCAACGATACCCTATTAAAAATAGTCTCATCATGACATTGTCATAGGTGTACACTTGTTTCCTGTGATGATCGAATTCTAGGGCCCGACGCAAGGTTGCCAGTTATTTATCGCGACAATTGGTCTGCATGCATTGCCTCCTTGCGATTTCATTGCTGAGACTTAGTTCATAGCTAGCGATAATCTAGATTGGGCGAGCTTGTTCTAATAGTCGGCCTTCTGGATGTCTCTCAACCTAGTTTTTGGGTCAATTTGGGTTGCCCTTTCTCCTCTGGGATGGTGGTTCCATCTTTTGTGCAACCATCTTTGAGGATATGCTCCCTCTCCCTCATTTCATGGAGATTCCTTCTCCTATAAAATCACTCACCATTGCTATGATCTGCTAGTTCTTTTGGTTGGATAGTGCTGCTAGTGATTTTGAGTTTGACAGATAGCTTTGGTGTGAGTGTGACAAGTGTGGGATTGCTAATATTTTTTTAAGAGGTTGTCGAGTGCCTTAACCTTGTTTAAAGCTTGTGAGTGAGAGAGCGATATTGCCTATTTGGGAGACCCATTCTTGAGAGTGAATGCTTGAAGAAACATACTGGCTAGACCCTCTGAGAAGTTTTGCGAGTCAAGACTTGGTTGTAAGCTTTGCTCCTGATTCATTTTAATACAATCAATGATGATTTCCTATATCTTGTGTACAATTTACTTGATAGATTATTATTTCTTGACTTTATAAGTAAATAGGTCATTGTTGTTTCTCGGTTACGTGCTCTGTTGTTTTCTTGTGGTGTTTCAGGTTGATTAGTCATTGAGGAGAAGAAACGGAAGCTGGAGTAGTGCAACGGAACTTCATCAACCGTCGGTTTGAGGTAGGCCTCCAACGATAACTATTTAAAGGAATCAAATGTTGTTTTGTCTTTGTTGTGACTAGACTCGGGCTAGAGGGGTTGCCTCTTTCCACAGAGGGAACACTTTCCTACTTCACATCAGGTCAAGCACTCCATCGATATGACCCTGGGCACGCCACTGCCCAATGGACCAATC
The DNA here is from genome assembly GCA_031772625.1 of Pinus tabuliformis. NCBI lineage: Eukaryota > Viridiplantae > Streptophyta > Pinopsida > Pinales > Pinaceae > Pinus > Pinus tabuliformis. The sequence goes on from CM062820.1 coordinate 1,302,037,161, forward strand.
TATCAATGCTCTGTTCTAGAGAACGATGAGATCAATAAGTAGATTCAGGAACTACTACAAAAAGGGAACATCAAGCCAAGCTCATCACCCTGTGGGAGCCTGATTGTATTGTTACAGAAGAAGAATGCAACTTGGAGGCTTTGTATTGACTATCGGGTGTTAAACAAGATCATTGTCTGGAATAGGTACCCAATCCTGCAAATTGATGACCTTCTTGACCAGCTCAAGGGGGAAAAATATTTCAACAAGATTAACTTGAAGCCATTTTATCATTAGGTTCCTATCGAACCCTCCTATGTTTGGAATACTACCTTGAAATCCAAGGAGGGCCTTTTCAAATGGTTGGTCATGTTGTTTGGATTGACGAATGCCCCTGCAACCTTCATGAGACTGATGGATGACATTTTGCAACCCTTCACCATTTCATTTGTGGTGGTGTATTTAGATGACATCTTGATCTTCAACCAAAGTTGGGAAGAGCACCTCCACCATATTTGATAGGTCATTCAAACCCTTCGACAACACAAGTTTTGTGCTAACTTAGAGAAATTCACCTTTGGCCTCACCCAGGTTCAATATATGGGGTACATCATTGATGAGTAGGGTGTGCATGTGGACCCATCCAAGATACAATTCATTCAGGATTGGCTAGCCTCAACCACTCTAATAGAGTTCCACAACTTTTTGGGTCTTACCAATTTCTATAGTAGGTTCATGTTGGGGTTCTCTCATATCACTTGGCCTTTAAGTCAAGTCACCAAGGGTGAAGCGAAAGAAAAATTATTTTGGTTGGAAACCCAACAGCGCGCATTCTCTAAGTTAAAGAATCGCCTTTGTCTTGCACTAGTTCTCACATTACCAAACATGCAACAACCATTTGAGATTGAGATAGATGCCTCCGACTGTGCTATTGGTGTAGTTCTTACTCATCATGGGAATCTAGTGGCTTACCACAGTGAGACACTTTCAGACACAATCCAAAAGTACCCCACTGATGAAAAAGAAATGTATTCCATTGTGTAGGTCTATCGTCAATGGAAGAATTACATTCTAGGGAAGAAAACGATCATCCACACAAAACACCAACCTCTATAGTTCATACAGACATAAGGGAAATTGCAGAATGATCGCCATCAGAAATGGTCCACCTATCTACAACAATTCCATTTGAACATTAAGTATAAGAAGGGAAGCACCAATAATGTCACTGATTGCCTTAGCTGACCATCGGTAATGGTGTTAATCATTGCACTCAATTCCTATGGGAATGAGACATCGAGGTGGCTGCATATTTACAAGAGCGATCTAGAATTCAGAAGCATATGCCAGACACTCCTAGAAGGAAAGAAAGTTCTAAATTTTCACCTTCAGGATGCATTGTTATGCCACTTGGGACACATATGTTTTCCTTCAAGTGAGTGTGCCAAGATGATTTTGGAAGCGCACTATAATCGAGTCGCTAGACATTTCAGAGTAGAGAAAATAATGGCGGTATTGCAGAAGTATTTTTATTGGCCGAAACTTTGTCATGATGTTGGGAAGTACATTAGATCCTACACTGCTTGTGCCATTTCCAAACCAACCATTAAGAAGCAAGGCCTGTATACTCTTCTACATACTCCTAGTCGGCCTTGGGAATCTATCTCCATGGATTATATGTTAGGCCTTCCTTCTACTAAGCATGAAAACGACTGCATTTTTGTGGTCGTCAACATATTCTCTAAGATGGCCATCATGGTGGCCTGCAAGAAGAGTATCACAACAGAGGCCACTGCTAAGCTCTTCTTTGAGTGAGTGTGGGTACACTTTGGGATTCCACAGTCCAATATCTTAGATCACGACAACATATTCCTGAGTGCATTTTGGTCAAGTCTATGGTTGATGTTGGATACAAAACCTACTAAGTCCACATCTTTCCATACCCAAACTGATGGCCAAACAGAGGTTGTCAACAGGATGATAGTACACATTATACGCATGTACAACTCGAAGCATCCATGCACATGGGATGAAAGTCTCCCCTATGTCCAACACAACTACAACAAAGATCTCCATACCTCAACAGGCCACAACCCTTTTCAGGTAGGATTGGGATTTCAACCATTATGCCCCATTGATGTGGGCATACCATTTACAACCACTCAGGTACATTCGACTCACATATAGACCGAAGTTGAAAGGGCTAATGAATTCATTGAGCACACTCAACACATCTACCAATAGGTCCATGATACATTGGATAAAGCTAATGCTAAGTACAATAAATGCCATGATCAACATCGAGTACCACACAAGTTCTAGGTGGGCGACAAAGTTTTCTACATTTGCAGAAGGAGCAGCTTATTGGACCCCACCGCAAGCTTCACCCACTCTGATATGTGCCATACACAATCACTAAGGCTATCAGTGACAATGCCTTTGAGCTCAGCATCCCATCATTCCTTAGTTTGCACCTAGTGTTCAATGTAGATCACCTTCAGCCATACTGTCCACCATTGTTGGACACATCTAACATTGCAGAACAACTCACACCAATAGAGCTCAACTTGGACAACATGGAACAGGCCACGAGTGATCAGATCATGTAAAAATCGATCAAAAAAACTCGGAAACAAAGGATACAACTATATCGAGTTGTCAAAGCAGGCCAACTCCTTCACCATGGGAAATGACTCACGAGGGACCAAGTTCAGCAGAAGTTTCCTCATCTCATGGAATAAATCAACGCAATGGGGACCATTTCTTCCTAAGGAGGGAGGACTGATCCAGGTGGATATTGGTGGCCACCCATGTATTCAACTTGGATCCTCACCATTGTTTCTTTCAGTTTTTTTAGTTTCCTTAATTGTAGCACATTTTACTATCTTTGGCAGTTTTTCTGGTCTTGAACTTCTACAGCCATTTTGACGCAATTTCTATGGAAATCACATTGACCGCTGTAGTCCTTATAGAAATCTTTCCAACAAGGTATCATACATTTCAAACAGAGATAATATGACCAAGTTACAACCCTAGGAAGTTGGTTGCCCAACTAACCCCAACGGGACCCATAAACTCTTGGTGTTACATCTCCTCGGATTAGGGTTTTGGTTGTTTTGATTTTTCTCTTATTGTTCAATAATAAAAAGGCCCTTAAGCCTCATACTAACTCAATTAACATGCATTTAGCCACCACATCGCTTCTCAAAGACAAGTTACCATCGCCTGAGCTATCTTATTTCCATTTTGTTTGTAAGCATAGTTAAATATTTTTCTATTAATGAAATGAAGTGTTTTTCTATTGCATCTTTGTGTTTATGATTATATTCGTAAGTTGTTGCATTATTTTTTAAGTTTGGATCACATATGTCTTTAAATCATCATATGTCCATGCAAACACTTCCCGGTACTATTTGAATAAGTGGATAAATACTTATCATTCCTGTGGAGAACAACATGTACAAAGGTTCACATACTTCAAATCTTCTTGGGTTCCTATATTGACTTGTTAAAATGATAACTTTGAACTCTGAGTCTTTGTATTAATTGGTCCTTTAAACCGGTTTTGAAGGTCATATAATTTTTCCAAGGACACCACACCTTTAGGAATAGTGTTTCCTTTCATCACATTAGATGCCTCTTGCAAAGCCTTATCGTGCTCATCCTCTTCTATGACAACATCTTTGAATACATTTGCATTAGCCATAAAATTCAGTATTTGTTGGTCATCATTGAAAACATGAAAATTAGTGGCATTATCAGGTACAGATGGTTTATATATAATTTCAATAGAAAAACCAATTATAAATGGTGAAATCTTAGTGGATGCATTTGATAATTCATATGTTGCAGATTTATAAACCTAGGAACAAAAATGATATTAAAATATTTAAAATAAGTAATCAAATGCCATACCTTCTGCTAGTATTTTTTAATATTTGGTGAAACACAGTGGATAGGATCCCGTACCTGATGAACGACCACCTCTAATTCACCAATTACCTTACTGAACTCTACTTTTAGGTCAATGGCTTTCATTACTCCAATTATGAGTTCTTCATATTCAACAGTATTATCGGTATGCTCGAACTCCAAATGCGATGAAAGAATATGCTTCTTGTTACCTCGGTCTATATGTATGCAACTAGATCTAGAGCCATCCTGCATCTTTGAACCATCAAAATATAAAGTTCAAATATTTATGGCTACCAGGCTACTTTCTGTATTATTATTACTATTACTATGTACATTTATATTACAAGATTCATTTCCACTAGCTAGAGAACAAGGATCTCCCACAATGTATCTCATGAGATGGGTGATGACAATGCTTGATAACACCCGTGATCAATTTCCATGAAACAATTTCAATTTCCAAAGATCAAATCAACAAAGGAAACAGGCTCATTGCGACCATCAAGTGGTGTAACAATGTGTTTCATGTATGGCTCACTTTCCACTCAAATATGGTTATTTATGCCTTTATATGGAATCCATAAATGTGTCCAATCTGTAGCAAAATACCCTTGTAATTTACTAGTCCAGTCTTTGCTCAAGAGTACGTCGTAGGCTTCAGGGATGTCTAGAATTACAATATTTATACATTGGTGAACTCGGTGATCATATGATAAACTGATGAGAACATTCCCGAGTTCACGAATAGCTTGGACAAGAGATCTATCTAGATGAATGATTTTTGCATCAATTTTGTCTCGTTTAGTGTTTATTTTCATGGCAATAGAGAATGGAATTACATTCACAGATGCACCAAAATCAGCTAAAAAAATTATGGACATTTTAATTGATAGTTTCAAAAGTTAACAAGAATGGAGGGAAGAGAGTGTTAGCACCAAATGTTACAACATTAACTACAAATTCAAGGGAACCATAATACTTACCAGACACCTTATGAGAGGTGACAACTTTGTCACATGGTGAAAGTTGTGAAAATGCTTGGAATAGCAGTTCATGTTGGCCTGCTATCTTCGTGAGCTCAAAGATGGAAATATTAGCTCAATCTCTCTTTAAATCTTGAACTATGTTATACTAAATTGTCTCACCTTTAGTAGGCAGTACTGAAGTGTCTGGAGGAGTGAAGTTGTTTAACACTTCCAAAGTGATGGAATTGTTTTTGTTACTAGAGGAAGTATCCTTAGGAGCAGTTGTATGTCCAGAATTACTCTATGCATTTTGAGTAGGATTAACCTGTAGTGAGATCCTTCTTAGAAATTGTTTCTTCAATTTTTGTCTTGTTACCTCCTATTTAGAAACAAGCCCTTTTCTCCTCAAAATGTATCAACCATTTTGATTCTGGGGGGTGGCTCACTTTGTGGTGGCGCTTCAACACTTCCCTTGTTAGCATTAAGAATAAAATCAAAATAATTCACTACATTTTTGATGCTCGTACTTCATCCATTTTAGGTTATTCTATTTCTTTTATTTTTTCCTACTGCTCATATGCTAATAAGGAATCCATAATATCTTTGAATAGAGCATTCATGTTGTGATTCCACTTTGAGCATCTCTTTTCTGAATGATATTCCTGGTGGAAAGAGAAATAGTTGTCCAAACCCATACTTTCTATATTCAACACAACATTTGAACTCTGGGCAGGATTAGTGACTTAATTATTGTTGTTAATATTATAATTCCCTCGAAATGAGAAATACTTTGGATGCTTTCTACTAGTATAAGTCTCACTTGACCTTCTCTTTAATTTTGAAGTATCATTGTTAAGTTATTTTACTATCTTGGTCAAGCTTTCAATATCCGACGAATCCTTATCTTTAGCCTGACTTGAAGAAGGTAATACTTCTTTTTAGTATCCTTGGAGTCTTTTGATTCATCATCATCAGTAATAAATCCAATAATTCACAAGTCTTTCTTGATAGCGGTTGCTTCTGCAAAGCTTAGTGCCAATGTTTCCTTTTTAGCTCTTTTAACGAACGAGGAAATGTTGGTGGGAAAGGCACTGTGTAATAATCAATAGTAATTGAATCATGTGGTTGTGTTCTTAGGGGAAACTTGTTCAATATGCGATTAAATTTTGATTAAAATCTTTCACTTTCTCCTTTCCCCCCATCTTACTATTTTTGAGCCCTTTTAATAACATGGCAGGAGTCTTATCATCACCAAATTTCTCTAGAAATAAATTCTTAAACTTCCTCCAACTATGGACTAAATTGGTAGATAGATTATGGTACCATGCTGCCACTCTACCTTCTAATGTAAAAGGAAAAATCCTGCAAGCAACATCATCATACGTTACCTTCAACATCTGCATATGCATGTGGAAATCGTCGATGTGATCTTCTGCCTTTGTCTTCTTCTCTAGATGAAACTTTGATAACAAATTTTCCAGATGTTTGAGCATCTTATGAAGATTATCCAGAAGAGCGAGAGGCCCTTGGGCCACCCAATCCAGGTCCTGATCAACCATGTATCCATCTCTTGGATCATCCTCTTTTTCAGAATCGAAGGATCTTTCTCCATCACTGTCTAAACCGTTAAATGTTATCAGAAAGAACAATGTCTTCTTCATACCCTTCATTAATGGGTGGAAGTGGATCTTAATGCACTGTGTATTTTGAGGACTCTACTAACACTTCAAGAGTGGAAAAAACAAAATATTCCATTGTTTAAACTAATACACTGGTACGAGTTGTTTCTTTCTTCTTCAAGTGATGTGGGAGATTATCTAGAATAGGAAGTAAACTCATAGCCTTTGCAAACCGACGAGTTATAGCTTGAAGTGCTCGAATTTTTTTGTAGGTAACCTCATATGTCAACTCTAGACTAGGATGAGAAGATACTCCTACTTTGGTAATAGGAGTTGGAATGGTGCTCAGAATATTTCTACCTTGTCTAGAAGATGAATGGTTAGGGTCAGGGAAAATTTAAAAAACACCCCTAAATTTATATGTATAATAGATTGATGAATCCCCAGGATAAGTGGAAAAATAAAAGGCGATTTTATCAATAATATAATATGTATATATAATTGTTTTAGTGAATCTCTCACCAGATTATATTATCTTGTAAAATCATGGTGAATCTCTCACTGGATTATATAAATCTTGTAAAATAACGGAATATTTCATTGAAATATAAAATCTTGTAAGACCTTGGCGAATGTTTCACTGAATAATAAAGACTTTGTGAAGGGCTAACAAAGTTCATAGTGAGTATGTCTTGTAATGGCTTCAAGACTTGTTAAGAAATCCACCAAGAACCAAAACAAGTATATTCTTTATATGTAATATCAAGATATTTCTCATGGAAAGTCAATTAGGTTTATCATAGGTGGTAGGGAGAAATCCTACATGTGACAATGTGTTGAAATCATAATAAGTATTTCTTGTAATGGCTATGAGCCTTGTTGTCTAAGAATCTCTCGAGGATTGAAATATATATATTCTTCATATGGAATATAAAGATATTTATCATGTATTAAAAAAAGGGAGGATATGAGATGAATGATATAATTACAAAGCCAGGTCACGGTGTACTTAGCATTGAATAGTCACAATGGTTGAGAGGCTAGTCATGTACTTCAGTTAATATTTGTTAATTCATTTATTGTTTTAATTGTTATATTATAATTATTGGTGTTTATTACAACTTGGTACCAACACACATAATTTTGGTAGGACAATGTGTGGTCTAGTTCCAAGTTAGAGTGTTTGTCATTTCACCCATGGGCTAAGAGTCACCCTAAAATTTTCTATGGATACAAGCTATCAATCCAATAAAAATAGCAGGTTCAAGTATTGGAAAGCTATCAACTACCATGCATGGGGTCTGGAATATTATAGCGGCATGTGGCCTCTTATATGTAGTGACAATTTGTGCCTAGCATTATTGTTGCCTTGTTATAATGTGTAGGAAATTAATATATAATTTGCATTGACCTACCTGGTACCACTAGTCCTTGTTCAGATCTCAGGGTTTACCTTTCATATCTTCTTAAAGTTTGATTGCTTGGAAAGAACAATTTGTACCAAGAATTGGTGTTGCCTTGATGTAGCATGAAAGATATTAATACATAATTTGCATTGACCTACCTTGTACCACTAGAAATTGCTTAGATCTTAGGGTTTACCCTTTATATCTTCATAAAGTCACACTGCTTGGAAAGATTACTTTAATACCCACGTCTCCCCCACAATTCAAGAGCTAGGGTTCAACCAATATACAATAGAATGGGTTCAAATACTGGCAAGCTATCAACTACCCTGCATGGGTCTTCCATATTACAAGGGAATGTGGCCTCTTATACATAGCCACAATTTTTTCCAAGCATTATTGTTACCTTTCTATACTGCGCAGGAAATTAATACATAATTTGTATTGACCTACCTAGTACGACTAGTCCTAGCTTGGATCTTAGGGTTTACCTTTCATATCTTCCTGAACTTAGATTGCTTGGAAAGAAAAAATTGTACCAAGCATTGTTGTTTCTTCTTGTAGCTTGTAAGAAATTAATACATAATTTACATTGACCTAGATAATACCACTAGTCCTTGCTCAGATCTTAGGGTTTACCCACTTTATCTCCCTGAATAAAACTTGCTTAGAAAGAATACTTCAATGCCCTCCTACCCCACAATAAAAGGGCCATGATTCAATAGATATACAACACAACATGTTCAAATACTAGCAAGCTATCAACTACCCTACATGGGGTCTTCCATATTACATGGGCATGTGGCCTCTCAAATCAGCATGAAGAATAGGATCAAGTTGAATGTTTTCGCTAAGAATATGCTCATTGACATAAATGTTAAATATGGAAATATGGAATTTGTACATCCATAATTGTTTGAAAAAAAGTTACACACAGATGTGACATCATGAACTAGCACAATTAAAGGGTACAACATGTAGGGTAATGGCAAGGATTTATATATAGATATATCTCCAAAATGTTAACCTCAAGGATTGGCTCGCTGGATTAGAGTAGATTCAGACGTGTCATGTGAAGTTATTGAATCTTTACTATTATTGCTAGTTGTTGTTGATTCGACTCTCTTCAATTCCCTTGGGGCGATACCCCATGATGAGGGCCAATGGTTTGCCTGGTTTACCATCCATGAAATGTGGGGAAGTACTATGGGGTTTCCATGCTTTCAATCCAAGTAAAAGACACAAAATATGTATCTCAATTTTTTTTTATTATTGTTCCCTTTCTTGTATGTGTAATACCATTTCCCTTGGTCATATAGATGTGGATTCGTGGAAGTACTCCGTGGTTTTCCATGCTTTCATTCTAGGTAAAAAAAATAAAATATATATATCTATATATATATATATATATATATATATATATATATATATATATAGATATATATATATATATATATTGATTGTTTTTCCCTCTCCTATATGTGTAATACCATTTCCCTTGGTCATATAGATGTGTATTCATGGCCTCTTTCTGTAGGTGATTTGTATTGTTTTCCTTCCTACTATGGTGGCAGTCAAAAACCAAATTAAACCTATGTACACAAGAAGGTTACTGTAGAAGTTGCCATATTTTCTAATTTTTTTAGGGTTATTGTAGATTGATGGTTTGCCAAAAATAAAATCCAACTAGTTTGTTTGGATGGATTGAATATAAATTATCAATTATTATTGCAAGGATTTTGAAATATAAGCTAACTTTTCTAATAAAAAATAAAAAAATTGTGGTGACCCCTTTTAATATTCAGTGTACAATTTGGTTTAAGGAAACTCAAATATTTATGGTCAATGATGAAATTGAGTTGTGCATCTAAATAGATTGACTTGTGAAAAATTGATTCAATGGGAGGGAGGGGGGAATGGAAATTTTACAAAATCAAGGGAAGTATTGCAAAATATACAAATTCGTTGAATATTGTTGAATTTGTTTTTTAATAAAGGAAATACATTCCACACATGGGCAATAATTGTTACTGGCACTTATGTACTTATTGCACTTTCTCTTTCAATTTTTCTTCTCTTTGAGCATCTATTAGCTTACAAGAATATTTATTTGAATCATTTTCCTCATTAGCTAAACCTACAATTGAAGTTGATGTCGAAATTAAACAAAATTGCTATGAATTCTTTTCCATGTATTATTTTGGAAGATATATCATAGATTAATTGGATGGGGAGGAAAGAACTATTGAGTTCATGAAGGGGCAGGGGAATTCAAATGCCACAACACCCCTATTGGAATTTTTTTATGAAAAGGGATTTGTAAAGCAACCCTTCCCTCTGAATTATTTTTTTAAGTCTCATAGGCTTGGGAAGTGGTTCTTCCAAGTTGTTAAATTTGGCATTGTTCAATATATTATAATAAAGCCTCTTTCTGCCATTATAGCAGTGATGATTAAATCATTTGGTGTTTATGAGGAAGGAGAGTTCAATTGGTATTACAGGTACAACTGAAGCTGGTGGCACTGGGGACTTTGAAAAATATCTCACAAATTCAAGGCGAATAAAACATATCAAAAATTTTAGTGTTTAATAAAACATATAAGAAATTTTCCTTTTTGTATTGGAAGTTTTTTATAGTTGGCACATTGACAAGAAGTCAGTATCTAATAAAACATGTTAGAAATTTGTTATCTTTTATGGAACAAAAGACACATGAAAAGACAATAAGGCCATATTCATTATGGTAAAAACCATTCATAGAAATAAGATTAACTAATTCTGTCATCAACTAAGTACAAGGTAATTTCCTTAGTGGTAAAGATCACTACTGCATCACCACCATTACGACACATGGGATAAACTGAAGATCCTCTCCCAACATATGGTGGTCTAAAGAGAATGTCAAGTTGTGAAAATCTTAAAATAACAAAAATAAACATAGTTGAAACTGTTGTATTTCTTCAGAGATTATACTACAATCTATATGGATATTTGTTTTTACTTTTGTATAGAGTACAACACTTAATATATACAGAGAATTCAATCAAAGAATACACACCAACTACTTCTTATGTCACTAGGTCTCCACCGACATTTGTTCAAATATGGAGAACGATATTCCCTAAGAGAAACCTTTGTCATAAGCATCACAATAGCCTAGTTAAAAACATTACAGTTAGCTGAATTTGTAACATTTCTTACTGGAATTCACTCTAGTTGCAACTCCCTTGCTGGGATAGTCTAAGGCATTCTTCATGTCTAAAGAAATTTACAAGATGATAATTAATTAGGCTTGCAAGTTGCATGAATGAGTACATGATTATCATGAAAATAAATTGGAAATTTCTCTTCACCAGACTCTTTGTAATAGTTTTTTATTTAGATGAGATCAAAAGAATGGTCCTTGCATACTTTTGTTTGTTCACAATGGGCTCAAAATTCATGAATTCCCACGTGTATTTTTCAGATGAGCCGAATTATTGTTCGATTTGAACAGAGCCAAAAGAAAACATGTCAAACTAAAAAACTTAGAGAAAGTTGAACCTTAGGAAACAATTTAAGAAACAAAACAAAATCAATAAGAAGAAGAAAATAGATTTTTGAATGCAAAAGCTTTAAGGAGGGAGAGAAAAATGAAAGTTTAGACAGAAAAAGAAGACAAACAACATAAAGGGGATATATAAATGCCAGTTTTGAAAAGATATAAAAAACCATGGAAGGATAATGTAGATGGAATTTTATAGGAAAATAATTAAAACAATGCAAAGAGGATGTCTAATGCCAATCCCAAAAATATGTAAGAAACCATCAGATCTTTTAGAGATTTATAATATGGACATACATTGCTAATTGAAATACGTTAAAATCCCTACAATATCGATTTCTCTCTTTTCAAAAGCATGAAACAATCTTGAGCTAGAGGTAAGAGTTACCTCAAGAACGTGTTTGTTATTCTCAACAATCCCTCTGATTTTGGCTACATCCATGATATCATGATACAATCGTGGGATAAAACTTAGCAAATGCATCTCTGAATTTTTTTTTCGAACTGAGATCAACAAACAAAACAAAAGGAAGGTAATTGTCATCAATAAAGCAGTTTGGGATTGTGCTAAATCATTATAATTAACCAACGAATAAATATATTTGTCAATTAATAATAAACATCGATTACTAAGCCCACAATCTAATGAAGAGAAATCGTTCTTTGAGATGGAGTTTATGGATGCTGTGGGAAACCCAACATTGCACTCAAAAACCATCTAATGAATCCACAATTCAAAGAAAAAGGTAACGAGCTATGGGTAATTGAATTGTGAATGGTTAAAGTGAAATTGAAAGCTACCATATGTAAATGACACCACACACAATAATTCTTACGCTCAATGATCCAACTCACTGGAAATTGGCTTCAAAACCCACACCAACACTCCACAAAAAAATATTCTATTGATAATGTAATTTAACTCTTATAATCCACACCAACGTATACTAAATGGTTATCATAGCTAGAAATTAATTAAATCAGAACAAACAATTTAAACCAGATTTGTCACAAGCATACAGAGGAATAACTAAAGCATTCACACCATCACAAAAGATATTTTGACCATATAAACCAAAATAGGTAAAACCAAATTTGAATGGTATAGTCAAGGATTTATTTTCTCAACGATTTTTAAAATTAAAATAGGCTTAAAAGAAGACTAAAGGTACATTACTCACTAAACTTCTCTTGGTTACATTTGTAGTTAATTATTATAATATGGTTTGAACAAGGACCTTGAAATGAATACATTTAGGGAGGTGTAGACCACAATCATAACCATAGGTTATTTGGGTAAGTTGTAACCACACAAAAATCATTAATAATAGAACCATGCTCAGTAACACTCTCCTCCCACATCCACCCAAGTAACCATGCCAACTAGGGTAAACATGAGACAAGAGGCTACTATGATTAGATTCAACCTCCTAGGTGACCTTAAGGAAGTGGAATTGATGGAACATCACATATTACCATCCAACACCATCAACAGAACCCTTAGAAGGCAAGTCATCCACTTAGACAGCCTGTCCCTAGGTCGCACTATTGTTCTGGACAATTTAAGGCTTAGTCACTCTCATGCTATGGGAAAGGGGGTGGCTATAGACCTAAAGTCTCTCTCATAGGCTTGCATGCCAGTGACTATGGATGAAAATTACCAGTTATGTGCCAACGACTCCAGGATTTGAGCCACTTTTTTAGGCTTAGATCCCATGACATTGCCCAGAATGGAATGAAAGCTCAAAATTAAGTAAAGTACAGGGAAACAATGATGCAAAAGTAAACAGTTGATCAAGGCCTTAACCAAACCACTACAAGCCATGATAGGCATTTCATCAAACATATCATCGACATGTAACTTATAGGTGTTGTTATCACCGAAAATGCAGTTGTCAAAATTTTTTAGCTTGGCTTAAAGATTGGGTGTTTTCGTAGCGCCTGAATTATTTTAGCAGTTTCGCAGCGCTGCCTGTTTGCGTGGTTTCGTAGCGTGCTACTAAATTGGGAATTGGTTCGAGTTCTAAGTGAAGGTCCAAATCCTAGCATGCCTATTGTATAGAGTTTTGTTTCCCTTCAGGAATGTTGATGAGAGCAGTGACAGTGTGTCCAAGGAGGCACCCTATGATGATGCAGCTATTGTGGGATTGGCATCAAGTACATTAATGGAGTTATCTCTGAATTCTGGCTCATGGGTGATTTATCTCCTACAAAGAAGAATCCCTCCCCTGGTTACTCTGGTGACATTGAAGTGCAATCAGAAGATCAGTCAAAGCCAGTGGAGGGGATTGATGCAAATTTACATTTACTATCAAAATTTCATCTAAGATTTTAATTGATACAACTGGAGATAGTGCGCCATTTAAGGAATGGTTAGACATATTTCTGGATGACACTAGTTCAAACTTTTAAAGTGTGTTAGCTGAGGAGGACACAATTCACACACAGGAAATTGCAAGTATGCAAAAGACGACTGCAGATATCTGCACTCCCATTTTATTGGAGGTTCCGATGTCACTTTCATGACTAAGCTGGTTGGCCACGATAACAAGCCTATTCGAGGAATTGCTTTTCTTTCGCATTTAGGCTCTGCCAAACTCTATTCTGTTGGCCGACATAATAAGCTCATAGCCTGGGACTGCCATACAGGACAGGGAACAAATATCCCCTTAGGCGACGACAGTGGAGTTGGATGCCTTCTAAGTGAAGGTCCGTGGCTTTTTGTCGGCCTTCGTAATGCCGTCAAGGCTTTGAATACCGTCAACTTGACAGAGCTATTATTAGACAGCCCTAATGAACAAGCGCATGCTCTGGCGATCGCTGATCAAATGATTTTGGCTGGAACACATGATGGCACCATTTTAGCATGGAAGTTTAATCCTACAACCAATACATTTGACCCTGCCACTTCTCTCACAGGGCATATGTTGCCTGTTGTCTCATTAGTCTCACAGAAAGACAGACTTTACTCTGCCTCTATGGACCACACAATAAAAGTTTGGGACCTGGAAACTTTTCAATGTATCCAAACCTTGAGAAATCACGCATCAGTTGTAATGTCTCTTCTTTGTTGGGACCAATTTCTCTTGTCGTGTTCTTTGGATGGCACAGTGAAGGTTTGGGCTGCTACATCAACTATAGCTCTTGAAGAGATTCACACTCGTATTGAAGAACATGGTGTTCTTGCACTGTGCATGATGAATGATGAACAAGCCAAACCTATTTTTTTTTGTTCATGCAATGATAAGAGTGTGCGCCTTTATGACTTGCCATCGTTTCATGAACGAGGTAGAGTATTCTCAAGAAATGAAGTGCGAGCACTTCAGATTGGACCTGGTGGATTATTTTTCACTGGTGATGGAATGGAGCATATCATGGTACCGGTGAATGAGGGAGGTCGAGAGCACCATAAGACGGTTATTGAAGTTGGAGCCCGAATCAAATCCAGTTTGGCATTATTGTCGATATTCAGAAATACAGAATTCGTGGTCTCTTAGAAGGCGGCGCATTTGATCATGAGGTGCTGTTGGATGCTCTATATTGCCACGGGGAATGCGCATTAACTATTTGACAATTTCAGTCTTAGAATTTTCTTTATCGAAATGTAGTGATTAACCGCCAAATGTCAAGTGGCTTTTATGAGGGTTTGATTGCCACAAGGTCGCCACTATTATTGACACCCGGATTGAGATGTGGCGCTTCAGATGGCCATATACATTAGCAAAATCATCAGAATCAAAACGACAACTGGAAAGGGAGATTATAAAGTAGATTTTAATAGCTGATGGAGTGAAAGGAGACATTCAAGGGCTAGTATTTATGCGTGATTCGAAAACAACGGGGGATATGAAGATTTCTGTTTCCATTATCATGTTTCGGTTTCTGTTATTGTGTTTTTGGGTTGCCTGAGGCGCGTAGAGAGCATCAATGTCAGATTTGCATAATAGTGCCCGGAAGGAGAAGGTTCAGAGTATATCTCAGAGTTCAAATTACAACAGCAAGGGTTTCAATTGTAGATTGAATTGCGCAGAAGATGTGAATTTAAAAGTATCCTGAACATGTTGGCGGTACTGAGGAGGATCCAGAATGTATTATATGTTGATATTTTTACATCTTTCTGTTGTTGTGTGCAGTTAACACCAGGTGCTTTTGTCTGTCTACAACATACAAGAATGACTTTGTGAAATGCAACCCAGGTCAGCAGTGTCTTCTGTATCGTTATACTATGGCAGAGATAGAAGAATTGTTTGTGAGGAAGATGAAAATTTGCTGAACGATACAACATTTTGAAGGATAGGAGGGATCGAAGCTCAATGGGTTTTAGTTTCAACAGAATCCCAATTGCCAGCCAGAGAGGGGATAGTCTGCTAGATAAAAAGTGTAAAATTGGGTAGCTGGACTTCATACATGTTTCATATATGTGAAACGAAACTGAGATTTTTCAGAACCACCCTTCCAGTTTTAACACTCTAGTTTCTAACTAGATGCAACTTGGATGTTTGATGCACGGTTGTGAGCAGCATTCAATATCATTTTGTGCACTCGGACTCCAAAGATTTATGCTAAAATAATTTGACTAGATATTGGATGGTTCTTATAAGATCACCAGGGTTGATAGCTTAGAACAGAATGCTTCATAATTTTCTTGTGAATGCTTAATTTATTTGTGATCATTCCAACAGCATTAGCTGGAGTATTTGACATTTTGAAGATGGCCCCTGGTTGCAATAATGTTAATACAGTGTTATTGGTTCAGTCAACTTCTCAGGTTGCAGAGATCCGATTTGAAGTTGCACCACAGCATCAAAACAATAAAGGAGCTCATAGTGACTCAAATCATAGTCAAAGTAACCAGAGAAAACACAGATTCTCAAGCAGATCATTTACCAACTCAAGATTTATTTGCTACGGAACAAATAGAGGTTATCTACAGCAGTTTCGTAGCGCGCTACGAAACTGCTGTAGGTGATGATTTTAAAAGCGCAGAGCAGCTAGTGCGACACGGTGAGCGGGGGTTTGAGGAAAAGGAACAGATGTCTATCAAAGACCACCTACAGCACATCAGAAACCTGGCATCACACCATACTTGGGGTCATTAAAGGTTTTGGGAGCAGGCTGCTATATTTTAGGAGAATGTTGGGAGACAAAAGGCCGACAAACAGGAACAGCTCCCTATATTTCAGGGTGATGGAAAACATATTATGTTAAGGGCCAACAAACAACTGCAGACACCTTTTCAGCTCATAAAGTTTCCAGCTCATTTGAAAGGTGTGGTGATATGCGGTGTTTGGGAAGAATTAAAGAACAGCAGACTTGTTTTTAAATGATGAAGAGGAATGGAAGACAGGGGACCGTGGATATAGGATGATTAATTTTATCAATTAATAAGCTGTCTTACAGCTAGCATCCGAGACCAGCTTGCTCGGTGAATGCTCCCTTAACATATCTTAGCCATAATGGAAATCATACAGCTGTCCAGCATCCAAGAAAGCATCAAGCCTGCGAGGAGAAAAGAATTAGTGTTTCAGTTTGATTTGGGCTTTATGTAATTACAGCCCAGCATGTTTGTAATTAATGCATTAGTTAGTAGCATGTAGGAATAATTAATAGCCACCTTCGAGGCTCCCCTCATGCTGGAGGAGGATGCTCGAGGTGTTTGAGTTTGCTTGCCTATATATGGGCCAAGGTTAGATGTAGAAAGGGTTGGATACTTAATAGAAAAAGTGTGTTGTTTGGGGCCACTGTAAGACCTTTTTTGACAGTAATAGTAAAACAGAGTTATTCTCTTCTCAAGATTCTCGAAGGATTGTCATGGTCAAATGAAGTGATGATGCGTTATACTTTATGTTATTTTATGGTTTTGTTGTATGCAATCACTCAGAATTCATAATTATATGCTCTGACTTCCTGTGTATACAGCAAGCTATGTGTGGTGGAATATGTTTGACTTGTAATGCTAAGAGCCTTGATTTCTATGAGATCACTGTGTTTTTCTTGTCTACTTGATATTATAGACTCCATAGCCCAATGAGATATCTTTTGGTGTGTTTCCAACCAGTTATGTTTTCATAAGTAAATAAAGAGTTAGCCATCTAGTGTGTGAAGGATTTTATCAAGAGTTTTGAGAGAGCCCTCTCTGATCAAAGAGGCTAATCTTTGGTCTAAAGATAGGTTGAAATAGTTACATGAGACCATGCTTAGTTGCAGCCCTCAGTACAGGTTTTGTGATAACATTTTGGTGCGTCTGCCGGGAGTCCACACATCAAAGAACAAATTAGAAGGTGACTCCACTGCTAGAAGATCAGTAGCTTGATGAAGTTTCAAGATGGATTTCACTGCAAGAAAGAATGCCAGGTATGCTCCTATGAATCGGTCTCATATCCCTGGTTTTCCAAATCCTATGCCAAAGGTTGATTGGTTGGATGATCTTCCAATATTCAAAGATGAAAAGAAGGATGATGCTGCTCTCCATTTGGTTAAGTTTCACATACATGTACGCAGTCTTAAGGTTCATTTCCCTGAAGATTGTCTCATGAGGATGTTTATGGCTACTTTAGAAGAAGAAGCATGGTCTTGGTATAAAAGTTTGGAAAATGATTCATTATCTTCTCTTGCTGATTTCCATGATGCGTTCTGTGAAATGTATAAAGAATGTTATCCTTCTTTATTGCTGCTCAAAGATTGCTGTAGACATTCTTTGAATCTTATTCAGTACTTGGAGGATTGTTATGATGATGATGAATTTACAGATGAAGAAATTTTAGAGGCTCTTCATAGCAATGTTTTTCAGCATCAAGGAGAAGGTATAATACTCCATGAAGCACAGCATGAGGAGCAGCAGGGGTTTAGTTGTGAAACCCATGTTTCATCCTTTGATATTGATGTAGAGATACAGCAGATTGGTCTGGCTTCAGATCATGATGAAGGTGAAATTGATTGCACCCAGCAAGAAGAGATATTGGAGGAAATTTTCTATGACCCTCAGGCAGAGGAAAAGCTTGCTCAATTTTGTAATTCCTTACAGCAGCTTACTTCAAGTAATGATCATAGTAGTGAGGAAAATTACATTGTTTGTGAGCATCATTCAGATAGGCAGTTGGATAGTATATCAAATAAATTTGGTGTGGCTGAAGATAAGTTGTCTAAAGATACAGAAAGTTTTGAGAATCAGCAAACTAACCATGTGTTTTTTGACCCTATAGCTGAATACATGGATAAGATTTACTGTTCAGGCGGCTTCCAGTTATATTTTCATGTTGAAGAACAGTTACACCTCATGCCGCCTCAGTTACTTCAGTATCTGATTTATTTTTGTTTCAAGCACAGCCAAAGGACTCAAATGTCAGATAAGATGAATGATTCAGTACTAGGGATTACTATTACTGTCAAAAACAGAGTTATCACTGAAAATGCAGTTGTCAAAAATTTTTAGCTTGGCTTAAAGATTGGGTGTTTTCGCAGCGCCTGAATTATTTTAGCAGTTTCGCAGCGCTGCTTGTTTGCGTGGTTTCGTAGCGTGCTACTAAATTGGGAATTGGTTCGAGTTCTAAGTGAAGGTCCAAATCCTAGCATGCCTATTGTATAGAGTTTTGTTTCCCTCCAGGAATGTTGATGAGAGCAGTGACAGTGTGTCCAAGGAGGCACCCTATGATGATGCAGCTATTGTGGGATTGGCATCAAGTACATTAATGGAGTTATCTCTGAATTCTGGCTCATGGGTGATTTATCTCCTACAAAGAAGAATCCCTCCCCTGGTTACTCTGGTGACATTGAAGTGCAATCAGAAGATCAGTCAAAGCCAGTGGAGGGGATTGATGCAAATTTACATTTACTATCAAAATTTCATCTAAGATTTTAATTGATACAACTGGAGATAGTGCGCCATTTAAGGAATGGTTAGACATATTTCTGGATGACACTAGTTCAAACTTTTAAAGTGTGTTAGCTGAGGAGGACACAATTCACACACAGGCAATTGCAAGTATGCAAAAGACGACTGCAGATATCTGCACTCCCATTTTATTGGAGGTTCCGATGTCACTTTCATGACTAAGCTGGTTGGCCACGATAACAAGCCTATTCGAGGAATTGCTTTTCTTTCGCATTTAGGCTCTGCCAAACTCTATTCTGTTGGCCGACATAATAAGCTCATAGCCTGGGACTGCCATACAGGACAGGGAACAAATATCCCCTTAGGCGACGACAGTGGAGTTGGATGCCTTCTAAGTGAAGGTCCGTGGCTTTTTGTCGGCCTTCGTAATGCCGTCAAGGCTTTGAATACCGTCAACTTGACAGAGCTATTATTAGACAGCCCTAATGAACAAGCGCATGCTCTGGCGATCGCTGATCAAATGATTTTGGCTGGAACACATGATGGCACCATTTTAGCATGGAAGTTTAATCCTACAACCAATACATTTGACCCTGCCACTTCTCTCACAGGGCATATGTTGCCTGTTGTCTCATTAGTCTCACAGAAAGACAGACTTTACTCTGCCTCTATGGACCACACAATAAAAGTTTGGGACCTGGAAACTTTTCAATGTATCCAAACCTTGAGAAATCACGCATCAGTTGTAATGTCTCTTCTTTGTTGGGACCAATTTCTCTTGTCGTGTTCTTTGGATGGCACAGTGAAGGTTTGGGCTGCTACATCAACTATAGCTCTTGAAGAGATTCACACTCGTATTGAAGAACATGGTGTTCTTGCGCTGTGCATGATGAATGATGAACAAGCCAAACCTATTTTGCTTTGTTCATGCAATGATAAGAGTGTGCGCCTTTATGACTTGCCATCGTTTCATGAACGAGGTAGAGTATTCTCAAGAAATGAAGTGCGAGCACTTCAGATTGGACCTGGTGGATTATTTTTCACTGGTGATGGAATGGAGCATATCATGGTACCGGTGAATGAGGGAGGTCGAGAGCACCATAAGACGGTTATTGAAGTTGGAGCCCGAATCAAATCCAGTTTGGCATTATTGTCGATATTCAGAAATACAGAATTCGTGGTCTCTTAGAAGGCGGCGCATTTGATCATGAGGTGCTGTTGGATGCTCTATATTGCCACGGGGAATGCGCATTAACTGTTTGACAATTTCAGTCTTAGAATTTTCTTTATCGAAATGTAGTGATTAACCGCCAAATGTCAAGTGGCTTTTATGAGGGTTTGATTGCCACAAGGTCGCCACTATTATTGACACCCGGATTGAGATGTGGCGCTTCAGATGGCCATATACATTAGCAAAATCACCAGAATCACAACGACAACTGGAAAGGGAGATTATAAAGTAGATTTTAATAGCTGATGGAGTGAAAGGAGACATTCAAGGGCTAGTATTTATGCGTGATTCGAAAACAACGGGGGATATGAAGATTTCTGTTTCCATTATCATGTTTCGGTTTCTGTTATTGTGTTTTTGGGTTGCCTGAGGCGCGCAGAGAGCATCAATGTCAGATTTGCATAATAGTGCCCGGAAGGAGAAGGTTCAGAGTATATCTCAGAGTTCAAATTACAACAGCAAGGGTTTCAATTGTAGATTGAATTGCGCAGAAGATGTGAATTTAAAAGTATCCTGAACATGTTGGCGGTACTGAGGAGGATCCAGAATGTATTATATGTTGATATTTTTACATCTTTCTGTTGTTGTGTGCAGTTAACACCAGGTGCTTTTGTCTGTCTACAACATACAAGAATGACTTTGTGAAATGCAACCCAGGTCAGCAGTGTCTTCTGTATCGTTATACTATGGCAGAGATAGAAGAATTGTTTGTGAGGAAGATGAAAATTTGCTGAACGATACAACATTTTGAAGGATAGGAGGGATCGAAGCTCAATGGGTTTTAGTTTCAACAGAATCCCAATTGCCAGCCAGAGAGGGGATAGTCTGCTAGATAAAAAGTGTAAAATTGGGTAGCTGGACTTCATACATGTTTCATATATGTGAAACGAAACTGAGATTTTTCAGAACCACCCTTCCAGTTTTAACACTCTAGTTTCTAACTAGATGCAACTTGGATGTTTGATGCACGGTTGTGAGCAGCATTCAATATCATTTTGTGCACTCGGACTCCAAAGATTTATGCTAAAATAATTTGACTAGATATTGGATGGTTCTTATAAGATCACCAGGGTTGATAGCTTAGAACAGAATGCTTCATAATTTTCTTGTGAATGCTTAATTTATTTGTGATCATTCCAACAGCATTAGCTGGAGTATTTGACATTTTGAAGATGGCCCCTGGTTGCAATAATGTTAATACAGTGTTATTGGTTCAGTCAACTTCTCAGGTTGCAGAGATCCGATTTGAAGTTGCACCACAGCATCAAAACAATAAAGGAGCTCATAGTGACTCAAATCATAGTCAAAGTAACCAGAGAAAACACAGATTCTCAAGCAGATCATTTACCAACTCAAGATTTATTTGCTACGGAACAAATAGAGGTTATCTACAGCAGTTTCGTAGCGCGCTACGAAACTGCTGTAGGTGATGATTTTAAAAGCGCAGAGCAGCTAGTGTGACACGGTGAGCGGGGGTTTGAGGAAAAGGAACAGATGTCTATCAAAGACCACCTACAGCACATCAGAAACCTGGCATCACACCATACTTGGGGTCATTAAAGGTTTTGGGAGCAGGCTGCTATATTTTAGGAGAATGTTGGGAGACAAAAGGCCGACAAACAGGAACAGCTCCCTATATTTCAGGGCGATGGAAAACATATTATGTTAAGGGCCAACAAACAACTGCAGACACCTTTTCAGCTCATAAAGTTTCCAGCTCATTTGAAAGGTGTGGTGATATGCGGTGTTTGGGAAGAATTAAAGAACAGCAGACTTGTTTTTAAATGATGAAGAGGAATGGAAGACAGGGGACCGTGGATATAGGATGATTAATTTTATCAATTAATAAGCTGTCTTACAGCTAGCATCCGAGACCAGCTTGCTCGGTGAATGCTCCCTTAACATATCTTAGCCATAATGGAAATCATACAGCTGTCCAGCATCCAAGAAAGCATCAAGCCTGCGAGGAGAAAAGAATTAGTGTTTCAGTTTGATTTGGGCTTTATGTAATTACAGCCCAGCATGTTTGTAATTAATGCATTAGTTAGTAGCATGTAGGAATAATTAATAGCCACCTTCGAGGCTCCCCTCATGCTGGAGGAGGATGCTCGAGGTGTTTGAGTTTGCTTGCCTATATATGGGCCAAGGTTAGATGTAGAAAGGGTTGGATACTTAATAGAAAAAGTGTGTTGTTTTGGGCCACTGTAAGATCTTTTTTGACAGTAATAGTAAAACAGAGTTTTTCTCTTCTCAAGATTCTCGAAGGATTGTCATGGTCAAATGAAGTGATGATGTGTTATACCTTATGTTATTTTATGGTTTTGTTGTATGCAATCACTCAGAATTCATACTTATATGCTCTGACTTCCTGTGTATACAGCAAGCTATGTGTGGTGGAATATGTTTGACTTGTAATGCTAAGAGCCTTGATTTCTATGAGTTCACTGTGTTTTTCTTGTCTACTTGATATTATAGACTCCATAGCCCAATGAGATATCTTTTGGTGTGTTTCCAACCAGTTATGCTTTCATAAGTAAATAAAGAGTTAGCCATCTAGTGTTTGAAGGATTTTGTCAAGAGTTGTGAGAGAGCCCTCTCTGATTAGGAAGGCTAATTCCTAATCTAAAGTATGGTCTGAAACAGTTACATGAGACCTGGCTTGGTTGCAGTCCCTAGTACTGGTTTTGTGATAACATTTTGGTGCGTCTGCCGGGATAACTCTGTTTTACTATTACAGTAATAGGGCCATTTTTGGTCTCATGTAACTATTTCAACCTATCTTTAGACCAAAGATTAGCCTCTTTGATCAGAGAGGGCTCTCTCAAAACTCTTGATAAAATCCTTCACACACTAGATGGCTAACTCTTTATTTACTTATGAAAACATAACTAGTTGGAAACACACCAAAAGATATCTCATTGGGCTATGGAGTCTATAATATCAAGTAGACAAGAAAAACACAGTGATCTCATAGAAATCAAGGCTCTTAGCATTACAAGTCAAACATATTCCACCACACATAGCTTGCTGTATACACAGGAAGTCAGAGCATATAATTATGAATTCTGAGTGATTGCATACAACAAAACCATAAAATAACATAAAGTATAACACATCATCACTTCATTTGACCATGACAATCCTTCGAGAATCTTGAGAAGAGAATAACTCTGTTTTACTATTACTGTCAAAAAAGGTCTTACAGTGGCCCCAAACAACACACTTTTTCTATTAAGTATCCAACCCTTTCTACATCTAACCTTGGCCCATATATAGGCAAGCAAACTCAAACACCTCGAGCATCCTCCTCCAGCATGAGGGGAGCCTCGAAGGTGGCTATTAATTAT
Source organism: Pinus tabuliformis (assembly GCA_031772625.1). Taxonomy (NCBI): domain Eukaryota; kingdom Viridiplantae; phylum Streptophyta; class Pinopsida; order Pinales; family Pinaceae; genus Pinus; species Pinus tabuliformis. The sequence goes on from CM062820.1 coordinate 1,302,060,998, forward strand.
TCCTACATGCTACTAACTAATGCATTAATTACAAACATGCTGGGCTGTAATTACATAAAGCCCAAATCAAACTGAAACACTAATTCTTTTCTCCTCGCAGGCTTGATGCTTTCTTGGATGCTGGACAGCTGTATGATTTCCATTATGGCTAAGATATGTTAAGGGAGCATTCACCGAGCAAGCTGGTCTCGGATGCTAGCTGTAAGACAGCTTATTAATTGATAAAATTAATCATCCTATATCCACGGTCCCCTGTCTTCCATTCCTCTTCATCATTTAAAAACAAGTCTGCTGTTCTTTAATTCTTCCCAAACACCGCATATCACCACACCTTTCAAATGAGCTGGAAACTTTATGAGCTGAAAAGGTGTCTGCAGTTGTTTGTTGGCCCTTAACATAATATGTTTTCCATCGCCCTGAAATATAGGGAGCTGTTCCTGTTTGTCGGCCTTTTGTCTCCCAACATTCTCCTAAAATATAGCAGCCTACTCCCAAAACCTTTAATGACCCCAAGTATGGTGTGATGCTAGGTTTCTGATGTGCTGTAGGTGGTCTTTGATAGACATCTGTTCCTTTTCCTCAAACCCCCGCTCACCGTGTCACACTAGCTGCTCTGCGCTTTTAAAATCATCACCTACAGCAGTTTCGTAGCGCGCTACGAAACTGCTGTAGATAACCTCTATTTGTTCCGTAGCAAATAAATCTTGAGTTGGTAAATGATCTGCTTGAGAATCTGTGTTTTCTCTGGTTACTTTGACTATGATTTGAGTCACTATGAGCTCCTTTATTGTTTTGATGCTGTGGTGCAACTTCAAATCGGATCTCTGCAACCTGAGAAGTTGACTGAACCAATAACACTGTATTAACATTATTGCAACCAGGGGCCATCTTCAAAATGTCAAATACTCCAGCTAATGCTGTTGGAATGATCACAAATAAATTAAGCATTCACAAGAAAATTATGAAGCATTCTGTTCTAAGCTATCAACCCTGGTGATCTTATAAGAACCATCCAATATCTAGTCAAATTATTTTAGCATAAATCTTTGGAGTCCGAGTGCACAAAATGATATTGAATGCTGCTCACAACCGTGCATCAAACATCCAAGTTGCATCTAGTTAGAAACTAGAGTGTTAAAACTGGAAGGGTGGTTCTGAAAAATCTCAGTTTCGTTTCACATATATGAAACATGTATGAAGTCCAGCTACCCAATTTTACACTTTTTATCTAGCAGACTATCCCCTCTCTGGCTGGCAATTGGGATTCTGTTGAAACTAAAACCCATTGAGCTTCGATCCCTCCTATCCTTCAAAATGTTGTATCGTTCAGCAAATTTTCATCTTCCTCACAAACAATTCTTCTATCTCTGCCATAGTATAACGATACAGAAGACACTGCTGACCTGGGTTGCATTTCACAAAGTCATTCTTGTATGTTGTAGACAGACAAAAGCACCTGGTGTTAACTGCACACAACAACAGAAAGATGTAAAAATATCAACATATAATACATTCTGGATCCTCCTCAGTACCGCCAACATGTTCAGGATACTTTTAAATTCACATCTTCTGCGCAATTCAATCTACAATTGAAACCCTTGCTGTTGTAATTTGAACTCTGAGATATACTCTGAACCTTCTCCTTCCGGGCACTATTATGCAAATCTGACATTGATGCTCTCTGCGTGCCTCAGGCAACCCAAAAACACAATAACAGAAACCGAAACATGATAATGGAAACAAAAATCTTCATATCCCCCGTTGTTTTCGAATCACGCATAAATACTAGCCCTTGAATGTCTCCTTTCACTCCATCAGCTATTAAAATCTACTTTATAATCTCCCTTTCCAGTTGTCGTTGTGATTCTGATGATTTTGCTAATGTATATGGCCATCTGAAGCGCCACATCTCAATCCGGGTGTCAATAATAGTGGCGACCTTGTGGCAATCAAACCCTCATAAAAGCCACTTGACATTTGGCGGTTAATCACTACATTTCGATAAAGAAAATTCTAAGACTGAAATTGTCAAACAGTTAATGCGCATTCCCCGTGGCAATATAGAGCATCCAACAGCACCTCATGATCAAATGCGCCGCCTTCTAAGAGACCACGAATTCTGTATTTCTGAATATCGACAATAATGCCAAACTGGATTTGATTTGGGCTCCAACTTCAATAACCGTCTTATGGTGCTCTCGACCTCCCTCATTCACCGGTACCATGATATGCTCCATTCCATCACCAGTGAAAAATAATCCACCAGGTCCAATCTGAAGTGCTCGCACTTCATTTCTTGAGAATACTCTACCTCGTTCATGAAACGATGGCAAGTCATAAAGGCGCACACTCTTATCATTGCATGAACAAAGCAAAATAGGTTTGGCTTGTTCATCATTCATCATGCACAGCGCAAGAACACCATGTTCTTCAATACGAGTGTGAATCTCTTCAAGAGCTATAGTTGATGTAGCAGCCCAAACCTTCACTGTGCCATCCAAAGAACACGACAAGAGAAATTGGTCCCAACAAAGAAGAGACATTACAACTGATGCGTGATTTCTCAAGGTTTGGATACATTGAAAAGTTTCCAGGTCCCAAACTTTTATTGTGTGGTCCATAGAGGCAGAGTAAAGTCTGTCTTTCTGTGAGACTAATGAGACAACAGGCAACATATGCCCTGTGAGAGAAGTTGCAGGGTCAAATGTATTGGTTGTAGGATTAAACTTCCATGCTAAAATGGTGCCATCATGTGTTCCAGCCAAAATCATTTGATCAGCGATCGCCAGAGCATGCGCTTGTTCATTAGGGCTGTCTAATAATAGCTCTGTCAAGTTGATGGTATTCAAAGCCTTGACGGCATTACGAAGGCCGACAAAAAGCCACAGACCTTCACTTAGAAGGCATCCAACTCCACTGTCGTCGCCTAAGGGGATATTTGTTCCCTGTCCTGTATGGCAGTCCCAGGCTATGAGCTTATTATGTCGGCCAACAGAATAGAGTTTGGCAGAGCCTAAATGCGAAAGAAAAGCAATTCCTCGAATAGGCTTGTTATCGTGGCCAACCAGCTTAGTCATGAAAGTGACATCGGAACCTCCAATAAAATGGGAGTGCAGATATCTGCAGTCGTCTTTTGCATACTTGCAATTGCCTGTGTGTGAATTGTGTCCTCCTCAGCTAACACACTTTAAAAGTTTGAACTAGTGTCATCCAGAAATATGTCTAACCATTCCTTAAATGGCGCACTATCTCCAGTTGTATCAATTAAAATCTTAGATGAAATTTTGATAGTAAATGTAAATTTGCATCAATCCCCTCCACTGGTTTTGACTGATCTTCTGATTGCACTTCAATGTCACCAGAGTAACCAGGGGAGGGATTCTTCTTTGTAGGAGATAAATCACCCATGAGCCAGAATTCAGAGATAACTCCATTAATGTACTTGATGCCAATCCCACAATAGCTGCATCATCATAGGGTGCCTCCTTGGACACACTGTCACTGCTCTCATCAACATTCCTGGAGGGAAACAAAACTCTATACAATAGGCATGCTAGGATTTGGACCTTCACTTAGAACTCGAACCAATTCCCAATTTAGTAGCACGCTACGAAACCACGCAAACAGGTAGCGCTGCGAAACTGCTAAAATAATTCAGGCGCTACGAAAACACCCAATCTTTAAGCCAAGCTAAAAAATTTTGACAACTGCATTTTCAGTGATAACAGTGGCTCCACTAGGGATAGTGTGCCCTTGTGGTGCGCTAAGAACACGCAGCTCCAGTGCCTTACCCATTTGTGACAAACAAAAATTTGCTTGACAAGCCCGACTGTAGGAGAAAGAAACTACTGCTACTGAAAAATAAATGCTCAACCAACCTTGAGCTTATTTGCAACTTACCTACCTACCTACCCTAACCATTTCAACTTCTTCAGCTCAATCAATATGAAACTTCCAATGCAGCCAATCATTTACTTTATCTGACATTTGATTTCTTTGCCTGTCCCGAAGTTCAGCGCCAATGTGATAGTGAGATGACAGCTGCCACTGAAAATGTCTTTGACTGCATCGGATTTTAGAGCCAATGTGATAATGTAATGACCGCTGCCACTGAAACTGTCTCTGATCTTCATAGGTAAGCTGAAACACTGGAGAATAAAACTCTTCCATGTAATCAGCTATAGGATCCCAAAACACATGATCAGCTTGTCCTTCCACGACACTTTCCAGCTGTGCAAACTGATCTTCAACCACAGTGTTCAGTTCCTCAAACGTAAAAGAGAGGGGAACCAGCATAGTCTCCTTGCGCTCAGCCATAAAATATTTCTGAGAATAATGATCATGATCATGAAGATTGTATGCCTGAATTTGTCCTTCTAAACCTTCAATTTCTTTCTCAATATCTTTGGCAAATTCATCAAAAAATTTCATCTTATCCTCTGACTTGCAGTCAAAGGATTTCAGATATGAGGATAAGGACAAAGAAAAAGATTCATTAGTTTCTTCTGTACTATGATCACTATTCCATTGTTTAAAACCTTCAACTGAAGGAGAGTTTACTTCCACCTCTGACCTATCTATCCATTCCTGCAAGAACATAAGCCAAAAGTCTGGCAATGACTTAATGGACTTGGCAGGCAAGCATTCAACCCACTGTTTGCATTTCCCTTGGAAAGAATCATAAAATAACCTTATGCAAATATCTTCATGTTTAATTCTAAGAACCTCAGTAAAATGACAAAAATCTGAGATATGATCCAAGGTTAAACTCAAATCTTCTCCGTTGTATTTTGGACCATTCTTTAGAAAATAAACATCCTTGGGAAAATGGTTTGGGAAACCATGAAGTCCTGAGAAATCTATGCATGCATACCTTGAACAAATAATGTCAGCTTCTGGGTCTTTCATAACTCCAGTGGAATCACCATGAATGTATAAACCTTGAATTCTTCAACAATGGAGTCGCCAAGGTAGTTTTGCAGCCTTGAAAATCATTTGAACTCCTGCTACCTTCAGAAATTCAATCTTAAGCTCCCGGCAGACGCACCAAAATGTTATCACAAAACCTGTACTGAGGGCTGCAACTAAGCATGGTCTCATGTAACTATTTCAACCTATCTTTAGACCAAAGCTTAGCCTCTTTGATCAGAGAGGGCTCTCTCAAAACTCTTGATAAAATCCTTCACACACTAGATGGCTAACTCTTTATTTACTTATGAAAACATAACTGGTTGGAAACACACCAAAAGATATCTCATTGGGCTATGGAGTCTATAATATCAAGTAGACAAGAAAAACACAGTGATCTCATAGAAATCAAGGCTCTTAGCATTACAAGTCAAACATATTCCACCACACATAGCTTGCTGTATACACAGGAAGTCAGAGCATATAATTATGAATTCTGAGTGATTGCATACAACAAAACCATAAAATAACATAAAGTATAACACATCATCACTTCATTTGACCATGACAATCCTTCGAGAATCTTGAGAAGAGAATAACTCTGTTTTACTATTACTGTCAAAAAAGGTCTTACAGTGGCCCCAAACAACACACTTTTTCTATTAAGTATCCAACCCTTTCTACATCTAACCTTGGCCCATATATAGGCAAGCAAACTCAAACACCTCGAGCATCCTCCTCCAGCATGAGGGGAGCCTCGAAGGTGGCTATTAATTATTCCTACATGCTACTAACTAATGCATTAATTACAAACATGCTGGGCTGTAATTAGATAAAGCCCAAATCAAACTGAAACACTAATTCTTTTCTCCTCGCAGGCTTGATGCTTTCTTGGATGCTGGACAGCTGTATGATTTCCATTATGGCTAAGATATGTTAAGGGAGCATTCACCGAGCAAGCTGGTCTCGGATGCTAGCTGTAAGACAGCTTATTAATTGATAAAATTAATCATCCTATATCCACGGTCCCCTGTCTTCCATTCCTCTTCATCATTTAAAAACAAGTCTGCTGTTCTTTAATTCTTCCCAAACACCGCATATCACCACACCTTTCAAATGAGCTGGAAACTTTATGAGCTGAAAAGGTGTCTGCAGTTGTTTGTTGGCCCTTAACATAATATGTTTTCCATCGCCCTGAAATATAGGGAGCTGTTCCTGTTTGTCGGCCTTTTGTCTCCCAACATTCTCCTAAAATATAGCAGCCTGCTCCCAAAACCTTTAATGACCCCAAGTATGGTGTGATGCCAGGTTTCTGATGTGCTGTAGGTGGTCTTTGATAGACATCTGTTCCTTTTCCTCAAACCCCCGCTCACCGTGTCACACTAGCTGCTCTGCGCTTTTAAAATCATCACCTACAGCAGTTTCGTAGCGCGCTACGAAACTGCTGTAGATAACCTCTATTTGTTCCGTAGCAAATAAATCTTGAGTTGGTAAATGATCTGCTTGAGAATCTGTGTTTTCTCTGGTTACTTTGACTATGATTTGAGTCACTATGAGCTCCTTTATTGTTTTGATGCTGTGGTGCAACTTCAAATCGGATCTCTGCAACCTGAGAAGTTGACTGAACCAATAACACTGTATTAACATTATTGCAACCAGGGGCCATCTTCAAAATGTCAAATACTCCAGCTAATGCTGTTGGAATGATCACAAATAAATTAAGCATTCACAAGAAAATTATGAAGCATTCTGTTCTAAGCTATCAACCCTGGTGATCTTATAAGAACCATCCAATATCTAGTCAAATTATTTTAGCATAAATCTTTGGAGTCCGAGTGCACAAAATGATATTGAATGCTGCTCACAACCGTGCATCAAACATCCAAGTTGCATCTAGTTAGAAACTAGAGTGTTAAAACTGGAAGGGTGGTTCTGAAAAATCTCAGTTTCGTTTCACATATATGAAACATGTATGAAGTCCAGCTACCCAATTTTACACTTTTTATCTAGCAGACTATCCCCTCTCTGGCTGGCAATTGGGATTCTGTTGAAACTAAAACCCATTGAGCTTCGATCCCTCCTATCCTTCAAAATGTTGTATCGTTCAGCAAATTTTCATCTTCCTCACAAACAATTCTTCTATCTCTGCCATAGTATAACGATACAGAAGACACTGCTGACCTGGGTTGCATTTCACAAAGTCATTCTTGTATGTTGTAGACAGACAAAAGCACCTGGTGTTAACTGCACACAACAACAGAAAGATGTAAAAATATCAACATATAATACATTCTGGATCCTCCTCAGTACCGCCAACATGTTCAGGATACTTTTAAATTCACATCTTCTGCGCAATTCAATCTACAATTGAAACCCTTGCTGTTGTAATTTGAACTCTGAGATATACTCTGAACCTTCTCCTTCCGGGCACTATTATGCAAATCTGACATTGATGCTCTCTGCGCGCCTCAGGCAACCCAAAAACACAATAACAGAAACCGAAACATGATAATGGAAACAGAAATCTTCATATCCCCCGTTGTTTTCGAATCACGCATAAATACTAGCCCTTGAATGTCTCCTTTCACTCCATCAGCTATTAAAATCTACTTTATAATCTCCCTTTCCAGTTGTCGTTGTGATTCTGGTGATTTTGCTAATGTATATGGCCATCTGAAGCGCCACATCTCAATCCGGGTGTCAATAATAGTGGCGACCTTGTGGCAATCAAACCCTCATAAAAGCCACTTGACATTTGGCGGTTAATCACTACATTTCGATAAAGAAAATTCTAAGACTGAAATTGTCAAACAGTTAATGCGCATTCCCCGTGGCAATATAGAGCATCCAACAGCACCTCATGATCAAATGCGCCGCCTTCTAAGAGACCACGAATTCTGTATTTCTGAATATCGACAATAATGCCAAACTGGATTTGATTCGGGCTCCAACTTCAATAACCGTCTTATGGTGCTCTCGACCTCCCTCATTCACCGGTACCATGATATGCTCCATTCCATCACCAGTGAAAAATAATCCACCAGGTCCAATCTGAAGTGCTCGCACTTCATTTCTTGAGAATACTCTACCTCGTTCATGAAACGATGGCAAGTCATAAAGGCGCACACTCTTATCATTGCATGAACAAAGCAAAATAGGTTTGGCTTGTTCATCATTCATCATGCACAGCGCAAGAACACCATGTTCTTCAATACGAGTGTGAATCTCTTCAAGAGCTATAGTTGATGTAGCAGCCCAAACCTTCACTGTGCCATCCAAAGAACACGACAAGAGAAATTGGTCCCAACAAAGAAGAGACATTACAACTGATGCGTGATTTCTCAAGGTTTGGATACATTGAAAAGTTTCCAGGTCCCAAACTTTTATTGTGTGGTCCATAGAGGCAGAGTAAAGTCTGTCTTTCTGTGAGACTAATGAGACAACAGGCAACATATGCCCTGTGAGAGAAGTTGCAGGGTCAAATGTATTGGTTGTAGGATTAAACTTCCATGCTAAAATGGTGCCATCATGTGTTCCAGCCAAAATCATTTGATCAGCGATCGCCAGAGCATGCGCTTGTTCATTAGGGCTGTCTAATAATAGCTCTGTCAAGTTGACGGTATTCAAAGCCTTGACGGCATTACGAAGGCCGACAAAAAGCCACAGACCTTCACTTAGAAGGCATCCAACTCCACTGTCGTCGCCTAAGGGGATATTTGTTCCCTGTCCTGTATGGCAGTCCCAGGCTATGAGCTTATTATGTCGGCCAACAGAATAGAGTTTGGCAGAGCCTAAATGCGAAAGAAAAGCAATTCCTCGAATAGGCTTGTTATCGTGGCCAACCAGCTTAGTCATGAAAGTGACATCGGAACCTCCAATAAAATGGGAGTGCAGATATCTGCAGTCGTCTTTTGCATACTTGCAATTGCCTGTGTGTGAATTGTGTCCTCCTCAGCTAACACACTTTAAAAGTTTGAACTAGTGTCATCCAGAAATATGTCTAACCATTCCTTAAATGGCGCACTATCTCCAGTTGTATCAATTAAAATCTTAGATGAAATTTTGATAGTAAATGTAAATTTGCATCAATCCCCTCCACTGGCTTTGACTGATCTTCTGATTGCACTTCAATGTCACCAGAGTAACCAGGGGAAGGATTCTTCTTTGTAGGAGATAAATCACCCATGAGCCAGAATTCAGAGATAACTCCATTAATGTACTTGATGCCAATCCCACAATAGCTGCATCATCATAGGGTGCCTCCTTGGACACACTGTCACTGCTCTCATCAACATTCCTGGAGGGAAACAAAACTCTATACAATAGGCATGCTAGGATTTGGACCTTCACTTAGAACTCGAACCAATTCCCAATTTAGTAGCACGCTACGAAACCACGCAAACAGGCAGCGCTGCGAAACTGCTAAAATAATTCAAGCGCTACGAAAACACCCAATCTTTAAGCCAAGCTAAAAATTTTTGACAACTGCATTTTCGGTGATAACAGTTGTAAATAATAGAATTAAGTGTAGGGATCTCTTACTTATCTGAGAATCACCATGAACCATTGTTTCCTCATGTCATTTTCTACCTTATCACTTATTAGGTCATAAATACAATATCCATTCAAATACAAGTAAAAACATGCTGAGAGCCAAACATAGTTGCTACCATAAAATGAACATATAACCAACATAATAGGAACATAATTACAATAAACATATCAACCATCAAAATCCATATATACACTAGTACATTTACACATGAAAATCAATGGAATGAATTTCTCATTAATCAATGCAATGAACCAACTGGAGATGGGACTACCACGTTCCACTTGACCATAGATTGGCTGAGCCAAGTCTCTCTTCAGCCAATCACCCCCGTGCCATATTCCAAGCATGAATGTGGGACTCAAAACAAAAGAACTCAACCAAGGCATATCGAGGCTAAACCACCTAACCCTCATCAATAGAAACCAGGCTTTACTATAATCCATCCCGGTTCACTAGGCCAAAACAATGAACACATCATAACAGGATTTACTGTGATCTCCACCTGATCACTAGGCCAAACAAGCAAGGATGCCACTGGATTTCTCCACCTACACCATGAGGAATTTTAATGTCTCCTAGTCTCTCAGGATTTACCGCAATCTAAACCCAAATCAGTAGGCCCTAAACCAAGACCCACTCTCCATGTTTTAATACATATTCCAAACCCAGGATTACTAGTCCCAGTGGAGAGAAAACCACCTTTAGGCTTTACCTATATCCGACCATTCACTGACAATGATTCCTATGCCATCCGAGGCAACACAAAATATGGCCTTACTACAAGCCACGATCTGGTTTAGGGGTTACTAGGCCATGTGTTCTATCATTTCGGAGATATACCTCACTCAGCTTCGAATCCATCCAACAATCTAGCTCAACCAAACATGAGAACCCCATCTCACCATGGCTATCCGGAAATGGAAAGGCTAGGATGAAAAACACTATTACACCTGGCCAAACCCATGCCATGATAGAAAAGAACCACATGCAATTCCATGCATGCCAAATCTAGCAAGGAAAATGCACATGCAAGTCGATACCTTCAATGAAGCTTGTTGTAGCTACTTGATCCTTCCTTGCCCCGCTTGATATTTGCTTCCTCTTACCTCATTTGCCTTTCTTGCTCCAATGCCAAAGTGCTCCAAGGAAAAAAACTCTAAGTATCCAAGAGTATGACAGAGAGAGAATAATGAGAGTGCACCAAAACTAAACTGACAAAAGGTTACCAACTAATTCTCAGAAGCCTTTTTGTGAATGAGGCCTCTATTTTCTCCATTTTCCATTATTTTCCTCCTCACATGCAACTTGTGATATTTCACCTTCCTTTTCTCAAAATTTCCATTATTTTCATAAATAAATGTGCCAAAATGCCTTTTGCCTCTTTAATGCATTAACCATTTCCTCTACCAATTTCCTTATCCATAAACAACCAAATGAGAACACACTAGGATGTCCTACCTACCATTCAACTTGGAATATGCGTCCCATTGATTCGTGGTGATTGTTTTTAACTTCTATTACATGAAATGTTCACTAGGGTTGTTAGATAACCCCCCCTTGGGGGACACAATCCTTGATGTTAAATCACAAATATACCTCAGCAAGACTACTGAAAATAAAACATACTGCCCATGGAGCTTTATCACAGAGCTCGTTGCAGTATTTACAATGAATGACCTACTCAAAAGCAAAACATCATGACAACATGACAATATAACAACCATACTGCATACTAGAGCTTTATAACACAACTCATTACGGTATTTACAATAATCACATATACACATATGCTAAACCATAAAATAAGAGAATATGATGCCCACATCAATCAACAAGGGAATCCAAAGGCTCACACCTCCACCCTCAAAGTAGTATTAGGATTCACCTCCTTCCTAAGAAGTCAAGAATCCACTGCCACAATTAAAGCTACATCCAATGTCTAGCATTGCAATCCTGTGCCACTTGTCCTCTTAGTGAAAAGTTATTGCCTCAATGTTCCAGGGTGCACTCCCAATGTGCATTTGATTCCATCTGGCAATGCTAGTGACCAAAACAATTCCATCCCCGACCTTCCCTTCTCTACTACACAATCCCTTGAGCAATCGAGTCAATCCCTTCCTTACAGTCACTCACCTTCCAAGTTTTGTTGGCACCCCCATCCCGAGCAGTCCATCCCTTGGCACGGTTTCCTTGCAAACGAAGATAAAAAAACCAAGGCATATACCTGCCTCAAAACAATCATACCAGTCATACAATGCTCATGGAAATCAATGGACACTATTGGGTACCAGTGTCCCATAATAGCCCTACTCTTGAAGTACTCTACCAACATACTACTACATGCGCCAATTTATTTTTCTACTGTTTCAATCCTTAACCACCCAACAGGGCATGTTCATGCATTCCTTTACCAGGCACATAAATTCAATTCGATTTACGATAAATTGAAATAAATTCACATCATACCTCATTGGTAGCTCGTCAGTAAGGTACATTTGCAATCCTATTTACTTCTTGTCACATCAAGTCAAACTAGCATATTTGACCAAATCAACATGTATAAAGATATCACATCAGGTTAGCTCAAAACATAACCACAAAAATTATAAATCACATGTAACCATCATAAACCAAAATCATAGATCACATCTAATCATCATAAATCACATATAATCATTATATACCATAATCATAAATCACATGCATAATAAAACTGGAATACAATATTGATACTTATCCTTTACTCAATCCTTACTTCTGCCTTTGTTCTTTATATACACGCACTAGATCGGTTGCCACCCAAAAAACACCCAATGCCTTCTCCTCCACGAGCTGCACATACACATAGCATGCATCACACACATATAACCCCACACGCCATACAACACCATGCAACGTATGTACCTATACATGGTATACAACACATACACCTACACCTAGTGTACGCACGTATACATGCACAATGTACATTAGAAGACATTCATACACACATAATGTGCAACACCACAAAATGCATACATGTACACCCAGTATACAACACAACTCATAAAACTATACCCGATGTACAACACAACACATTACATATGCTTACATCCAGTGTATAACACAATACATGCACCTACACCTAATGTAAAACATAACAAAAATATGTGTCTACAATGCAACACAATGAATGCATATGTCACAGTACCATGGCTACATAATGCACATACATAGTACCACATGCCTACAACACAACATGTACAACATGCACTCAATCCCACACGTACACTGGTACCACATGTTCCAAGCACCACCTATACAATGTGTGCACAACATCACATGTACACGACACCACCTGCATAATGTGTACACACCACCATATGTACATTTGCACCACTGTACAATGTGTACACAACCACATGTACACAGTACCACATACACGACATGTATGCAACACCACATGTACACAACACCACATGCAAGACATGTACACAACACCACCTACACACAACTCCACTTGTACAACATGTACACATCACCATGTGCACACAACACTGCTTGTACAATCATGCACACCACACCATATGTACATAGCACCACATGTACAACACACACACAACACCACTTGTACATAGCACTGCATTCCCAACATGTGCATAGCATCATGTTTACACAATAATGCATATCCAATGTGTACATAGCACCATCTATACCCAACACTAAATATGCAATGTTCATATAACACTATATGTACCATCCTATCATGGAAAATTTTAGGGGCTAATGTTCACCCATTGGGCTAATTTTCCATGATTTTTCCACAAAAAAGATTCACCAATTTCCAATTTTTATAAAAGAAGATTCACCCAAATTTTAGAATATAAAATTACATTACCTTAAAAATTGCCAACAATATATAGAGACTATATATAAAATCATTATAAAATTGAATAATTTTATAAATATATCAATAAACATTTTATGGTTTGCATATTAGGGATTAGTGAGATTCGCCAATGTTTTTAAACTTCAAGAAAATTTTCCATCCTTAAAATTTTCCTTGCATCCTATACATAACATTGCATAAGAAACACGTACACACGCTGTATACACAACACCACATGCGCACAATATCACAGATGGAACATGTACAACATATGCACAACAATATTACCACACATCCCCAAAACACACTGCCTTTACCAAGAAACCCTGCTTCCAGTGTCTTATCCATGCTTGTCCTAGCATGTCACAAACCACACTTCTTTCATTTCACTGTCATATCCCTTGGTATAACCTGTCCATAACATAAGCATAGGCATAATACAAGTATACAATATCAATTCATATCCACAATATATTGACCTTGTATATTTTTCATGACTACTCTTCCCACTCGATTCCTCATGAACCAAGAATCTCTTCATGCCATTCACCAGCATAAGAAATCATTCCTCCACCAGAATGATCCCTGACAACCCTATCAGACAATGCCATAGATACATACATAAATATATAATAATTATCATAAAATAATCATTATCTTGTCAGACAATGACATACATACATACATACATGTATACATATATAAACATCAACATAATCATGATCACAACATAATTACTAAATATCATAAGGTCTAGGTTAAGAGAAATTCCTTATTCATGCACACATGTGTAATATTGAGAATAACAATCCCAACATAACCAAGGCATCCGACACCTCAGAATCCATTTACTTTAACTTTTCTTGATTACATTTCCATGATTTTTCTGTCATCGTCCATTTACCACAATGGACCCAGCTAGTCCAACCAATTGTCATAGTCTTACCTTCCACTGTGCTTACCCATACACCGAGCTTCATCCGTGTCTTGCATTACCTGTTGGGTACCACACAACTCTCTTGAGATCCATCAACTTTTCCTCTTTCCCAACCAATTCCCCAGACTCAAAACATAAAAGACAACAACGGAAACAATAACAAGAAGAAAGCCATGAAAACCAATAACAACATGACTCTGAAAATGAAGTGGTATGGCCATACTCTAGAAATAACTAAATTTGTAAATCAAGCGCAAGCAAATAATGAAAGACCAGAAGCAGAAGACTAAAAACAAATGCCATGACTCAATCGTCATGGTTCCCAGGGAAGCTCAACTAGAGCCTTCTTCGAGATTTCATGGCAACCTCTCTTTGCCATGTAGTCCCCTGCATCATATTTCCATAAAAACATAATTTTCAATATATAAATAAACATAGAAATACATCAATTACCTTATCTTGTTGTGCCAAGCACATTTCTTGCAACTGAACACATCCATGCCATCTCTCAAGGGACTCCAATCCTTTGAAAAATCCACATGTAACTAAAGACTAGCTAATATACATGTCAAGTACATTTTCATGAATCTAGCACATATCCACACAATGTCAAACAAAGTCAAGGTCAAGAAGACTCCCTTTATGCAAAGCACTCGTTCGTTTGGAATTAGGGTTTCCAAACATAGCCAAAGGAATTCGCACCTGATTCCTTTCTTGTACCTTTACCTTGCTGCAACTGAGTCTTACTATATATTGTCACGTCACCCAACTGTTAGTTATATAAACACATCAACTATTACCTTGTCACGCTAATACCAAGAATTCTTGCAACTGCTCACACATGTCAATCACATGTTCCACATATCGAGAGAATAATATATATCAATTTGAAATAAACCTTTACCAAGACTAACAATCATGTCATACTCCATAGTCAACTAATAGTCATTAAACCTAATGCTATGACTATCACCTACTACACTCAAGTACATATCAACTGTCGCAACACATATTTGTTAGTACATTCATCTTAAAACAAGATCATTTGAACACATACTCATATTATGCAATTCATCAAACATTCAACCAACTTGCAACCATACCACGTTAAATAAATCAACGAGACAACATAATCAAATAGTCAAGTACCAAATATACGGCATTAGAAAACTCATATCTTAATGTATCTTAGGGGAGGCAATCTTGTATGCATAATCAATCTAGGTTAGCACGATACAGCGTCACAACATATCAACTCAAACATAAATCATGATATCCATAGTAGTAACTAACGAACATGTTCACATCATAAGCTCATAAGCATTTGTGATTCATGCATAACAATCACATATGTACAATCAGTCTAGATTAGTATGACACAATATCACCAATATGTTAGCTCATACCTAAATATTGCAACCATAACCATCTGCATAGGTTAAACCAGGTTAACAAAAAGATATAACATCAATATCTTCAATACAATGAACATAACCATCATGCATATGACCAATTCAAATCACAACATCAAGATCTCAATGAGATAACCCTAATAATTAAGTTAATAGCACATAACAAAAATAAGCTATATATCATGCTCATCAACAACATAAAACATAATCGTCAAGTTAACTGTCATATAGCAACAACAAGTTAACCTATAACATACTCATCAACAACATATCATATAACATAATTATCAATTTACATAACCTAACCAACAATAGTAATGCTTGCAACCACATGTTACTATCATTCTTTGACTATCTACCTCATTTGCATAACCTAATGTATATAACCCTAGTGCATATAACAATCCTTAACCTACATACCTGCATGCCCAACGTTCAAACCTGTATGCTGACATGTTCTCGCCTCAAGGTCCAACGCTGCAACTTCACTTTGATGATCTACATCTCGTGCTTTACCTCATTAAACACATTAGTATCATAACATACCAATAGCACCTTCATGACCTAAATTGCATACAATGACTTCACAAGGCATGTTTTACATACTGTTCATGCATAACTATAACCAAGACCATACGTGCATAACAACTGCATATAGACATATAACACATGAGTACCAAACCATATTCACATCATTCTAGCTAGAGTCCAGTCATCAATGTGTGACCATATCAAGTACAAAAACCATGACATCATGCATGACAACAACCATTACTTGATTGTACACATTTCCACATGCAACCATCAACATGCATAAGTAATGTATAATCAACTACACATATGCATAAACACATGTAGTCAAGCATACGCAATCAATTCTTGTAATCAGCCTACAATATTGATATATGTAATCCAAAATATTCAAAAATTTAACCTAACATACAAGGATGTAAGTATGCGACATGAAATCAACATGTAAGAGACATATAATCCATACACAATTAGTCACATACTTATGACAATGCATTTCACAAAATCAATATCAAATTCTCCATGATAACCATATTATAACCATACTCAAGCATCAAGCAATGCAACAAGTACATGATATGCAAGTATAAGAGACACACATGCAACTGACATGCATGCATGACCAACACCTTCAACCCATGCTATCCGAGAGTTGAACCATGCTATAATAACACTCTGTAAGACATTCCTCCCACATCCACCCAGGTAACCATGCCAACCAGGGTAAACATGAGATAAGAGGCTACTATGATTAGATTTGACCTCCTAGGTGATCTTAAGGAAGTGGAATCAACATAACATCACACACAACCATCCAAAACCATCAACAGAACCCTCAGGAGACAAGTCAGTCACTTAGACAACCTATCCCTAGGTCCCACTATTGTTCTAGACAATTTAAGGCTCCATCACTCTCATGCTATGGACAAGGGAGTGACCAGAGACCTAAAGTCTCTCTTATAGGCCTACATGCAAGTGACTCTAGATGAAACTGGTCAATTCTGTGCAAGCGACTCTGGATGAAACTGGTCAATTCTGTGCAAGCGACTCTGGGATTTGAGGCACTTTTTCTGGCCCAGAGCCTAGGACACTGCCCATAATGGAATGAAAGCTCAGAATTAAGTAAAGTACATAGAAGAAATGATGAAAAAGTAAATAGTTGATCAAGGCCTTAACCAGACACCTACTAGCCATGATAGACATTCCATCAAACATATCATTGACATGTAACCTACAGGTGTAAATAATAGAGTTATGTGTAGGGATCTCTTACCTATCTGAGAGTCACCATGAACCATTGCTTCCTCATGTCATTTGTTTCCTTATCACTTATTAGGTCATAGATACAATATCCATTCAAATGCAAGTAAAAAGATGTTAAGAGCCAAACATAGCTACTGCCATAAAATGAACATATAACCAACATAGTAGGAAAAAAATTACAATAAACATATCAACCATCAAAATCCATATATACACCAGTACATTTACACATGAAAATCAATGGAATGAATTTCTCATTAATCAATGCAATGAATTGACTAGAGATGGGACTACCACATTCCACCCGACAATAGATTGGATGAGCCAAGTATCTCTTCAACCAATCACCCCCATGCCATATTCCAAGCATGAATGTGGGACTCAAACCAAAATAACTCAACCAAGGCATACTGAGGCTAAACCACCTCACCCTCATCAATAGAAACTAAGATTTAATCCATCCTGGATCACTAGAACAACACAATAAACACATCATAACATACTTTACCATGATCTCCACCCAATCACTAGGCCAAACAAGCATGGATGCCACTAGATTTCTCCACCTACATTATGAGGAATTTTCTTGTCTCCTAGTCTCTCAAGTTTAGCACAATCCAAACTCGAATCACTAGGCCCTAAACCAAGATCCACTCTCCAAGTTTTATCGCATATCCCAAACCTGGGATTACTAGGCCCAATAGAGAGAAAACCACCTCTAGGCTTTAACTTTAACCTGTCATTCACCGGTAATGATTCCTAGGTGATTCGAGGCAACACAAAATATGAATTTACCTCAACCCACAATCTAGTTCAGGGGTTACAGGCCATGTATTCTATCATTTAGGAGATCCACCTCACTTAGCTTCGAATCCATCTGGAAATCTAGCTCAACCAAAAATGAGAACCCCGTCACACCATGCATATCCAAAAATGGCAAGGCTAGGCTGAAATACACTATTACACTTGGAAAAACCCATTTCATGATAGAAAAGAACCACATGCAATTCCATGCATGCCAAATCTAGCAAGGAAAATACACATGCAATTCGATACCTACAATGAATCCTATTGTAGCTACCTGATCCTTCTTTTCCCCGCTTGATCTTTTCTTCCTCTTTCCTTCTTTTCCTTTCTTTATCCAAGAAAAAAAACTCTAAGTATCATGTGCTAGGTAGAGAGTTCCATCTTATTGTGATTTCTTTCCTTCATCACATATAAACTATAAAAGTAGTAAAACTGCACGCAGTTCATTGGGATTGAGATGTTGATACCCACTTGCATACTAGATTTGTACCAAGAGGTTCCTTGCACTGTTAAAAGTTGGAGTTTCCTGCAGTCCAATCTCTCTTAAAATCCTGACATATGGAAGATACAAACTTGGGAGCTCAAAGGCAAATGGGGCCAAGTTCACTCCAAGCTGCACATAAAGAGCACTTGCTATAACAAGTCGGGTTCCATTTGCAACTGATATAAATGAAACCTTTTGTAATTCCATGATATCTGCAAATAACAGATAAAGATTCTAAGGATAAAGATAAAGATAAATATACTTTTTCCATCTGCACACTCATACACACCTCTTTAAATATCAGAACATAATATTCTACAAGAAACCCACCTCATTACCTTTCAATTCATGTATATGGAATTGTCAAAATCAATAAAGACAGTTTTGACTTTAAATAATGATATTTTCCATTTCAAATACTAAATTATGAATGGAAAGTGGAATACTTATTTTACATCTATTATATCAAAGGATTTAGGAGATTTGAAAGTATTATCAGAGATTTTAAAGGTAAGAGCATTACTTAATGTTTTCATGATCCCATTGACCTATACCAACTGAATGGATACAAATTTTGAAGGAAATGAACATAAGAATAAATTAAGTACCTCTAAAGGGAAACTACAATGGAAATCCCTGCAATTCAACCACCCACAATTACTAAGCCTTCACATTGTTCATTGCTAATACTATTGCTGTTGCAGCCTGCTTATCTTCCTACCTCCTCAAACATCAATCTAATTGGGTGTTTGAAAGGTGGGTATGAGTATGGATATTCCTAGGACTTCCTAAGAATTACTTAAAATAAATTGTTGTTAAAACTCGTAAAATAAATTTTTATTTAAATAAATTGTTGTTAAATTTCTTGCGTACTTGTCATATTTGATGAACAAAAAATATAGTTATAACATTGGGTTACAAGAATAACATCTTAACTACTTCACCCTGCATCAATTGGTAATCATGGTCATGGGACATTCATTCACTCCCAGTGGTGGTTTTTCTACAGAATCCTTCTTGATGACATCTAATTTTATCCTAGGTAATCTTCACAACTAGAGTGGCAATTTTGTTCACAATATAAAAATTTTGAACATGTGAGAATTTGTAGAAGAAAAAGATTGCAAAAACCATTAGGAGAATTTTGAGGTCTAAAATGGGTCTCCTAAGGAAAATATAAAATAATAATGGAAATAATAACATAATATTAGATTACATCATCAAATTTTAGAGGGAAAAAAGAAAAAACTATAATTTCAACTTGTATTTTCAACTTATCTCCCTATGGGTTTCCTCAAATTTCGAGTGACAACACTCTTTGGATGCAAAATTTGATTCATCATCCAAGGTATATCCATGTTGCATTCTTTTGATGGGCCCTAATACACGAAAAATGAGAAATACATGAAAAAAGTGATTACAATCACGTTTTTTCATGTATTTCTCATTTTTCATGTAGCAAGGTCTATCGAAATTATGCAACATGGGTACTCCTTGGATGAGGAATTAATTTTTTCATCAAATGAGTAATATCGCTTGAAATTTGAGTAAATACGTAGAGAGATAAGTTGAAAATACGAGTTGAAAAAGTAGTTTTATTATTTTATTATTTTTTAATCTTTTTGCTTTTTTACTCCAAAAATGGTGAATCATCCCTTATGGTTGACATAGTCATCTTGAATCCTATTGGTACTTATAAATTTTATTTTGGTTATACATTTTTCTTAGGAGGCCCATTTTAGACCTCAAAATTCCCCTAATGGTTTGTAATAACTTCAAAAAATAATGTTTATGCATTTAGATTAGTAACTATAACTATGAGAATGTCACCACTACTCCTAGGAGCTATGACACATGTGAAGCAAGATGCATCTCTTCAGTCAAACAAAGTTGATTTCCATGGTAGAGGACTAAATTTCACAAAATGACAAAAGGCTTCAAAGTCAGCAACTGACAAGGTTATTCCTTGTACAAAACTTGATAGAGGTAGCAAGTGAAACTACCAATCCCATGTTGGAGATTGTAACATCATTGGTTGTGTTATCACTCAGATTTTTTCCTTAGAAGTTATCAAAGAAGGAATAGTCTGAGGTAACCACAAACCTAATATTTTAGACTTGGGTTCTAGCCAACCTAAGTCCAGAGAGGGCTCTCTCTTTATAATTTAACTTTGTTTTGAGTAACATTTCAGGTTAGTTCTTAGTGTTCAAGGTGTTTTGTTTTGATTGGGTGGTGGAATTAAGAAAACAGATGGGCAGAGCAAGTATTTAGGCCATTGGGCTATGGAGTCAATCAAGAAAGGCTTAACTAGATCTGATCTATCACTAAGGTAAGAGTCCACAGGGCAGGCTAGCACAGAAAAAAAAAAATCTGCAGGTTTAAATGGATGAAGTAGTCCTAACCAGGGCAAAGGGCAATGAAGAATCCTTAACCGGGATTAAGATGAAGAAAGGAAGGATGATCAGTAGCAAAGGGCAATGAAGGATCCTTTACTATGGACCAAAGGGGGGTAAACTACAGAAGTAAGGGAGCAATTAAGAATTCCCAAACCAAGGCAGTTTAGTAGAAAACATAAAGAAAGCAAACAGTTAACACAAAGAGCACTTAAGCTAATTCTGATGATATCATTCCTTGTCCGCTTTACAGATTTAATAAGAAACACATGAATATTCATAACATGAAGAGAAAACAATATTTAAACACGAAAATATAATACTTATTTGTTCCAACTGTGAACAAGAATCCAGTGAAATGTCCTTAGCTTTATTTCATATCTAGTGAAACTAGTCCAGTCTTGAGTACAATAGCTCCTTGGCTCAAAAATAAAATGTCTACAGAAATGTATTTTAATCCACCCTAATTAATTCGATTTGTGAAGTATTTATACAAAAATTGATACAAAATATCTCATAACCATATGAGAATTATTCTAAGAAACATAAAATATCTTCAACATGAAGATAGAGATAGACGAAGAATTGTTTTCTTGTTGTCCCTTTTATTGTGACTTTGCTGGATGATGTAACTCAGATTTGTCTCTTTCAGTTGCTTTGTATTTATGTGCTGGACTCACTTTTTATCTTCTACCTGCTGACTCTTTACCTATTCTGTTTTGATCCTATTTTACCTGTTTTACCTGGCAGCCAAGTTTTACCATATAGATTTACTGAAGTAATTTTATAGTAAATATGTCCATTGTGTCCACCATTCATTGTTAGGTAATTTCATCCTTATCATTTTCCTATAAATCTCATTAGCTTCTGTGTACTTGGAAAAATTTGGCTTGCTTGTAAACAAGTGCTTGACCTCATGCTCTATGTAAAATAGATTCTCAAGACCATCATATAACACCTTTCTAGCGGGCAAATATTTCACCTCTGAAGTACTAGCTTGGCTTCTGGCCAGCTCATTTAATATTTCGATGTAATCTTCATGGGTCATTAGCTTGTCATTTATTACCATAGGACTCGGAAGTCCCTTTTCTCTTAAGATTCCATACTTTAGCATAAAGTTGTCAATGTCTACCTGGATGCTCTGACATCTTTTCCCCAGATTAAGCATTAGGTTCCGTTTGGTGAGAACCTTTTTGATTTCTATAATTGTTGTTGTTCTGTCTTCTATCTCCAGTTCATCAAGTTGATATATGTTTTTGTTGTTCAAAAATGTGATCAATTGATTGGCTTCTTCAGGTTTATTTCCCAATTCCTCCATTGTCTTGTGGATTGCTTCTCTGGCTACTTTAACTAATTCAGTTTGTGAAAAAATAATTTGAATTGAAGGCCAAAAATCATTGATGGAATCAATGATGTTAGCCCAAAGAATTTCTTTCATATCTCCCAACGGCTCTTGTAATGTTAAGTCCTTTTCAAGGGCTTTTATCCTATCTACCATCCTTTGGTTCTTCCGAGCTTCTTCCTTCTACTGTATTTGTGAAAGTTTACAATTGGTCTCTAAACTTGACACTTTTTCTCTAAGTTTCTTAAGCTCAGTGGCCTCGATACTCATTTCCTCCATGGCCTTGATCAACTCAGCAATATGTTCTGTTGGTGTCCCTGTGCTTGTCGATGTACCTGTGCCTATTGAAGTACCTGTTACTGGTAACGCTGTAGCTGGTGGAAGTGTGGGTGCCAAGGAAACTACCAAGGTGGAGCGCACTGTTGTGGAAACTGTAGGTATTGCAGTCTAAGTAGTGGTGGCCAACTCACTCTGTTTAGACAGTATTAAATTATCCAATTTTTTTTAGCTTCCTTTAACTATTCATTAAGGTTTAGGACCAAGTCCATAAGCTCTTCCTCCTTTTTGGTTTCCATTACTTCAGCTGTCTAAGGATGATGAAGAGGAGGAATCTTGAGCTGCTTCTTCAGTGTAGCTATGTCATTGTTTTTCTTCTTGATAAGCTTCTCTGCAGCTTTCACATCCTTGTGATCATGTCCCAGCTCTATGATCAAGTCCTCTAAGGACTTTATCTTGGTGTCTTTGGCTTGAGAAGAGACCTTCTCCAACTGGAATTGTGCTGACATGTTATTTGGTGAATTCTGGAGTTGGTAGGCTGATATTGATTTGTTGGTCAAGGTGGAATAGACCATTTAACCAGTTTGTTTATGTAATTCAATTTGGTCAATAGGATGGATATCCTTTGCTAGTACCTCAAAATCTGTTTTAAGATAATCTCCCATTGATTTGGGTTGTTGTGTGTTCAGCTTCAAAAAACTCATCTGCATTTTCCCTTCTTTTATATCAAAGCCTGACATTAGCCTTGTTTGGTTTGTTGGAGCCATTTTCAGGTAATGTGCATAGCTTTTCACGTTTATCCTTTCATTCCTTGCCTTGATTTCTTTATACTTTTCTTTGATATCTTGGCTCTGTCCAATATGAACCCCGAAGGAGGAAACTTCCACACTTTGTTGCCTTTCCAAAATTTGAGCTTGTGAGGTGGAAGGTTCTTGTGTTCCTCCTGAAGGAGTAGTGTGCTTGCTTTCTGTCCTTTCTGCTCCTAAAGTTCCTGTTGTCTCCTCAGTATATTCTTGTTCTGAATATGGATTCAACCTCTACCTTTTAGCATAGGTTTGGGCAGCAGGTCTGTTGGAAGGAGTGGTCTCCTCTTTGTCTCTTTTGAGGTTCCTCTCCTCATTTAGAAGATTCTACAAAATAGGAGGATTGCTCATGATTTGTTCAGGTTGAGCAAGTTCCTCTGAAATCTCAGGTTGCTCTGATTTTTCTAGCTATTCTGAAAGCTCGGGTTGCTTTGATTTCCCTGCTTGCTATAATGGACCTGCTTCAGTTGTCTTCCCACTGTGTTCCTGTGATTGTCTCTGAGATTGAGACTCTCCTGGCACCTGTACAAATGAATCCTCATCAAGTCCTCTGTCTAAATCTATCAATACATTATCAACAATGACCTCTGTGCTTTCTCCATCTATCAAAGTGTTTTCCACCCATTCAGATTGATTAGCATACTGTTCAATTTTAGGGATTCTATAGTGGATGTATTGAGATAATTTATTCTTTTGTCTCCTGTTACAAATGAAGTCTAAGGGGTCATAATTCCATATAAAACTTTGTTTCAGTTTCAACATTTGGAGGATTTCATCAGCTTCCTTTCCTGCTTCCCTACTATTACAAATAAATGGGCCCAATTGATCTTTTATTCTAAGTTAGCCTTTCTTCTTGGCTTCCACAAAATGTATCCCATCTAAATTGATCATTTTCATGTAGTACTCCAGAGCAAACAATCTCATGGGGAGGTATCTAGGCAGTTTGTAGGGAGCCAACTCACATCCATAGATTCTGATTTTAGTGTGGTTTCGGTACAAGTACCAATCCCCCACTTTATATTGCTTAGACAACTGTAGGACCCTCCTGATGTCTGCACTAATTCTGGGGGGAGGGCTTCCTAGTAGCATAGTTGTCACAGGGTACACAAAGATATCTATGAATTTAGTATAAGAATATTGAGAGTCAAATTGATAGATTAATGAAGTCCAAAAGATCACTGATCTGGGGTTGCCTTAGGTATCAAGATTTTGAAGGGAAATTGGAGATGTATTAGCTTGAAAATATAAGAATAAATGATATAGAATTGAGGAATATTTAATCACTCTTTCATTTTCCAATCTCATGAATTGATCATGCATTTTGTCAGCTATAAACTTAGCATAGTCAAACATGATGGCTGGTGGTTGGCCAGGAGAGTAGATGGACATGAAGGATATTATGATTTCATCAACAAATTCACTTGTGGTGTAGCCTAGCACACTGGATATCATGTCTATGATGTCTCGGCCAAGGTTGGAGAATATAGTCCACAGATAAGGGGGAGAGTCCTTTGGGGTGTATTGTTCTTCTCTGATAAAGGTCTGGTACAACCTAGCAAGTCTGATTGAAGAAAGGGTAGGGTATCTGTTCAGCATATCTCCAATGGAAAGAGGAGTCAAACTTTGGCTTG
Organism: Pinus tabuliformis; assembly: GCA_031772625.1. Classification (NCBI taxonomy): domain Eukaryota; kingdom Viridiplantae; phylum Streptophyta; class Pinopsida; order Pinales; family Pinaceae; genus Pinus; species Pinus tabuliformis. The sequence goes on from CM062820.1 coordinate 1,302,086,208, forward strand.
GTTGTAATTGTAGCATTTCGTTAATAGATTCAGCAGTGATGGTAAATAGAACAGACTGGTCAGGGGTTCTCACTGCCCTTTGGATGGGATCATAGTTCATGTGGCAGTAATGTATAATCTCTTGGAAGATATGAGCTCTAGGGAACTGGTACTTGGGTAAACTTGATTCCCAAAGTCCAATGTAGTCTTCATGGTTCAGGTAATGGTCTCTATACTTGCATAATAGTTTCAAAGGGATTTTGAGACAAAGGCATCTTTAATTTGGAATATTTGTCTGCAAGTGGGAGATGGTCTAAATCCCTGAGAGGAGTTGTAATTTGCATGACATTCAATGCAATTGGGCCATCCATCCTTCGTTCTTATGGATTCAGGGATAGGGCAAAGGGTTTTAGAGAAATTGGGAAGAATTGGTCTGTTTTAGGGTGTTTGAGAGTCACCAGGCAACTTATCTTACTAAATTACTTAGTATTTAAAGCAATTTAGTTCGCATTTGGAAAGAAAACAGGGTTTCTTGGTGAAATTGGGGTAAATCCTTGGTTTCAACTATTGAACAGAATAATGGCAACTATGCACTATTTGCAGGAAGCGCACGGGTCTACAAGGTGGTCTGGAGTTCAACAGCTTTGGCAAGTTGGCGGTTGATAGCAGGTTGACAGCTTAAACGTACTTTTCGCTTTTCATGGAAGTCAAAATGTTATTTTTCACAATAAAACAAAAAACAATAAGTTTTTTGGTTTCATGCATAAATTCAATGATTTTGGTGGGTACATTGGGAAACAAACAATTGGTGCCGACGAGGGATGTGACGTTTTGGCATGTAGCAAAGGTGGTAAGTGGAATCCATCGCACCGCTTTTTGGGATAAGTGGTTTTGGTGGGAGGCTGCCCGATGCCATTCATCGGGTGCCACGTAGCGGTGGGGTGAATAGTGAAACCACTCACATCGGGTGGGTAAAGGTCAGCTTTCGAAGGCCACCTGATATGAGTGTCAACCATTAGATCTTAAGGGGTAAAATCGCACGGTGATTGGGAGATGATTTGATAGGAGGTTTAATGGAGGGGCCTGACAAGGTTCTAATGAGCGGAAGGACTAATTAACTACATATTAGGGAGACTTAATGACGTTGGGGGTGTTTTGATTGGCGGGACAGATTATTAATTAATCTCTTTAACTCGCCGGGGGGGTGAAGGTTTTTAATTAGTCGCTGATCGACTTAATTAATCCCTTTAAACTATTCACTTAATAAGGTTTATGTTTCAAACCTTGGGGGCAGGATATTTATCACATGGGATTTAATAAAATATATAGGGAAGGGTTTATTTTTGGGAGTTAATAAATATAATTAAAATTAAAACTTAATATGAAATGAAAGCAGAAAAATGGATTTTGCGCTAAGTATAATGTGTTTGCAATTTATTTACATTTGAACATTTATAACTTAGGCTAAATACATATTTGTGGGTTTTTTGTGGAAAAATGGTTTTGTATAGGGGTAATTACTTTCCCTAGGAAAATGGTGATTTTCACCTTAGGGAAAGGGATTTTTTAGATGAAATGAATGAATTATGGAGGGAGTGAATATTGTTAAGGGGATTTTAGTACTTGGACCCTATAAGTTATTGGGTCGAGGGTCCGGTCCCTCCAGAAGTCAGAGAAATGCTCCGAGCCCCTTTAACTTATGGTTTTAGGTACCTTTGCCTTTACTTATGGGAAATTAGTAAACTTAAAAGGTAAAATGAATGGGGAAATTAATCACTCGACTTTGTAAATGTTCCATTATCATCCACACTCTTATCAACTTGATGATGAAAGTAAATGATATGATTTTATCCAATCAATCACCATAATTCTGCAACCATGCAACTACTTACCCATCTACTCATCCTACCATTTTTTCTACTCATTATTAGGGTGCACTTAAGCTAGCAAACCCTTATCAAACATTTTTCTTTTCTTTTACAACAAAAATCTATCTAATTCTATCCTTATTACATCCAAGGGCTTAGATTAAACTGTTGAGCTCCTTTTATTTCCTCTACTTGTTTACTTTTCTACCAAGATTAAACAGTTTGGTCAAATTTATTCTTTATCTCTATGCATGAAATTCAAAACATGGAATAACTAAGATTAAATTGTTTGTTTACCATGGATTGTGCCATAAATAACAAGTTGCATTCAATCATTATTGTGCATAAAAATAAATAGCAGTGGCATTTCGACTTGCACACTTTCATGGTCTTTTTCTTTTTCCTTGGGGTTCATTTTTCATCTTTTTTGAACTTTTCATTCTTTCTGTCCTTTGATTTTTCTTTTAGGACATACCCTCTTTACATTTTTTAATTTTTTGAATATGCAAAACATTTGCAGAAAGCAAAGGTATGTACATATTATAGTTTTTTTCTCATCCATTCAAAAATTATGACACCTATTGGTATAGGAACATAACAGTGGCTCCACTTGGGGATGGCATCTCCTAGTGAAATGTCAAGAACTAGTAGATCAATGGCCTTCTGAATTTCTGTGATTTTACTCTACAACTTTCCCTTTTACTTTGTTGCTTTATTGATATTTAATGATAGTGAAAATTTTGAAGCTTAGGGCCTTCTCTTCGGGCTTAAACTCCAAAATTTACCATCCAATCCAAACTAAACTTTGTGAAGGATATAATATGTACAAGTGATTAGTAAAATCAGTGACTGGGATCTATATAGTGGTTAAGTATTCGACCATTGACTGGTCCTCCTTCTACTTCTGCACCATCTAATTCTTTGATAAAATAAGCATTATTACCTCTAAAAGCATAAATAATATAAGGACCTTTCCATAGGAAGTCAAACTTCCCATGTTTCCCTTTATCTTCCCTTCTTGAGTCCCATTTCAAGACTTTATCTCCTAGATAGAAATCTTCTACCTTGGTTCTCTTGTCAAATGCTTTATTAATTCTCTCCTGCACAGCTTGGGACCTGATGTACAGTTCCTCCCTGGTTTGCTACAAATGAATAGTCTAGTTGATCCTTCTCTGAATATCATTTGGCTCAATCCGTGCTTCTTGGAGTAACGTCATCACTGGAGTTCCCAAAGAAGATGGGAAGACAACCTCCATTCCATAGAGTAGTTGATAGGGACTGGTACCAATATATTTCTTAGTGGTCAGCCTATCTGCCCACAAAGCATTTACTAGTTTCTTATTCCAGGTCTTCTTATTATCTTCCAACAATTTTTTGATAATATTCATTAAGCTCTTATTGGAAGACTCTGCAAGTCCATTTCCTTGGGGATAGTAAGTTATGGAGTGACCAAGGTTTATGTGATATTTGTTGTAGAAATCAATCATCCTCTTTGATTTAAAGGTTTCTGCATTGTCTATGATGATTTTGGTGGGGTAACTGAATTTGGATAGAATGTTGGCCTCAAGAAAACCTATTATGACAGTATCAGTGGCTTGTCTTGAGGGTATGGCTTCTATCCATTTTGTAAAATAGTATGTGGCAATTAAGATCCATCTATGTTGGGCAGAGGAAGGGGGATGGATTTCACCAATGAAGTCAAGACCCCACTATTGAAAGGGTGTTTCAGTAGATATAGGTTTCAAAGGTAATGGCAGTAGTTTTCATTTTCCTTCAAAAATATGACATTTCTGGGATGAGGTTACAAACTTCTTCACATCAGCAAACAGAGTGGGCCAGTAAAAACTAGCCCTTAAGATCTTATCAGTTGTTGTCTTCTAATAAAGATGTCCCCCACAGTCACCTAGACAAAATTCTTGAAAGCTTTTGTTAGATTCTTCCTTTAACAAACAATTCATAAAGATGCCTTCATGATTTTTCCAAAATAAAGCATTGTCAACTATGAAAAACTTCAAAGATTTAATTTTTAAGAACCTACTTTTAGTCTTGGATAATTCTAGAGGAGCTTGAAGGTTTTGTAGAATGTATATAATGTCAGCATACCATGGTGAATCTGTAAAGGCTTGGCTGATCTGTGGAGTTGCCATCTCCTCTTCGTTATCCAATTCTGCAATGAAGTTTATGTCTAGGGCTTGGTAGTTTGATTCAGCCATGATCTTGGCTAAAACTTGGCCTTTGATCAATTTTGTAGGTTTAATTTCTAAATCATACTCTAATATTGTAGCTATCCACTTCCCACTCTTTCCATCAGGTCCATCCTATGTTAGAATGTCTTTGACTACAGCATTGGGAACATAAGCTACTATATGAGAGTACAAGATATAAACTCTGAAATCTTTAATAGCTTTAACCAGGGAAAAAGCTTTCTTTTCCATTATATTGTACTTTAAAGGTGCATCTCTCAGGGCCTTACTAAAGAAGGCTATTGGTTGTTCAAAACCCTGATCATTTTTCTGCAGTAGAACTACAGCAATCGTGTGTTCTGAAGAAAAATAAAATATGATGAACTCCCTATCAAACATTGGAATGATGAGGATTGGTATGTGTAATTTTGTACTTTCCTTACATTTTTACGTATCAACCTATTTCTTTTGACATTTTGAATTTTCATATTTCTTTTAATAGAGTGTGTTGTTTAAAACCATGTTGTTAGAAGTTCCGGTGAGAGGCTTCACCATCTATGGTGAAGTGTTGTTTAAAAGGATCATCTAATTTTTTTAAATGAAATTCTCTTAAAATAATTATCTTTGCATGAGGAAATGAAGTTGGATTAAATATGTAAGAGTGAAAGAGAAACCGAGGATGGCTACCGTATCCATGAGACTAAAACCCTGGAATAACCAAGTTTCCAATTCAAATGATGTAGACTAAAACCGTGCCAAGTTTCCAATTCAAATGATGTATTGATAAGAAAAATGGAAAACACAGTGTTGTCAAATACAAAAAGAGTCGGAAAAGAGTTTACAAGTTTATCATAGAATACTAGGTAAGAAAAATAAAACATTAAAGGGAGAATTATGGAAAACTATGGTTAAGGTCCATTTTGAAACTCGTTTAGTGTTTATTTTGAAATATAATTTTAGAATTTAATTGAATGGTAGAGATATAACCTCTAAAGAAGAAACATTTAATATTTTTAAACTGATAAAAATTTAGATTTATTTTAAAGATATAAAGTTAAATGAAGATAAATTTTATATATGAAGTATTTTGACTATGAAATTGATAGAATATGTAACTACTAGTTGTCTATGTGTATGATGAGTATAATGGTCATTATTTTTAGAGTTCTAGGCTCTAGACGAAGGAGTATGTTTTTATCAGTCAAGAGGTTGTTAAGGTCTAAGTGCTTGAGAGATTCTCTCCAGCTAGTTAGCTTCCTAATATGAAATGTGATCTCAACAAAATGATAAGGTCTAAGATAGTTCTCCTATCTTAAGATTAAGTTTCTTGGATTAATATTTGTAACATTATTTGATTAAACAAAGTTACAACCCAACTTAACTACTTGGGCTACCCCCCCCCATACCCGCAAAAAAAAAAAGGAAATTGATCTCACCATCGACATTAAACCAGGCACTGAGCCTATTGCAAAGGCACCCTATTGTGTGTCGGCTCTTGAGCTAAAGGAATTGCAGATCATTTTAAAGGAATTGTTGGACTTGGAGTTCATACAACCTAGCATATCTCCATGGGGAGCCCCTATGATTTTCGTTAAGAAGAAGGACGGGTCTTGGCGACTGTGTATTGACTACTGCCAGTTGAACAAAGTGACGATAAAAAAAAATCAATACCCTCTACCAAAGATAGATGAATTGTTTGGTCAAATGAGGGGGCCAACTTTGTTTTCAAAAATAAATCTGAGGTCTGGATATCATCAGTTAAGAATCAAGGAAGAATATATCCCAAAGACAGCCTTTAAGACAAGTTTTGGGCATTATGAATTTGTAGTTTTACCCTTTGGACTGACAAATGCCTCGGGTGCTTTCATGAGTTTGATGAACCAAATATTTCAGGATTATTTAGACAAGTTTGTACAAGTCTTTATCAATTATATTTTGATTTACTCAAAGACCACAGAAGAACATGACAAACACTTGAGGATAGTTCTACAATTTCTTAGAGAAAACCAATCATACGGGAAGTTTTCAAAGTGTTCCTTTTACCAAGCCAAGATTCATTATCTTAGGCACATTATCTCTATGGATGGTATCACAATAGACCCAGTAAAGATTGAAGCCATCATGGAATGGCCGACACCAACCAATGTTCATGAAATACGAAGTTTCATGGGCATGGTAGGGTATTATCGTAGATTTGTCGAAGGGTTTTCAAATATCACAAGCCCCATTACCAAGCTCCAAAGAAGGAACAAGAAATTAGTTTGGACTGAAAAATGTGAAGAGGCATTCCAAAGGTTAAAGATGTTATTAACGATAGCACCAATTTTGAAGGTGCAAGATATGAAACAAGAATTTTTGGTTTGCACTGATGCCTCCAAGGAAGGGTTGGGTTGTGTGTTGATGCAAGAAGGAAGAGTAATAGCTTATGTATCAAGGAAACTTAGAACCCATGAGAAAAACTACATAACCCATGATCTAGAAATGGCAGAAATTTTTTATGCAGTAAAGATTTGGAGACACTATATTCTAGGAAGGAAGTTTGATCTTAAGACTAACCATTGTGGGTTACAACACATATTCAATCAAGACCACTTAAATGAAAGACAAAGACGATGGTCTGAGCTAATTAGTGAATATGATTTTGATATCACTTACATAAAAGGAATGGTAAATAGGGTGGCTAATGCTTTAACTAGGAGGCCTCGGATATTTTTAGTAAAGACAAAGTTGAGGGAGAAATTGCTTGATTTACAATTTAAAGACCCTTGGTATTAGGAAGTTAGTAAAAGTTTGAGGGGGAATGAAATGAGGGTCCCAAAATATGAAGAATACTTCTTTGATAATGATGGACTACTACGATTTCGGGAGAGGATATATGTACCACCGAATGAAGATATACACCAGTTAATCTTGAATGAAGCACATCACGTAGTATACATGGCACACCCTAGTGTTAAGAAGATAAGTGTGGACTTGAAACCACTCTTATTTTGGAAAGGGATGAAGAAGGACATCGTAAACTTGGTAGTAAGATGCTTAGATTTTCAATGAGTAAAAGATGAATATAGACATCCAGTAGGGTTGCAATTTCAACCCTGTGAGATACCAAAATCTAAATGGGAAGTTATATCAATGAACTTCATTATGGGACTACCAATGACCTCAAGGAGACATGATTCCATAGTTTTAGTGGTGGACACATTGACCAAGAGTGCCCATTTCATACCAGTTAAGACTACATATAAGGATCAGAAATAGCCATAGTTTTTATTTATGAGATTATGAGATTGCATGGAGTACCTAGGAAGATCATATATGATAAGGGAGCAGTGTTTACATGAAGGTTTTGGACCAATTTCCAAGAAGCCTTGGGAACCCAGTTGAACTTCAACACTGCTTATCACCCTGAGACAAATGGGCAAACAGGAAGGACTAATCAAATCCTCGAAGACATGCTTCGAATGTATGTGATGAACCAACAAAAGAGATGGGAGGAGTTCTTACTGCTCATGGAATTTTCTTACGATAATAGTTATCAGAGTTCCATCAAGATGGCACCATTTGAGTTCTTATACGGAAGACCTTGTAGAACACCTCTCAGTTGGGACTGACTAGAGGACCGAGTATTAATAGGACCAAAAGTTGTGCAAGATATGGAAGAACACATGAATATGATTAGGGAGAGGCTAAAGGATTGATGTTCATCAGGTAGACCGAAGTTATGAATTGGAAGATAGGGTGTTCCTGAGAGTAAGTCCCCAAAATAAGATCTATAAGAATTTGGAGTGAGAGAAAAATTGTTTCCACTGTTTGTGGGACCTTTTGAAATCTTAGAAGGGAAAGGGTTGGTGGCATATAGGCTTGCCTTACATCCATCTTTAGCACGTATGCATGATGTGTTTCATATTTATGTTTTGCGTCATTATATTTTAGATCCTTCGCATGTTATTGATTTTGGTCATTTGCAGGTTTCGGTCAAGGGAACAGTAATGGTTGAACCAGTTCGCATACTGGACTAGCGAACTTTGCAGATTAGATGATGGTTAGTGGACCAAGTTAAGGTCTAGTGGGGAAATTATAGTCCTAGTTTAGCTACTTCGGAGGAATCCGAGGAGATGCGTCACCATTTTCCTTACCTATTCCAAGGACTTCGAGACAAAGTCTATTATTAAGAGGGGATGTATGTAGTGCCCCGCTCTAGTTGACTGACAGTGATATAAGATTAACATTTATTTTGCCCTAAGGAACACACTTTATTAATTGAGGACCTCAAGTTGAGGATCCAGACACATGACTCTATTATTATTGGTTGTGATATTAGTGATTGTGACATTTATGTATGATCTCCATTGATATTATGATGAAGATAGCATTAATGATTATGCATGTTCTCAATTTATATTATGATGATTGTGGCATAAATGGTTATGTTTGTTATCTATTTGATGTTATGATGTTGATAGCTTTGATGAATATGTATGCTTCCATTGATGTTATGATGATGATAGCCATGATGGATGTGTCCCCTATGTTACCTACTTGCATTAGTTCTGGTTCACAATGAACAATGATGTGAATGACCGGGTGATGGTAATAATGCTATTATGACAATGACTAACACTGAGAAACCTTGTTACCAATTATTATTGAGTATGGTAGGAAACCACCAAAGGCAATCGCACATGACGAGTTGACAACACCTGGTTTGATGAAAATTTATATTATTTTATCTTTGAAATTCTATGTCGATTTTGAAACTTTCTATATATGTTTATCTATATTCTGATGATATGTTAATGGTTTCAGGCACAGATTAGATGCTTGGCCGAATGAATCACATATGGGTGATGGGTTTGTACAATTGGATGGAACTGCATGGGAAGGGTGGGACAGTGTCCCTCATCTCACCCACTAGCACTCCCGTCGTGACTTGGGCTTGAAAGGTTGAAACACCTTCGCCTTGAAGATCATGATGTCATGAGGGCAGGTCCTAAAGTTGGTTTTCTCATGAGGATTTTACCAGGGGGCACACATCAAGGTGGATTCCTTGATCCCCGACACCATTAGCCTCGCTATAGTAGGCAACATAAGAGATTATAGTGGTCTCTATTGTTGCACCTATAATTTCCCCTCATAGCCACTAAATGCTTGAAGGGAAACTAGTGTGGCACCCTTGGAACTTCAAGGGAATTTCTTGAAGGGCACAACCAACTTGGCACCCTTGGCATCACAAATAAATTGTTAAGCATGGCACTCTTGGAACTTCAAGGGAAGTTCTTGAAGGGCACGTCCAAACTTAGGACCCTTGGAATCATTAAAAATAAATAAATTAATAAATATAATCAAGAAATGAAAACTAGGTAAATTTACATCAAGGGTAAATGATGTTAGAAACATAGGTAATTAAATCAAGAATAAAACTTGGGTTAAGAGGATCATAGGAAGAAATAAAATATTTTATCTTAAAAACTCTACCCTCCCCATGTTGGAAAATATTAGGTAGATTATGTAGTTTAATTAGGTAAAAGGGGAAAGAGGGACATAAATGTAAGGATAAAGATTAATCCTGAAATTGTTAAACCTAATTAAGAGAAGAGGATGGTGAATTAAAATAAGATTAATAAATTAAATTTTAGAGAAAGGTATAGAACCTCCATGTGGCAACAACCAACATAAGAATATCCATCTAAGAGATAACTTGAGTTAAATTAGGGAGTAGATAGGGGATCAAATCTTGACTCATTAATTGACTTTAGTAATGAACACAAATTAAGGAGTAAAAGGGGGATCAAGAGGAAACTAGGAGAAGAAATAGGAATCTTGTTGAGGTGAGGAAAATATTAGTTTTAAATTAAAATTTAAGTAAATAATTTTTGGAGACCCTTGATTAGAGAGTGACACATGGGTGGGTCAATAATTAAACTATTGAATTATAAAAAATAATTAATTATCCATGACATGCCAAGTGTCACCTATAAGGACTCCTATAAAAGAAGGGATAAGCCATGGGAGAAGGGATCTTTTTGGGGAACCCTATTGTTGGATGGATGAGACTATGATAGAGCAGTGATTACGAAACTATAGTGAGTTTGGTGAGGTTGAGGACTTTAGAGAGGGGACTCTTGAGCCAAGGAGTGCTCTCCTCCTCTAGCTATTACATTCCTCCATTTTACAACCCCATTGTAGCTCGGTGGTCCGCAAGGAAGAAAAGTACCCAAGGAGTAGGCTGGAAGGTTAACCGGTGGGTCATTGCATTCGAATCAAGTATGTCGTCATTCACACTCGGAGGTGACCGACAACAAGGGAAGACAAGTAATGGTAAATTAAGTAGAATCTCGTCTTCTAGTGAATAGTACATATGTGTTACAATATTCTTTTGTATGATTTCTTTATGGCTTTAGTTAAATATATGTAAATTTTATGATATGTTCAATGAAGTGAAATTCAGGGATGTGTTCGATAGTGCTAAATAAATTTGAATTCCCAAAATTTTTCTCTTCTGGCTGTATTTTATTGTGATAATATATATATATATATATATATATATATATATATATATATATATATATATATATATATATATATATATATATATATATATATAGGGTTGGTACCTCAATAAATCACAAAATAAATACAACCTTAAGAGAAAAACACTGGGAATTCAAATTTATTCAGCGTTGTATAACACATTCCCGAATTTCATTTCACTAAACATATCAGTAAATTTACATATATTTAACTAAGGCCATAAAGAAATCATACAAAATAATATTGCAACACATATGTACCATTTGACAGAAGACGAGACTCCACTTGATTTGTCGTTACTTGTCTTCCCTTGTTGTCAGTCAACTCTAAGAGTGAATGACGATGTACTTGATCTAAATGCGATGACCCACCAGTTAACCTCCCAGCCTACTCCTTTTGTACTCTTCTTCCTCGCAGACTCCCGAGCTATAATGGGGTTGTACAATGGAGGAACGAAATAGCTGGTAGAGTAGAGCACTCCTTGGCTTAAGAGTCCCCTCTCTAAAATCCTCTACCTCACCAAACTCACTATAGTTTCGTAATCACTGCTCTGACATAGTCTCATCCATCCAACAATAAAGTTCCCAAAAAGTCCCTTCTCCCATGGCTTACCCCTTCTTTTATAGGGTCCTCATAGATGACACTTGGCTTGTCATGCATAATTAATTATTTTTTTGATAATTCGATAGTTTGATTATTCACCCACCCATGTGTCACTCTCTCATCAAGGGTCTCCAAATTATTTACTTAAATTTTAATTTAAAACTAATATTTTCCTCACCTCAACAAAATTCCTATTTCTTCTCCTAGTTACCTCTTGATCCCCATTTTTACTCCTTAATTTGTGTTCATTACTAAAGTCAATTAATGAGTCAAGATGTGATCCCCTATCTACTTCGTAATTTAACTCACGTTATCTCTTAAATGGATATTATTATGTTGGTTGTTGCCACATGGAGGTTCTCTACATTTCTCTAAAATTTAATTTATTAATCTTATTTTAATTCACCGTCCTCTTCTCTTAATTAGGTTTAACTATTTTAGGATTAATCTTTATCCTTACAATTATGTCCTTCTTTCCTCTTTTACCTAATTAAACTACATAATCGACCTACTATTTTCCAACATGGGAAGGGTAGAGTTTTTAAGGTAACCTATTCTATTTCTTCCTATGATCCTCTTAACCCAAGTTTTATTTTTTATTTAATTACCTTGTTTTTTAACATCATTTACCCTTGATGTAAATTTACCTAGTTTTCATTTCTTGATTATATTTATTAATTTATTTATTTTGAATGATTCTAAGGGTGCCAAGTTTGGTCGCGCCCTTCAAGAACTTCCATTGAAGTTCCAAGGATGTCATGCCTAATAGTTTATTTGTGATGCCAAGGGTGCCAAGTTGGTCGTGCCCTTTAAGAAATTCCCTTGAAGTTCGAAGGGTGCCACACCACTTGCCCTTCAATCATTCAGTGACTACGAGGGGAAAGTATAGGTGCAACATCATAGTCCACTATCATCTCTTATGTTGCATGCTATAGTGAGACTAATGGTGTCAGGGATCAAGGAATCCGCCTTGATGCATGCCCCCTGGTAAAATCCTCATGAGCGACCCAAATTTGGGACCTGCCCTCATGACATCGTGATCTTCAAGGCAAAGGTGTTTCAACCTTTCTAGCGCAAGTCATGGTGGGAGTGCTAGTGAGTGAAATCAGGGACACTGTCCCACCCCTCCCATGTAGTTCCATCCACTTGTACAACCACATCACCCATATGTGAGTCATTCGGCCAAGAAACTAATCTATGCCTGCAACCACTAACATCTTATCAGAATATAGATAAACATATATAGCAAGTTTCAATTACCCACAACTCGTTACAATGGGTAATTGAAATCTACTTGCAATATTTCAGCAAAATCTGGTTTGTAGTTTTTGAGGAAATGGTTAATGAATTTTGTTGTTACTTATATCATATTTTGCTGCAACTTCATATACATATAGTTGAATGTCAATGTAAAAATTTTTGTGTCTTCATCAACATTGCTAAAATTGAATATTCATTATTTGAGGAAGAATTCATTTGTTCCATCAATTTCATGACTTGGGATGAATTTTTTTTTTATATAGCTTGGTTAATATAGAGGCTTCGAATTTCATGAGGACATGCAATATATTCAGTTTGGGGGTGTGTTGGGCCACTAATATGTCATTATTATTATCACTTTTTAACACCTATTTCATCAATTTCTACCCTTATTTATCACGTCATTTATCATGGTTTATCATATAATTCCATTTTATAATTATTTATGCTCTTATGGATAAATATTATTTCTTATCCTTTATTTTTAATAAATTGATGATTATTATGTATGATTTTACCAATTATGGTTTATTAATAAATTTTTTGTAACATCACTCACCATTTTAGCCTCCAAGATATTTTCCAGATTTCAAATTTGATCTCCAGTTCATCATTAAAATGCCAACTCAGAAATTCGTTGAAATAGGAAGTGACAGTTTTGTATTAGATGTTTAGGAAAATGGAGAAGAATATGGAAAATCTGAAACATGGGTTTTATCCAAAACGGACTGAATTAGTTTTCTATGAGCAATTTTACCAAATTACTTCTGTATTAAGAGAAACAGAAGGTTCTCTAAAGAATATTTTCTCAGATTTGCTGTTGCAGCCGTTTTCCAAATTATCTCAGCCACAATACCAAATTTGACCTATTCCTATTGAATGTTGATGGAGAGATATTTTAGATATGATCTTGCTAATCAATTTGTTGTGAACAATCCAATTTTGTAATGGGAATCATATTGTAATCATCTCGGTTGTAACTTCTCTTTTCTCTCTGTGTATTTAAATGAGAACAGAGATCAAAGAGGGAGATAATTAGAGATAGGATAGGATAGGATAGGAGGAGAGGGGATAATGGAGAGATTTAGGTTTTCGCTTGGGACCTCAATTGTAATTTCAATATACATGATGTAATTCTAAAGAACAAGATCCATTGTAATCAGAATTGAATTCAATGATTAATACATAATTTGCATTATTGTTCATTAATATGTTCTGAAGTAGCTCGGCGATATTTACTGGTGGCTAGGACCCAGCCTCTGGTGGATGAAACTGCTACTCTCTATTTTATATATTTCTGCTTCCCGCGAGTTCATTTGGTTTGATGTCTTTCCATTTCCTGCTAGTTTACTATGTTTGATATCTTCCTATTTCCTACGAGTTTACTTTCCTTTATTCTAATCTCATGTACTTATTTCAGTAATTCACAAGTCTCTTATTTGATTTCATTTATGCTTATTGTAGGTTGAATTAATTATTAGTTAAGACATTGATTTTTGGTTGATTACGATAAGAGTGTGGTTAGTATAGAATCAGCTGAAAGAGATTGGTTAATACTACTAAACTCTCAATTGACATCATTTCCATTTGAATTGTTTACTTGAGATAGAGTGTGATTCATATAGAATCAACTGAAAGAGATTGGTTAATGCTACTATGCTCTCGGTTGATGCTATTTTCAATTGAATTGCTTACTTTAGATTTGATTATGATTTTAGTTGAAGATTGTCTTGATACTTGGATGTAATATTTCCATTAACAGTTGTAGCTTGAGTTTTATAAATGCATCTGTTTACTCTTGTATCAAGTTTTATAGTTCAGCTTAAAAAGCATTAGTCTCTGGATTTGTAGCTTGCACATATTGTGTACACTCTTGAAACAAAAAGACTTACCCAGGTTAATAATTAATGTGAGGCAATTAGGAGTTTTAAAAGACACCTTTTAGCACCCAACATTTTGGTGTCGCTGCTAGGGACACCAATTTGGAAAACGGCCCAACACTAGTACGTAGGTGCCGGCCTACAGAAGGCTACGACCTTCTCTCTTCCTGCAAGGACCATGTTTCATTAATTTTCAGACTAGATACTCCTAGAACACAACAACACAATCTAAAGGCCTCGTTTCATCAAATTTTCATACTGGACCTATCAACAACATTGAAGCTCAAAAATCAATCACTACTGAAATAAAATCAATCACTGAAAATCCATCATCACTGAAGAAAATCACAATCAATCAATCTGAACATTCAGAACATTGTCACCAGAACACAGAGCAGAACCCAGAACTCTGCATTAACAACCAAAACCAACTGCAACTTCAAACATCGTATTTCATAATCTATACGTTACTTAGATGTGCATAACCAGCGTGTATATGTGCTTTTACCAAAGCAAACTAGCATATAGATCTACAAATACTAACTTAAAAATTCACAGCTATTCCGGGCTTCAGTCATACCCAGATCATGTAATGATAAGTCATTTCAGTTCTTATGATCCTGATCTAACATTGTATCCAAGGTGCACAAAATATTTCAGATCATCTCATAATCATAGCCCCTGCAACATAACATATACTTCAGATAGAAGTAATCCTCAGAAACCCTTTCACTTGCACCATCTAACCTAATGATCTTCTCCTCCTTATATAGTTTTTGGCTTTTCTCAATACCTCATACCAAAACCACCTAGGACCTATGGTATTCTTGGGTAGGATCAGATATTCATTACTCCACTCAATATTGTGGGCTAATACCATGGTATTGACCCTTGGTATTGTCTCCTCTTGAATTTCCTTGTTTTTCCAACATGTACACGCTTGTCCTCTTCTGAGAGTGTATGTATATTGTTATCGAGAAAACTAGTGTCCACTCAGAGCTGCTAGTCCCACTAAGACGGGTAGCTATCTTAGAAACAAACAAACTAAAGTTACTTGTGTTTTCCTTTATGAGAGATAGATGAGAGAGAAGCAGAGAGTACGAACCTCAGTCTTTTGCTTGGCTCCTTGCTTGTTTCCTCCCTCCTTTGACAGAGCTTCGCCACTCCTTCCTTACTTGTACCGCTTCAAAGAACACCTGTAGAGTCAAAGCAGCATAATACCATCAAATCATAGAGATCTATAACCATAAAAAATATAGGATCAGATGTATATTAACCATACAAATGCATATACCAATACAAGATTCAGAGCTATACAAGAATATGGAGGAAAACTAAAATAGCTTTATTAATAGAATTAGTAGAAGAGAGGATTACAACCCATTGGTATGACCCAGCACCATTCTCCTAGAATGAAAGCCCTCTTCACCTCATGAAAAGCTTAGATCACCCAACAATACAATGTTGCACAGAGAAACCAACAGCACTTCCTTACAAAATACAAATTTCCAGCCTTTGGATCTCTAAGATGAGGGATCCATATATAGATGTTTTTAGGTGGGTGAGTCAGATTTTGGGATTTTGATTAATGTCCTCTCTCTGATAGTTCTTGGTTCCACTCGGAGATTCATGATCTCTTACTCATCCCTGGGCGAATTCAAAGAGGCAAGTGTCAAATGGACAGTTTCTAGAAGATTCTCTGGGTTTCCACCTAGCCAACTACCTCTACCACTTGTCTGCTCTCGCTCATCGCACCCTACAGAATAGCTTTTCAGTATGAATCGCAATTTTTGCATGTGGCAGGTGAGATGCATCGTACCCTCAGCACTGAGCAGTCTGTATGGTCCTGTTTTGACCAGTTCTGAGTAGTTTTTCAGGGAGAACTTCTGGGACATGATGTAATCAACTGACCTTGCTCCTTTAGGGTATGAAACAACACTTTTAGGGGCTTAGAAGCCCTTGGTTTATGGACATATGAGATTGGGGTTGTAGTGCCCAAATATGTCTATAACAGTTGCCCCCTAAAGCATAAGGTCGTAAATCTTCTGATGTCGGGTGAAATGCTTTATCATGAGGATCCGAGGTTTTTCAAACTGGAAGGTGACCTGTAATAAGATACAATACAATACATTATCTTCATAATATTTTCATGATCTAGCTGAAGTGGGCATTCCCATGCTCAAATTTATAAATTCATTTTCATGTACATAAGACTGACAACCGTCTGTGTGGCAGAATGATGATTTTGGTAGAGCCATCATCCTTTGGCTTGGATGATTATCTGTGCAACTATGATGTACATTTGATGTCTTTATTTTCCTTAATATATCATAGACCAGATCGATGAAACTAGATCTGAGGTCTTCAAAACTCATTCAATCTTCACCCAAAGTACAAGTCGATCCATGTGAAAAGATGTTCTGAGGTTGAACATCGAAAGACATCACCTGATTACTAGCCAATGATGTAAGTTGTTAACAGGTGCGAGAGGAATCACCAATAATGATAATGACCCTCAAGGTACTGTAGTACAATTCACGTGGTGTGAATACATGAGTCGATGTCAAACACCACGCAAAATCTTTTGGTCGAAGGCCATTGATGTAAACCGATCATCGGAAGTGAGAAACTTGCCATTGAGGCATGCAAGCTTCAAAGTATCGAAATGGTTGTTCCTAAGTCGACTTCTTGGATAATGATCTGATGTCGACAAGAAGTGACCCGTCGTAGGAGGGCCTTAATGAATCCCACATCTACAACACGAAACAGAGAAAATGATTTTGTGGAGGTGAAAACGATCTGATGATACAAGGTTCAGGGTGGCAGTCATGAAAGAATGAAGCGTGAAGGTATTGCAGCGGATGAGACATAATATGGGTTGGTGAATTCTTTGAGCGACTTCTCTTGAACATATCAGTGACACTGAAATCGATTGGTAGCGTTAACCCCAAAAATGATGGTACGGAGGACCAATGGTGATATGATCGGTGAACAGAATAACCCAACCTGACTCAATCATGGTGATGGAGTGAAAGTGTCATTTTCAAGAGCGACTTGCTACCAATAAAGTTTCTTCAATTTTTCTTCCCAATTTTTCCCCAGTCATTTCTAACCAGTACCTCTTTATTTTTGTCAAGATTGAGGAGGATAACATATGCTTGTTCTATAATTTTCCCTTCAGGAAAACCCGTCGCTATGTTTTAATGAGCCTAGAGAGAGTGAAACTCGTTCTTGTCTACATGGACAAGTTTGTCACTATTTTTTTAATGAGTTTAATGACAAAGAAAACTCGGTCCTTTTCAATTTTAGAGAGTCTAAAAAGAGTCGGAAAGGAAACTCCAGTAATCATTTTTTGTAATATAATCCCTTAAGTCCGAAAAATTATAAAATAATACGAAAGGGATGACTTTTCGATAGTTTTAATGAGCCGAATAAGACAAGCACTCAATATTTTTGTGCAATGATCCCTCAAGTCCAAAAAGATTAAAATATAGAGGAGGGATAGCACTTCCAATCACTTTAACAAGCTGGAGAGGCCAATTGCTCGGCAATCTTTTCATATTTTACGAGTCAGATGAAAAGAGCTTAAAGGAGAGTCGTTTTTTGAGGAACGAGTGATATTTTCGGGTAGCAACTGGTTCTAGCCACTATTTGGAACTTTTCAATTAGGGCAGTGTAAAGAATATGGCTAATAGAATCACTCGTCGCAGTTGTTCCTCAAAAGGGATAAAAATCAAATGGAGGCATATGATCAGCTAAAAAAGAGTGGAGGTGATGGTAAAAACACAACCAAGGCTCAAAAGCTGATAATTATGTGATCGCAATGGTTATTTACCGAAGGTGGGTTCATTTTTTAATGAGCTTAAACTCTGGTGGAACATATGCTCATTGCTAGGTTTATTTTTTAACAAGCTTGAACTTCGCGTAAAATTGCTCGTGTGGTTTGCATGCCCCCAGCATGATGAAAAGGAGAGTCTCTTGTAAACAAATGGAATTCACTGCGGTGAAGTAGGACAACTTCGTGCAAAATAGAAAAAGGTGAATGGTGTGATAGACCAATCACATAACCTACAAGGAAACTTATCTTTACAACTAGATGCATGCCCCCCAAGCTTCATTACATTCACCAGACTACTCATGGAAATTAGGTGGATGGAATGAAGGTTCAAGAGATACCGATTTCACTCGAAATCCATTATATTTGAAGTATGTGATAGAAAATCAAAAACTAAAGGATGATTAAGGTCGTTGGAATAATCTTTGTGGCAATCCGTAAGATAGGAATGATGGTGGTAATCTTCCCATGGTGCCTCTCCTATCATCATTAACTGAATGATTCCTTCATCTGTAGAATGTACATGCGACCAAGGATCTGAAGAGGTGCCATATTCCTTAGACCTATCTATCCAAACACTCGATGAGTGTTGATTTGGGTTTGCCACCCAAGCCAAGAAAATTGATTTCTATAATATTTCTATTAGGCTTGGAGGCAATACCCAGCAATGATCCATGCTAACATCATGTCCAGAAATATTCTAAACCTTTGTAGATATAGAAGATACCATGTTGCAGGTTTCCACCATGGCCACTTCCACCAGATTACTCGGAGGCGGTAGGGCAAAAGTACCCATTAAGGTAGGGTAATTTAGGAGGCCTACTACGATATTTTGAAGTGATTGAGAGCTTCCATGGATCATTGGAATGCTTCTCGTAACTTGTGACCCATTGGGGAGAAAGGTTTGTTGGTCAATGACTGTAATTCCTTCTTGAAAGGGAAATGAAATCTTTCTAAAATATGTTGACACAACAGCAGCCATAGCATAAATCTAGGGCCTGCCCAGTAAGATATTGTAATCGAGGTTTCCATCGATAACTTCGATGTCAATTTCTATTGTCTTCCCCCCTAGTTCAACTTGCAAGTTACTGAAAATCCCGTATGGGGTGTATGTCCTTCCATTGAATGCTTTTAATGTCATTGACGATCGTGACAAGGGTGGCAAGCCTAATGTTTTCTAGAAACTCATTGACATAATGCATGTAGATGCCCCCTCATCAATAATTGTTCAATGAATAGTTTTGTTAAGGACTTTCACTTGGACGAGGAAAGCGAGTTGAGCTGGTAATTGGGGTTCATATCCTTTATGATTAAAGGTGACAAGATTGGAATCCGCTGGGTCAATCCCACCTATTACTGATAATAGAGCTTGATTTTGGGAGGGGAAATTTTGTATTACTTCAAGTGTCGACATAGGGGATGGCGATTGGGCCAGGTCCTCTACTATATTATAATTCTGTGCTGCTCTGGCACGAGAATTAAATGTTGATTTGTGTACTAATCCATTTGGCAGCTTTATCGTTAGCTCAGGAATGATGGGTGGCACAACTTCGGTCAAAGTTGTTGTCGAACTACTAGGTTGATCAGTAGCCTTGTTATTTAATAGTTGTGGATTCACGTAATCTTTATTCCTTGTCGATATCAAAGCATCATTTTGTTGTTTCAAAATGGACAACATAAGCACTTGGGATGGGGAAGCATTGTTGCTAGCAACCAGATTGGTTTCTTAGTTTGGAAACGGATCAGTCAATACTGCTGAGGCTTTTGAGTTTATGAAGAACTTCTTAATCTTAGCTTTATGTGGACAATCTCTCATCCAATGATCCTCATCGCATATCTGACACCCCGAAGGAGGTTTCTTTTGCCCATAAGGGTTTGCAGAAGATTTTTTAGGAGACAAATCATCCTTTTTCTTCTTTTTGCTTTTCCCTTTCATCTTTCCCCCTGGTTGATTCGGTTCTTTTCCTTTGTCGGTCGACATGGCATTAACCTCCGAGGCAAGAAGCTCTTCATTTGCATTTTGACCAGAAACCATACGGGCTTTCTTCAATGTAGCCTTTGTGGTTTTCGTGTTGGTTGTACCTATCACGCCATCGTCTGCATGAGAGTCTTTGTTTGATTTAGGAGGAGGAGGAAGAGAAAACTCTGGTCTAGGAGCATCAGGGATTTTGTCATAGAGCATGCTAGACTGAGTATAGATCAAGTCTAGATATTGCGCATGAGTGATGACTTGCTCTTCAGTGACAACCCCCCCTTTAGCCACATCTTCTGTAATAGAAGGTAAAAATGACTTAATAAACCATTCAGCTAGCAGCTGATCAAGAACATATGTTTTTACCATTCGATGATGACACTGCCACTCATGAATATGATCAGATATGTGAGTGGCTTTCATCTGCTTAAAATTGGTAAGAAGCTCTGTTCCTATTTCATACCTTATGGGCAATTGAAAATGGGTTAAAAAGGTGGTGGCAAGGGCACTGAAATTATCAAATGAAGCTCTAGGCAATTCAATGTACCATTTTGCTATCGGACCAGTTAACGTTCTCTGAAAAAGGCAAAGTCTAATCGAATCATCATTGAGAGTGTTGGACGAACACCATAGATGAAAGGTCATCACATGATTCGACGGATCTTCACCCGGATTTCCATTGAATTTAGGAATATCTGACGGAAGTTTATGAGGAATCATCAACCACCAAGGGGTGTAAGCAATTGGATCATTTGTTAGCTAATTCAAATCTTGTAATTCTAAAGTCGCAACGAAAGGCAACTGTTGATTCAGGTTTGGCGAAGCATACCCAGGATAAGATGGGATCACCTGAGCAGTGGATATTTGCATACTAACATATTGTATTTGATGTTGATAACTTTGATAAGGTTGATGGGCATAACCATTATGATATGATTGATGGTGACCATTTTGAATATACGGCTGCCCATTACCCGCAAAGCTTTGTTGCTCAAGTCCTTGGTAAGCTTGTTGGAATTGCAGTTGTTGATATTGCACCAGCAACAATTGTGAAGCCATTTGTTGTTGTCCAATACTGGATGTTTGACTAAGATGAGGGGTAATAGTACCCGTTTGAGCCTAAGTCGCTCTAGTTAAGGAGCCACTAATCGGCGATTGTGGTTGTGTCATGGAGATAAGAGGTTGTTGTATTACGACCTGAGAAATTTGAGGTTAGCATACAACAGGTAATGCTTGTACTTGCAACACCGTCACAATAGCCAGTGTAGTGGGGATATTTGACACAAGTAGACTTGGTTGCACTGAATATACAACTTTTAGCTGTTGAGGCAGTATTGGCACCCAACCACTGGATGTGATTCTAGCTTGACCCGAATTCTGTTGTGAACTCTCATATGATTGTTCTTCCGGAGGGAACAATGAAAGGGCATACTGCCCCCCATATGGCAGAAATCCAGTGTTCAGAGGAAATATTAGCCTCTGGAGACTGGACTGCCCAAATTGATACTGTTGCGAAGGATCAATTTTCTGAGACTCAACATAAGAAATTCAAGATATTATTCTGAATGAACAAACGAGAATAGACCATACTGTCAAAAGAGTCCCTAGGTGGACTTCATCCAGCGCTTGAGAGCTAGTTGGGATAGATGGTATACCAGTGAACATGGTTGGAGTGGCGTCAGGAGGTTCTGCTGCTGCTGTGTTAGATGACACAGTCCTAGATGTCGATGGTTGTTCAAATATATCGAGTCTATCCAAAAGATTTCCTAGCGATTCTACAGGAACTTGCGAGGAAGGATGACTAACTTCTGTCATAGAAGGATATAGGTGGATGCCAGTTCCAAAATTCAATGGGGTACGGGATGGAATATCCTCTGTAATCTCTTCTATAACAATCAATCCAGGTGGAAGAGGTAGACCATTGGGTCCATAAAATATTTCTGGTGCCGAAGAAGGTGTAGACTCTGTAGCGACAAATATTGGAGGGGTGACACCTTCCGAATCAGCCCTACATGGAGCTGGTTCAGGAATAGAAGTGTTTATCGTTACACTAGGATTAGTTCTAGTATCCTCTTGTAACTATGGAACTTCTTTTGTAGAGGCATGGATACCAGAAATAGTTGGAGTAACCGGAGCCTCTAAGGATGTTGAAACACAAGTTTCAAACAAACCAAGAGACTTTGACCCAGTTAAACGAGTTCACTTGGTCCAGAATGGTTTCGTTTCCAGAGTCAAAGATGGTTGACTCATCAGTCTCCGTGAACGACGGGGTTTTGATTGACTTTCTTCCACGATTGTGGATTACTTGATCAACTCAAAATAAAAAGGGGAAAATGTTATTCGAATTAAATGAATTTTATGATGCTTTGACGCAACTTGCTTTTTCAATTTTTAAGAGTCGAGAAAAAGCTAAAGATGACTCTAGTCGCCTTTGATTTTTAATGAGCCTAAAGTGACAAGTGCTCAGATGGACCTTTTCTTTTAAGGAGTCTGAAAAAGAACGAAAGTGACTACTCTGGAAACCTAGACAGAGGGATTACCAAACCAATCTCAAAATTGCAGAATACTTTTTACGGTATGACAGTCAATCTTCCTAAATGTTGTGTTCAGTGCATTGCAATCGATAGGGTGGCAGACATGGATTCCTAAGGATAAAGGATATAGCCTATTGTGGTCTCCCAATATATACTCGACGATACGTGGGAGCACAAGTCCATATTGGCACTTGTTGTCTCAAAGAGGAGGAATCACCCAACCTACAATGAAAGTGATAGTTACCAAGCTTTACGATGTCAGAATACGTCTCTAGCCTAGACTTCTAAATGTTGCGTGTTAGGTTCCAAAGCATCTTTATGTTCATTGAAATTTATTTTACAATTGATCTTTCTTAAGAAGTTTGCCTCTAAGGTTCACCACATGATGTAGATATACAATTCCTAAATATGCAATCTAAAATGATAAACAGACATTTACTTTCTTTTTGCAATGAAAATCCTAGCTACTAAGGAAAGAGAAGTAAAATCCTTTCAACATAGAGCAGAGAGCACACACTAAGATGCACTATCCTAAATCAATATCAACAAGCAGTCTAAATGCCAATGCACATGCATGTATTTCTTTTCCGCTTTCTTAATGTGTAAATGACAAAAAGAATGCTAAGTACAGATCTGAACTATTCTTCTTTCAAAGCAACAGTACTAACAATTTTCTTTTTGAAAAATGAAAGGAAGACTACGACGACACTTTGCGATTTCGAATTCAAAAATTTCTTTCGACACTTGAAATACTACTAATTCAAATCAAATACAATGGAAAAAGTGTAATTGACTATCAACAAGAGGAAGACTCTTTTCTTTGACTGAAAACAACACTTGCGACACTTTCAAATCAACAGATGACAGTTCGATTAAGCTACTGTTTGCAAAAGAGAATTGTAAATGACGAAAAATACATAAAACATTCACAATTTCTTTATCAATGGAGGCTGAATAATGCAAAGGAAAAAAGTTTCAACAGTGATATACTGATCACAAATAGGAAAACTACTGAATAAAGATGAAGACAATAAATAAAAAACCAAAATCTAGAGGCAGAAACAGTCTTATCTAATCATCGCACCTGTAACACAGGAAACAGGTATGCATCTCACCTACAACACATGGGAGGTGTGATGCATCCAGAATGTCAATGAGAGACAGTGCGATGGCCCAAAGACAAGACTGAGCTTGGTTTTTGCTCAAAGTTTGCAGCTAATTTCAGGGGTTTAGGCTGAGCTAATGATAGACAGTAAACACAAAGTATAGGGGCTAATCTAATGAGGTCACTTGAGCTACCACCATGGAACTTAGGATGTTTTCAAGTTAGTTGTTCAGTTTATAAAAAAAACCTAGAGATGGACTAAAGAAGCATTGATCTACTTTGCACTTGCATAGAAAATGCAGTTCAAAGGCTAGCTGGCTTAACTTCAAGCTCCGTCTGTAGTTTATAAAGAAAACAAATAGAAACAAGCAAACAAGCTATTCGCTCCCCAGCGGAGTCACCATTTTGTTATCTGGAAAACTAGTGTCCATTCAGAGCTACTAGTCCCACTAAGACGGGTAGCTATCTTAGAAACAAACAAACTAAAGTTACTTGTGTTTTCCTTTATGATAGATAGAAAGAGAGAGAAGCAGAGAGTACCAACCTCAGTCTTTCGCTTGGCTCCTTGCTTGTTTCCTCCCTCCTTTGGCAGAGCTTCACCACTCCTTCCTTACTTGTCCCGCTTCAAAGAACATCTATGGATCAAAGCAGCATAGTACCATCAAAGCATAGAGATCTATAACCATAAAAAAATATAGGATCAGATGTATATTAACCATGCAAATGCATATATCAATACAAGATTCAGAGATATACAAGAATATGGAGGAAAACTCAAATAGCTTTATTGATAGAAGTAGTAGAAGAGAGGATTACAACCCATTGGTCTGACCTAGCGCCATCCTCCTAGCATGAAAGCCCTATTCACCTCATGAAAAGCTTAGATCACCCAGCAATACATTGTTTCACAGAGAATCCAATAGCACTTCCTTACAAAATACAAAATTCCAGCCTTTAGATCTCTAGGATGAGGTATTCATATATAGATGTTTGCAGGTGGGTGAGTCAGCTTCTGGGATTTTGATTAGTGACCTCTCTCTGATAGTTCTTGGTTCCACTTGGAGATTCATGATCTCTTACTCATCACTGGGTGACTTCAGAGAGGCAAGTGTCAAATGGGCAGTTTCTAGAAGATTCTTTGGGTTTCCACCTAGGCAACTGCCTCTGCCACTTGTCTGCTCTCACTCATCGCACCCTATAGAAGGGATTTTAGTATGCATCACACTTTTTGCATGTGGCAGGTGAGATTCATCATACCCTCAGCACTGAGCAGTTTGTATGGTCTTGTTTTGACTAGTTCTAAGTAGTTTTTCAGGGAGAACTTCTAGGAGATGATGTAATCAGCTAACCTTGCTCCTTTAGGGTATGAAACAACACTTTTAAGGGCTTAGAAGCCCTTGGTTTATGGACATATGAGAATGGGGTTGCAGTGCCAAAATATTTCTATAACATATACATATACGCTCTTTTTGTTTTGTGGACCTACATGTACACAATAATTGGACAAAATGAACCAACGTATACCTCTCTTTCTTCAATCTCTGGAGTCTGATCTGTAATCCTTTGTTCTTAACCGGTTGCACTATGAACTGTCATCTATATGAGTTGCCATAAAGAAAAACACATGTATCATAATGCCAACACATTGTATCATTTTTGGAATGAAGATGATGTAAGATATAAGGTTTCTTATCCACAACATTCACCTATTTTCAACATTAAATGTTCAATTTAGTATGATATTCTAGATGTTGCTAGTATTGGATTTTTTATAGAAGTTAGTTCATGAACATTCAACTATCTTCAATAGTTGAAATTAATTACATAACAAAGATATTATATTGGGAAGGTTAACCAACCACTTTTCTATTCATTCTTCATATGTGTTTGTACATTGAAAGGATGGTTGAAATGATTGCACCTACTCCAACTAACCATTTATTACATTAATTCATATATGTATCCATATTTTCCTAATTCCTAATTTCTTATGCATGATGACATGTTATGAGCCTAAGAGGCCCCTCAATACTTTGCAAAATGTACCTTTTAATGTTTTTATTCTTTATGTTATTCCTCTTGGTCATGTTGCTTCTTACATTCTTGTTTGATATCTTGGGATGTATATCTAGTGACTTCCCCTTGATGATAAAATCATGTTGCCTCTTCAATTCTTTTCCAATGTTGATCCTATTTTGTTTGGTCAAAATCTAGTTTTGGTCTAAGTAAGAGAAGTGGGTTGAATATTAATCCCAACCCATATTGTGCTAATGGTTTGCACCAATTTCTTGCACATTGTATCACTTGCTTTAACAACTTGTAATTTGAATGGGGAATGGGGTTCCTATATTTGAAGAATGTAAGGTGTGGATTGCCAATTTAATTGACAAGATGAAGTAGCCACATCCCCCCAGAAATCAATGTTTTTCCTCTATATGTGACACAACTTCATGTTTCCCTATGCATGAAGTAGAAATATTGTAGGAGTATCCCTTCTTGGACCTTAAATTCTTGCTACTGGTAAGGTTTCTTAGCCCGTTGGGGATGCGTGTGTTTGTTGAGGTGTTTCTTGGTTTATTGAAGGTGATTTGTAGGGTAGGGAGAGTCTTCAATTTGTACCACTATTATGAAAGGTGGTTCCATTTATCCAAATATCCATTTTTATCTTGTTCTCTTCCTTCTCTAGACCTATGGATCTAAATCTACGATTGGTGTTCTCCTTTTGATTTTTGTAGTTTTCCTTAACTTGATTAGGGTGGTTGCAAATTCCTTATCTAAGTTTTCTAATTTGATATTTTTCTTTGCCTTATGTTTATAGCACCCTCGACTTGTGAATTTATTCTTTCCCCTTTTTGTAATATATGTATCCTTCATTTCCTCTTTTTTCTCTAAGAAATATTTCCTATCCATATCTCTAAAATAAATCCAAAAGAAAATGTGCTCCAAGTTATCCAAAGTATGGAAAACGAGTAGTTGAATGAGCCTGTGATGGGATAACAACTCATGTTTACCCCCTCTTTTTCCTTGGAAATCATTCCATTTATGGATTGCAGGAGGAAGTTTGACAGATTTATGGTCTCTACAAGTTATAAGTGTGGTTGGTGTCTAGTTGGTATAGGAGTCTGAAGTGATAAACATAAAATATACTTAACCTTCCTTCATAGGAGATGTTTTTTAAAAATATGATATGCTACCTCATCCTAGATACCTTAATAATAATGACTATAGTCACAAATATTTCAGGTGCCTTAGCAACAATCACATATCTATTTTTTCCATTTTTTTTGAAAATTCCCTAGATACATCATCACTATATCCTCTTAATTTGTTAAAATAATCTATTCAGTGGTATCTCTCAAAACTTTCCACCACCTCGGGGTGTTGGCAGATCCTCGAGGGATCAATGTGTTCCCTATGATTAAAGGTCTCCCCCATTTCAGAATCATGTGTTGTATAATTCTACAAGAAGGTTGTGATGTTGAGGGATTTTATATATGATTGAGGTCAAAAAAATATTTCGAGAGGAAAATCTCAGTTACATATATAAGTGAATTCCCTTCTCTTTTAGAATAATTGGATCAAAGAGATACATTATAATATTGTATTCAATTGAGGAGTGTTCTATTGGAATGGTTAATAAGAAATGAGTACATAACTTCCCTATCACAGTGTATGTTTCCTAAAAAAATTGTGGTGAATTCTCCTTTCTATATATGTAAACATTTATACACCCTCCTATAAAGCAATATGCAAAAATGTAGTGCAACAACAAAAATGAAATATAGTCAAGGAACATGAGTTGTGATTAGTTCAACAACTTATTGATAGATGAACAAACTGACTTATAATGTGGTTTCATGATATGAGGTGCATTGGTGTTAGTGCTGGAAATGACCCTATAGTACCCAATTTTGTAGTGTTCATTATCTTGTAATATCAAAATTCTATAGGAGGGAGAGGAATTCTGATAGATATTTTGTTATGGGAAAAGAATGATGTAGAGAATCCATTCACATGGGGTTTTCATATGTTAACTTTCTTCCTCATAAAAGTTGCAATTCACTAATTGGGGTTGGTGCATGGTGTATGATGATTACAATGAAAGTCCCAATAGCATATTTATTATTGGGACTTATCTCATCTTATTGCTCATGTAGTTGTTGATATCATTGATAAAAGTAGGATATATTTCACTGATTAGGAGCCACAACTCATTGTCACTTCTTTTTTGTACTTGACATGTGTGATCAAAGGCCCAACTTTGGAAATATGGAGTTATGAATTTCTATCGGCGTTCTTTTGCTCCTCTAGCCGCAATTGCTAGTATACTTATGCTTAGAAGGTGGTATTATAGTATTCAAAATAGTACTATGTATTATATTTTGTTTTAAACGCACACCTCCATCAAATATTCATTGGAATAAACTTTTTTTTTTTTTAAACGTAGGCCTCCATCGAATATTCTACGACAGAGCCAGGTTGTCAAATATTCGATACCTATCGGTCAGAATACTCATCGGATACTCGATGCTAGAATCAACAGACAAAAGAGTTACTCTGGATCTATTGAGTTTAGAGTAGATATTATAGAACTAGTGATTGTATCTTTCTCTTTTTCCCATCCCATATAATGGTACCAATTATATTCTTTATCACCATGGGCTCCCTCAAGGCCTTATTACTAATTCAACCATCTAATATTATGGAGAAATATCATGCCAAGCCCTCGTTCACAAAATATCAACCAGACATCAATTCATCACATATTGTATCAATCATCAACATTTAGTGACCAAAATATAACTAACATTACTTTTATGTTATAAGCAAGAATATAAGCTATCTAAAATATGTGCATTAATTTGGTCATCTTATGTATATCTATCCATAAAAAATATAGTGAAACAATCAAATAATATATATGTTAAAACTAGATTCACTTATAAATATTTTTCATAACATACATTAATAGAATGAAAAATCATATTCTTGATACATTTAATCATTAACTATTAACTAGTAAAACCATCATATACAACATATATCTCATATATGTGTGAAGCGATTGGAATATGTTAATATACAAATTAAACATGCATCACCTTATGTAACTAATAAAAAAAATATCAAGTCTTATTAACAATATCATAACCAATAAATTATCTAAATAAACTCATGTTGGGTTGACAATTCCTAAGCCAATGAGGCAACAAATCGACAAGGCACTACATACATCCTTCATTTGGAAAAATTCATCCCAAAGTTACTTTTACTCAAGGGAGAATTTTTTATGTCTAACATCCACATAGAAACACTTATAATAAATATAAAGACATGGCATATTGATCACACATTGGTTGACCAATAAATTTTCTTCTAGAAAACATACTTATTTCTTATATATCTAGTTGTTGGGCGCATTGACTTGAGAGGTATATTTTCAATTATATTTAATTCCAAGGAAGGGAAGGAAGAAGCAACATGTAATGTCCCACATTTTAGACTTAGGTAGCTAGAATTATATTATGATTTATATGGGTATTTCATTTGCTTACTATTTGAGATAAATTATCGTATTTGATATTGTTTATATGTTGGTAATATATGATTTTTGTTATTTCATGTTTTTTATGATGATAGTTATATGATTCCTTCTTTTGTTATGCAATTAAATTGTTTAAATTTGTAGTATGTGGGTACCAACACAAGATTTTGGTTATGTATATTTTCTTTCTAAGAAAAACCTTGTGGGGAAACCCCCAAACACTTCCCTATATTTTATGGATGATACCCAATGCAAACCATTTGACATTGACTACGACCCCTGATTTTGAAAGGAAATCTAATGAGGCATGTAACAAGGGAAATTAGAATAGAGAATCAACATCAAAGATCAAAGAGCTAAACCACTCAACCTAGCCCAATAGAATTAGTTCAATATACATATATAGATGCATTGCATGGTGTGATTTAATATATATTGTTCAATTGAACATTAATACTTAAAGAGGGAGTGTTTCTTGAAAATGTTGTGTCTATGTGTGTGTGTGTGTGTGTGTGTGTGTGTGTGTGAGAGAGAGAGAGAGAGAGATATTGGTAAATTGACATGCAAGTTGATATGCTTGTAATATCCAAGGTAAAATTGATGTTGTAGACAACAAAAAAATAGTTACAAGTTTTCTGTCCTATTTGCAAACTTAATTAGGTTTTCAATCACTACCATGATTTGTAGGAAAGTGTGTCTTTTTGTAAGAAGTGAGACCTGCCTAGTGCAATTATTAATTATGATGTGTATCTTAGAACAATAGTTACACTATATGGATGGGACTTAATGTTAGCATGTTGACCTTGGCTCTATCATAACGGGTGGATCCATTTAACATCATTTATCCTTAAAACTTTGGTCATGGGTGGAAGGTTTTAGTCATTCTCCCCTATATATGTGATAATAATTACCAATTTCCTACTAGGAAGCTTATTTTGATTGAAATCACACAACCACAAGGAGTTACTGCTTTGGGAAAGGCTCGACAAGAAGATATGTGTGCAAAGAGTGATCCAAACATTCCTCTAATCATGCAATCCATAACATAGAATACAAGAAGGAAATGGAATTCATACCTTTTAATCGAAGTTTTAAGAGCTAGTTCATGCAACTGGCTTGAGGGACACTAGATCTTGTAGTGAAAAAATATTTCACATTCACAACCAATAAACAACACCTAAATATATTTTGCAAAGTTATGTTAGCACAATAATCAAATGATCATCATTGATAATTCATACATAAACAACATGTAAATAACATGAACACCAATAACATAGAGGAAGGGAATCAATTCTCTATTATAATTAAAATATCATATACAAAAGTATACTTATAGGCACATGATGAACCTCTCCTTCATCAAGCAATGTTGGTTTCCTTTTCCTAGAATGATGGCTTCTCACAAGATCAGAGCTCCTTCACTATAATGTAGATCCTATATCTAGATTTCCCATTGATATGACAAGTACACATTTGCCTTTAGACCTCCATAGGAGAATGAATCTGGATACTCAGGGAGGAGAGAAGTTAGGAAACTTCTATAATAATTCACCCTTGGCCAAGTCATAAAGTTAATCCTTCAACTTGATCTCCTTGGGAATGAGAAATAATGTTGGTTATATAAAGAGAAACAATGTCCCAAACCCTGAATGTACACTAGTAACTAGAGGAGGAACACTGAATAGAAAGTTCTAACCAACATCCCTACTTTAAAAGGCTCAAAAAACAAGGGTACAATTTGTGTAACTTGCTCAAAAATATAGGCCATGCAGTAACTCCTCAAGGCAAAAATGATTTGTATGTATTATTCCATCAGGTAGGTCTTCATTATATACATGAGGGAGAGATTGTTCAGTTCATCTCTCGATGACTGTTCATATTACTTATTTATCTATTTACATATATTCACCCAATCATGAGGATTAGGTGTCAACATTCCCCACCTTAATCTGAAGGGACGTTGGTGAGTCCAAGCATCATTCTGAATCATTCAAGCTTTTCTCTTCCAAGCGCTTTGGTGAAGATGTCTGCAATTTTCTCATTTGTGGAACAATGATGGAGATGGATTGTTTTGGCCTCAACATGATGTCGAATCAGATGATATTTAGTATTGATGTGCTTCGTTCGATCATGGAACTTTGGGTTCTTGGCCAACTTTATTGCAGAGGTATTGTCAATCATGAGTGGAGTTTATTGTACTTGTTTTACCTACAAACCATCAAGGATTTTCCTAAGCCACACAATTTCTTTTGTTGCTTCAGTTGTTGCCACGTATTCTGCTTCTATTGTGGAATCTGTTGGAACTGATTGTTTGTGTGATCTCCAGGAGACAGCTCCTGATCCAAGACTCATAGCATATCCTGAAGTAGATACCCCAGTTTCTTTGTCTCCATTGAATTCTGAATCAGAGTATCCAATCAAGCTAAATTCGTCCACCTGTGTATACTTGATTCCAAAGTCTTGAGTTCCCTTCAAGTACCTTAGAACTCTTTTTGCAGTAGACCAATGTCCCTCACAAGGCTTTTTCATAAACCTAGAGAGGATTCCACAACAAATGAAATGTCTGGTCTTGTAATAGTTAGGTAGTTGAGACTTCCTACAAGCTGTCTATACTTTGTTGCATCCTCAAATTCTTTTCCTTCAATAGATGTGAGCTTTAAGTTTTGTTCCATTGGAGTAGTAAGAGGATTGCATTCTGTCATGCCAAACCTGTTCAACAGATCTCCAATGTATTTCTTTTGAGAAAGAAATATGGACTTCAGATGTTGGGTTACTTCAATGCCAAGATAGTAATGAACATAGCCCAAATCAGTCGTTTCAAAACTTTTCCCCAATTCCTTCTTTATGGATGCAATATAGCTTTCATTGTTCCCTGTCATCAAAAGATCATCTACATATACCACAAGATATACAACTGTTTTTCCAACTTTCTTAAAAAATAAAGTTGCAGCATCAAGATCATAATGTTTGAAATTGAGTTCCAGAAGATGCTTAGTTAGTTTTTCGTACCAGGCTCACAGTGCTTGTTTGAGGCCATACAAGGACTTCACTAGTTTGCATACTTTATGTTCATGTCCTTTCACAGCAAATCCTTTAGGCTGAGACATAAAAACATTCTCTTTTAGATCTCCATTTAAGAAAGCAGTTTTTACATCCATTTGATGGACTTTCCAACTATTCTAAGCTTCTAGTGCAAAGAGTGTCCGAATGGTAGCCCATTTTGCTGTGGGGGAAAAAGTCTCCTCATAATCAACCCCTTCCTTATGTGCAAAACCTTTTGCCACAAGCCTAGCTTTGTGCTTGTCAAGTGAGCCATCAGCTTTATACTTGTTCTTGTAGACCCAATTGCAGCCAATTGGTTTGGTTCCTAATGGAGGATCAACCAGCTTCCAAGTGCCATTCTTTATGATGGCATCATACTCCTTTTGCATTGCTTCTTTCCATTCATCATGAGAAGCAGCTTCTTTGAAGGAAGTTGGTTAAAAATCTATAGACAAGTTCAATTCACAATCATAAGAAACATCCATATCAACAGGTGAATTAGAGTCATCCACATCACCTCCATTTTGCCGGTTTGAATTTCTAGTTCATGTCTTTCCAACCTCATCACGATGAACACTTTCAAGTGTCTTTGTCAGCCACTTTTGGGGACCTTTCTCAGATGGTCCAGGCTGCTCCATTGATTGAGTTAGGACTGAATCAAGATTGAGTCTCCCAATTCTATCAATTACATCACTTAAAGCATCATCCGTTGTTGGAGTTTCATGCGGGAGAGAGTGTTCTTCAGAAGAAGATTCCACATGTTGATCTAATATAGGAATCCCCCCTTCAAGATGTGGAATCTGATTATC
The DNA here is from genome assembly GCA_031772625.1 of Pinus tabuliformis. Classification (NCBI taxonomy): domain Eukaryota; kingdom Viridiplantae; phylum Streptophyta; class Pinopsida; order Pinales; family Pinaceae; genus Pinus; species Pinus tabuliformis. Next base: position 1,302,119,357 of record CM062820.1, read on the forward strand.
AAATTCTTGAAATGATTTTTCTTTAGCGAATCTATCCAAGTGATCAAGTTGTCATTCAACCACATTGTCAGTTTTGGATGATTCAAGAAAAATTACATCTCTAGATACAACAAACTTTTTATTTACTTCATCATAGAGACGGTATGCTTTGGAGGTGTTTGAATACCCCAGAAAGATACACTTACGACTTCTATCACCAAGTTTGTTTCTATGTACCTTTGGTATTAAGGCATAACATGTGGAACCAAAGACCCTGAGATTCTTTACCGAAGGAACATGTCCATACCACATTTCATATGGAGTCTTGTTTCTTATAGCATTAGATGGACATCTATTCTTTATATATGCAGCACATAGAACAACATCAGCCCAAAACATTATATTTACATTTTTGAAGAAGAGCATGGATCGTACCATATTTAAGATTGTCCTATTCATTCTTTTAGCTACACCATTCTATTGGGGATTATAAGGCACAATTGTTGGATGTTTGATCACATGTTGGCGAAGATAGTTTTTCAAATTCATTTGATGTGTATTCTTTTCCATTATCAGTGTGAATAAACCCAATATGAGACTGTGCATCATTTTCAATCCATTTATGAAAATTCTTGAATGTTTGAAAAGCATCAAATTTGTTCTTCAATAAATAAACCCAACACATTCTGGTGTAGTCATCAATAAATGTCATGATATATTTATTTCCATTTGCAGAAGGAACATGCATTGGACCACATAAATCTGAATGAATGAGTTCAAGTTTTCTATGTGCTCTTAAATGTGAATCATGAAAAGGCTGTTTGCTATGCTTTCCTAAAATGCAAGCATCACATTGCTTAAGTTTCCTAGGAATTGTAGGCAAACCAGCAACACCATTTTTCTTCAACAAGCGGAGGCTGTCATAGTTCAAATGTCCAAGTCTAGCATGCCATAATAAACTTGATGGAAGTGTAACTTCTTCATGATGAGAATTGTATGACAAATGTTATGCACGGACAGAGGTTCCTTGCAGCTTGAGAAGCCTTTCTTCTTCTATTCCCCTCATGACAAGTGAGTGGTCAGATGCTTTTCTTACCTCAAACTTGCCATCAAACATATGAATGGAGTGACCTTGCTGGCAGATGTGGACCAAGGAAAACAAGTTTCTATTTACTTGTGGGAGATATAGAACATGATGTAGAAGAAATTCTGGAAGACTAGGCAGTTTAAGCTTGATTGTGCCAAGCCATGATGGCTTGATTTTTGATTAGTCTGCAAAGTATACTGCTCCATCAACATTGTCAATGAAATCTTCAAAAAAATATTTTCTATGAGTCATGTGGCAAGTTGCTCCTGAATCAAGCAACCAATCATTTTTCCAAGAAGCAAGTGAAGCATTAAATAAATCTTCATTTACTCCAATGTTACATAGTGCCAAACATAGTGAGCAGATTCAGGTGCTTTACCTTTGTCTGTATCATCAGTTTTACCTTTCTGTTGGTTTCTTTTCTACTCAATTTTGTCCCATGGTAGCTTGAATGTAGAGGCATCATGTGATCCATTTCTTTTGCAGTGAACGCAATGCAAATCTACCTTTTCTCCTTGAGAATGTCGTCCCCCCCTACCTCTGAAATATCTTCCTCTTCCTCTTCGACCACCTCTTCCTCTTGAAGAATCTTGAGTAGGATGCTTTTCTTTGTGAGCAAGGCACACAGCCTCTTCAGAAGATTCAGGGGTTGTCTTCTTTCCAAAAGATTTCTCTCTTTCAGCAAACTTTTTCTCAAGAGAGTCAAAGGTGATATCTTTGAGATTTCCATTTGCTTGCAATGACTCAAGATAATTGGAGTAAGCAGGATAAAGTGCCTTGAGAAAAGCGATAAGAGGAATATCCAATTCAACCTTAGTGGATTTGATATCATGCATTATAGACTTTACTTCAGATGCAAGAGCAAGAGGATCATTATTTTGCAGTTCAAGAGTGAAGACTTTAATCATGAGTTGAACAACTTCAAGTGCAGAATGTGAGTCATAGAGTTCTTTCAGCTTTTGTAAGGCTTCAAAGACAGTTGAATATGACGAAATATGGTGACTCACCTCTTCATTTACAGATGCTGCGATTAATGCATAAGCTTTGTTGTTCTTGTTTTCCCAAATGACGAGCTCTTTGTCTGAGGTAGGCTGTACTAGTTCATTGTCTCCGTCTCTGACACACACTCCTTTCCACAACTCATTGAAAATGAGGGTGTGTTTTATCATCCGGGATCATTCAAGATAGTTCTCCTTGCCAGTGATAACTATTCCCACCATGGATATGATTGAATGCATTCTGTAAAAAAAAACTTCTGCTGATAGAAAAATACTTCTGCCAATATACAGTAAAATTGTACTTTTGTTGGTAATTTTTACATTTCAAAAGGGCATTCTCTCCATTTATTGTCTTTGTCTTTAATGAAAATATAAAACATAGATCAGCTAGGCATTCTCAAAAGATTTCAAATCTCTTCCTCATATACCAATATGGACGTCAATACCTCACACTACACCTTTATGCAACATATTTCCCTCACCTCATTGTTTATGCGAGAACTAAATGAAAGGCTCCAACATATATCTTCCATATACCCCAATGGTAATTTTATATAATGTAATATATGCCCATTAAAATCTCAACGAATTCATGTGCCTTTATGGTATATGGAAAAGCATATATATGGAAAATCATCATATACCATGTCCATAATTTTCAACACTGAACCCAAGCAAAGTTTGAATGAAACACGCTCATCAGTCAACATGACCACGCAACACCACAAGATTGCACCAACACTGCATTACGCTGCACCATGGTTCTATCGCGCTTCATTCAATGTGTATGCCAAAACTTCTGCATCAACCCTTTCACGGGCAGAAGCTTTGATTCACACGCAGGTTAACTATTGTACCACACAGGTTAAGCAATGAAGCATGCAGGTTAACTATTGTACCACGCTTGTTCTTACCATGAAATTTTTTTGTTGCAACTACCAATGTTTTCAAAACACTGTGAAAACATTGGACATGCTAGGAATCGGTTACGGATCTTTTCCAACTCGTGAGTCTTCGCAGGCAAAAAGAAACGATAGTAGGTCACTGCGTGGAGCAGCATTCTGGTGACTGCGTGGAGCAGCGTTCATGGAGCAGGTCACTGCATGGAGCAGCGTTCAGGCTATCAACGTTTATGAACAGACAGCGTTTTTGAATGGAGAGACAACGCTTTGAATGGACAACAGTTTTGAATGGAGAGACAGCGCTTTGAATGGCAGCGTTCAGGCTAGCAATGTTTATGAACAGACAATGTTTTTGAATGGAGAGACAATGCTTTGTATGGACAGCGCTTTTGAATGGATAGTGGTTTTGAATGGGGAGATAGCGCTTTGAATGGACAACTCTTTTGAATGGAGAGCAGAGGAGCAGAGGAGCAGAATATGGAATTACAAAGGGCATAAAAGCTGAAACAAATGGAGCTGGCTCTGATACCATGTTAGGCCAGGCAGTAACTCCTCAAGGCTGATGAGAATGAAATTAACTCAAACAAATATATAAATCACACATAAAAATCAGACACACAATATTGGCGGAAAAAGGCTGAAGCCTCATGCTTCTCTCTCATTACACATTACATTACAAAAAATAATTGAATATAGTGTTACAAATAAATAGATGAGAGACAATGTTCTCAAGATAGTGCGTGCTATCTTAGACACCTTTGGTTGAGATAATTTCTCCTTTGGTTGAGATAATTTCTCACCAGACACACCAATATAGGAGTTACCTAAACTAACTCCTATCTTAGAGGAACAACCCAAGAGTTAGGCACAAATTCCTAACTTGGAATATTTAATTAATTTATTTATTTTTGGATTTATTATTGTTTTATGAGAGAGTCTAACATTTCCCCCCTCAATGATAAATCCAAAAATAAGAACGAGAACCATCTTCCAAGTTCTCATGTTCATCCTCAAAAAACATTGCCTGAAAAAAACCGCCAAATCTGGATGCTGAACAAACTGCAAAATGAAGAGACTGAGTCAGCTGCATCACTGATTCATCTCAGAGGGACGCTTGACAACTCCATCACGTGCCAAGCCACAAAAGGATCCAACTGTCCTTTTTTTTAAAACAGCATCCGGTGTCCACTGACACAATTTGATGAACGCCCACTGGCTGAAGATGTCGAAAAACAACTCAATGTTGCTTTTGCTATGATGAAAGCTGCTCACTGCTGCTTTGGTTGTTGATCGCCCACTGGTGAATTTGCTGATGCTCACTGCTGATGACAAATGCCCATTGGCTGATGAAGATGCCCACTGGCTACTTCGTTGATGTTGTCAAGACTTTCAGTCTGACAACCACTTGTCAATTTCATTGACATTTTCCCCCCTTTGTCAGCTGAAAGGAGAGACAATCTTCAAAATATATTTGAACTCCCCCCCTTCACATGTAGGAGAGTTTCACTGTTGTACTCCCTCATTCAATTGCATGAGAGTACCATCATCGGTTCACTGCTGGCTGCACTATGTGTGATTGTAGTCGGTTGTAGAACTGAGATAACCGTTTGACTATGGATGACCATTCCCAAGGATCAATCCATTCATAATGTATCTTCAATCTGCCTGATTTTTGTTGGTTGTGACATTTGTCTGAGGAATGATTGTGCTTGCCACAATGGCAACACGGATGGAGATCAAAACATTGATCTTCCATATGACCGGTTCTTTGACAATGAGAACACTTTGATTGGACTTCAACTTTAGGTGGCGTGCAATTCTGTTTGTCGGCAACTTTCGCAGAACCTACTGAGGTGAGTGGTTCAAGAAATCCTGCACTCACAAACTTAATTGGCTTGGAATAATCTGGAATATGTAAGTGGGTGTCAACAGTGACATATCCTAAGCCACGTCTATTCTTGTTATTTTGAATTTCTTCCCAGGGCTTGATGATGGGATTGGAAGAAATTTGAATTTGATCATGAACAACTTCGACACTTGAAGTTGTTGGGATGAATGACTTATCATCTGGATGGTATAAAGACTTGAAAGTATCACTCTTTTCTTGCAATTCATTCCTTTGAAGTTGGGACTCAAGCTGAAGAAACTCAATGGTTTCATGCGTTTGCTGTAGATGCCGTGAAATATCAGCAAGAGTTTCTTTGCTGACGTGCACCATGTCTTCATCATTGGAGATGATCAAACTGTGAAGAATGTTTAACAACTGAATATTCTGCGCCATCTGAACTTGCTCACTTGAAGTCAGGCTCTCTTGTCGTAGATTTCGTGCTTTGAACTGTGTCACTTTACTTGAATGACAGGTTCGCTTGCTATGGGACTTGACTGTCACGCTCGCTTGATTTGTTGATCTCAACTTGCTTGATTTGTTGCTTATTGTACTTGCTGAGAAATCTTGTTAGAACTTTCTGGAATTCACGCTCGCTTGATGACGAACTCAACTTGTTAGAGTTGAACTTGTTTTGGTTGCTGTGATGGTTGTTTCAAGGAGTTAAAACTCATGGACTCACTTGATTGTGCTTTAAAGGAAGGGTGTCGAACACTGTCGAAAATGCACCCAAAAAAGCTTGCACTGGTTTTAATGACTCACATAAAACAAGGAATTCACTTGTCTTAATTTGACTAAGTTGAAGAGAATTGAAGTGCTTGACTTCTGATCAAATCAAAACATGGGTGTCGGTTTCAACCGAGAATGCACCCTTACAATTCAATGTAATTGGAATTTGATTTACAAGTTCTTAAATTGGTTTGCAAGAATGTTGATGTAGACTTTTCTTTGAAACAGTGAAGTTTACAAATTCATTAACTTGATTGAATTTGCTTGTTGAAGTAGAATGTCGATGTTGAAAACTTTGATGAGTTGTTGTATGTGTGGAGCTTAATTATCCTTCCTTGCAACTATTTCGATATAGGTGTTGTGCTTGCTGGCATTGTATTTTATGTGTGTTAAATGAGATCATTTATGTGTCAAAACTAGACACAAATCATAAGCAACATCATGAAGCCATAGAAACACTCGCCATCAAAACTACACATGGTGTACCTAAGATCCCCTTATTCAATTTCGGGTGGATCTTGGACACAATCACCACAAATAATATGTCTTTATTGAGTATTGAGATCATCAACCTTTCATCTTTTACAACATTGCCATGAAAGCTTTCTCAAACAATGAGAATTTGTCACTCACAAATTTGGAAGAAAATGCGTTCAAAAACCTGACTCAACCTCCTATATCAATGAGCTCTCCTTTGAAAAATCTATCACTTCAAAGATTTCAAAAATTAAAGCAGCCTTATGCAATAATCCTCTTTCCTATTCACTCCTTATATCTCCCAAAATTATCCACCACTTATCACTCCAAAAAAGTTTTACAAATTTAAAGTCACACCTTATCACTCCATTACGAAAACATCCCTTAAAATAATTTCATGAATTCCCTTTTAAAGAAGTGAATTAAAAAGTGAACTTTATGAATGCAACAAAAAGCTTTGAGAAGCTAATAACTGACAAGAAGGATATTGAGGGATTACAATCGACTGCTCTTGGTCTCGCTGCTCAAACAACTGCATCTAAGGGTTAAGAAAGTGCAACTGCCGAGAATGGACCGTGGATTATTACATTAGATATTCCAAGCTACCTACCAGTTCAACAGCATGCACGTGATCACAGTCTTCGTGAGAAGCTCTATCGCGCTTATGTTACTCGTGCCTCTACTGGAAAGTTCGATAACACTCCAGTTATTGATCAGATTTTGAGACTTCGATTAGAGAGAGCTAAATTGCTCGGATACAATAATTATGCAGAGGTAAGTATGGCCTTGAAAATGGCAACTGTTGTGAAAGCTGATGAACTCTTAGAAAATATTCGAAGTGCTTCATGGTACTTCAGTCCGGCTACCCATAGCACACATGGTTTGCAACCAGACACCACCGGTTGGAGATAAACCAAGCTTAATGACTTTCCGTGAGGTTGAGACTGTATTCCATGAATTTGGTCATACACTACAGCATATGCTTACCGAGCAAGATGAAGGTTTAGTAGCAGGCATTCGTGGTGTGGAGTGGGATGCAGTCGAACTTCCTTCTCAGTTTATGGAAAACTGGTGTTACCACAGAGACACACTTATGGGCATTCATTAAAATCGGAACAATTTAAGCAAAAAATACCTTTCCAACGCTACTTGCAGGTTCCACGTTCCAGATTAAGCTCCTTTCTGTCAATTTCCAGCATCTCCAGGTCGTTGAACATCACATCGAATTCGGGCAGATTCTGTAAGGGTGGAAAGTTCAGTTGAAACAATGCCTTTTCCAACTGCATCAAGAGTCGAGAAGATCTGTGCTCTGTAGCGGAGTGGTGAAATTTATAAATACCACGACGCAGGTTTCATAAGACAAACCAGCAAAGCAATGCAAGGTGTGAGCGTACAGGTCCATGTGCCAAAAACGAACTTAAAGGTATGAATGAATTGATTCTTCTTCGTCAATGGAAGTTGTGCCCCAGATCGAAGCCGACCCTGTCACCAGCTATTGGAAAATATATTGAAAGTCGTAATGGACACATGCAGGCTAGAAAGCTCTTAACAATGGTCTCCTCATTCGCAGATCCTCTCACGGCGGTACATTCCAATAGCGTATCATTGACTTTCACCAGAGATTTCAGATAGTCAAATCAAAAATATTATAATACATAACCAGCTGTTTTGAAAGCAGAATGGAGAATGATAAAAAATATACGACACTACATGATTGGTGACATGGGTATTGAGTTTATCTCATATCTGGAAATTTTGATAAAAATTTCTAAAAAATAAAACTTTTGAAAACAGCAAACATTTTCAAGGCGGCGGTATAATAGGGTTCAAGATTGCTATCTGCCCAGAATCTCCATTCAAAGGATAAACTTGTGCAGGATCATAATCATATGTGTCGGACAATAGGGATGTGAACTTGCAAGATGGCTGCAGTTTTCTCCAATTACACTTCCACTGTGTTGAAGACCGAATGGCCCTCAGAATGATTGCTCAGAAAAATAAGAATGGCATCGACGAGCTATTGCCGAATTCGGGCCTCACTGTGACCAGCCTTCATTTCTCACACCATGTTCTCAACATTCCTTTACAAATGCCCCGTCAGCAATATGAAGCTGAGATTAAATTATTGTTCATGTTGGCGATTCTCCGCAAAGGGATTTGGCTTCAGATGCTTTAACTGCTCAAATTTTTCAGTAGGGATGACAACGGTAGGCGGCCATGGATGCGTTTAAATCTGCAACGCTACGCCTTTTCTTCGAGAAAGCATACAAATCAATATATAAACTCGACAATTCCGATCAGCTCACTCTCCATTGCTGCACAGATTTATAGTCTCTCCACCATGGCTCTGATACCACATGATGAGAATGAAATTAACTCAAACAAATATATAAATCACAAATAAAAATCAGACACACAATATTGGCGGAAAAAGGCTGAAGCCTCATGCTTCTCTCTCATTACACATACATTACAAAAAATAATTGAATATAGTGTTACAAATAAATAGATGAGAGACAGTGTTCTCAAGATAGTGCGTGCTATCTTAGACACCTTTGGTTGAGATAATTTCTCCTTTGGTTGAGATAATTTCTCACTAGACACACCAATATAAGAGTTACCTAAACTAACTCCTATCTTAGAGGAACAACCCAAGAGTTAGGCACAAATTCCTAACTTGGAATATTTAATTAATTTATTTATTTTTGGAATTATTATTGTTTTATGAGAGAGCCTAACAAAGGCAAAAATGATTTGTATGTATTATTCCATCAGGTAGGTCTTCATTATATACATGAGGGAGAGACTACTTAGTTCATCTCCCGATGACTGTTCATATTACTTATTTATCTATTTACATATATTCACCCAATCATGAGGATTAGGTGTCAACAAAGTCGAGTGCAATTGACTCATGTGTGGGTAAAGTAAGCTATAACAAATGCCCTCTAAAGCAAGAGGTCAAAAGAGAAACTAATGGGTGAAATGAATTACAATAAAAATCAAAGCTAAAAATTGGAGGAAGGAGCCAAGACTGCAGATTTGAATAGGAAGAACTCAAGTATTAACCATGCTGGTAACATCCTCAATTCGGACAACCCCATGCTCAGTTTGTTGGGAGCTTGAAAGTATTTTTGGGGGCTCGGTAGTGAATGAGTATTGTGCATTATGGATAATCTATGCCACCTTTTCAATTTAACTTTTAGCTTCGGCTCATAAATATATTCGTTAATATCATAAGAGGAATACATGTATGTGCGTGTTTTTCTCACATATAAACAATGTGTATTTCTGTAACTTAGATTCCTAAATTTTTCTTCTATTCTACCATTACTTGCAGCAGCCACATATGAATATTAGATCTAACTGTACATTGATGAAGTCATAACATATGTGCAATGGATCTAAACATGATACATAAGAAGCAAATGACACATCCAAATGTAAACCATGAGAACAACATATGCATGAGCAACACATAAAACATAGGAAACACCATAAAATATTTGTTAAATAAATTTTCTCAAATTATAATATTGTTTATGAGAAAAAGTTTTTCAGCGTAAATCACATGAAAATACATTTGTCGACGTGTTTCAAACCAACAAGTGTGGTTCATCGTTACGACAAGTTGAAAAGTCAGATCATGGCTACATATTAAATAGGGAGAGCAGATCTTTCAATAGCTAGGTTAGACTAAAGAAATGGCTATATTAGGTCAGACTAGACAAACAGCTATAATTGACCAGGAAACTGCTAGATTTGACTATTCAAATTGTTTAACTATCTTAACATGTTAAAACTAATATTATTATAATATTTATCATGTGTTATTTTAAGTAAAAAGTTAATACTACATTTAGGGAATATTTACCAAATAATAACTATTAGTAATAGAAGGCAATTAATATAGAATAAAGTTAAGTTATCAATTTATTAATATCAATTTATTAGTAAAGTTATCCAATGGGAACATATATTAATAGATCTAGGCGATTTATTAGTCCAGTGTGAACTAATATCGCAGTTTCTTTAGTCTAACCTAGCCTTTGGAAGATCTGCTCTCCTATTTAATATGTAGCCATGGTCCAACTCTTCAACTTGTCCTCAGGGTGAATCACAAATTGGTTCGAATTCATGTGATTGACGCAGAATTATTTTTTTCCATAAACTTGATATGGATCACAGAAGCCTTAATTCTATAATATTGTTATAAATAATTCAAGTCAAAAATATTAAAATTATTTCAAACATCCATCACACAATAATAAGACAACTTAACTGTAAAATTAAATTACACATTATAAAAAAATAAAATATTATTTCAAAAAAATTCCAATAAAGGATAAAATGTTATTTCAAAAATCCCGCCATCTATCCGTTCATCACAGGTAAAAAGATAAAAAAATAAAATTGTAGTTAGCCTCATGTCCGTTCAGGGCAGGATTTTGGTGCATTTTGCGAGATGCCCATCCGCATGAATTCCGATGCATACTTGGGTTTTAGAAGTGATTTTGATGGTGTAAATGGTAGAGTTAATATCATATTGAAATCTGCATCTGTTCTACCCTTTACCCAAGTAGAAATCACGGTGATGTTCTGTTCTACCCTTTATCCAAGTAGAAATCACAGTGATGTTTAAAGGATAAAATGTTAAAATCACAGTGATGATTAAAGGATAAAATATTATTTCAAAAATTCCGCCATCTATCGGTTCATCACAAGTAAAAAGAAAGAAGCAAAAAAATCTAACATCATATTATTTCAAAATAAATTGCACATTATAAAGAATAAAATATCACTTCAAAAAATTTTGCCATCTATAAGTTCACCAAAAACCAGTCACGATAACTTGGAATGTAACATTAAAAATAAAAGCTAATTTAATTGAGTCAGAGCCTAACAAATTATATTATTTAAATCAATTACTTATAGATGATATTACTATTAAACATTTACTTTATAGCTTCGAAATAAAATATTTAATTACTTATAATAGCTAGTTTTAATAGCTACTCTCTAATATCATGAGTCAAACTCCAACAAACTTTATTAAAAAAAATTAATTATTTCTAAATAATACCATTATAATAACTAAAAGTAATAATGTAATATTTAATATTAATATTAGATTTATAATATCAAAATGAAATAAATATTTATTTATTACTTAACAGCTAGTTTTTAATTAAATTTAATAGTATCAATTTATAATATCAAAATAAAATATTTATTTATTACATAATAACTAATTTCTAAGTAATTCAACAAATTACCTAACAACGAATTTCCAACAGATAACTCTAGGTAGTGATACATCCTCGCTATTCATTCCCTCAGATCTATTGATTTCTAACCTTGTCCTAAGGATGAACCACATTAGTTGTTTCAAAATGTCGACCAAATCCTAACGATGTGATTAATCGAAAGACTTATATCTACATTATGGATCACAAAAGTCTTAGATCTAACATATACTTAAGGGTGTTAAGAGTAAGAGTATGAGAGTTATCCATTACCCCAAATAATCATAGCAACATCAAATAACCAAGTTGAGGCTTATAGTTTTTATCAAAGTCTCTTTCTGGCTTCCTCTCTCAATGTTTGCAAAATTCTTTTAGTAGGACATTCTTGAATTTTAATGTATCATCTCTAGTATGCTTCCTGTCCCATGAACATTGGATTTAATATCCTTCTTTAATGAATTTGTTTTTTATTGCACCACATTGAAGAATATATAATATTTCATGTCTTTAGGGACAATAACTCTGAGGTATCCCACTTAAAAAATTGTGCTACAACATTGCAACAAGGAGAGCTCTTGGTTAATAATGGAAACCTCTACTACCCAAATCTATGATGAGGAATGTCATGCATCCATGTTCCATCTAGGCACATGTCTATTGGCCACATGTTTGGGATGATGTGAGTGGTTTGAAATGGATGATTCTCTGCATCATAAAATCAAGGGGATATGTTGCTTTAAGTGCTAGCATAGAAACCCTCATCATTGGCTTAGCAGCTATGTTGAAATTCAATGGTATAAGCTTCCTACAAGGGGAATGTTTGAGTTCATATGCTTCGATAGTACTAGTGGCAAGGGGGATTATGTCATAAAGTACTAGAATTTATGTTACAATGGTGAGTGTAATCATGGTAATAAAATGCGAGTGGAGTTGGAGTTCTCTCCCTCGTGGGGTGGAGGCATGCTAGTTAGAGCCTTTCATGATTCTATAAGTTGTGATAAAGGAGGGGAGCAATAACACTTGTTTCAGGGTGGTAATTCCTTCATGAGAGATTGACCTCACAAAGTAGTTTTAGACAGAGGAAGTAAATTGCAATGATTAAATGTGATTTGACATCATAGAAACAATTAAGTTACACATTGACAAACTCCTTACTCTTCACCATTGGATCAAAACCATTTTATGTTAAAGGACATAGAGATGGGACTTGATCCAACAACACTAGCGAGATTTCACTTTTCTAAAGAAGCATGTGGGAAATGGGATTTTATACACTTAAGTGTACACTAGCCATGAGACTATTTTTAATATAGTCCTTCTAGGTACAACCACACATTATACTACTACTTGAAGGTGTCTCCATGGACTTGGGGTTATATAGTCTTTCTATGTACAATCAAGCATTTGATGTTTCCCATAGCTTCAAAGTTAGGCCCTCATAGGAATTGACCAAACCATGAAAAACTGGTTATGATTGTGTAAGACCCTTAGAGATTTGATTGCATTAGGCACACGAGAGCACTTGGGAATACTGGATATGGGTTGGGTTCCATGTCAAGCTACAATGCAATAATGCATAGCATGGGTTTTGGGGCCTTCGTTTTTGGAGGAATTAAGACATTTTGGAGAGAAGTCAAAAAGTTGGTGAGAAGTGGCCGAAATGGCTATTGAAGAGCTGCAGAAATAACAACCATGAAAAAGGAAGGAACTTGCGGAAGACTAGCAGTTGCAGAGGAACGACGAGAATGAGAAAATATAGTTGTGTAGGAAAAGAGTAGGGATAGTCGAGGAATGGAGAAAACCAAGCAAGGGAGAAGGCAGAGAGCCTGGGCAGGAACTAACAGTTCAGGTTGGTGCGCAAAGAGAAGGTAGAAGAAGACAAAAGGCAGAAAGCAAAACCGAAAAGGATTATTATTGTGGATGTTATTCCTCTTATGTTGCGGAGCTATGAGAACTACTTTGTGTCTATCATTCCATAAGCTTGTATTTTGTCTTGTTGGAGTCATGTATGTTGAGGAAGAGGCCTTTAGCTTGATGTGATATATTCACCTTTCATATTAAAAATGAAGACTATTATTAGGATCATAGTGTGTTAGTCGTATGTTATTCTTGTTCTTTAAATTTTTATGTATGAGCGTATTTAAGTAGCATCTTTGTTAGAGCATGTATGGCGTGTTGTAGTCCGACTTCCTTGGAGAATGATTCAATGTTATCTGCTCTTTATTCTCTAATATGGTTATCCATGATACCAGATTCCAACCCTCATCTAACTAAGGTTGTGACACGCCTCGAGTGAGACTCCTTACCCATTATGGGTAAGGCGAAAACGTCAGCATTGTGCTAGACTACAATGGAGCCTTGTGGGCCCCTACGCCCGAACTTGGGGTTTTGACCCTGTTGCTTTTTTTGTGCCAACAAATGGTTCCGTTTTCAAGACCTAAAATTCAAAAATGGGGATTGGAATATGAGATCAAGGATCTTTAAGAAAGAATTGAAAAACTGGTGGGATGAGCAATTGGACTAGGTTGTTTCTCAGCAAGCTCAACTCTTCTGACAAACTATTGGGAAGATGAAGGAGGAAATCTTATATTCAGAGATGGCTAGTGATCAGTATGAGATCTTTTGGTGCAAGTTCCCAGAAGAACTTTACAATTGGTTGCGAATATTGCGGGTGAAAGGAAAGTCTAGTGGAAAAAACCCATCTCATCGTGCCTAGACTCAAGTGAATCTCATTGTGCTACATCGTCTTGATAAAGATATGACGAGAGCGATATATTTCTAGGTACAGACCATGCTGGAAGGGTATATTATTGAGTTTGCAGTAAAAATCCATCAATCTTTTTCAAAAACTGAAGTCGTGTTCTGATCAGGATTGTGAGGGAAGCTACTAAAAAAGGTTATGTTGTGGATCAAGGTTTTAATGGTGGAAGAAGGCTTGTTGGTGTTCCATGACCTAAGCATGGAAATGTAAATGCCTAGTACTAGGGGAAAAGGGAGGGATGCTACCAAGCGGGGAACTACGAGACTATCACAAGGATGGATGCAGATGACTCACAAAAGGTTAGGGATCTACGAGCACAAAGGAGAACGCAGATCACGTAGCAATGGCGGGAAAGGGCCATACAAATGATTAAAAGGAAATAGAAATCATTACACTAAGCAGGAGCAATGTTGAGAGATCCAGAAGAAGGAGAAAGTATGGAAGGAATCTCAGTGGGAGGAGCAAAGATGGTCGCAATTGCAAACCCACCCCTGCCTATGGAGATGGAGATGTTGGATGGACAGTGCCACCTAGGCTTAAAGGGAAGCCTAGAAGATGACATGGATTTTGCTACAAAGAGACTATTTGCTGAAGATGGTGTGCCCAAAGGAATCAATGATCTGCCTCCCTGAAGCTTAGGTAGTGTCTCCCCTAACCTTCCCCTGGTACTTTATCACAATCCTGACAAGTTCCTATCTAAGTTAATAAAAACTATAAGAGTTCATAGTGTGCATGTTAATTATAAAGCTAGTGTTAGTAACAATGGAATTAGTAGTAGTGGCACAAGTTTGCAAGGGTTTCTACAACCTGGATTGCAAGGATTTGTGTTCTTAGCACGGACTCGGTCAAAAATGGCAGTTTCATTCACAAGGTATCCCAAGTTCTCTAGTAAAGGGAACGACAACGTAGAACAAAACTAGTATCTGTGTGAATCCATCTGGAGGGACCGCTAGACGCTAGATGATGTGAAGTTAATCAAATTTTAGACCACTCTTAGGGAAAGGGCCTTGATATGGTTTGTAAAGTGGTCAGAATTACACCAGAGCCCAATTGTGGATGATGTTAAAAGAGAATTTCTACAATAATTTAAACTTCCACAAACTAATCGGCAAGGGCTATCAGAGTTATGGGAGATAAAACAGTAGGAGGGAGAGACTGCATGGTAGTAGATGTAAAGATTTAAGGATGGAATTGGTAAACCAAGTTACCCGATAGATCCAAATCATCAAGAGACTAGTTTATCAAAGCACTATTGCCTCCCACCTGTACGCCATTTATGAAACAAAAAATTGATACACTACAAGATTCTCTTGAGAAAGCAACTCAGATTGAAGCTATGACAAGATACCTACACGAGTATTTGGGGGAGCGATACCACATGATCCATCCATTTTGGGTCTCCAACATCAAATTACAAGTATGGTGTACAACATTTTTATTGAAAGATCATGTTACTACAGAATGTATGACGTTGAGAGATGCCAGTACCATGTCTACACCAGTAAGACCACCTGGGCCTACAGCCACAACAGGAGTTTCACAAATATGATCACAAGGTTTATATCCTGGGTGAAACTAGTTGGAGTACTGTGAGGTATGCATGAGTATGGACAACCCCCTCGTCTTTGCTCGATACTGAAAAAATACTCCAATGTTCCAAATAAAAATTATTGTGAATTATGTGCTTCAAAAGATCACCATACTGACCAGTGTAGGGCACTGGATTCTCTAGCTGATAGGTTAGAAGTCTCAACCTTCCGAGTCAATAAGACTCCCCAAGGGCGAGGAGGAGGATGAACAAGGGGCGGAAGTGCAAGAGGCAGAGGTACAGTTCGTTGTTACAACTGTGATCAAGAAGGGAATTTTGTGTAGAATTTCCCACTACTAGGAATACCATGATTCTCTTAGTGTAGAGTCAACGTGCATGCAACAGAGGATTGTCCTAAACTGATTGCAACATGGAAAGAGAGGAACCTATAGAGGAGAGTGAATTTAATTAATACAGAGCTAAGGGTATCAAAGGCATCCCCCCTCTTTAATATCAATATAGTCACACGAGGAGGAAAAAAGATTGGGGCTGATCAGGGAGCCACAGACTAGCCCACAATTATAAGACTCGCCTCCCCAAAGTGCTCATATGACCCTGAGTAGCAAAAGAAGTATTACAAGGAAGAACAAAAGTTCTCAACAATTTTATCGGAGGAGGAGGGTGATAGAAAGAGCAGCCAAAATATCTTAAAGCTAAGAGCCAGAACCTATCACAATCCACTATAGTCTGACCAATCGAAGACTGGTTCAGATTATTTTTGTAGATCATGAACGACGATCAGATGTTGAGCAAGCTGTGGAAGAGTCTGAAAGTGGTCACCCCAGAAGAGAAGGTTGAGGGAGGAGTCATCTCCACTAACTTTCCCAAAAGATACTCTAAGAGGGTATGAAGGAACAAGAAGAGAACAGGAAGAGAGTTACGATTGATGCTTAGATTGCAGGGTTCCATGTTAAGGACACTATGTTGAATCCAGGCTTAGATGTCAACATTTTACCGATGAAAACATGGGAAGCACTGGGAAAACCTCAATTGACATTTTCACCAATCTAGTTGTGGATGGCGAATCAGTATTGTATTCTTTCGATTGGGCAACTAGAGGATGTGGAAGTGGATGTAGCAGGGGTGAAGAACCATGCATAGTTTGAGGTAATAAACATAATGGGAGACAAGGACCCCTACCCAATGCTACTCGGAATAGAGTGGGCCTTTGAGAACTATGTCATAATCAACTTGAAGAATGAACTGATGACTTTTGACGTAGAAGGGTTTAGGGTAATCAAACCTCTAGATCCATATCAAGGACCGAGACTCACAGAACCAACAGATGACAAAGAAGAGCTAGTATTTTTGGATCAACTATATAGAATAATAGTAGGAAGAAGGAAGGAATACATTATCCCAATGACTGAAGCGTCTATCAACTGGCAGAGCATTCATAGTTCATAGGTTGGCTCAGAGGTCGCTTGGGATGATTGGCAGCAGAGTGGATATGAGATCAATAGTAGATGTTGTGCCACAATATTTCGGGTCAATTGGATTGGAAGTGAGGTATGGGACTTCCCTATCTTTAATGGTATAGATTCAGTAGATTAATTCATCAACAAGATTGATGCAACTGTTAGTGAAGAACACAAAGTACCTCTACCAAATTTCATGTTACAAGCTACACTAACAAGGTGGTGGGGAGTCCATCGCAACTACCTCTGAGAATAGGAGAAGATCAAAATAGCCATGGAAGTAATATTCAAACAAGAGGTGGAGTACCCTAAAGATTTCGCCAAATACAGGGGGGACTCTGACCCTCGACAACATTTTAAAATTTTTAAGGACAGATGGAATTGGGAAGGATTTCCAAAGGAGTTGTGGGTGCATGGATTTATACACACCCTGGGAACCTTTCCAAAATCTTAGTATGTACAAGAATAAATAAGGAGACAAACAAGAGACTGGGAAATTTGGCTGATCAGTTTGTTAGAATCTTTTCTCTCTTAGACAATGACAGGAGGTTGATTGAGGCATTATAAGCTATCAAGTGAATTCTGCTCACAACGGGTCAACTAATGGAAGGGTGCATAGATTATAAGACCTTAGAACATATCTACAATCCATGTATCATGAAGCTGTGGCCTGTGGGATGGTGGACAGAGAGTTAGATGAGAATGATCTAGAGGAATTATGGCATATATCATTCCATGAAACTAAATGGGAAAGGGACATCAAGGTTGGACTTGTAACTGATGATCCAAACTTACTCCCATTTAAGTTGTGGAAACATAACATCGGGACTAATGACAAACCAAAGCTAGCCTCAATTGGAGATTATTGGATAAGCAGACTACAAAAGAGATTTTCAACCTCCTGAGAGAATATTAAGACTTGTTCCCTTCATCAGTTGTGGAACAGAAAGGGATCAAGGGAGATCTATGGGAGATGAAAATCGTGCTAAAACCATATGCAAAGCCAAGAAATCATCGACCATATAGATTGAACTTGAGGGTTAAGGAGAAAGTGAATAAAGACATAGACAAGATGCTAGCAGTAGGGCTTATATTTCTTATGTATGAGGTACAATGGGTGGGTCTAATTGTGTTACAAAACAAGAAATACACTATAGAGATACAGGTCTGTGTGGACTACCATATTTTGAACAATGCTTATGTGCATGACCCGTTTCCGACACCATTTTGTGATGAAGTTCTAGATAATGTAGCGAGGGACGAAGCCTACTCTTTTACATATGGATTTTCTAGTTATCACCAAGTTAGAATCGTAGATGAGGATAAGAATAAAACTACATTTACCACGGAATGAGGGTCCTATGCCTATCATGTTATGTCATTCGATCTCAAGAATCCACCCGCAGTGTTCTCAAGAATCTTAATTGCCACCTTTAGAGATTACATCCGCAGGATCCTAGAAGTCTATATGGATGATTGGACGGTCTATAGTTTGTTGAAGAAACACTCAAGTCTTCTCAAGATCATGTTCGATCGATGTAGATAGCTGCATATCTTTCTAAATTTGAAGAATTGCATATTTGCAGTCCCTTTTGGAATTCTTTTGGGCCACATAGTGTGCAAAGAAGGAGTATGTGTAGATCTTGCTAAGGTTTTGATGAGAGTGAATATGGACCCACCCACAAGTGTAAAACAACTCAGATCCACCTTGGGACATACCAGGTAATAAAGGAGATTTATCTGCAACTATACCTCAATTACTGCGCCTATGGAGAAACTACTAAGGAAGGTTGAATGATTCATGTGGTCGGAAGAATGTAATGCAACACTCAACATACTGAAATAAAAACTAGTAAGTGCATCGATCCATGTCCACATTGATGCATCACTCATTGCTCTGGGTGTTGTTCTAGTTCAACCGAGGGAGGGGAGCCTCAACCACCCAATTTAGTTTTCAATTAGAAAACTATCCACAACAGAAAAGAACTATACCTCAAGTGAGCAGGAGGCATTGGTGATGGAATATTGACTTCAAAAATTCAGACACTGTTTGTTGGGAGACCTGTTTAAGTTTTTTATTGAAAATTCCACTTTAAAATATTTAGTGAAAAAGTTTGTGCTTGAAGGAATAATTTGTAGGTGGCTATTGTTATTCTAGGAATTCAATTTTGAGGTAATTGTTAAGCCTAACCGATTGAATGTGGTACCTAATCACCTCTCACGGTTGGAATCAGGAGAAAGTGGAGGATCCCTAGATGATCAGCTATGAGACGTCAATCTATTCTCGATTGAAGAAGTACCAGATTACCTAGAAGACATTGCAGTATTTTTAGCTACAGGAAGATGCCCAGATGAATACAAAGCCACACAAAGGAGAGATATGGTTGTCTGAGCTGTCGACTATAAATTGATTGTGGGGAAATTGTATAAATTTGGCCTTGATCACATGTTGTGCAGATGTGTCCCTCACCACGAGAGACATGATATACTATGGGAATTTCATTCAGGAGTTGTGGCTGGCCATGTTGGGGGAAAGGCTACTGCAAGGAAAGTGTTGCAGGAAGGACTATGGTGGTCGACGATTTTCAAGGATGTGAAATAATATGACAAAGGTTGTGACATTTTCCAAAGGGTTGGAAGGCCATCACATCATTATGAATTTCCATTGTAATTGGTACATGCACTATAGATATTTGAGAAACGGGAGGTCAACTTTATAGGTTCTATCAATCCGTCGGTGCATCATTTTCATGTGAGGTATATAATCACTGCAACAGATTACCTCACTAGATGGGCAGAAGAAGCACTAATTAAGGATTGTACTGTGGATATTGCTGCCATATTCATATTTGAGAATATCATATCCATATTTGGGTGCCCTAGGAGTCTCACCGGTGATCAGGGGACCCACTTCATAAATGAAATAGTTTCCTCCTTAATTCAAAACTTCATGGTACAACACCACAGAAGTAGCATGTATCACCCTAGGGCTAATGGTACCATAGAGGCCTGGAACAAAATATTGGAGAAGAGTTTGACCAAGATATTCTCATCCAATTGAGATGATTGGGATGATAGAGTGCCAACGAATCTATGGGATGATTGGGATGATAGAGTTCCAATAGGATCAGGGTTGACACCAGAATTATTGTCTAATTGGAATTGTTACGGAACACATGTTAAGAGTGATTTCTGTAACAATTAGACAATAATTCTGGTGTCAACCCTGATTCCTATTAAATTTTCCCATTATAGCAATAATCAATTCCTAAATGTCTTCCATCATGATAACATAGTTACCCATCAACTCCACCCTTCCATTTTCAGTATTGCATCATCCGAGTCAAGTCCAGCTCAGGAGACCACATGATTAACACAATTGAGTATGCATAGGGAAAGTTACGTAGTAATTAGTTAGAAATCCTCATCTGAAATGTTGTGTTAAGTTGGTCTACTTAATTTGCATGGAAATGCCAAATTCCTTAGAGTCTGAAGCCAAGGTGGTAGAGTCGCTTAGTTTGCAATCTGGTTCTAAGTTATCTTATTCTAAAATTAGATACCACCCCCTGTATTTTTTTTTATCAGCGCCACTTGAAGATGACGAAGACAATTGTATTTGTTCCAAAGCTCGATTTGGATGAGATAATCGTGTTGAGGGAACTGGTTTATGGTAAGTATGATAAGGTTGTGCTGGTCAAAAATGATATCTCAGACTCCTTCTAGTTTCTGGCCATGAAATGTGAGGTCTACACAGAATCAGTAACAAAAGAAGATGGTACTGTGACCATCAAAGTAAAAATTGACTTCAGAGGAATACAACGGTCCACCTTTGCTAAATTTGAGAAGTTTTCCACATTTCCATATCTCATTATTCATATGGAAATGTGGAAATGGTGCCCACGAGAGGGTCGGGAGATAGCTCCCATCACATAGGACCAACCTTTTCCTGTAACAACCCAGGTGAAAATTCCATGTAATAAAAGTTAAAAACAATAACCATGGTTGATGGGACAATTATTCCAAGTTGAATGTTGGGCAAGACATCCTAAGGGTTGTTCATTTGGTTGTTTATGGCTAAGGAAATTGGAAAACTATGGCTTTGGAAAGGAAAAATGGCATTTTTGGCACAATTATTTATGAAAATAATGGAAATTAGGAAAAGGGAGGTGAAAGTTCATTGGTAGCATGTGACAAGGAAAATGAAGGAAAATAATGGAAAAAGAAGAAAATAGAGGCCTCATTCATAAGAAGGCTTCTGAGGATTAGTTGGTAACCTTTTGTCAATTGAGTTTTGGAGCTCTCTCATTATTGTCTCTCTCTCTCACTCTTGGACACTTAGAGTTATTTTGGAGCACTTTGGCATTGGAGCACAGAAGGAAAAGAAGGAAAGGGGAAGAAAAGATCAAGCAAGGAAAGGCCGGCTCAAGTAGCTACAACAGACTTCATTGAAGTTATCGACTTGCATGTGTATTTTCCTTGCTATATTTGGCATGCATGGTATTGCATGTGGCTATTTTCTATCATGGAATGGGTTTTTTCAGGTGTAACATTGTTTTCAACCTAGCCTTTCCAGTTCTGAATATCCATGGTGTGATGGGGTTCTCATGTTTTGGTTGAGCTGGATTGCCGAATGGACTCAAAGCTAAGTGGGGTGGATCTCCAAATGATAAAGCACATGGCCTAATGTTCCTTGAACCAGACTGTTGATCACGGTAAATCCACTAGCATAGTGACCCCTGAGCTAGATTGTGGGTTGCAGTAAAGCCATGATTGTGTTGCCTCGATGGGCCTAAGAATCCTTGTCGATGAATGGAAGGATATATGGTAAATCCATGAGGTGGTTTTCTCTCTGTTGGGTCTAGTAATCTCAGGTTTGGGATATGTGGTAAATCCTGGAGAGTGGGTCTCATTTTAGGCCATAGTGATCTAGGTTTGGATTGCGATAAAGCCTGAGAGACTAGGAGACAGGAAAATTCCTCACAATGTAGGTGGAGAAATCTGGTGACATCCAAGCTTGTTTGGCCCAGTGATCGGGTGGAGATCATGGCAAAGCCTATTATGATGAGTTCATTGTGTTTTCCTAATGATTAAAGATGGATTACAGTAAAGCCTAGTTTTCATTGATGAGGGTGAGGTGGTTTAGCCTCGGTATGCCCTGGTTGGTTCTTTTGGTATGAATTCCACATTCATGCTTTGAATATGGCATGGGGGTGATAGGTTGAAGAGAGACTTGGCTCATCCAATATATGGTCAGGTGGAATCTGGTAGTCCCATCTTCGATTGGTTTATTGCATTCATTAATGAGAAATTCATTCCCTTGATTTACATGTGTAAATATAGTGATGTGTATATGGATTTTGATGGCTAATATGTTTATTGTATTTTTGTTCCTATTATGTTGGTTATATGTATATTTTATGAAAAAAACTATGTATGGCTCTCATCATGTTTTTACTTGTATATGAATGGATAATGTTTCTATGACCTAATAGATGATAATGTAGTAATTGACATGAGGGAACAATGGTTCATAGTGATTCTTGGGTAAGTATGAGATCCCTACACTTAATTCTATTGTTTACACATATAGGTTACATGTTAATCATGTGTTTGATGAAATGCATGTCATGGCTAATAGGGGTCTAGTTATGGTATTGTTCAGTTTATTGTTTTTTCATCCTTGTTTCTCCATATTTTTACTGATTCTAAGCTATCACTCCATTCTGGGAAGTGGCCTGGGCTCTGGTCCTGAAAAAGTGGCTTAAAACCCGGGGTCTCTTACATAGAACTGGCAATTTTGGTCTCTTGTCACTGGAAGACAAGCCTATGAGAGCAAATTTATGTTTCTGGTCACTGGCAGGCAAGCCCATGGGAGCGACTTTTGGTTTCTAGTCATTCCCTTGCCCATAGCATGAGAGCAACTGTGGCCTAAGAGATCCAAAACAATAGTGGGACCTAGGGACAGGCTATCTGAGTGGCTAACTAGTCTCCTAAGGGTTCGGATGA
This sequence comes from Pinus tabuliformis, assembly GCA_031772625.1. NCBI lineage: Eukaryota > Viridiplantae > Streptophyta > Pinopsida > Pinales > Pinaceae > Pinus > Pinus tabuliformis. The sequence continues at coordinate 1,302,142,433 of CM062820.1, forward strand.
TGATGTTGGATGATTGTGTGTGATGTTACATCGATTCCACTTCCTTAAGGTCACATAGGACATTGAATCTAATCATAGTAGCCTCTCATCTCATGTTTACCCCGGTTGGCATGATTACTTAGGTGGATGTGGGAGGAGGGTGTTACTGAGTGGTATCAAAGCATGGTTCAACCCTCATACTGGATGGGCAGTGCGTGTTGCGCATGCATGCATGTCAATTGCATGTGTGTCTCTTACACTTACATTCCATTTTTTTGTTGCATTTGTTGGATGATTGAATTATGGTTGTAGTACAGTTTCCATGTTGAATTGGACGTTGATTTTGCGGAATGAATTTGTCATGAGTATGTGACTAGTTTCATATGGATTATATGTTGCTTACATGTTGATTATATGTTGACTACTTAAATCCTTGTATATTAGGTTACATTCTTGTATATTTCATTACATGTATCGCTCTTGTAGGTTGATTACAAGAATTGATCGCTTATGTTCAACTACATGGGTTTATGCGTATGTGTAGTTGACTAGGCATTGGTTATGCATGTTGTTGGTTTCATGTGGAAACATGTACAATGGAGTAATGGTTTTTGTCATTTATGAGGTCATATCATGCATTGTCGATAAGGCCTTGCATTGATGACTGGACCTTAACTAGAGTGATGTTTATATGTTGATACATTTATTTGCGAATGTAAATATGTTGTTATGTTTATGTCATATATGTATCATGTTGATTTGGTGATCTTGCAAAAAAGGTATGCTCCTTGAGCTATACTAAGGCACGTTTATTTATTGTGATTTGGTTTGTCTAACATATTATGCATTACAGAAAGAGATCAAATGGCTAGCAAGATGGTTGAATACAAAGACTCTCCCCATGAATCTGAAGAGCAGTATGGTGTTGGGGACTCTTCCACTTTGGCAGTTACATTGATAAGTTTGAAGGAAGAGATAGGGAGTTGTAAGGCAGATAATGAACGGATCATATAGGCACAGGAGAAGCAAGCAGAGGTAAATGTTATACTTCTTCAGAGTTTGTCAGACTTGTAGCAACAAGAGCCACTCTGGATCAGCCATGGACATGGGGATGGAACTAATGGGGCATATGGCAGTAGGTCTCCTAGTAGACATAGGTTAGATAGATCTGATATAGTGAGAGATGGCAAGTTGATGGACACTCTGGATAGGAGGGATGATGAGTACAGGTACTATTCTAGTGTTGGTTATGATAGACATCATGATCGTCATTGCTATCATCCTTATAGGAGGAATGATATGGGATACTTGCCAGATTAATTCAAGAATGACAAAACCACCTAATTTTGATGGATATGTAAAGAAGCCAGAAGATGCAGAAGCTTGGATACTTGGGATGAAAAAATTCTTTGAGTTGGATGATTAGACAGATAACATGAAGGTCGGAGTAGCAATATTCACCTTGAAAGGTAAAGCATACATCTGGTGAGAAGATGTTAAGAAGGTTAGAGACATTAGGATAGATGACTTGAGTTGGAGGGAGTTCAAGAGGCTTTTCAGGAAGAAGTACTTTTCAGGGAGGTACTATGATGGTAAGGCTAAGGAATTCTACGAGCTAAATATGGGATCAATGACATACAAATAATACAAGACCAAGTTTTTGAAGCTATTGAGGTATGTACCATATCTTACTGATGAGAAGGATAATTTTCAGATATTTGTCAGTGGTTTTCCATTAGCATTTAGAGATCGGATTGGGTATGATGAGCCTCGGTCACCTGAGGAAGTTATTGGAAAACTGAAGCATTAATATGAACAATCAAAGCATAAGAATTAATCTCAGCATGGATGGAAAGGAAAGGAAAAAGGCAAAGGTAAATGGTAGCCTAAGAGGACAAGGCCTCCGCATGCAGATGAAGAAGAGAATGTGGCACTGCATAAGAAGTTTAATGCAGTTAGACAAGAACGTAGGTGACATCAATAGCAACAACATAGAGGTGAGGGCACTGGTCGGTCGAAGTGTTGGACATGTGGCAACAAACACCTTAAGAGAGATTGTCCACATAATCAGGGTGGTCGGCCTCAGATATACAACGCACATGAGGTGCAGACTATTGGGAATGTTGGTCAGAGTATTCCACGTATCTATGCAGTCATGGACAACAGACATCCAGAACATCAGGCATCTATAATTGAGATGGATGGTAAGTTTTGTGATCAAGTTATTTCTATTTTCATTGACCTTGGATCTAATTATAGCTATGTTAGTCTTGACTTTGTGGATAATTTTGGTTTGAGTAAGGAATTGCATGCAAAATCTTGGTTAGGACATTTGGCTACAGGTACAAAGAAGTGAGTTCATCATTTGGTAAGATCTTGCACATTTGATTTGAATCGTATGCCTACCATAGCACATCTAACTATACTACCATTGGGGTCATGCAATATGTTGTTGGGCATGTATTGGTTGTATCTTCATAAACCCAAGGTAGACTGTTATGACAAAGATATAGAGTGTGTTGATGACAATGGAAAAGCAAGAGTCTTACAAGGTAAGAAGAAATCCACATTAGTTAGGATGGTGACAACTATGCAAGAAAATCGTAGCCACGGGAAGGGGTGTATGTCATTTACAGTACACATTTCTAGTGATAAGGGTAAGGAGGTTGAGGATGCAGACGTGTTGAATAGGTACCTAGGTTTGTAGTAGTTTCAGGATGTATTTCTTGAATACATTACAGAGTTTCCACCTCATGGGGAGGTAGAATTTTCTATCGAGTTACTGCCAGGGGTAGCTCCAGCACCAAAAGCACCTTACAGGATGAGCACACCTGAGTTAGTTGAGTTAAACCTGCAGTTGAAGGAAATGTTGGACAAGGGATACATTAAGCCAAGTGTATCACCTTGGGGCGTACCACTCTTGTTTGTGAAGAAGAAATATGGTACTCTCAGATTTGCATTGACTATAGGAAGTTGAACAAAGTTACTATCAAGAAAAGGTACCCTTTGCAAAGGATTGATGACTTGTTCAATCATCTGAAAGGAGTAGTAGTGTTCTCAAAGATTGAATTAAGATATAGATACCATTATGTATGCATCAAAGAAGAGGACATTTACAACACTGTGTTCATGACTAGGTATGGGCATTATGATTTTGTTGTCATTACATTTGTCTTAACTAATGCTACATCTACATTCATTTGTTTTATGAATAGTGTGTGGCGTCCATATTTGGATAAGTTTTTTATTGTGTTCATTGATGATATACTGGTATATTCTAAAAATGAGGAAGAGAATGTTAAGCATTTAACATAAGTGTTGAGGTTGTTGAGGGAGAATCAGTTGTATGCTAAGTTCAACAAGTGTGGTTTCTTTCAGAATGAAGTACATTACTTAGGCCATGTTGTCTCCAATGAGGGAATTGCACTAAATCCATAGAAGATAAGAGCCATCTTTCATGAGTGGGTAGCTCCTAAGAGTGTGAATGAGGTGAGATCTTTCATGGGTCTGACAGGCTATTATAGAGGTTCATCAGGAACTTCTCACATATTTCTTATCCTATCACATCATTGTGAAGGAAAGGTAAGAATTTCAAATGGAAAGAGGAATGTGAGGCCAACTTTGAGCAGCTTAAGTAGTTGTTGACACATGCGCCATTGCTACAGATTGTAGATCTAGACAAAGAGTTTATGGTATGCATAGATGCTTGCAAGAGAGGGCTTGGTGGAGTCCTTATGCAGGATAGAGAGGTGGTATGCTATGAGTTCCGTAAACTAAACGAGCACGAGAAGAACTACCCGACACATGATCTTGATTTAGAAGTGATCATACATGCATTGGAGATGTGGAGACACTATCTTCTTGGCAGGAGGTTTTTACTAATGAGTGATCATATTGGGTTGAGGTATTTTTTTGATCACCCAAATTTGAATACCAGGAAAACTAGATGGTTGACCACGATCAGTGAGTTTGACTTCGAGATTAGGTACATCAAAGGTAAAGAGAACAAGGTGGCAAATGCTCTTGATAGGTGGGTACAGGTAAATCACTTGGCAGCTATGAGATCCTATGGGATAATCTACAAGATCGGATCTTGTAGGCAGGTCAATAGGATGTCAGGTATATCGAGATTGTGCACAGGTTGCAACAGGGTACCAGTACAATTATAGGTGCAAGTCCAAGTACAGGTGCAGGTACAAGTATAGGTACAGATGCAGGTGCACAGGGTATGGATTATTGTCTTACAACGAATGGATTGGTCAAGTTTTGAGACTGGATATATGTAACGGATAATAGTGATATCAAGAAGGTGATATTGAGGGAGTTTCATGCGAATTCCTATTGAGGTCAACTCGTTTATCAGAAGACACTGACAACAGTGAACAAATTATACTATTAGCTTAATTTGAAGAGGGATGTAGCAAAGTTTGTAGTGAGGTGTTTCGATTGTCGGCGTTGAAAGCAAAGTGTAAACATCTAGGTGTATTTTTACAACTGATTACGATTCAAAAATGGAAATGGGAGGTTATTTCCATGGATTTCATCACAGGGTTGCCTAAGACAATGAAGCAACATGATTCCATCATGGTCATTATGGACAATTTAACAAAGGTTTCACACTTCATTCTGGTTAAGTCTATAGATATTTCATAGCTATTCATCAAATATGTGGTTAGACTACATGGTGTTCCAAAGAAGATCATGTTAGACAGGGATGCGAAGTATACTTCCAAGTTTTCAAAGGAGTTATTTGTAGGGTATGGCATGGATTTGGCCTTCAGGACAACTTATCATCCATAGATAGATGGATAGACAGAGAGGTTCAATAGGATATTGGAGGGCACTTTGAGGATGTATGTGATGCATCGACAGTGAAAGTGGGAAGATTATATCCCTCTGGTAGATTTCACATACAAAAAATGTTATCAGGAGCCATTGAAGATGAGTTCTTTTGAGGCATTGTATGCACAGAGTTGTAACACTCCTATCAGTTGGAGTGATCAGGTTAGCAGGGTATTGATTGGACCATATATTGTGGAAATGGAACAGAAAATGCAAGTGATCAAGAAGAATCTAAAGGCAACATAAGATAGGTAGAAGAGTTATGCAGATAGGAACAGGCTGTTCAAGGATTTCCAGGTTGGGGAATAGGTGTACTTGTGCATCAAACTGAAAAAGAGATACTTACAGATTAGATCATGTGCTAAGATGGCACCACGGTTTTATGGACCCTTCAGTATCATTGAGAGGATTGGGCCAGTAGCCTATCGAATTGTAATACCTCCGACAGTGGAATTACATGATGTTTTCCATGTATCTTTGCTTAATAAGTATGTTAAGGATGTTGATAATGTGATTGATTGGTCTATATTGTAGGTTGAACCAGATGGAGAATTCTAGTCGAAGCCTTACTGTATATTGCATAAAAATGTGCTCATGCTCCAAAACCGAGCAATCGAGAACGTTAAAGTGTAGTGGAAGCACTTTGGTCCCGATGAAGCTACATGGGAGATGGTGGATCATATGTGGGCTATATATACTTCCTTGTTTTTCGATTAAGGCAAAGAAACTTCGATATGGTGGTTTTGTATATTCCTTATGGTGGTTTGGTATTGTTGTGCTCTACAACAACCCCCCATTTCATATCATTTTTATTCACAAAACTATCATATGAAATGGGTCCCTTTTAGTTTTGATTGGTATCAACTTTGTATTATTCAAAAAGATTCGAAAACAAAATGAAAACATTACAAAAAACCTTTTTGACAAACCAATTTTGGTCTTATAATATAAATAATCAATCTTTTATCATTGCGATAAAGCGATCGCAAGATCACATATCGCAATGACAAAGGAGGCATAACTTAAAAACCTATTGGTTTGCTCGGACGCGATAACATGCAATAGTTTATCGGACATCGGCAATCATAAGTTCCCATAATTAAAGTGCCTTTCGATCCGATGCGATGCGATAAACTCCCGTTCACCCCGATGCGATGTGATATCGCTATCGGCGATTGGCGATACACCATGCATGCTTTTTAAAGTGCCCATACTCCCAATGCGATGCGATGTGATATCGCTATCGGTGATCAGGGATTTCAAAAGGTGTCAATATGAAGATTTAAGTTTTCCCCGACACCTGATTGCGATAAAGCCAAAAGCGCAAACTTCAAAAAGCCGTTAAAGCAGAGGTATTACGATTAATTCATATTTAAGGCCTTATCTTTCAAACAGTGATTCACCTGCGCTCAACCGCCAAAACGTCCAAGGCACGCTTAAACAAATCATGCGGCCGATAAGAGATATGATGAGCATTTAAAGGATTGACAGGTTTTAATGGCCATTTAATGAAATAGTAAGTTTAAAAAATCTTCTCATAGACTGTATCGGCGGCCACTTTAAAGTTAATCCCTCATCATGCATTAATCAATATATCTCACTCGTATTTGGTTTTCACTACCAATTCTCTGTGTTACGCTTATTTTCACTACTATGCAGAATTCTTCAGAAGTAATAGATTCAAGCAGAATCGGGAAGAAGTCTAAGAAAACCACAGTCGCTTCCACTGCACCAGCCACAGGACAAGCCGTCGCTGATCCAGCAAATAAAAGAAAGGATTAATATCTGATACTACATGTTCAGGACTTGCCAAGACCACTTGGCAAAGTATCTATAATTTGATCGAAGCCGAAGAACCAAAGGTGACGGCAGTAAAAGCTACAGCGGGTTCCAGTAGAAAATCTGATGGTACTTTGAAAGAATTGGCCGACTCTTTCCTTCATCGGATAGCGGCTCGGGAGAAAATTCTCCCATATATGGATGTAGTAAAGTGGGCAATTGAGGAAATCCCAATCACAAACAAAACTTTCTGCACCAGAGATGGGAGAATCTTCGATTCATTCAAGGCTGATGATTTGAGGCAAATGTATCATTTGCCTGAGCCAGAGAAGAAATACAACAAGGCATTTCTGGAGAAATTCCTAAATGAGAACGAAACTGAATCTGAACCCATTCAGGAATGGAGGCAAAATCCAGCGAAACACAAGCATGAAACTTCTGGTAAGTACTCTGTTGATTCTCTATGTTCTCTGTATTGTTATGCTGGGATAATGATGTGTAGATTGTGGGGGTTGCACGATTCCACTAATTTCACTATAGAAATGGTTCCCTTGATGGAAGCGGCATGTAATAGTGAGATAATGGATTGGGCAACCATACTGTCAGATAAGCTAGTGACAACAGTTCTTAGTTTTAGAACTAAAACTTCCGTCTCAGAAAGGATTATTCCCCCATTCTACTACAGTGCTTATATTCTAGATACCTTGTGTTTTAATTCTGAGTTTCCTGTACTCGGCTGGAGGTGGACTCCACAAGGCCCCATGCCTATTCACATATACCATCAGAAATTGTAAAAGACTTCCTATAAGCACCATTTGTACCAAGTCTGCAATGGCTTCATGTTACCCATTCATTATTCTATTTTTAATAAACCTGCTCCCAAAATTTCTTACCAAGCAAGGATTGATTTAACATCAATAGGAAGATGGTTCGGAGAGGAGAAATTTACTTATGTAAGAATTTTCGGCAGCCAAGCCGAACCTCATGTCCTTCCTTTGTACATACCTGACAAACTGCTGGCAAGGGAGATAGCCTATCAGATTATTGCCGAGGGAGTTACACAAACTCTCAAGAAAAATAAGAAGCAGGTTTGGCCCTCCTTTCCTCTGAGATGTGGTGTCTACACTTTGCATGATTTCAAACATGCAGAAAAAGAAGCTATGAAAATGAAATTATTAACTCTAGCGACTCTCCCAAATAGGCGATTTGATCCCAACAAAGTCGCCTATAATGCACTTGAACAGGCCAAATTAACAAAGTTTGATCATGTAGAAGATAAGTTTGACGACCTGTTCTCTTCAGCTGAATCAATGTATCAGGTTAGATCACTGGCCATAATGTAATACAAAGATGAAGGGTTAATTGAATTCAACAGACTTAGAGAACAGAGGTTGCAAACTCTGCCTCTAGATCTGTTAGCAACAACCCCAGCAACAAGACCAAGCGAGCCTGAACAGCAACATTACAAAGAACCTCCGGTTACAAAAAAAGAACAGGAGAAAGTGCAAGAGGAAACCCACAACAAAAGAACAGAAGAAGGTGCGAGAGGAAACCCAGACTGAAGAGTAGAAACAGAACAACATAGAGGTAAATGTGGATACTCATATTGATCCAAAATTGCTCCAGGAATGGCAGCAATTTGATTCAATTATCAGTAGTCTTGAATGTTCAAAGGACACCGAAACTTCGAAAGCAGCAGATACACAGGAAACCACTTCACAACAGGTTCCAAGTGGAACCAGCGGCCTACCCAGTTCAAAGGAAGTAGAAATAATCCCAAAGGACCCCTCCGATCAAATCATTTTGCAGATAGAAGAAATTCCTCCCTTGGATGTCTTCTATAGCCCAAGGCACAAAGCTGTGGTAAAACGACAGAGGAAGAGAAGAAGGACTGATCAACCTTCCCTTTTCCTAGAACAAATGGTCACGGGCAATGTGGTTTGGAAGGAGGAATTTGACCCCTCTGATGACGTAACAAAACTATCACAGTATGCTGGAGCCTATTCGGCAGCAACAATAGACAAGGCATCAGAGGTGAGTCTTTTATTAAAAACAAAAGACCAGGAAATCTTTTTATTGCAAGCACAGCTAATAGAAGCACAGTAGAAAGCAGAGCAGGCAGAACAGCAATTGTTAACACAACAGCAAATAAATAATCAATTAACTCAACAATTGCGGGAAGAGAAACAGAGAATTGATCACAGTGCAATCCAGAAACAGAAAGAGTTGTCTGAAGCCTTGGCACAACTGAGGGCAGCAAATGAACAAATGCTGAAGTCAAAAGATGAGCAGATTGCTCAACTATCAGCACAGCTTGAGAAGACAAAGGGAGTTCCACAAATAACCGAATTCAAATTAGAATCATTACAGATAAATAAGGCATTAATAGCACAAATCAAGCTTCTATGTCAACAAATCGCCCAGGCGGAACCACTATGCGAATTGACGGCATCAATAAGTAAACAAACATAAAAGGCTAGAACAGAATTAGATCAAGCTGAAGAAACATTAACTGAATTTCTTGACTGGCAAGATACCGATCAGGGACAAGAGGCAAATTTACCAAGAATTTTAGAGTCACATAAAGAAATATTGTTTACAGAATGGCAGTCCCAGTTAATGAAAGCAGAGAGGGCAATTTCAAGGTGCAAATCAACCACAAGTAATTTGGTTGAATTGGTTAATAATACTCTCTACTTGTCAAACATGATTTCCCAATGCACTCCAGGTAAATTGACAGTGGTCAAAACATTGGAGCAGTCATGTTATCCAGATCTAGAGGAAAAGGGAAGATTAGTTTCTGGAATTAACAGTTTAACATGGGATACCTATTGGTTCTTCTTGGTAAAACCACACAGTCAAAGAGCCGCCCTCAAATGCCTTACAGATGCAATCGGGTATATTATCCCCGATATTCAGGATGCCACCTATGACGCCCAGCTTAACTCTCGCCTCAACAGACCGCCCGAAGTGGAGCCAATGCTTGCGATAAGTCAGCTCAAGTTTAAAGGCAAGCAGCCTACTTGATGATTCATGCCGCCGACTGCCAAGTTGCTGAGAAGGAGATATTCAAAATCATTTGATACCAATTAAGTAGGATTTCAGTTTCATAGATAGTTAGTTTAATTCAGTATTTATAGACCCTTTCATGTTTTTAGACAGGGTCGTAAAGTTTTGTACTTGACTTAAAACCTGAAGTTGCACTATTGTGCTTCAGGCATATTCTTTTATAAACTAGACCAATCATTCTGATTTTGGCAAAGAAGCTTTTATGCAAATGTGCACTACTGTCTTTGTTTGAAAGTATTTCTGCATTAGAGGAAGAATTCCAAATAGCGATTGATATTGTAGAGTGACTCGCAGCTCATATGGTACTACTATCTATGTCTGAATCCATTCCTTTTATATGAATTGTTATTTGATCGCCTTTTCTATTATCGAATATATATATATATATATGTGTGTGTGTGTGTGTGTGTGTGTGTGTGTGTGTGTGTGTGTGTTTTAACAGCATTTCTTTATTCCCTCCACTATTGGATGTTTATGGTAATGCTTTTCTTTTGATCATATATGTATTGATGATATAAATGATGAGTGTAGCAATATTGCGTTAATCACCTTGTTTAACTATTTAAGCAAAGTAATCCTTGAATGAGTAAATGTCCATGTTTATTAGATGGAGTCATCTACATGCCTGTTAATAAACATAGATCATCAAGCGCTACACTTCAAAGTACAATAGTTCCCGGGATTAGTAGTAATTCTTTTTATTTTGCTGATAAATTAAGTTATTCGCCTATCATTAGATTAGTCAATCAATCATTCATTCATTCCGTTTATTCATTACTGGGAAACTGGTCCCATTATCCCCAGTCGAAGCCACCATTCCAAACGGAAAAGGAGTTGTATTAAGGTCCGGACCGGGTGGTTATCCCCCAATGTTGATACAACGATTTTCGGGGCATCAACATTTTTGGCGCTAGAAGGAGGGCCTCAACTGTGAATGGCAAGCAAACCCAAATCTGCAGGCCATTCTAAGAGTAATTCTCCCTCCGCATCACCTCGTACTTCCCAATTGCATGCTGGTTCTCCAGTATCCAAACAAGAAGAAGAGGAATCAACTACCACTGCTCAAACCCATCATACTCCAGAACAACTAAGTCTTGAATCCCCTGAAGTCTAGTCTCTTATCCACAAACTTCAGAGCTTCTTGATTTCACCACAAAAATCTGAGGTATCTCAAAGCAGTGCGACTTCGTAGTTTAATTTACCTCACCCTCTCACTAGACTTCAGAGCGGAAAGCTCGGTATTGAACCCACTGAGTTCCCTTTACCCAAAAGGAAAAAGGCGAAGAAAAACACTGAAGGATCTGACAGTGAAGAGCTTTCATCCACATCCTCCATCTCCCCTTCCCCCGTGCGAAGTCAACCATTCACTCCCCCATTACATATTGTTGTTCATCAGGGATTAGGAACTTCAACATCCCAACCTGCTCACTCCACAACATCAATTCCTTCCCAGACATCTGGAATTTCAACAGTAGTATCATCTACTACTGCTGTTATAATGGCAGATCCATGGACCAGGCCTGGTGCAGTCAACATGCCTGCACCATTGCATGCATTACCTGATGCTCCTGAAAAATGGCTACCCAAGTTTAACCCAGATGATGGAACGCAAGCTGAGGAACATATTAATAACTTCATGTTGGCAGTTAACTTGAAGGGAGTAACAGAGCAAGATGTTTTCGTTAGGCTTTTCCCTTATACTTTGCAAGGATCAGCAGGATCCTGGTATTTTTCTTTACCTTCTGGTTCCATTACAAGTTGGACGACTTGCCAAGAACAGTTTCTTACTAAGTATGGAGATGATAGGTCTTTGGCTACACTAATAAACGATCTCTCCAATCTTAGGATAGAGCATAGGGAACCAATTAAGGAATTTAATGCGCGATTCAATAAACTCTTGAATAAAATCCCAACGGCCTCCAAACCAAGTGAGCAAATCCGAAGCGAATGGTATATAACTGCCCTACCTGCCAATATAGCTATTTTTGTAGACAGGGCTGGAAAACCTACTTTAGCTGAAAACATGAAAGAAGCACTTGTTGTGGAGAAACGTATTAATGCTCTAGAAAAGAAAGCTGCTCTGGAAGACAGAAAAGAAAAAAAAGTTTCTTTTAAAGATGATTCAAAGAAGAAAACCCCTAAATATCCATATGACATGGAAGGTCTTCAAAAGGTCCTCAAGACTATGTCAAATGAAATGGTTGAAATAAAAAAACAAGTAGCCGAAACCTCAACCAAAAGACCCTTTAGAAATTATAAGAAAACTGAATCAAAACCACCAAATGTTATATCAAATGCAGATTCAGATCTTGAAGAAGGAGAAGAAGAAACAGCTTCACCAACTGATGAAGAAGAGGAAGTTGTTGAATGTCATGGAATGTGGGATTTTATATTACCTAACTCCGATACAGAAAATGAATAAGAAGCATTTCCTGTCACTACCAGGAGTAGAGGTACCTCCGAACCCGTTCAGACAACTTCGAAGAAAAGAAGTGCAGGTGCTGCTATAACAAAGGAAAAGGTACCCCCAAAGAAGCCACCTGTAACAATTCCACAAAACCAACCTTCAACCTTAACAATCCCATCAACATCTAAGACACTGGTAGTGTCTAATTCAATGGATTACAATATTGTTGTTGACATGAAAAAGACCAAGGCAAACATTACCATGTTTGAACTTAGTAAATTGAAACATCAGCAAAAATTGCTTCTCAAAGAATTAAATGTTGTTCCTACTTCACCCCTTCCCAGTGCTAAAGCTGCAAACGATACAGGTCAACCACCTTCTGGTATGGTCGAAGCTACTGATGCAGTCCTAATAGGAGATAGATCAAATTCTCATACTCCACCTTTCCTTCTAACCTATGAGATCTACAATAGAATCCTGCACAACTGCTTGATTGACTCAGGGGCATCTTCTAACATAATGCCAGCTTCAGTTTGTTCCAAACTGAACATTGAACCATAGAAGTCTGCTATTCATATTGTACAGTTGGATAGGACTAAAGTACAGGTTTTGGGAGAGATCAACTCCGTAACTATCAGGTTATCTGTTGATCCCAGAATAGTACAAAGAATTGATATCCTAATCGCCGATATACCTGAATTTTATGGTTTGATCTTGAGTAGGGATTGGTCTGAAAAACTACATGGGTATATTTCTACTGATTGGTCACGTATGTGGCTTCCCTATAAGGGTAAGCCAAATCAAATAAGAATCGATCGGGAAAAGCATATGACCCATACAGTTACTGAGTTTGAACAAGAAAACCAACCAATAGCATTTAATAACAACATTTTGGGGAATTATTCATCAGAGTCATTCTTTGGCAACTTCGCTGCCCAACCATCCCCTTTCTCAGTAAACCATTTTACATCTCAGATCGAAAATTATTCACAAACAGATAGGTCAAGATGTTTCAATGATACTGAGAAAACTGTAAATAAAATTGTTAATACTTCTTTATTTTGGTCGTTATATTTCGATGGGTCCAAATCTAGTGAGAGCTCAGGAGCAGGATGTATTTTGATTAGCCCGCAAGGAGAAAAAACAATGTTGTCCTGTAGGTTAGAATTTGAATGCACAAATAACACAGCATAATACGAAGCCTTAGTCCAAGGACTATATAAAGCTATTGGCCTCAAGGTCCAATATTTGAAAGTGTTTGGAGATTCTGAAATTATTATCAAACAGGTAAGGAATACAATTCATTGTCTTTCCACCCATCTCAAACATTATCAATCACTGGTACAAGAACTCACCTCCCACTTTTCGGCATTCAATATTTCTTCTATTCCTAGGTCTCAAAATTCGGCAGCTGACCTGCTAGCCAATGTTGCTTCCAAGCTCCTACCTTCCGAAGACTATAGCCCAGATAGATTTTCAGTAGAATTGCTTTTTAGGCCATCAATTCCCGACAATGAAACTAATTGGAGAGTATTCAACCATGATGAAGACATTTTACAGTTTTTAACTTCTGAAAGGTCCTATGATGATCAAATCATCGAGGAAAACAAGAATGACCATCAAATGAGAGGTAAACCCGAGGAGAATTCAATCCCTAAGCCTGTGGTGAAGCTTGAGGACCTTTATGATATTAAAGACAGGTTTAAACCTGTGACTAATACAAAGCTCCAAAGTTCTACCCTAAGGTTTGAGTTGATAAACCTTGGCACTGAGCAAACTCCTCAAAACATTAATTTAGGATTAGGACTTTCCTTGGAAGAAAAGGAAGCATTCATTAAACTGTTATGGAAGAATAAACATGTTTTCCTTGGAAATGTGATGATTTAAAGACATATGATACATCCATCATCCAGCATACCATTCCAATGCTTCCCGAACAGAAACCAATTCAGCAGAAGTTGAGAAAAATACATCCGAACTTAGAGAGTCAAATAAAATCTGAACTTAATAAACTCTTGAAAGCTAAGATTATTTTTCCCGTTCGGCACTCAAACTGGGTCTCCAATATGGTGCCAGTCAGAAAGAAAAATGGCGACATTAGGATCTGTATAGATTTCAGAAATTTGAACAAGGCAAGCTTAAAAGATAATTTCCCATTACCTACTATGGAGCAGATACTCAAATCAGTAGCAGGCTCTGAGTTAATGTCCTTTCTAGATGGTTTCTCAGGATATAACCAAGTTTTGGTCCATCCTGATGACCAACTCAAAAACACATTCAGAACAAAATGGGGAACATATGCGTATCAGAAAATGCCTTTCGGACTTATTAATGCAGGAGCGACGTTCCAAAGAGCGATGGATATAGCTTTTAGAGGATCGATTAACAGAACAGTAGTCGTCTACCTAGACGATATTACTGTATTTTCTAAGGAGAAGTCCAATCATTTGCATGATTTAAATCAAATCTTTCAACGCTGCAAAAAATATGGTATTTCACTTAACCCTAAAAAATCTTTCTTCGCTTTTGACCAAGGAAAGCTCTTAGGCTTTATTGTGTCTAAAGATGGCATTTATATTGATCCTGATAGGATCAAAGAAATCTCTGAAATCCCTTTCCCTCATAATAAAAAATCCATGCAGTCATTTTTAGGCCAAATCAATTTTGTCAAAAGATTTGTTCCAGACTTTTCTCAAATCATTTTGCCACTTCAAACTATGATTAAGAAAAATTTAGTCTTTAAGTGGGGATCAGCAGAAAAGGAAGCATTTGATTTAATCAAACAATAAATAATCAATGCCCCAGCCTTAAATACTCCTAATTTTTCAAATCATTTCACACTGTATACTATCGCATCCAACTTGTCTTATGCAGCAGTACTCACACAGCTTAATGATCACAATTTGGAAGCACCCATTTCATTCTATAGTTCAAATCTTCAGGGTGCTGAATTGAATTACTCCGAGGTAGAAAAACAAGCCTTTTCTGTATATAAAGCTGTCAAACATTACAGACCCTTCCTTTTAAAAGCCCACACAAAAGTTAAAGTTCCTTTCCCTGCAGTAAGGCAACTATTAATCCAAAGAGAACTAGGTGAAAAAAGGGCAAACTGGATTACAGCACTTCAAGAATATGATTTAGAAATTAAACCAGCAAAGATTGTTAGAGGCCAAGGTTTTTGCAGGATATTGG
This sequence comes from Pinus tabuliformis, assembly GCA_031772625.1. Classification (NCBI taxonomy): domain Eukaryota; kingdom Viridiplantae; phylum Streptophyta; class Pinopsida; order Pinales; family Pinaceae; genus Pinus; species Pinus tabuliformis. Next base: position 1,302,157,701 of record CM062820.1, read on the forward strand.
CAGGCGCATCCAACATTCCAGAATCAGGTGATACAGATCAAACCGAAGAAATCAACCAGATAAGTATTACTGATTTGGAATCACAATATGCGGACTTAATCTTTTATTTGAAAAATGGGTATGCACCTCCTAACCTATCTTACAAAAATAAAAGGGCCATTAGATTAAAAGCAAAAAATTTCACAATTATTGATGATGTGCTTTTTAGGAAAAATTATGATTCAATCTTATTAAGATGCCTAGAAAAACCTGAAGCACAAAAGGTCTTGCAGGAATTACATGATGGACCAGCAGGAGGACATTTTGGAGCTGACACAACAGCCCACAAAATCATTCATGCTGGATATTATTGGCCCACTCTGTTTAGAGATGCTTATGAATATGTAAGGAAATGCCAAAATTGTCAAACTTCTAGTGGAAGGCAAAGAAAACCAGCTTTCCCTTTGCAACCAGTCAACATTGAACAGCCATTTGAGCAATGGGGATTAGATATCATTGGGGAAATTACTCCTCATTCTTCCAAACAGCATAAGTATATCCTTACTGCTACTGCTTATTTTACTAAGTGGGTTGAAGCAATTCCTTTGAAGACAACAAATTCTGAGGCAATAATTGAATTCATAGATCAATTCATCATTACCAGGTTTGGTGTCCCAAATGCTCTTGTTTTTGATAATGCATCTTACTTTTCAGGCAATGCTATGTTTGATTTCGCTATTAAAAGAGGATTTAAATTAAAATATTCTGCTAATTACTATCCCCAGGGTAATGGTTTAGCAGAGTCTACAAATAAAAATCTGATTAAAATTATTAAGCGAACCATCGAACAGAATCATAAAAAATGGCACAAATCCTTAATATTCGCACTATGGGCTGATAGGATAACACAGAAGGCTTCCATAGGATCTTCTCCGTTCAACCTTGTATATGGAAAAGAAGCAGTACTACCAACAAATCTTGTTCTTCCTTCCCTAGCCCTAGTTCAGTTTATTGAGGAAAGCCCTTCTTCTTCTATTCAACTTAGACATGAACAAATTCTAAAATTAGAAGAGGAAAGAGAAAAAGCCAAGGTTATTCATGCAAAACATCAGCAAATCATCAAGTCATCCTTTGATTCAGTCTCATCCGGTTCAAAACAATTTCAAGTCGATGATTTAGTTCTGAAATGGGACAAAGCCCATGAAGACAAGGGAAAACACACCAAGTTCCAAAAGATGTGGCTTGGGCCATTTCAGATCTGTGAGAAGAGAGGCCATTCAACCTTCATATTACAAGATTTATCAAGTTTAAGAGATTCTCTCCCTGTTAATGGCCTTATCTTAAAGAAATTCTTCAATTGAGAAGGTAACCCCTTCTCCTTTTTAATAGAATTTTGTAGTTTGTAGGACCATTAGAAAATAAAGTTGTAAGGTATCTTCCATTGACCTTTGTTGTACTTAAAAGTTGCTCAATAGAAGTAGTGATGATATTTACTTTTAAAATAATAGAAGTCTTAGATAAGAGGAACAATTTCTAGGAAACTAGGTATAATTGCATTCCGAAAGCACACTTCAATTTTTGTGAACACTTCTCAAAGTTTAGAAGTATTGTAAATCATTTTTTGTTTTCAAATTGTTCACAAAAAGGTTATCAATATCATAACAAAAACTAATCCAATTTCAGCATCTTCAACTCTTACCCTATCATCCATTTACTCCTAAGGAGAAAATTGTCCATCCCATTCACCAAAGTTTATGGTTACTCAGAGTGTAATTCTAAAATATTTGATATAAAAGATAAGAGGTCTTATTACAAGCCTGCTTACCATGATCATCGGGAAATAGTTTAACCGACATTACCAATACTGCATACCAAAACAGGGTAATGGCTTAGAATTATAAGACAAGGGGTCTCATCACGAGCCAGCTTGTTCGGTTAGATTACTACCAGTGAATGGCATTGTCAAACAGCTGGCCACCAAACCAGGACAATGGCTTTTTATCTTAGCAATAACAGAAAAAGGAAAGGAAATACAAAATATGAAAACATGTTTTGAATTCATTCTGTTCATCACACTCTTAAATGGATGGAATAATGGACAATAATATGGTTAAAAGGTATCCCTGTCGAAACTATGAACGTTTGCTGGTAGCAGAGGCTCTACCTATGACAGACGAGTTAACTATAAAATCTGATTTGGAAAGGTTTTCTGTTTTATCATTATAAACCAATAGAGGCCTATTTAAAACTTAGAATGTATCTAATTTTAAATAAGAGAGGAAATTAGCAAAGATAGTTTCATTTTACTCGGAATGCATATATACCTAGTTATATTAGAATTTTCCCCTTTGATTAGAACTCTATTTTGAAAAAGTTTAAGTATTTCCATACTTTCAGAGATGACTGTTTCTTCCAGCGAATCGCCAATTGTTGTGCTCTACAACAACCCCCCATTTCATATCATTTTTATTCACAAAACTATCATATGAAATGGGTCCCTTTTAGTTTTGATTGGTATCAACTTTGTATTATTCAAAAAGATTCGAAAACAAAATGAAAAAATTACAAAAAACCTTTTTGACAAACCAATTTTGGTCTTATAATATAAATAATCAATCTTTTATCATTGCGATAAAGCGATCGCAAGATCACATATCGCAATGACAAAGGAGGCATAACTTAAAAACCTATTGGTTTGCTCCGACACGATAACATGCAATAGTTTATCGGACATCGGCAATCATAAGTTCCCATAATTAAAGTGCCTTTCGATCCGATGCGATGCGATAAACTCCCGTTCGCCCCGATGCGATGCGATATCGCTATCGGCGATCAGCGATACACCATGCATGCTTTTTAAAGTGCCCATACTCCCAATGCGATGCGATGCGATATCGCTATCGGTGATCGGGGATTTCAAAAGGTGTCAATATGAAGATTTAAGTTTTCCCCGACACCCGATTGCGATAAAGCCAAAAGCGCAAACTTCAAAAAGCCGTTAAAGCAGAGGTATTACGATTAATTCGTATTTAAGGCCTTATCTTTCAAACAGTGATTCACCTGCGCTCAACTGCCAAAATGTCCAAGGCACGCTTAAACAAATCATGCGGCCGATAAGAGATATGATGAGCATTTAAAGGATTGACAGGTTTTAATGGCCATTTAATGAAATAGTAAGCTTAAAAAATCTTCTCATAGACTGTATCCGCGGCCACTTTAAAGTTAATCCCTCATCATGCATTAATCAATATATCTCACTCGTATTTGGTTTTCGCTACCAATTCTCTATGTTACGCTTATGTTCACTACTGTGTAGAATTCTTCCGAAGTAATAGATTCAAGCAGAATGGGGAAGAAGTCTAAGAAAACCACAGTCGCTTCCATTGCACCAGCCACAGGACAAGCCGTCGCTGATCCAGCAAATAAAAAGAAAGGATTAATATCTGATACTACATGTTCAGGACTTGCCAAGACCACTTGGCAAAGTACCTATAATTTGATCGAAGCCGAAGAACCAAAGGTGACGGCAGTACAAGCTACAGCGGGTTCCAGTAGAAAATCTGATGGTACTTTGAAAGAATTGGTCGTCTCTTTCCTTCATCGGATAGCGGCTCGGGAGCAAATTCTCCCATATACAGATGTAGTAAAGTGGTCAATTGAGGAAATCCCAATCACAGACAGAACTTTTTGCACCAGAGATGGGAGAATCTTCGGTTCATTCAAGGCTGATGATTTGAGGCAAATGTATCATTTGCCTGAGCCAAAGAATAAATACAACAAGGCATTTCTAGAGAAATTCCGAAACGAGAACGAAACTGAATTCGAACCCATTCGGGAATGGAGGCAAAATCCGGCGAAACACAAGCATGAAACTTCCGGTAAGTACTCTGTTGATTCTCTATGTTCTCCGTATTTTTATGCTGGGATAATGATGTGTAGATTGTGGGGGTTGCACGATTCCGCTAATTTCACTATAGAAATGGTTCCCTTGATGGAAGTGGCATGTAATAGTGAGATAATGGATTGGGCAACCATACTGTCAGATAAGCTAGCGACAACAGATCTTAGTTTTAGAACTAAAACTTCCGTCTCAGAAAGGATTATTCCCCCATTCTACTACAGTGCTTATATTCTAGATACCTTGTGTTTTAATTCTGAGTTTCCTGTACTCGGCTGGAGGTGGACTCCACAAGACCCCACGCCTATTCACATATACCATCAGAAATTGTGGAAGACTTCCTATAAGCACCATTTGTACCAAGTCTGCAATGGCTTCATGTTACCCATTCATTATTCTATTTTTAATAAACCTGCTCCCAAAATTTCTTACCAAGCAGGGATTGATTTAACATCAATAGGAAGATGGTTCGGAGAGGAGAAATTTACTTATGTAAGAATTTTCGGCAGCCAAGCCGAACCTCATGTCCTTCCTTTGTACATACCTGACAAACTGCTGGCAAGGGAGATAGCCTATCAGATTATTGCCGAGGGAGTTACACAAACTCTCAAGAAAAATAAGAAGTAGGTCTGGCCCTCCTTTCCTCTGAGATGTGGTGTCTACACTTTGCATGATTTCAAACATGCAGAAAAAGAAGCTACGAAAATGAAATTATTAACTCTAGCGACTCTCCCAAATAAGCGATTTGATCCCAACAAAGTCGCCTATAATGCACTTGAACAGGCCAAATTAACAAAGTTTGATCATGTAGAAGATAATTTTGACGACGTGTTCTCTTCAGCTGAATCAATGTATCAGGTTAGATCGCTAGCCATAATGCAATACAAAGATGAAGGGTTAATTGAATTCAACAGACTTAGAGAACAGAGGTTGCAAACTCTGCCTCTAGATCTGTTAACAACAACCCCAGCAAGAAGACCAAGCGAGCCTGAACAGCAACATTCAAAGGAACCTCCGGTTACAACAAAATAACAGGAGAAAGTGCAAGAGGAAACCCACAACAAAAGAACAGGAGAAGGTGCGAGAGGAAACCCAGACTGAAGAGCAGAAACAGAGCAACATAGAGGTAAATGTGGATATTCATATTGATCCAAAATTGCTCCAGGAATGGCAGCAATTTGATTCAATTATCAGTAGTCTTGAATGTTCAAAGGACACCGAAACCTCGAAAGTAGCAGATACACAGGAAACCACTTCATAACAGGTTCCAAGTGGAACCAGTGGCCTACCCAGTTCAAAGGAAGTAGAAATAATCCCAAAGGACCCCTCCGATCAAATCATTTTGCAGATAGAAGAAATTCCTCCCTTAGATGTCTTCTATAGCCCAAGGCACAAAGCTGTGGTAAAACGACAGAGGAAGAGAAGAAGGACTGATCAACCTTCCCTTTTCCCAGAACAAACGGTCACAGGAAATGTGGTTTGGAAGGAGGAATTTGACCCCTCTGATGACCTAACAAAACTATCACAGTATGCTGGAGCCTATTCGGCAGCAACAATAGAAAAGGCATCAGAGGTGAGTCTTTTATTAAAAACAAAAGACCAGGAAATATTTTTATTGCAAGCACAGCTAACAGAAGCACAGCAGAAAGTGGAGCAGGCAGAACAGCAATTGTTAACACAACAGCAAATAAATAATCAATTAACTCAACAATTGCGAGAAGAGAAACAGAGGATTGATCACAGCGCAATCCAGAAGTAGAAAGAGTTGTCTGAAGCCTTGGCACAACTGAGGGCAGCAAATGAACAAATGCTGAAGTCAAAAGATGAGCAGATTGCTCAACTATCAACACAGCTTGAGAAGACAAAGGGCGTTCCACAAATAACCGAATTCAAATTACAAGCATTACAAATAAATAAGGCATTAATAACACAAATCAAGCTTCTATGTCAACAAATCGCCCAGGCGGAACCACTATGCGAATTGACGGCATCAATAAGTAAACGAACAGAAAAGGCTAGAACAGAAATAGATCAAGCTGAAGAAACATTAACTGAATTTCTTGACTGGCAAGATACCGATCAGGGACAAGCGGCAAATTTACCAAGAATTTTAGAGTCACATAAAGAAATATTGTTTACAGAATGGCAGTCCCAGTTAATGAAAGCAGAGAGGGCAATTTCGAGGTGCAAATCAACCACAAGTAATTTGGTTGAATTGGTTAATAATACTCTCTACTTGTCAAACATGATTTCCCAATGCACTCCAGGTAAATTGACAGCGGTCAAAACATTGGAGCAGTCATGTTATCCAGATCTAGAGGAAAAGGGAAGATTAATTGCTGGAATTAACAGTTTAACATGGGATACCTATTGGTTCTTCTTGGTAAAACCACACAGTCAAAGAGCCGCCCTCAAATGCCTTACAGATGCAATCGGGTATATTATCCCCGATATTCAGGATCTCACCTATGCCGCCCAGCTTAACTCTCGCCTCAACAGACCGCTCGAAGTGGAGCCAATGCTTGCGATAAGTCAGCTCAAGTTTAAAGGCAAACAACCTACTTGATGATTCATGCCGTCGATTGCCAGGTTGCTGAGAAGGAGATATTCAAAATCATTTGATACCAATTAAGTAGGATTTCAGTTTCATAGATAGTTAGTTTAATTCAGTATTTATAGACCCTTTCATTTTTTTAGAAAGGGTCGTAAAGTTTTGTACTTGACTTAAAACCTGAAGTTTCACTACTGTGCTTCAGGCACATTCTTTTATAAACTGGACCAATCATTCCGATTTTGGCAAAGAAGCTTTTATGCAAATGTGCACTACTGTCTTTGTTTGAAAGTATTTCTACGTTAGAGGAAGAATTTCAAATAGCGATTGATATTGGAGAGTGACTCGCAGCTCATATGGTACTACTATCTATGTCTGAATCCATTCTTTTTATATGAATTGTTATTTGATCGCCTTTGCTATTATCGAATATATATATGTGTTTTAGCAGCATTTCTTTATTCCCTCCACTATTGGATGTTTATGGTAATGCTTTTCTTTTGATCATATATGTATTGATGATATAAATGATGAGTGTAGCAATATTGCGTTAATCACCTTGTTTAACTATTTAAGCAAAGTAATCCTTGAATGAGTAAATGTCCATGTTTATTAGATGGAGTCATCTACATGCCTGTTAATAAACATAGATCATCAAGCGCTACACTTAAAAGTACAATAGTTCCCGGGATTAGTAGTAATTCTTTTTATTTTGCTGATAAATTAAGTTATTCGCCTATCATTAGATTAGTCAATCAATCATTCATTCATTCCGTTTATTCATTGCTGGGAAACTGGTCCCATTATCCCTAGTCGGAGCCACCATTCCAAATGGAAAAGGAGCTATATTAAGGTCCGGACCGGGTGGTTATCCCCCAATGTTGATACAACGATTTTCGGGGCATCAACAGGTATAAGCTTTATGGTGGTGTGGTATATGTTTTATGTTGTTTTGGTATATTCTTTGATATGATCTTTTGCTATATTCTTAGATATGGTGTTTAGTATATGTTTTAATATATGTTTTTATATATGATTTGGTATATGGTTTTGATATATATTTTGATGTTGTTTCTATATGTACATATCTGTATGGATGTAAATACCGCCATGAGCTATGTTATAAAGCTCCACTATGCAGTATGGGTGTCATGTTATTATGATTATGTTGTCATGTTACTATGATATCATGTGGTTATGTTATCATGATGTTATGACTTCATGTGGATTGGCACTCAGCAGGATGATCATTGTAAATGTCATAATGAATTGTGTTATAATGCTCAACTATGCAGTATGTTTTCATGTTGTCATGATGTTTTGCTTTTGAGCAGGTCTTTCATTGTAAGTACTCCAATGAGCTATGTTATAAAGCTCCATGAGTAGTATGTCTTCTTTCAATGGGTTGTTGAGGTATATGTGTGATTGAACATCAAGGACAGTGTCCTTGAAGGGGGAGGGTTCTGTTAGAGCCCTGGTGAAAATTCCATGTAATAAAAGTTAAAAACAATAACCATGGTCGATGGGACACTTATTCCAAGTTGAATGTTGGGCGAGAAATCCTAGGGGATCTTCATTTGGTTATTTATGGCTAAGGAAATTGGCAAAGGAAATGGCTAATGCTTTAGAAAGGAAAAATGGAATTTTTGGCACAATTATTTATGAAAATAATGGAAATTAGGAGAAACTGGAGGTGAAAGGTCACAGGTTGCATCGAGGAGGAAAATGAAGGAAAATAATGGAAAATGAAGAAAATAGAGGCCTCATTCATAAAAAGGTTTCTGAGAATCAGTTGGTAACATTTTGTCAATTGAGTTTTGGAGCTCTCTCATTATTCTATCTCTCTCTCTCTCACTCTTGGACACTTAGAATTCTCTTGGATCATTTTGGCATTGGAGAAAAGAAGGAAAAGAAGGCAAGAGGAAGCAAAGATTAAGCAAGGAAAGGCAGGATCAAGCAGCTACAATAGGCTTCATTGAAGGTATCGACTTGCATGTGTATTTTCCTTGCTAGATTTGGCATGCATGGTACTTCATATGGTTATTTTCTATCATGGCATGGGCTTTTCCAAATGTAATAGTGTTTCACCCTAGCCTTTCCATTTCTAGATAGCCATGGTGTGATGGGGTTCTCATGTTTTGGTTGAGCTAGATTGCTAGATGGATTCGAAGTTGAGTGGGGTGGATCTTCGAATGATAGAGAACATGACCTAGTGGTCACTGAACTGGATTGTGGATCATGGTAAAGCCACTGGCCTAGTGACCCGTGAGCTAGACTGTGGGTTGTAGTAAATATAGGATTGTGTTGCCTCGATGGGCCTAGGAATCCTTGCCAGTGAATGGCAAGATATAAGGTAAATCCAAGAAGTGGTTTTCTTTCCATTAGGCTTAGAAATCTTGGATTTGGGATATGCGGTAAAGCCTAGAGAGTGGGTCTTGGTTTAGGGCCTAATGATCCAGGTTTGGATTGTGGTAAAGCCTGAGAGTCTAGGAGACAGGAAAATTGCTCACGGTGTAGGTGGAGAAATCCAGTGGCGTCCATGCTTGTTTGGCCAAGTGATCGGGTGGAGATCACAGTAAATATTACTATGATGTATATAGTGTGTTGGTCTAGTGATCCGGGATGGATTACGGTAAAGCCTGGTTTCTGTTGATGAGGGTGAGGTGGTTTACCCTCGGTATGCCCTGGTTGGTTATTTTGATTTGAATCCCACATTCATGCTTGGAATATGGCACGGGGGTGATTGCCTAAAGAGAGACTTGGCTCAGCCAATTTATGGTTAGGTGGAATGTGGTAGTCCCATCTCCCGTTGGTCTATTGCATTCATTAATGAGAAATTCATTCCCTTGATTTTTATGTCTAAATATACTGATGTGTATATGGATTTTGATGGTTGATATGTTTATGGTATTTTTGTTCTTATTATGCTTATTTTATGTATATTTTATGACGATAGCTATGTATGGATCTCAACATGTTTTTACTTGTATATGAATGGATAGTGTGTCTATGACCTAATAAATGATAATGCAACAATTGACATGAGGAAACAATGGTTCATAGAAATTCTTAGATAAGTATGAGATTCCTACTCTTAATTCTATTTTTTACACTTGTAGGTTACATGTTTATCATTTGTTTGACGAAATGCCTATCGTGGCTAGTAGGGGTCTAGTTGTGGTCTTGTTCATTTTATTTCTTTTGCATCATTTTTTCCATGTATTTTTACTGATTCTAAGATATCACTTCATTATGGGCAGTGGCCTGGGCTCTGGGCCTAAAAAAGTGGCTTAAAACCTGGGGTCGTTGGCATAGAACTGGAAACTTTGGTCTCTAGTCACTCGCAGGTAGGCCTGTGAGAGAAACTTTGGGTTTCTGGTCGCTCCCTTGCCCATAGCATGAGAGGGAATGTGGCATAAGAGATCGAGAATAGTAGTCAGACCTAGGGACATGCTATCTGAGTGGTTGAATTGTCTTCTGAGGGTTTTTTTGATGATGTTGGATGACTATGTGTGATGTTCCGTCAATTCTGCTTCCTTAAGGTCACATAGGAGGTTGAATCTGATCATAGTATGCACCTTGGAGAACTTCAGGGGACCCAAGCAGTGAGGAAATAAACAAGGCTTCTTTCAGTGGTTGGTACATAAAAATGCTAGAAGTAATCAAGGTTGTGGAAAAGGTTCCAAGCTCCCTACTTGATGAATATTCGTGAGAGATTTGGTTCAGTGTTAGTCATGGTAGCACATGGGTGAGGTCGCACTGTGTTCACCCCCATAATTTCCATATGTCACCCCAAAATTTTATGCTATCATCCAAAGAATTCCACACAGAGGTTGATTCATGGCTAGGAGTTTCAGGGGAGATTAGGGAAGGAAAACACATTTACTTCTTCGACGGGATGGTACCTCAGCCAATACCGGGATAAATAGTTGTGGATTCCAGAAAAATGCTTGGCCGAGGAGGAGATACAACTAGTCATCGAACAATTGAAGAAACAAATGAGCTCCATCAAGGAAACCATCACCAACATTCGCATTTCAATAGGTTTGGTCAACCTTAGTTGAGTTTCAAGATTTAAGACAACAAGATCATTTTCTTACTGCCCCTCTAGTTGCTACAATTCCAGTAGTAGGACCTCATTCACAGTCCTACCCTACCATCCCAAAACCTTGTAGATCAAAATATACCAAGCCTCTAGTCAGGGCCAAAAGGCATAAATCTACCGCTGCCAGTCACGTTGTTTACCTCGCCATTAAAGAACCCCCATCCCATATCTCCTCGCCCATCATTGAAGAAATTCCACCCTCCACTTCAATTGCATCACCTAGCTCGCACAACCCATCACCGCATACTGCATCCACATCCACCACCATCTTAGACACTATACCCTCTGGGACACTATTGGGAATGAAGATGGACATTGAGGATGAATTTGTTTTCCAGTCCATCATAGCAGTCTCTAGGAGAGAATTCATCATTACTTCCATGATGTCTTTATTGCTAGAGTCGAGTCCACCACTGAGCCCGGGACCCATCATTACCCAACCACTCACCACCACTATCAACCGAATGTCACTACCACTTAATCTTTTTCCTTCAATTACATCACTCCCCGTCTCCATCCAAACCAATCCTCCATTGGTTGAACCATCACAGCAAGCTACCTATCCCCATAGACACTCAGACAAGTTCAGTATCAGTGGGAATCCCTTGAAGAGTCAGTTCTCATATCCCTCCACTATGCACCCGGATGACCTTCAGGGTTGATCCTCATCCTAATTGTTTACTTTTATTCAACAAGTCGCAAAATATTCCACAACGCTAAAAAATGATTTAATAGTCGAGCATGAATAGTAATAATAACAAGTCACTGAACTCATAGCAGAACATGATCAGCTCCACCAAGATAAGCGACAACGCCAAGGGAACCTAGAGCAGATCACTGCAAAATTCTAGGTACTATGGTCGTCAATTTATGATGTTGTGACTAATGCCCCATAATGCTTTTTAGCTTGCACATTGGTTGAATGTTGCGACCATATCTAGGATGCATGCCATGATTTAATATATACCAATCATGAACTTAGTAAAACCCTCATTGCAACAAGAATATAATTTTTGGACCCTACCACATCGTATGAAAATAAAATAGAATAGAATATAACCATCGCATCTGCCCTAAAATACTCCTTTGGCAATGTTACGAACGATGCCTACACTCTCCTTCAACAATTTCATGCCTGTTCGGGTTGTCTTGCGAAGAAGAACCAACCGATATACCCCCTCCACGACCGAGTCAATCAACTCCTCTTTGATGCCAAGAACACTAAAGGCAAATAGCAAAGGAAGACAATTAGGGTAGAGATAAACAATCTGGAGGCCCGAATTTAGCATATCGAAGATGAGTCAACCAGGAAAAAGAAGATACTCCAATATCTTCAGCCCCCAACTCAAATACACTTAGATACACTACATCATATAAGTGAGGACATGGAAACATAGTGGAATTCCTTGTTGATGACACGGCCAGTCCAACTGACATCTGATGCAACATCTGAGTTCCTCGGATAGGCATCTGCGATCACAGATATATGGTAGGAAACACTCAATGAATACACCCAATTCTGCCAGGTGACCAACACATTTATCCCTGAATTGGGGCCTTTGCTTAAAGAGACCAACCAAGAGGAAGCACCATCAGAAGTAGTAGTAGCAGCACCAGCACCAGCAGAAGCATCAACAATAGCACCAAAAACGGAAGCATCAGCAGCACCGATGGCACTGAATAAATATTGAATCAAGGACGAGTCAATGAACTGTGGTCGGGGCCTGTTGGGGCATTAATTTTTGGAGTAATTAAGACATTTTGGAGAGAAATCAAAAGGTTGGTGACAAGTGGAAGAAATAAACATTGGAGAGTTTTGGAAATAATGGCCAGTGAAAAGGAAGCAACTTGCGGAAGACTGAAAGTTGTGGAGGGATGGCCGGAAGGAGAAGATACAGCTGAGTGGACAGCTGAGGAATGGAGACAGCCAATCAAGGGAGAAGGTAGAGAGCTTGGGAAAGAACTGGCAGTTTAGTTTGGCACGCAAAGAGAAGGAAGAAGAAAACAAAAGGCAGAAAGTAGAACCGAAAGGGTTATTATTGTGGATGTTGTTCCTCTTGTGTTGTGGAGCTATGAGAACTGCTATGTGCTTATCATTCCATAAGCTTGTATTTTGTCTTCTTAGAATCATGTATGTTAAGGAAGAGGCCTTGTGCTTAATGTGATATATTCACCTTTCACATTAATAATGAAGACTACTATTTGGATCATAGTGTGTTAGTCTTATGTTATTCTGGTTCTTTAAAATTTTTATGTATGCACATATTTAAGTAGTCTCTCTATTATAGCATGTATGGACTATTGCAATCTGACTTCCTTGTAGAATGATTCAATGTTCTCTACTCTTTATTATTTAATATGGTTCTCTCTGAAACTAGATTCCAACCCTCATCTAACTAAGTTTTTGACACACCTCGGGTGAGACTCCTTACACATTTTGGGTAATGTGAAAATGTCAATGTTGTGCTAGACTATAGTGAAGCCTTGTTGGCCCCTATGCCCGAACCCGTGGTTTCGACCCTGTTGTTATTTATGTGCCAACAATGGGTGAGCCTAGATGAGTGAATAGGTCCTTTCACAAGATGATGTGGTGTAAGACACCCAAATTTGGGGTTCCACCATTTTGTGAGGAGGAGGTGCAATCAACTACCTAGCATCCTTGGTTCATGCCTTCATGATGGCATGTTTGGTCAAATGGAGTATGGGAGCAATGTGAGACACATCGGCCCAAAGACTTAGCATGAGAATGAGGTGTTGTATCATGGAGAGGAATCGACTAGTGTGTTGCTGTGGGCATGTCACCACCTAGCAAGATAGGTTGGCTGGAAAACAGGAACACGATTTGGGCACACAAAATGGGGATTGAAAGAGAACAAGTCGGTGGTTGAGAACCGAGGAGGGTATTATGGGATGGAGTAAGGTGGATGGATGCAATACAAACATATGTTAGGTTGTCCTTTGACATATGGGAAAGGTGTGTGGGTCGATTGTTTTGTGTTGCTAACAAAACCACAGGTTTTTTAATTGAACTATAGGTTGCTCCATTCCATAGGATGCAGGTTGAAATTTGAGGTTGGATACAAAGTGAAATTTGGAGTTCAGGAAGGACTAAATTTTGGGGTTCCTGGACCCAAATTTTGGTGTTCTAAAAGATGACATTTGGTTGGACCACATTTTGAGGTGCGGGTGAGCCAAAATTTGGAGTTTGAGTAGGCCAAGTTTTGTGGGTTCTTGTTGCACTCAAATTTGTTGTTTGGCTAAATTTTGTTGTTTTGATGTAAATTTAGGGTTCGGCCCAAATTTGGTGGTTTGGCCAAGAGAGGCATGTATGAGTTTACCATGAGTTGCTTGGATGTGTTACGTTGAGAAGGGCCATTCTATGTAACTTGTATTATTTCGACTTGTAAAAATATATTGTTTGGTTATTATGTGATTGACCTACCTACCTTATCTTACTCTATTGCATATGTATACATTGGAATTGTGCACGTCGAGATTATTGCTATTACAAAAATTTGAAATTTTTAATTAATAAAGTTATTTTTCAAAACACTTAACTAAGGAAAATTGGAGTAGGCATAGTCCAAGTTCAAGTAAGCCTAATTTGAGCAAGTCCCTGGGAAGAAACAACATTGGTGCCACACATCTAGAGATCCATGAGGCATCTTTAGCCATGTGTATTTTCTAGGGGCATGATAAGTGGTATCAAAGTTGAGTGATATTGAAGTTGTGTTTAGCACTATCACATCCATGATTGGTGGTATCAAAGCTAAGTGATAGTGAAGTGTTATTCACCACCATCACATCAATGATAGGTGGTATCAAAGTAGAGCTTAAATTCCAAGAGGGGACAACAAAGTAGGGCCACTATCATAAATATGATAGATGCAATAACAAAACAAAATTGTTGATGATAACTACTATCATAGTAGGTATTGTCAATCCAAGATTATAGATAGGGTTTTTAGTGCTACTGAGGTGATAGGTGGGTTATCCATGATAGTTTATATTGGGAAAGTGTAATAGTGCTCTTCACTACTACACGTGATAGTTGATATCAAGTGAGACATTGTTACAAGTGGATTTAGAGTAGCTTTCTGTACATAGAGATTTGACAGGTATTGATTATGGATGTATGTAGCCATGGACATTTAGGGTTCAAGTTGTAGGCTTAATTTATTTGGTGATGAGAAAAAATGGGAATTTTGGTGGGTTGGAGGAGAGCTTAGGATTTATCAGTTTGTTTTGCAGAGACTTTTTGACACTAGGATGAGAGTGCCACAAGTTTCATGTAGTAGACTAAACCATGGGTAGCTCCTAGACTTGGATAGAGAGGATAAACAGGGTGATGGTTGTGAGGGCTAGTGTGCATTGCATATTTAGGTGATTTCTCATTCGCTCATGAGCTAAACAACTTAAGGATATGTGAATATTGTTCAGGAAAGTAGTTGATTCAAGGTTGGATGGTTTTAAATCCTTGTACAAGAGTGATGGATGAGGTAGAGTTGTAAGAGATAAGTCACAATTGGATAAAACATAGATTTTCCAAGTGTCTATCATGACATGAGGATTGAGGTCATTCAGGTAGACAATCACAAAGAGTGGATGAGCATGGTAGTATGATTGTGGATTGTCAATATATGGTTGGATGATATTCATTGGGGGCTTCAATATGATTTGAGATACACTAATGACCTTGACATGGGGATTTGGTTAATCACATGGGTTGATTAAGCACAAAATTTAGACATGGGGGTGGACATGAGGACTCAATGACTCGATGATGGAGGTAGCCAGTGGGATTGGAGATATTGTTGGAGACATGGGCTAGACAAGAGCATAATGAGGATTTTTATGGGGATGATTATTAAATTTGGTGAGATGGGCTCAATATGATGAGTAAGTGTGTCATGGATGTGATTAAGGATCATTCATGTGGAGGTATGTTTTCTTGAGATATTTCTAAATTTTTTAGGTTCTTTGAGGAAAGAACAAGGTGACTTGGATAGGAAAAGTGTAGCTTTCTATGGGAATTCTTATGGTTGAGTTGTTCCACTTTAGATTGTAGTCTTGATAATATATAGAGAGAGATTGAGATAAGATGTTTACATGGATCCAGTGGGGGATTTGGGAAGACTTAGTTGTACCCTTGATGGTGTTTTAGTGTTGAGACACTTGGCCAATAATTTAGTTGATTCATGAGGACTTATCCATAACAATAAATATTAGAGAGTGGGATGGTTGAGGAGCATGATCATTCCATTTGAGGAGATACAGATAGTAGATATTTGTTCAAAAGATATATTGAGAGATGATTACGATGGGGAAAATTGAAGTTTTCATATAGATGACCCAATGGTTATGATGATCATGATTGGAGTTGATGGAGGTATTGACACGTATGTGCTCTTCTAGGGACAACAACTTGAAGATATTATGAGGCTTTTTTTACTCCAAGGTTCCTTCTTAAGGAGGAGGAAATAGAGATATTCATGAATTAGTAGGCATGGAGGCCTTGGGTAGTACATTGAGAGGATATGGGGTGAGTAGAGGCTCCCTCATCATAGAATTGCACAAATGGTTTAGATGTGAAAGATGGCATTATGTTATCCATCCAAGTAGAGAGATGAGGAGTGGAGAGACATGACCAAGGATGCTAGTGAAAATGGATCAAATAGACATGGGGCACATTGAGATTTGTGGTCAATGTGGAAATGTGAGAAGGTTGCATAATAGACTTGGTCAAACTGTGGAGTTGGAAGTCATGTGAGTTTCAAATTTCTTCATGAGGCTTGGATATGGAGTAGAAAATGTATTTATTGGATGAAATTCATTTTGGATATGCTTTATAGGTAGTAAGTTGAGGATATCTTATTTCAATATTATGTGTGGATAGATAGAGTTGTAGACTAGAGTTGTGAGTTTTTTCATGGAGATCCAAAGGCACAATTCTAGGAAATTGTGGATAAGCTTCTTGATTGAGTTTGGATAATGATGACAATTGCTGAGGTTAAGCAGTGTGATGAGAGTGCAAGTAGAAATGACTAGGGATGGCGTGAGGATGTGCATTATTATTTGTTGGGTGTGACGGTTGGATTGATCACCAAATCATGCCAAAGCATGGGGGCTATAAATTTGTAGATACATTGAAGATTTAGTTGGAGTATGAGAGTAAGAGTTACAATAGTTCTCTGATTAGACTTTCTTGTAATGCTTTCAAAGAAGTAGGATTGGATGCAATAATTAGCAATGATAGTTTCAT
The DNA here is from genome assembly GCA_031772625.1 of Pinus tabuliformis. NCBI lineage: Eukaryota > Viridiplantae > Streptophyta > Pinopsida > Pinales > Pinaceae > Pinus > Pinus tabuliformis. The sequence continues at coordinate 1,302,174,496 of CM062820.1, forward strand.
ATTGGGGAATTGTTGATAGAGTTAGGAGAGAGGTGTCCTTGCAAGGCCATATGGCCACTTTGAACAAATAGTAGTGTAGATAATTGTGACATGTTATTATTGATCGAATTTGTGTTATGACAAATTAGGGTTTACTATTGGATATGGAGATTCTAAATTCAATAGATTTTGAAGACTCAGTGACAAGTTTTTATGGCGACTTTAGTTGGTTTCTTGGCCACTCGAGTTTTTTTATTAGATGATTTTTTTAGGATGGTACTAATTTGGATTAGGGGATAAATTAAAACCCTCATATATTTGATTAGATTGGGCAAAAGAGAATTCTTAAGCGTACTATAGATAATTTGGGTGTCATGCGAAGTTGCAATGTGATATTGCATGACATGGGAAGACCTAGATAATTGGTTAGGTCCTTGCATAAAATGGTGTGGTGTACATTTCCAAAATTTTGGATTCAACCATCATGTGATGAGATATCTCATGCAATGAGGAGATGCGACTAACTCCATGGCATAATGAATTCACACATTTGAAATGGTGTGTTCATGAAGATGGACTATGGGAGTGACATGACATCTGTGAGACCAATATTTGGCATGAACAAAGGGAATTTTACCATGGAGAAGGTTTTATTGGTGCATTGGTGTGGACACGTTGCAACCAGGTGAGATGGGCCAACTAACAAACAAGTGCACAAAATAGAGTGACAAGGAGTAAGTCTAGGTTTGAGAACCAAGGAGGGTAACACATGGTGAAATGATATGGGAGGATATAGAAGAGAGAGATGTCATAGTGTGCCTTGTTGATGGGAAATGCATGCAATCCAAGTGTATTTTGTGGCTAACAAAACCACAAGTTGTTTAATCGATACAAGTCACTTTGCTCTATAGAATACAAGATAAAATTTAAGGTTGGTTGTGAAAAATATTTGAATTTCATGTAGGATTGAATCTAGAGTTTTTGTAGACTTGAATTTTGGTGTTCTAAAATTTTCCATTTCGTTCAATCAAATTTTCAATTTTGGGTGCACCAAAATTTAGAGTGCAAGAAGGTAGAATTTTGGGGATTATTGTTGGGTCCAAAATATAGATTTTATTAATAAGAAATATTATGTGAACGACTGTAATTTTATGAATTCCAAATATTATTCATGATTTTCAAAATGGGGAGATGACATTAAAGTTGAAACTTGATCTTCATTATTTCTTTCCTTTTTTATTTTACTTTTTAACACATATTTCATTAAATTTGAAAAAAATATAGTACAGGGATTTCATTAACTTTCATTTTTTTTGTAAATCACAATACTAACTTAAGATAAAAATATTTTTAGAAACATAGTGAGATGTTTTCTTCTTGAATTTATTTCCCCTTAGTGCCTTTATGAAGCATCAAGGATGAGCTGATTTTTCATTAAATCATGCATGTTTCTGTAATGTACCTTAAGGCTCAACATTATTGATCTAGATATTTTAAGAAGGTTTTGTACTATTGATCTATCTCCACTCAAAGTCAAGTACATCAAATGATAGTGCTTAAATTGGGATTCAAGTTAATCTGTTGTGATGGAAAATGTCACAATTTGAAGTAAACACGATTTTATGGCCTCTAAGAAATAACTAACCTAAATAAGTAAGCAATGCATGTACCGATCTTCAAAGAGTAAAACAATTGAAGGAGCCTATATATCAATCTCTCCTTGTCAACATTGTCAATTTGTCAAAACCAATAACAACCCCCATGTAATAGTGTCAACCAATTGTAGAAAGAAACATGATTGACCATTATTTCACCAAGAGGAGAAAATGAAAAATATTTTTAATGAAGAAATAGATGTTGAAACACATCTCATGGATCTTAGTTGAAATGTATATGTCCCCATGCCCTTTAATTATTAAATATTTAATGTAACTAAAAATAAATTATTAATTAATATATTAATTTTCTCTATGAAGTACGTATGCAAAGCCATTTGATTGTTGGGATAAGGTCCCTAGGGTAAATTTTTTACAATTTTGTAATAGTTTTTGTAAAAGAATGTAAAGTCTCCATGAAATAAGGAAGCAGAGTGTGAAGCTAAGTAAGAGTTAAAGGGGCATTAGTCCTTTGTATGGGTAGGTGATAGGTCGATTTTGAGACTCACCCATGGGTCGCGAGCCATGGTATTGTAATGAAAAAGTTATATATAGTTGAGTCATAAAGAGTCTAAAGATAGAATTTGATAGAGAATCACTGTAAGGGCAAGGTGCTAAGGCAGGAAAATTTTGTTTCATGTACATAGGCGAAAGGGGAAGCCTCCTGCAGCAGAGTGCGCAGACACCTTGGTAAGTCTACAGCTGAGTGTGCGGGGCCCTGTAGCTAGGTACGTAGGGCAGAAAAGGTTTGTAACTAAATGTTAAATCTAATAAATACTATTTTGGATCGAATCTATTGCATCTGTGCCTTGTTCTTTATTTCTATTAAGTTTATGCATCTTCACTTAATGATCTGATTTATATGACTTAATGCTTTATTTCTGCACGAAAAGGATAGATCTGTAATGTTTAGGCATAATAATTATAATTAACCTCCTTCACAGAGATAGGAAATACGTAAGAAAGATTTGATGTAGTTTACTGTTCGAAAAGGGTAGATCTGTGCAAATGTAGATCTAAGGTATAAAAGTTGCAGAATACCTAGTTTATTGCACGAAAGTAGTAAACTTGTCTCTTTTATGCCTATTAAGTACAATTGAACACCTTTGTGAAGGTCTGAAGATCGTCTTGATAGAGTTGCAAAAGTTGACTGTCAGGAGGAATAGATCTACGTGAAGGCAGATCTAAGTTGTAGATCCTCGGGAAAACCATCACATAGGCCTTTGGATGTAGAAACCTGGTTCTAGCATCCCCCAATACTGCTTTGGGTGAGACTGCAACCTGCTCTACGTAGGTTGTTGCCGAAAGGGCCACCAGTTAGGGTTTTGTTAGTTGGCATGAATAAATCAAAACCTGGGTCAGGCCCCCTTAAGACAACATTGACTATGACACAAGATTCCCATGTAATCTCAATAGACCACTTAGAACTCATCATGAATTAATTATAGTTTGTTTTGTAAAAAATATATACTTACATTAAGATATTTATAACTAAACATAATTCAGTAGATAGCGTCATGTATTGTTGCCTTCTATGATATTATTTCAATTACAAACAATTTATTTAAGAATTGAAATTTACCAAATGTTAATATGGATGGGAAACTCAAATTCCATATATGTTACAAAAATTTTAAAAATATCCATATGTGACCCATTTCTTGAAGGAGCCTAATAGCCCACTTAACAATCACTATTAATTAACTATTCCATGTTTTATTAGGAGAGTCATTTCCTTTTACGCAGAGTTTTATTTCAAAAACAACAATGTCACATTTACACACTCATATTAAACCACATGATATACAAATAAAAGTCAATCAATGGCTTCATAACTTATTAACTTATATGAGATGATTGCATATACGTAATTGAATTAAGAATACATAGAAAAAGTTATTGAAATTTTAATATGCCACTTAGAACTCATTATCAATTGATTCTAAATTATTTGCTTTATAAAAATGCATCTTTTCAAAAATAAATAACATTTATAAACTTGTATCAATTCATATAACTAAATAGAATTCAATAAATAACATCATGTCTTCTTGGCTTCTATTTTATTATTTCAATTACAAATAATTTATTTAAGAATTGAATTTTTCCTAATGTTAATATGGACGCAAAAATCAAATTTTATATGCTGAAAAAAGTTTAAAGACATCCATTTTTTATCCATATCTTGAATGAGCCTGAGTAGTCCACTTAACACTCAATATCAATTAATTTTTTCATGATTTATTAGGAAAAACATTTTTTTAATATTGACTTTTATTTCAAAAACAACAATTCCACATTTTGTCGGATTCACTCTTATACTAAGAGGGTGAGGAGGGGATTGAACTATTATAAGACAATTTCTTAGTTATAGAAATATCCATCTATCATAACTAAACAATATCACATATGGAACACAATGTCTAAATGAAAACTTCTTTATAATAGTTATTTGTAAGCACCAAACTATTGATACAAACTTTGTACAAACTAACCTACTATTACAAAATTTATAGGCACCAACCTATAAGATACACCAATCCCCCTTGCTATAATATTTGTACACATCAAACAATAGGAGACATCAAATCCTTCTGATGCAATATTTGTAGACACCGACCTATAAGAGACACCAATCTCCTCTACTACAACATTTGCAAGAACCAACCTACTTCACTAAATTTTATTTCTACTTTTTAACTTCATAAGGTTTGTTAGTTGCTTCTACATTCACCAGGTCTACATGTTTATTTTTCCTTCATTAATTTTGGTTGCTTCTTTTTCCTTCACCGGGTTTATTTTTCCTAAAACCTATTTTTTTTTGTCTCTTCCCAAGAAAAAACTTGTATAACATGCCATGCATCCAATTTTACAAATCTTATTCTAAAATTTTTACCTAAGTCACTTTTGTATGTCTCCTTGGATCTCTAAAATTTTCACAATCCAAAAATTCCTAGAAAATAAGTTATAGAAAAAATGTCAAAATGGCCTCTTTGAAGTTGATTTTAGGATTATTAAGTAAGCATAATTTTTGCAGGGCATATCCATGAAATTATAGTGAACCAAAGTGTGATATTTCTACCATCGGTACCTAGTGATTTTTTCTCTTTCTCCTTGATAATTCACCGTATGTTACATCACAAAAAAAATATAGTGAAAATGTCATGTTGACTAGTTTGAAGTAGATTTCAGGAACATTCAAGAACCCTAAATTCCTCAGAGCATATCTCAAAAATTACAACAAACCAAAGTATGAAATTTGTACCAAAATTATTCAATATATTCCCTCTATTTCCTCCATATTTCATGGTTTGAAATATCCCAGATGAAATTTTATAGTGAAAATTCGAGCCTGGCCCATTTTAAGCATATTTTGGTAGCATTGAGTAACCCTGACTTCCTCAAAGAATATTTCCAAAATTATGGAAAAAAGGGCCATAAATTTCTACCATAGGTACATAAATATCTCTCATTTATCTCCTATAATTTTCACATTCTGAAACATCCTAAAAGAGAAGTTATAATGAAAATTCCAAGATGACTCGTTCATTCTAGAAATAACATTTTTTCTCTAATTTTAAGGCCCCAAGAGTATTTCACACGTAAGATATCTTCTTACTTAGATGGCCTTCAATTGTACACGTATACCATTTATTTATAGTGTTTCTATGCTCACCTATGGGGTTTACATGTAAAACTAGTTGGGTTGACCTGTAGTTTATCGTTGGGTTGACCAGTGCTTTTTGGCTAGCTAACCTGAAAGAATATTTCATATCTCATTATTCCTATGGAGCTATAGGGAGTTCCAAATACTATTTGAAAGTTCTCATAATAGTATTTTCAACTATATATCTTATGTTACCATTTGAGTTAGGTGTTTAGGGAAAATTTACCTTCAAAGATAGGGTATCCAAACTAGGAATCAATAAAAAACTAGGTATCTAAACAATATTCATCTTGAAATATTTATATTGAACATTTATATATCCCATATTTTTTGAAATCAATGACCCTTTTTCATTGACGGTAACCCTTAGTCAATTATGCAATAATATTTTAGCACTCCCTAACCTTTAGTTGTGTATCTCTCTCGGTCTCCCACTAACTTTGAAATTATTAGTTTCCTCCTATCTTTCACATCAATAAAAACATAGTATTAAATAATCTCCCCCTTTTTCATTGATGGAAACCCTATAAATTTGAGTAATTCTACTGAATAAATCCCCCTATTTGTAATTTATCCCCCTCTAACGCCAATGGAAAAAGTTTACTCCCCATTTATATAACATCTTTAATTGCATCAACTTCTCCCCAATTGAAATCAATGGAAAAGGTCTACTCTCCCTTAGCTTACTATTTACTTTACTAATTATTTTAGGGGGATAGCATGACAAATTTTTCTTTTAAATTCATCAAGGACATATACATTACTTGAGGTCCTGTTTTCTTTTGCAAAATATATTCATGAACTAACTTTCCTCTTTTCCCATCCTCTATAATGAAATGGGATATAATTTCCTCAATCTCATAATTGACCTACCCTTAGAAGATTGTGTTTTAAACATTCAACATACAGGGAATTATAAGTTTTATTCTATCAATGATGAAGACTAATTGTGCACTTTCCATCTATCATTTTTTATGCATTATCTCCAAAGGTAACATTGCCTTGTTTTTATTCTTTTAGAGTAATTAATCTGCTCTGATTAGAATCTATCATGTGTCTTGAGCATCCACTATTAATAAACCATTTTCTTTCGTTGTGTTGAGCATTTAGATAAATTCCATATTCCTCTTGTTTTATTACTTTCTTTTACATACCTTTGTGCCCTATCCTATATGCTTGGTAATATCTTCATTCTTTCTTTTCTTAGGAAACCTTAATGTGATTCTTCTACAATTATAATCCTTGTGCTCACAATTATTGTACTTATAGCATTCAACATGATCCAAAAGGGGAGAAAATTAGTTGTATCTTATAAATCAACCTTCATTAGTTTTGTTTCTCACAAAACCATTCTTTGAGGTCTTATAAGATCCTCTATTTCTATTTCTCACATAGTCATTTCTTACATAAGCTCTATAATTTATTGCTTTATAACCAAAATTATTACAAGAAAATTAGTATCCAAATAAGAAATTTTGATACTAAGATGTTAAAGGCCTTCTTGGTGGAGCATCTCTTATGAATTCATTCTTGTTGATGTTGTGAGAAAAATCAAGTCATTGCTGGTCTTTATCCCCTTTCCTAGTGTTTCTTTCATTATTGAAGGAGCTATTGAAAACATCAACATACCTTTTGTGATTTTCTTAATTTCTCTTTTCTGGTGGATTTGTACTTAATTCCCTTTGAGGTCTTATGATTTTTCCTATAGCCAAGACACGTTTTGATGAATGGTAACCTATGGGAGCTGAGAATATCATTTAAGGTTTCATTACTCGCTCCAAACTTCAATCTTTGATTCAATTGAGAATTTTCTTTCTCTAGTTCCTTTCTCATGGAAATAACTTCTACTTCTAGATTTTCACAATATTCTTCCTTTTCTTTCAGCTAGCTTCTCACTACTTCTATCCTCTTTTCCTCTAGTTGTGTCTTCTAGGTGGAAACCATTGCTTCATCAAGATCATGATCCTTTTTCTTCTCATATTTATATAATAACCCCTAATTTTGTATATTTCCTTTGAGAGTATCTCTAGTTCTTCTATGGCACTAACAAGTTCCAGTTCGAGGTTTACTTCCCCATCAATACCCTCATTCTCTAAATCTCTTTTCTATTCTTTATTTTCTTCATCTTCTTTATCATCTTTCTTTGCATCAATGGCTATGAAAATAAGTTCTTATTTGTTAATATTAGATGCATATTCATCACTCCCTTTTGAGGGGCTACTACTTCTATAGGTTAAAAACATTTCTTCTTGGAATACTTTCCTATTTTGCATCTATAATACTTGCTTCTACTTTCTTGCACTTATTCATCATCAATGTCCTCACAATTTTCATAGTAGCAGAATTCCATATTCTACTACAATTAAAACATTTGAATGTTAAATTACCTTTGTATTTTCCATATCCTCTTTTCATATTTCTCACAAATTGTGCCTCTTCTGCATTTGATTCATTGCTAGAATAATCACTAACTTAGTTTTTTATGTCTTATTTGAACTTTAAAATATACTTCCTTAAAGCATACTTTCCTTTTTTTGTCCTCATTTCATATGGAGTGAGAATCCATGTAACTCATCAATCTTCATATTTTCCAAATCCTTGATTTCTATAGTAATTGATATCTTTGCATGATATATTAAGGGGAGATGTCACAACAACTTCTGTACAATCATTGATCCCTGAATTTTTTCACCAAATCCTCTAATAGTATTAACAATCTCATCCACACGAAGGAATTAGGCAATAATATTTTCTTCATTATTTAACTTCAAGTCCAAAACTATCTTCTATGGGCTTGAATATTTTCCCTCTTCACCTTGACATTTCCTTCATAATTATGTTGAATTTTGTCCAAAATGTCCTTTGTAGATTCACTATGCATTACTTTGTCAAAATCACATTCTAATAGACCACCCAAGATAGTATTCATGGCCTTTTCATTATTTACTCGAACCTTCTTACCATATTTATTAGATGGAGGTGTTTTTAGAGATTTATAATCATCCACTATAGATTTCTGAATGTCAAAACCAAGTGACATTATATAAGCCCTCATCCTTACCATACAAAAGGAATAATTTGTTTCATCGAATAATGGAGCTCTATATGTGAAATAATATTCATGACTAGCCATGGTCCTATTGAAGAAAGTGTAACTAGGTTCGGTCTTCATAAATGTAATTTTGATATTTCTATTTATACAAGAAATGAAATATTATTTTTGTTATTATATAAATGATTTTCTTGCTCATTGAAATAGGTCTAGCACATGTCAAAGTGCTATAGGAAAGTCAAAAGAGTCAAAAGAAATGTTGAAGACCCTTTAGGGCATGTTACACCATGTATATATTTGTATAAGAGTCAAATATATCCCTCCAAGAAAAGTCACAAGTCCTCTCCAAGAAACGAAATCACCAAAGAATAAATTCCGAAGAAGAAAATTCAAGTCGGCCTAAAGTCTCCTAGTCGGCCTCAAGTCGGCCTAAAGGAGGGACATACCTCTATATATAGAGGTTGTCCACTCCCCCAATGACAATAAATATACCTCTGAAATCAACAAATAATATAACCGAGAAAAGTATGAATGAAGTCGAGTTTAAGGAGCCTCTATTGCTATGAAGAAGAAGAGACCTAAATTGAAGTTTAGAGGGTTATTCTAGGGAAGAAATACAGTCACACGTGTGAGAAAAGGAGGATAGTCTGCAGTCACCATAGTAGCAAGATCGCAATCATATATATTTCATTGTTTGGTCTAGTAACTTAGGCCTATAAGGCCTCCTACTCAAGCGAAGAAGAGGGTCTCTCAAGCAAAGGAGAAAGGAGCCAAAATAATAAGGGAAACCTCCCACACATGAAAGAAACCAGGGTTGCAGTGATGTCATATGAAGTCTACAACTACACATCAAGAAGAATCTCGATTGGGTGAAGAGAAGGAAGGTATACTCATTGGTGAAGGCTCTCACTAAGGATCAAAGATTGGAGTCTCTTCTAGAGCTAGTATACCAAGGACTATCAACAGTTGAAAGAAGAAAAAAGTGCCAGAAGGAGGAGGATGAAGTGTCAGGAAATGAAGTGCAGGAAGGAGGAAGGACTTGACTTATGCTTGGAGGATATTCTTGTCAAGGGTCTAGGGTTTGGTATTGATCAATAGAATCTTCAATAAGAGAAATTTGCGAAAGGGTTTTCCTCTCTAAGAGAGAGAGGTTTTGCCCTGGCAAAGACCTGATATCTTTTGTTCTTGTTTCTTGTGTTTTGGTAGAAGTTTGATGAAGTACATACACACACAATAATAATAAGAGAAGAAGATGAAGCTAACAAGATAAATTGTAAAAGTGCTTCACAAATGTTTATCAAGTCTAGAAGAATACTACTATACATAATTTCCCTAGATTCTTCAACAGGTCCATATGAGATCTTCCTTCTAGTGGTTGGAATGCTTCTAAAAGAACCCAATATGATACTAATTGTTGGATTAAAAATTATATTGAGAGGGGGAGTGGGAGTGAATCAATATAAGACAATTTATTACTTATTTAAATATTCATTAATCATAACCAAAATTCTCACATCTAGAACACAATATATGAATGAAAGTTTCTTTATAATAGGTCTTTGCAGGAACTAAAATTCTAATACAAACTTTGTAGGAACCAACTTATTATTAGAAACTTTGTAGGATCCAACCTAAAAGAGACTCCAATCCTTGTTGTCACAATATTTGTAGGAAATAACCTATAGGATACACCAATCCCCTTTATTGCAAGTTTTATAGGGACCAACTTATAAAAGAGACCAATCCCCTATGTTGAAAGATTTTGTTAGGTCCATATAATAATAGTATATCCCCATTTTTTGTTATTTTTTTGCCCATGTGGCCCCCATATTGTTATTTTTGTGCCCCATAGAATCCACTATTTTTATTTTTGTGCCCTTACATTATTATTATTATGTAGGCTGTGAGTATATTGTGACCCCTTAGACTCCTATATATACAAAGGAGGCCTTGTCATTTTTATCATCCAAGAATTTTTCATTTATTTAATGTAAAGGAGGTTCCCCCCTCGAATATGATGATTTTTAAGTCATTGGTCTATCTTTTTTTGAGTTCGTTGCATAACATTTCATATCAGAGATTTGGATTCTAAGGTTTCGCTTCTTCAAACAAGCCATCTTGGAATTTTCTCTATAAAATGTTTTCTATGAGGTTTCGGAAGCTAAAATATTTACCACGTGGAGCCAAAATATCATTGAACTTCATGTAAAAATTTCAGAGCTTGGTTCGCTATATATTCGGAGATATGCTCTGAGGAGGTTAGTGTTTTTGCAGGCTCCAGAATTCTATCTAAAACTGATGGCCTAGGAAAAATCGTCGTAACTTTTGTTTCAGGAATATGATTTTAATTCTGTAAAAATTGGCTAAAATTGCATGGACTGTAGTGTTTTTTGTAGAAATTTCGGTCTTGAAGGATGAAACAATGACACATGGCATTCCATACAATTTCACTCTATTGAACCAGTCCATAATCAAGTCATTGTGGGAGATTTGAAATAACTCTTTCTTGAAGAATCCAATCATGATATGACTTGTCGGGTTGGAAAGAATATTCATATAGATATCACAAAATGAAATTTTAGAACTTGGAGATCCGAAATTATAGAGTTACAACCATGTCAAGGTCAAGCTCCTAAAAGCAAGAAAAAGGTGTGTATTTGTTTAAAAACACTGCATAACATTTGTTTGAAAAATCAGTTTGAAGTGATTCCAAGGGAATATTGAAGCATAGATATCAGTATTGGGTTCTAAAATTCCTCCTAAGAAAAATAACTCTACATCAATTAAGCCCTCAGAAATCTCTAATATGATGCATGAAGAGGAAGAATTGTTGCATGATATATCAAAATTATGCGATCAAGTGCAACAAATTTCGCTCTCACAAAGAGAAACCAAAGATCAACTAAAAGGTGACGTGGATGGTTTAAAAGAAAATATGAATTGTTTAAAATCATACGTGGAAGGTTTGAAGGGAGGTTTGACAAAGTTGTTGCAAGAAAGGCTTCCTAGTGGTGAGAAGGTAATCCATGAAAATCATGATGAGGACAAAAGGAATATGAATTACGATTTTAGGGACTCCAATGTGGGGTTAAAGAACTACCACATTCTAAATATAGATATGAGTAAGTTTGATGGGAAGGATCTAGTCACATGGATACTACAAATGGAACAATATTTTGATCTACAAGATGTGCAACCCTCACAAAAGGTACGTATTGCATATTTATATTTAGAACCCAATTAGTTTATATGGTATAGATGGATTTGTTCTCATAAACCACTTATCGTTTGGTGAACTTTTACGGAGGAAATGATATCACATTATGAAGATACAAAGAGTAACACCATCTTTAGCCAATTGATATATCACAAACAAAAGGGTTCAATGGCGGGGCACATTGAAGACTTCCAAAAAATTGAATATTAGGGTAACCATTATTCTATAGGAGCATAGGATTGATGTCTTCATAGTGACTTTAAAATATAACATCCAACACGAGGTTCACCTTTGGGAACCTGATTCATTAGAGAAGGACTTTAGGGTGGCAAAAAACGTTGAAAGAAAAATTAAGGCAACAAGGAAGTCTACCACTCATAAATATAAAGATGGAAGTGTTAGTCTTCCACAACCTACAAGGTTTACACCACAATAATTGAAGGAAAAAAGAGAAAGGGATGTGTTACAATTTTGATAGAAAATTCACTAAAGGTCATAAGTGTACTAAGAAGAAATAATTCTACACAGATCTCGAAGAGGAGGAAGGAAAGGGAAAAAAGCATCAAAAGGTGAGGATATACACCAGGAACCAACCGTAGAGAAATAATAAATTTATCTAACCATATCTTGTAATGCATTGGTAGGAATTACCACTCCTCAGACTCTTAATATAGAATGATATATCAAGAAGAGATAAGTAATAGTGTTGATTGATTCAGGTAGTACCCATAATTTTATTCATTGTAAGATAGCAAAGGAATTGAATTGCTTCCTATATCTAGCACCATAGTGTCAAGTGATGGTTGCAAATGGAGGAACTAGAAATTTCTTTGGAAAGTGCCATAATATCAAGATAACCATGGGGGAATATGTATTGAATATTTCAATGCTTTCCATTCCAATGGGTGATGTTGATGTTGTACTAGGATTCCAATGGTTATGATCTTTGGGGACGATAGCTTTCAATTTTCAAGAACTTTTCCTGATTTTTTTTGGGAAGGAAAGGAAGTTGAATTAAAGGGTATCATAGGGAAACCAGGAAATATAATCATCTCTAATGGAATCACAAAGCTTTTAAAGAAAGGGCGCAATTTGACAGTTATGCTCACTAGGGGTTCAAACATCGAAATAATCTATTTCTCCAGATCTCCAAAAAGTCTTGGATAATCATTATAAGGTGTTTGAGACTCCCAAAGGCCTCCCACCTATTCGTGATCATGATCATGCAATTCACTTTATTCCAGGAATTTTTTCTCCAAACATCAAGCCTTACATATATCCTTATGCCCAAAAGAGTGAAATTGAATGTATGATTGTAGAAATGTTAGAGGCTGGTATAATTCAACCTAGTCAAATTTCTTTCTCTACTCCATTAGTATTGGTGCACAAGAAGGATGGGTCATGGTGTATGTGCCTAGATTATAGGGATCTCAACAAGCTCACTATGAAAGATAAATTTCCCATTCCTGTCATTCATGAAATTTTGGATGAATTACATGGAGCTATTTACTTCACCAAGTTGGATCTTCGTTTAGGATATCATCAAATTAGAATGAAGACTAAAGACAATCTAGAAAAAACATTCATAACTCATGAGGGTCATTATGAGTTTTTGTTCATGCCTTTTGGCCTTACTAATACACCTTCCACATTTCAAGGTTTGATGAATTCCATTTTCAAACTCTTCATTAGAAAATTTGCGTTAGCATTTTTTGATGATATACTAATCTATAGCAAGTCTTGGAAGGATCATGTTTAACATGTCAACAAGGTGCTCAAACTATTGGAGGAGAAACAATTATATGCAAAAACCTCCAAATGTTTCTTTGAAGTATAGGAGGTCGAGTATTTGGGTCATATTGTATCTCATGAGGGTGTTAAGGTAGACCCTAAAAAAATTAAAGCCATTAAGGAATGGAAAATCCTCACAAAAATAAAGCATCTTCGAGGATTTCTCAGGTTGATAGGGTATTATTGCAAGTTTGATAAGAATTATGGGAGAATAGCGGCAACTTTAACATCATTACTTAACAAAGATGAATTTTCTTGGACACCATAAGAAATCAGGGCCTTTGAACATATTAAAGAGGCAATGTGCCAAGCACTGGTCTTAGCTACACCAGACTTCACAAAAAAAATTATTGTGGAATGTGATGCTTCAAGAAATGGAATTGGTGTTGTTTTAATACAAGAAGGAAGACCCATTTATTTTGAAATTCGTCCAATCAAAGGAAAGTATTTACATAAACCTATTTATGAGAAGGAAATGTTGGAAATACTACATGCACTAAAGAAATGGTGACCTTACCTAATGGGAAGACACTTCAAGGTAAAAACAGATCATGATAGTCTTAAATAATTTTTGGAACAAAGATTATCTTCAGAAGAGAAGCAAAAATGGGTGAAAAATATGTTGGGTTATGACTTTGAAATCATCTACAAAAAAGGGAAGAAAAATGTTGTTGCAGATGCACTCTCAAGAAAGGATACGAATGTGGAAGAATTTATTTATGCCATTTCTATTATCCAACCTAAGTGGATAACCGAAGCAAGGGATGAATGGAAGAATGATGAAGAGGTGTGGTAACCCATTCAAAAGGAAACAAGATCCTAGTACATCTGATAGATTTATCTAGAAAAATGATTCATTATAGTACAAATATCACTTATATCTTTGTAAGAATTCCCAACTCAAACAAAATATTCTTTTGGAATTGCATACCTCTCCCTTAGGAGGGTTCTCAAGATTTTTAAAACATACCATAGGGTCAAGAAGGAACTTTTTTGGGATGGCCTTAAACCTAATATTCAGAAGTTTGTGGCAAAATGTTTGGTTTGCCAAAAAATAAAGTTGATACAATTAAGACCCCAGGTTTGTTACAACATTTATCCATTCCAAGTTAGCGTTGGGAGAAGGTCTCAATGGATTTTACCACAGGTTTACCCAAGTTCGAAGGAAAGGGTATCATCATGGAGGTAGTTGATAGACTTCCCAAGTATGCACACTTTTGTGCATTATCTCATCCTTTTAAATCTAGTACAGTTTCTACTTCATTTATGGAAACAATTCAAAAGCTTCATGGATATCCAAAGATTATAGAAAGTGAAAGAGATCCCATTTTCACTGGAAATTTTTGGACAGAATTATTTTCTTGTCTTGGTACTCAATTATCTCATAACTCATCTTATCATCCTCAATTTGATGGGAAACCTGAGATAGTGAACAAGTGTTTGGAAGGATAGCTTCGTTGCTTTGTATCTGATAAACACATGCAATGGGTCAAGTGGTTACCTCTAGTTGAATGGTGGTATAGCACTTCCTTCCATACTACAACAAAATTGACCCCATTTATGGCACTTTGTAAATATCATCCACCATCCATCACATCATCTTTAATAGAAAATAATAAGGTTCAAGTAGTGGAAGATCACATTGAACAACAATAACCAGTTCTCCTACTCTTAGAGGATAACCTCACTCTAGCGCAGAATCGAATGAAACAAGAGGCATATCAACATCACAGCGAAAGAAGTTTTGACATAGGTGAGTAGGTAATTTTACGACTACAACCATACAAATAAATGTCTCTCAAGAAAGCTAAGAAGGATAATAAATTATCACCCAAGTACTACGGTCCTTACAAGTTATTGCAAAAGAATTATACTATGACATACAAATTGGAGTTGCCTACATCATCCCGAGTACACCCAATTTTCCATGTTTCAAGCTTAAAGAAGGTTATCAATGAAAAGCTTCAAGTTCAAACAATGTTACTAGAACTTGGTGAAGAAGTAAAAATCATATTTGAGCATGAAGTAGTCACGGAAACAAGAACCTGACTACTATGGAATCGATCAATTTTAGAGTATCTCATTAAGTGGAATAACTTATCTGCTGAAGATTCCATATGGGAGGATGAGAATTTTATAAAAGAGCATCTAGAACTACTCAAGAGCGTTGAGGACAACACTTTTTTGAAGGAGAGGAGCATGTTAGGTCCTTATAATACTAGTGTATCCCCACTTATTTTTATTGTTGTTCCCATGTAGCCCCCATATTGTTATTGTTGAGCCCCATAGAAGCCCACTAATTTTATTGTTGTACCCTTACATTATTATTGTTATGTAGCCTCTGATTATATTGTGACCCCTTAGATTCCTATATATGTAAAGGAGGTCTTGTCATTTGTATCATCCAATCATTGTTCATTTATGTAATGTAAAGGAGGTTTCCCTTTCGAAGAGGATAATTTTTAAGCAATTGATCTATCTTTTTTTGATCTGGTTGCATAACATTTATAGGACCAACCTACATGAGACACCAATCCCCTCTACTAAAATATTTCTAGGAAACATCCTATAGGAAACAAAATCTCCTCTATTGCAATAGGAACCAACCTACTTACTAGGTCTTATGTCGACTTCTTCATTCACTAGATCTATTACATTATTCTTCCTTCACCAAATCTACTTGTTACTTCTACCTTCACTAGTTCTTCTCATTGCGTCTCTATTCACTAGGTCTACTTATCCCAAAAATTGGTGTTTTTGTCCTCTTCCCAAGAAAAAATATGTACAACATGCCAAGTATTAATTCTACAAATATAATTTTGAAATTCTTATCAAAAGAACTTTGGTATGAATCCTTAGATTTATAATTTTTTCACAATGTGGAAAGTACCAAAAAGAAAGTTACAACAAAAATGTCATTCTGACTTGTTTGAAACTAATTTCAAGATTATTCAATGACCCTAAACTCCATAGGGTATATCTATGAAATTATAGCAAACCAAAGTTTACAATTTCTCACATAGGTACCTATAAATCTCATCTCAATATCCTCAATATTTCATAGTATGAAACATCTCAGAAAAATGTTATATAGAAAATGTCAAGCTAACCTATTTGAAGTGAATTTCAGGTGTATTTAGGAACCCTGACTTGTGAAGATGATATCTTTGAAATTAAAGTGAACCAAATTATGAAATTTCGATAAAAGGTATGAAAATATATCCCCTCTATCTACCCCAAGTTTCATATTCTGAAACATCCTATAAGAAAAGTTATAGTGAAAATTCCAAGATGACCTATTTGAAACAAATTTTGGGAGCACTCAAGAACCCTAACTTATTTAGATCATATCTTCAAGATTACAACGAACGAAATTGAAATATATATCACAATTACATGAAGATAGACTCCTCTATATCCTTGCCACATTTCATAGCTTGAAACATCATAGAAGAAAATTTATAGAGAAATTTCATGCATGGAAAAGTGGCAGAAATAATGTAAAGGATACCCAAAGAGAGTTGAAAATTCGAAAGGAGTTAAGATAATTTGATGCAGGAACATCCTACCTCCAAAATAAAATATTTGACTAGACCTAAGGGTTTTCACTTACCAAGGGATTTGGTTCCCTAATTGAAGTTTAATTGTTTGATTTTTTGAAATTCTTATGCTTCTAAGGAACCTATAATGTGTATATGAGTGGATTGTATTAATTAAATAATTGTAATCACATCTTATTCTAAGAAGAGATATCAAGATTATGTAAAGGTTAGAGATATTTTAGAATAGGTTAGATCTATTATGAGATTTTTGGATCTAGAGGATTCTTAAGGATTGTTAGTTGAGTAAACTATGGATATGAACTAATTCTATTCATGAATCCTATGTATAAGTTTGTAAACCTAAATGGAACAATAAGTTAGAGGAGAGAGAGTTGAGAATATTAAATTGTGGGGCCCAAATATGGTCACGAGGCAAAGGGAGGCCAACATATGAAATCAGGCACAGTCCTCTTGAATGTAGTTATTATGTACAATTGTGGAATACTAATTAACATAGGAATAAACATCCTAATTCAAGTGTTTTGAATTCTACTGGTGTAGTCTCAAGCCTTTGTTATAACATGCAATTGCATCTTTGTGAATTATATTCAATGTGAGTGTGATGCAAGTGTAGTCAATAATAGGAGGGGAAATTATTTTAGACAAGTAGCATAGCAGTATAATTAACGTAGCAGAGGCCAAAATTTTTGAATAAGTTCAATGGAGACAATTGATTGTTTATCAAGTGGTGTGATTAAAAATCTAAAATAAATAGAGAAGGATCAAGGAAGGGCGCAAGTGTATTATAAGAAATTTTTGTAGAGGTGTTTAAGTTAGGATCGAAGCCTGCAACAGAACCCTGTCTCAAGATACAGTGTAGAAGATCGAAGACTTAATATTTTTTCTTTAAAAAGTACCAGGAGTCCATTAAGTGGCAAGTTTGACAATTGTTGGAGTTTATTCCCATCTCAACCTTCGTGGAGATCTTCTAGTCAGGGTCGACCACCAATCAACCATAGTTAAAGTTCAAGTTGAAGTTGAACCCCTACTGGATTCAACGTAATCGAGTTACAGAGGAGCCCGAACCTTGACCTCACAGCGGGACCTGACCTCCAACCTTCCAACTAATTTGATAGCCAACCTCTCGACTAGTCGAATTAGGTGATCTATTGACCAATTCTATTGTTGATCCTCACTCGGAGTGGGGCCCCATGCAGTCAAGCCTATGGACTATTGTGGTGAGTGAAAATTTCAAGGTTCATTCTTGACCTAACAAAAAGAAAAAAAATAATAATGATAGTCGATCTGCACAGGGAATAGGGGCATGGTTCTTATGTATTGAAGTTTCTATAGTGTAAACTATTATAGGATCAATAAATAAGGAGGTCTATATTTTTTAATTCTTTGTATGATACATGAAACCACCGAAACTAACTTGCAAGGTGAATTTTGTGTATGTTTAGGAATTGCTTTTTTTGCATATGTTTTTGGTATAATATTTTTTTTAAAGGATATTTGAGGTTGAACCACCTGCCCAGCTATGAATTAAATGGATATGGATGTTTTATGGCATCATTTTTGGTATCAAAGTAGGACCATCTCGTCGTTTGAATAATACAGGAACTATCACAACAAGATTGAGCCTAAATAGCACTGTTGAGATTGAATGAATTACTTTTGAAGATTCAAAGTGTTGAAATATGTAACTAGGTTCGGTATTCATAAATTTATTTGAAATGTACTTATCAAAATAATGTAGAAAATATTTTTATTATTATTATTATTATGACTTATTAAAGCATGGGTTTCATTCTAGGGCAATCTTGTTTTAGGTCAAAGTCCCCATTGAGGACTTCTAGGATTTATTCTAAGTCAATAGAGTCATTGTACATTTAAAGAGACCCTTCTTTGGCTTTTGAATCATGTGAAGATAATTATTTTTTAGTTAATAATGAATTATGTCACCTCCAAACCAAGTTGGCCTCAAGAAGGGTAATTTTACCTCACTGGAAGGCTATATATACAAGGCAGTTTGAATTCATTTGTAGCAATTCATTCTCTCTCATATAGTTTCATATCCTGAAGCTGGAAGATGGGAAGTGTAAAGTTGAAAAGAGCTAGAAGGAGGCTACAAAGGAGTGTGAGTTTTTGGGAGGAATATAGAAGCCACCAAGATCAAAATTTTGGGCCATCTCTCTCTCACTTTTGAGGTGCATCACAGGAGATCAAAGTTTTTCTTTGTCTAGTCGAACTACTGTTGTTTCACTACTACTAGGTTGAAGTTGCTACTGCATGTTGATGCTTCTAGGTCAAAGTTATTGTTGAAGAGTTATCATCTGCAAGAAGTATTGAAGGTTGACTTGGTGTGGGGGAAGTATTTTTCTAGGTCAAGAGTCTTGAATTATCACGAAAAATTATTGAAGGAAGAATTGTTGACACGGTTTTCCCCTAGATAAGGGTTTTTCCCGTCTGCCTACATTTGTTTTCCTTGTGCTATGGTTTTGGTAATTTATTGATGAACTAAAATATAAAATAATAACATAAAGATAAAATAATCACAAGTAATTATTTATATAAGAAAATATTTTTTAATTTTTAATTTTCTAACATGGTTTTAGAGCTAAGATGAAGAAGGAAAAAGGAAGTCTTGAGAATCTACTAGAAGGAGTCTAAAGGATTGATCAAGGGATCATATAAGGAGATCTTATAAGGGAAGAAGATCACTATATTCAAGGAAAATGTCAAACATAATAAAGAGTGAGAACAAACTGGAATGAGCATCAAATTACAGGGCATGGAAGATGAGAATTGACCTCATTCTTGAAAAGAATAAGGTCTTGGATTTGGTCAAAGGAAAGGTGAATAAACCTACCGAAGAATCCATTGATGCAGACAAAGTGATATTTAGAGAGTCATAAATATTGACTACGGCACTGCTAGTAGAAAGCATAAAGTACAATCTTGTTCCATACATTTCCAATATAGACCGTGCTCAAGAAATGTATGAAGCCTTATCAAAATTCTTCACTATCAAGAACATCAATCAAGTAGCAAGTTTGAAGAATGAATTAAGGACTACAGAAATGATGAAGGATTATATTGTGGCTTCCTTCTTTGTAAGGATATCCATAATTAGAGATGAACTTTAATCCATAGATGAAATTGTACCAGAAAAGGAGCTAGTAGTCACTGAATTATTGGGATTGCCACCTACTTGGAGTTCTTTTGTTTCAGGTCTCAACAGTTGGAAAGAAGCTCCTACCTTTGAGAAGTTATGGAATTCTTGTACCCAAGAAGAAATGGTAATCTCATTCTTATCCAACAATGAAGAAGAAAAGGTTTCAAATGCAGACTTCTGCTTCTCACGAGAAAGGAAACCCTAGGAAGTCAAGAGGGCCAAGAAGGAAGGTTGATATGTCCAAGATAAAATGATACCAATGTCACAAAATGGGTCACTATAAAAGTGATTTTCCTGACAACCCAAATAATAAGAAAATAATTTGATACCAAGCCAATGTTGTTGAATAAGGATATTCAAAGAAGAATAATCTTGAAGAACTACATATAAGGGACTTACACTACTAATTCCTTTGATCTAAGCTTTAGTTATTTTATTTTTTGATTTTTAGTATTAATAGTTTTAACATATTTTGGTAATACATTTTTTATTTTTTCTTAATGTTATAGGTATCCATTAAGTTGGGAAGGAGCCCTCATCAACCTCCAAAGATAAGTATCTTATTGCCCTTTTCATTTTTTGTCCTTACTTATATAGTTTTGCTTACATTAAATACTAATCACATTTCTATTCATATTTTCCTTGTTTATGAAAAACATGTTGAAGACTCAAGGAAGAAGACCTCACAAGACAAAGCATTGGAGTTGCAATGTTTGTTAAGAAATAAGAGGCATGCTTTGAACTACAAGTTTTTTCTATCTTCATATTCATTCTTGATAAACTATTACTAACATCATTATGCTTATCCATATTGATTCTTAAATATTCTTGATTGGGTAACTCATCATTAGATAAATCTACCTTCCTCATATTTGTTATTACTATTGTGGAACCCTAAAAAGGTTCTTTGTGAAAAACCCTAACTTAATGGTATGTCGATGATAATGTGTGGAACCCTAGCCTACTTAGTTATTGTGGAAGTCAAAAGAAAATTTAGAATGCTCTGATAATGTCATGTTTGGGGTTTTGGTATGGGTATGGAAACCCTAACTTGTTAGGGTTGAATGGTAATGTCTAAAATCATGAACCTTTGAAGTATTGGTAATTTAGGGTTTGTTATGTTTTGTATTGAAACCCTAGATCAATAGGCTTTGGTAGGGTGTATAATCAAGAGCCTTATAATGTCCTAGAAATGAAATCCTTGTCATGTGTTTGTTTGTCTGATCAAACCCTATTCTAATCAAGTTTTTTATATGTCTAACTTTTATTGAAAAATGTGTCTTTGGGTTTGACTAACACATATTATGATATGCTTGTACATGATGATGGAATCCTAGATATATGAGTTGAACTAATCATTGATGGTCATGAGTCCTAGGGTTTGCAACTAATCCCTAGTCGAAGTTTGATTCTCTAGGATGATAGTATTTATGAATTCTAGGGTTTCGTAACTAAACCTTAGTAGAAGTTAAAATATCTGATATATGATGATATTGTAATAATATGGGATTTATGAAAAATTGTATTGTGGTTATTGAGAATTAGTAAAATCTAGGGTTTACAATAAACCCTAGTGGAAGCTAGTCATGTTGTTACTTTGAATTGAGTTGTGATTGGTTTTGATTGTTGAATCTCATGTATGAAATATAGGATTTGTATGAAATCCTTGTAGGAAGTATAACATATGAATTCTGAAAGTTTTTAGATGCATTTTTATACTAGTCTCTAAGGTTTTTGGTATGTTATAAAATAATTTGTCATATCTCTGAAATAAATATTGAATCCCTAGATATAATGAGATTGATATCTTGAGTTGTTGATGTGATTTAGGGTTTGTAACAAAACCTGGGCAAAAAGTTGAAGTATAGAAGTAAAGTTTCTTACTAATTATGTTTATAAAGTCCAATGCTTCCATTATTCTATGATTTTGATGAGGTTAACTTCAGCTTTCTATAGATTTGGTTGTACTTGCTATCTAAGTTGTGCAAGTAGATAATCTTCAAGATGGTGAAGATTGTCGTAAAGTAAAGTTGATATGATAAGCATGATGAAGCTATAATGGTCATGATAACTCTAATGAGAAGGATGGAAGCCATAAAATATTCTTTGATGTCGTAGATAATAATTTGAGCTCCTTAAGTTAAGAGGGAGCTTGGATGAAAGGAATCTCCAAAAAGTTAATGAGAATGTATTTTGAGGAGCTAATGAGATAAGTAAAGCAAGATCTATTTATAGAATATGTTGTTGAATGTGCAGTAGGAAAGGAAGATGTGTGTTTTAGGAATCTTATGTCAATATTCATTTAAAACTCCTTAGACTGTGATAAATTGAGAAGCAACATCAAGTTGTCTGAATTTTTTATCTAAAGATGATATGAGGTTGTCATTGATGTCAACCCAAGCAACACCAGGGGCTACCCTGATCTTGCAAGGGAATTTTGACTTGAAAAATTAATCTATTTTGAGTCAAGAATATCCTAGATAGATTCTACTCGTCGAGATGTTTCTGTTGATATATGGCACACCAAGTAATTCTTCACGGTTTGAGAGATATTCATGTTTGAAGTTAGTAACCCCAATTAGTGCGCTAAAACCATATGGGGTTGTGGCATGGCACTCATAATTGGTTTTGGTCATTGAATGTTCAATAATTAATATTTTTTAAGCTCCTAAAATCCCTCCAACATTCTCTATAGAAGCCCCTCTCAACTCTATAAAAATAAATCTCATATATCCTCCAAGTTTAGTGATCGTGGCATTTTCGCTATAACTTCATTTCTGCGAATTCTTAGATTCTGAAATTAAAATCCATTTGATTTGAAATCCTAATGAACGTCGTGACCAAATTTCAAACTTTGGTTCACTATATTTTTGGAGATATGATCTGTGGAAGTTAGGGTTTTTGCAGGCTGGCGAATATCATCTCAAAGAAATGACCTTGGGAAAATCGTCATAACTCTCTCTCAGAGAAGAGGATTGGAATTCTATAAAATGTGATAGACAGTGCACAAACTATAGTTTTTTGTATCAATTTCAGAACCGAAGGAGGAAACAGGGACACGTGGTATGTCGTACATGTTTGCTCTTCCGAACTAGTCCATAATTGGGTCATTGTGAGAGATTGGGCATAAATTTGTGTTGAAGAGTCCAAATCGGGTCAGACCTGTGGCATTGGAAAGAAGACTCATAGGGCTTATACAGAACCGAAGATCACATGTTGGGGATCTAAAATCGCAGAGATACATCAGGTTAAATATCATGCTCCTAGAAGGCAAGAAAAACCAGATCAAGTGTTATCCAGGGGTGCAAAGGACCAGACTTTCTAGGGCAGCAAAGAGCAAGGTGCAGCAAAATGATGCCGCAAAGGTAAGCTATAGGTATGTATCTTCTATATATGCATGTTGATCTCTTAATTACATTAGTTTATTTGTATTCTAATTTCTTGTTTTTGCTTACCACTGACATATGTTCTGCAGGATGAGGTAAGTTTTCCTATTATCATGTCATGGGTATTTCTTTGAAGACTTTTTGCAGGTATTATATATTCATCAAGAGAAGGCTCAATGCATAATCTAATGTTTTGAAGAGTGAGAAAGGGTATCATGACAAGAGCAGCAATCAAGGTGCAAAACAACAACAAGAAGTTCACCACATGAAGTCTTCAAGTGGGAAGCACTGCATACAATCATTGTAAAAGTATCATTGTACAGATTCATTGTAAAAGCATCATTGTAAAAGTTGTACAAGTGTCTATCTTCCAAGAGTTGAAGAGGTAGTGTCAGGAGGTCTAGGATCATCATTAGGTAGTTGTGTCATAGTTGGGGTTATGGTCTAGTGTGTATTCTTCTTCTACATCATTCTATATCATTCTAAAGTGGACCATTTTCCCTGGTACGGGAGTCCATTCTTATTTTATTCTTCTATAGGGTGGTAGGTTGGTGCTAAGCTGGTGCATGAAGTCAGCAATGGGTTCAAGCCTATGAAAACTTCAGGGTGGTAGGGTAATGCTAGGGTGAGTTGTAGCTCATTGGGTGTTGGGGCATCCGTTCAATTGACTACTGAAGAATCTCGGGCATTGGAGCGTCCATCCAGTGGGAGATGGAGAAGAATGCTTTTCTAGATTCTAGGAAGTTGGAGCTTTCTTTTCAATTGGAGTTGAAGATTAAAGAATTATTAGAAAATCATTCGGTGGTTTTGACCCGGAGGGGGTTTTCCACCTAAATTTTGTGTGCTTCCTGTGTTCTTGTACTCACTGTTGTTACTGCATAAACGTTAATGATAATTGAAGATTAACTAATGCTCTGAAAAGATTTAAAAGTGATAATTTCTCAGGAATACTGATTCACCCACCCCCCCCCCCAGTATTTTCCAACAATTGGTATGAGAGCTTGGTTCCTTCAATAGTAGTTTAAAACCTGGAAGGAGATCATGGAGCATACCAAGAATTTGTACCTCTATTTAGTGAAAATAATTATGCACTCTGGAAAGGAATAATGGAGGTCTATCTCTTGGCACAAGGTTATGAAGTATGGGACAATGTTCAAAATGGCTCTACAACAACCACGAATGAACAAGGTAAGAAGAATTTGGTAAATGATGCAAAAGCAATGAATATTGTTATCAATGGACTTATTGAATCTGCTTATCATCAAGTGTTGGGTTGTAAAACCGCCAAAAATGTATGGGACAATATTAAGAATATATATGTAGGTGACTCAAATGTCAAAGAAGCAAAGCTTCAAATATATAGAGAAAAAATTGAGCAACTCAGAAGGAAAGAAGATGACAACATTGTTGCATACTTCCAACACGTTGATGAAATAACCAACACTCTGGAAGGATTGGGAGATCCTGTTGATGAGAATACTATTATATGAAAGATTCCTAAAACGTTACCATGAATATTCGACAGAAAGGTATCGGTCTTAGAATACTATGCAAATATGGACAAACTCAGCAAAGAGGAATTACATGGATTTCTCATAGCATATGAAATGAGACTTGATGAAGGAGAGGGTACTTCGCATCTAGAAATTGTGTTCGCTGCATCTAAGAAAACCAATAAGGACAAAAAACCTTAAAAGCAAATATTTGCACCTACACCTGCAAGTGTGAAGAAAAGGAAGATGATGAAGAAGGTTTTTCAGATGGAGAATATGCTTACTTTACGAGAAAAATAAAACATGGTAAGGGAAAATTCAATGGTAAACTTCCATTGATATGTTTCGGTTGTGGCGAGGTTGGGCATTTCACAGCAAAATGTCTAAACAAAAGTGATGGAAACTCAAAAGGAAAGAAAGGCTTTAATAAATTCAACAATAAAGGCAAGAAGAAAGGATTCAAAAGGAACTTTCTCTCTAAAGAGGATAGCTCATCATCCGATGAAGATAGTGACAGTGAAGAAGAAGCCAATGAGAGACTATTGTTTATGGCCAAGCACAATAAACAAGAGGTATCAAACAATGAAGAAGAAGGGTTGACCATAGAAAAATTTTCTAAGGAGGCAATCATGCTTATAAAAGAGCTCAAGGCTGAGAAGATCCATTCCAACACTCTTGAAGAACAAGTTCAAGGTCTCAAAATTTAAGTTGAATAACACAAATGTGTTGAAGAGTCACTTCAAAAGAAGTTGGAAGAAAGAAAACGAGAAAGGGAAACATTAGAAGCTGAAGTAGTCTTGCTGTGTAAGGAAGTGAAGAAGGGAAAAATTGTCCAAAACTATGCCAACAGCTCAATGGCATTGGAAGAACTCATCAACAATCAACGATCTTACAACGACGGAACTGGCCTCAGTTACAAAGAAGAAGAAGTAGGACCTTCTATAACAAAATACAATGAACCTATGAGATCTGACAGGCATGTAGACTTCATTGGACAAGATTCACAAGAACAACCTTGGAAGACAATTCCCCGATGAAGATTTCCATCCAGGTACCAACATATTTTTCATGGCTATTGTTATTCATGTGGAAAATTTGGTCATAAAGCTGTAGAATGTCGCACGTACCCTAGGAACCAATACAATTCCAGGAGATCTATCAAATATGAACCTCTAGGGCTCAACGAAACATCAATATATTTGAACATTTAAGAATTAATATTGAATGTTACAAATGTTGAAACTTTGGACACATAGCTAGAGACTGTAGACTTCAAAATCCTCCAGAATAATCTTCGAACTCATAGAACAAACGAACATGGAACAAGAAGAACACTAAAAATTGTGCTCTCGCTCTCAAGGCTAAAAACAACAAAGATGTGTGGTATGTTGATAGTGGTTGCTCAACGCATATGACTGGAGATAAAAAGAAATTTGTATCTTTGAAAGAGAAGAAGGATGGAACCATGTCCTTTGGAAATGATGGATCTTCAAATATTATAGGCTCAGGTACCATCAATCTTGGAAGCAAAGATGCTCTATCCAACAATGTTATATTGGTTGAAAACATGAATCACAATCTTCTCAATGTTGGACAAATGTGAGATCAAGGACACACGATGCTATTCAACTCCACAATATGTGAAATCAGGAAAGGCAGGTATAGTAAAATTGTGGCTACAACAAGTTGAGCTCCAAATGACATATATGTTTTGGATGAAGCAACTAAATCATGTCTACTAGCTAAAGAAGATGAAAGTTGGTTATGGCACAAACAAATGGGTCACATAAACTTTTACAATCTTGTCAGGATAAGCAAAAAGTAATTAGTACGAGAAATTCCGAAAATATCAAAACCTTCCAACACACTATGTGAGGCCTGTCGACACGGCAAGCAGACAAAATGCGGATTTAAAATAAAAGAACACTTTGCATCACATCCATTGGAATTGATACATACTAATATATGTGGTCCTATGGGAACAAAAGGCTTAGATGGAGAATTATATTTCATGTTAATGATAGATGACTATACTAGGATGACAGCCGTCAATTTCATAAAGAAAAAATCTAAATAAATTGAGTTCTTTAAGATCTACAAGGAGTTGGTCGAAAATGAAAATGATTTAAAAATAAAGTGTCTAAGTTCAGATAATGGCGGAGAATTCACTTCCACATTATTTCAGTAATATTGTGACGAAAATGGAATAAAAAGACAATTTTCAACAGCATGAACACCTCAGCAAAATGGAGTTGCTAAAAGAAAGAAAAAAATCGTACAGGGAAAATTGGTAGAACAATGCTAAAGGACTCAAAATTGGATGAAAAATTCTGGGTTCAAGCAATTGATACGGCAGTCTTCATTATCAATAGAATTCTTCTCATAAATAATTGCAATAAGACCCCATATGAATTATGGAAAGGAAAACCGGCTAATGTAAAATATTTCAGAATCTTCGGAAGCAAATGTTATATCAAAAGAGAAGATCAAAATTTAGGTAAGTTTGAATCATGTTATGATGAAGGTATCTTTTTTGGTTACTCACACAAAAGAAAGGCCTATAAATGCTATAATCTAAGATGAAAACAGATAGTGGAGAGCATAAATGTTACATTTGACGAAGATAGTGTTCTAACGAATAATGATGAGGATCTAGAATCTTTGAAACTTGAGACAGAGGCCGGAAAAGGTATATAGAAAATTCTAGAACAAGAAGCAACTGTCAACTAGGAAGAAGTAAATAATGAGCAACAAGATATACAGGAACAAAAACAAGAAGCTCCTCCAAAGAGAACAAAAGAATGGATTCAAAAGAACCATCCATAAAATCAAATCATTGGTGATATAAATGAAGGAATTGGAACAAGAAAAGGTTGATAGATTCGTTCATCACAACAAGCTCACATTGATTTTCTAGCAACCTTTGAGCCTAGTAGTTTTGAGGAAGCCAACCAGAATGAACATTGGGTAGTAGTTATGAATGAAGAATTGGATCAAATCGAGAAGAATAACACCTAGGAAATAGTTGCACGACCAAAAGATAAAAATGTCATTGGGACTAAATGGGTGTTTAGGAAAAAATTGAATGAAGATGGACAGGTTACCAGAAACAAAGCAAGATTGGTTTGCAAAGGCTATGCACAAGTGGAAGGAATTGATTTCAACGAAACATTTTCACCAGTTGCCAGAATGGAAGCCATCCGAATGTTTCTTGCCTATGCATGATCAAGAAAAATAAAAGTCTACCAAATGGATGTTAAGTCAACATTTCTGAATGGAGAATTAGAAGAAGATGTTTACATCGAACAACCTAAAGGTTTTCTACTATCAGAAAAAGAAGTCTATGTTTGCAGGTTAAAGAAGGCTTTGTATGGTCTCAAGAAGGATCCTAGAGCATGGTATGCTCGTCTTGACAGATATCTACATCAACAAGGGTTCAAGAAAGGTATTGTTGATAACTATCTTTATGTACAAATAGATAAGGATAATTTAACAATCGTTGAGATATATGTGGATGATATAATCTTTGGTAGCAATGATGATCAATTAAGTAAGAAATTTGCTACAAAGATGAAAAGTGAATTCGAGATGTCTTTACTTTGTGAGTTGACATACTTCTTAGGGCTTCAAATACCTCAGCAAGAGAAAGGAATATTTATATGCCAAGCCAAGTACATCAAGGAAATGCTCAAGAAATTCAAAATGGAAGATTTCAAACCTATCCTTACTCTGATGGTAACAGGTTTCAAATTGAGCATAGACGACTCATCTAAGGATGTGGATCAAAGGTTGTACATATCTATGATTGGTAGTCTTCTATATGTAATAGCCTCCCGACCAGATGTTATGCAAGCAGTTGGACAAGTAGAAAAATTCCAAGCAGCACCAAAAGAATCACATATTATTGTTGTCAAAAGAATTATTCGATATCTAAAGGGCACAATAGAATATGGCTTGTGGTATCCCAAGGGCAACAATCTCATTATTCAAGCCTTCACAGACGCGGATTGGGCAGGAAGCATTGATGATCGTAAGAGTACTAGTGGAGTAGCATTCCATCTAGGTGGTTGTCTCATATCATGGTTGAGAAAAAAGCAAACCTCAATCTCCTTATCTACAGAGGAAGCATAATACATTACAGTGGCAGCTTGTTGTACTCAAGTCCTTTAGATGAAACAAACTTTGCAAGATCTTCAAGTACAATTCAATGAGCCTATTCCCATCTTCTGTGATAACACTAGTGCCATCAGCATCTCTAAGAATCCTATCATGCATTCAAAAAAAAATGCATTTCGATAAAATATCATTTTGTTAGAGAAAAAGTCACTGAAAAAATATCAAACTTGAATATTTTGGTACAAAAGAACAAATCACTGATATCTTCACTAAAGCTTTACCTCGTGAAGCAATTGAATATCTTCGCCAGAAGCTTGGGATTCTCCCAAGTTCTCACTAGATTTTCCTTATTCAAAAAATAAAGGGGGAGTGGAAGTGTGTACAGGTCTATAGGATGGTTGTGTGGCAGGGGGAGTTACCCTTTGCAATTGATGTCAAAGGGGGAGAGAACCAGGAGAGTACCAAGAGTATTGACTTTGTATTGGTGACAAGTGGCATACTTGTTAACATATATGGGAAAGGATTGTTGCAACTCACAAGTGGACAAGGAGAGTCCATAGAAGAATGAAGTGAGAATGACTATTGTAGTCATGTCGAGGGTTTAGATAGAAGTCACAATTATATGGAAAATAATTCCAAAGTAGTTGACATGATAAAGATGATTGATGAAGAATTTGACAAGGAAATGACTGAGTTAAGAGAAGAACACAATAACATGGAATTGTTGCTATAGAAATATGAGGAGAACCATAGATGTGGCTTGAAAATGAAGAAGAACAAGGTGAAATAGAATATGTTGCAAGTGAAGATGAATCACAATTTGTGTGCTATATTGATGAAAGAACTCAAAGTAGCTG
Source organism: Pinus tabuliformis (assembly GCA_031772625.1). Lineage (NCBI taxonomy): Eukaryota > Viridiplantae > Streptophyta > Pinopsida > Pinales > Pinaceae > Pinus > Pinus tabuliformis. The sequence continues at coordinate 1,302,204,429 of CM062820.1, forward strand.
AGTATAAGGTGGAAATATGCTATTGTGAACCATAGGAAGGGACATTCTTAGAGAGAATGATATTGATGAAGACGCTGAAAATAGACTTGTTGAAGGTCTCATAAATTGTTTGGAAGATCAACATAAATATTTGATGGCAGAACCATTTGTTGAGGCTAAAAATCCTAATGATTTTAAATCTAATAATTGGTGTATGGATGAAGGATTTGTTGCAATTGAGGGACAAGACATTAACTATATTCCTTGTAGGAATGAAGAATAGAACTTAGATGTAATACTCGTGGTAGATGAAGAACAGTCATTGGACATTGTCATAAAGTTGGAAGAAGAACATAATTTAAATTTTCTTGAAAAATAAGGAAACACAAAGTTGTCTTGTAAAGGCAATCCAAATGGAGGTTATGCACATAAATGCAGTCATGGAAGAACCATTTGTAGAACCTGTTGTTGTAGAGGACTTGGAAGAGTTGGCTTATGAAGATAGCCAAAAGAATCATAAAGTGAGAGGGTATAATTTAGATCTAATGTTGACTAATATTGATAAAGAGAATCATTTGGATGGTATATTCGTACATTATAAATTCCTAGAAGAAAATTCTGAGGTAGAACAGTTTTTATTTTTGGAAGAGATACCTTAGATAGAGAAATTTGTATTATTTGAAGAGGTGTTTGAGGTTGATAATTTTTTATTCGAGTATGTGCATACAAAAATTGAAGATCAGATAAATGGTTGAATGTTTTAGCGTTGTGTGAGGAAAGGATGCCAGAAGCATCTAAAGTGATTGTGAATCCTCACGTTTTTAAAGCTAATAATTGGTTTGTGTCTACAGGTAGCAAGGAATGTGAGGATAGACAAACTCATAATTTTGTCATATCAGAGGAGCATACAACATTGATTCATCAAATCGCTCAAGAAATAAGTTATGTATGTTCAAAGAATGCAAATGTTGAAGAGGATGAATATGTGCAAGGAATAATGAGTAGGCTCAAAGATACTTTAGCTAATAAAGTAGATAAAATCTTGGAAGAGGCCATGAAAGACTATGAGAATGAAAGTATGGAACATTCTAAAGAAGAAGTGAAAGAAGATAGTACTTAAGGTCAATAGAGTATAACTTTGGAGGAAATCTTGTATAAAGGTATAAATTATTTGTGGAAAATCTATCATTTTAGTAAGATCCAAAATATAAGTTTGTTGGAGTAGTCATATACCTGAAATTGCAGCTTAAGGATATTTAGAATTGGGTGCAAACTTTTGTTGAAGATGAGAAGTGGTATGAAGATATGGAAATGAGAGTGGCCAAACAAATCTTTTATAAAAACCTACAATAGAACCCATATGTCAGTGATGTATACCAATAGAGAATAGAGCTGAAAAGAATTGATAAAATATGGAAACTAATGCAGGAGGTAACTAGAAAGAGTTTCCATGAAGTTGGAGGAGCAATCAACCAAAAATTATTTTGCGTTGGAAGTGATAGCATTAGCAAGGTGTCGAGCAAGCATCAAAGAAAAATATGGTATCATGGGAAGAAGATTGTGGAGCAGAAAATGCAAAAGGATAATAGAGGAGAAGATTCTTACAACAAAACAAAGAAACAACAACAACACAAGATATGGGATCTAGGAGGGCTTTAATAAAGGAAATCATGATGAGGAGATCATGAATATTTTGTTCCTTGAGATTATGATACACGAGCATGCTACCTCCAAATTCAAATACATTTGACTAGACCTAAGGGGTTTTCATTTACCAAGGGAGTCAGTTCCTTAATTGAAGTTTTAATTGTTTGATTTGTTGAAATTCCTATGCTTCGAAGGAACTCTAGAATGCATATATGAATGGATTGTATTAATTAAATTATTGTAATCAAATCTTCTTCTAGAAAGAGATCTCGAGAGTATGTAAAGTTTAGAGATATTTTAGGATAGGTTAGATCTATTGAGAGATTTGTGGATCTAGAGGATTCCTAAGGGTTATTAGCTTAGTAAATTATGGATATGAACTAATTTTGTTCGTGAATACTTTGTATAAGATTGTAAGCTTAAAAGGCATGAGAAGTTAGAGGAGAGAGAGTTGAGAAGATTAAATTTTGGGGGCCGAATATGGTCAGGAGGCCAAGGAAGGCCAATATATATAAATTAGACACAGTGGCCTTTTTTCTGAGAGAAAAGCATCATGATATTATATTAAGAGAATATAATGGGCTGATACATAAAAGGCCATATCATTCTGGCCATCTCATGTTGTAGATAATAACAGATAGGACTAATGCTGAAAAGATCTGAGCTGATACAAAAGGAATTCCAAATGTCAAAACAGATATATCATGATAAGTCCTTGAAAAACCATCCAAAAAGGAGAGAAGATCTATATGTAGAAGAAGTTCCACATAAACCACAGATAAAACGATGAGAGAAGAATAGAAAGCCCCATAAGAAGAGGATAACCAGTAGGATCAAGCAGGATCAAGCAAAGTGGATATGTAGACCAGAACAGAGGCAATTGGTGCCTTGGACTCCTGAAAGATGCAAGCATTCCTCCATTTCCACAGAAACCAGCACGTGATAATGAATAACGATCTCCATGCTGGGCGTTGATCACTCCACCATTTGAAGCCCTCCTGAACAGATGAGAAGACTTGGTAAGGAAAACCATAAGATAAGGAGAGATCATACCAGATTCAAGACGATGTCGGACATTGAAAGAACATGTGGACATTTGATTCGGATGCCTGACAACACATAGAGCATCTTCCCGGACCCATCCATCCCTTCCTTTGAAGAACCTCCCATGTAAGGTTCCTGTTGGTAAAAATCAGCCATGAAAATAAAATTGTCTTAAGTGGACAGGATGCTTTCCAGAATTTGGAAGGAAAGATGGGTGCGGGAAGCGGCGAAAGATTAGTTGAGGCAGCTGCATATAAATCCTTTACCCGAACAGGCTGAAAGGAGTTCCGCATCGACCATACCAATTCATCTTTTGAACCTGTTTGTTTAATACCTTTACCTTCAAAATTATTGACAGCAGAAACCCAAGTAGGCCGAAGAGAAAGAGGCAGACCTAGATCATCTCCATCCTTCCAGGTTGGCGAAGATGACGACCAAGATTGTATCAATTTATTCCAAGTGAAGTGACCCTTTGTGTGCAGAAATGATATCAGTTCTGGAGTGAGCATGGATTCCAGTCCATACACGGTTGGATGAATTCCAAAAAGGATGCTAGAGCCGGTAGAGATACGCCATCTCAAGAAATCAAGGAAGAGAGCCTGTACCTTTCTGAAGCTGAGCCAGATGGCTGATCCCCTTTTTGAACCCAGTGACTTCCTCCTATGCCAAAATGCCACAGGCCTTCCTTTCAGATATTTTTGATTGATAATGGAGCTCCATTTGCCTACGCCGAAGATGCCTCTATGGAGAGATTTGCAAAGGAGATCCTTGCCAAAAGACCTCATATGTAAAAGACCCCATCCGCCTTCCCTCTTCGGTCTTGAGATGGAGTCCATCTTGACTAAGTGGATCTTCGAATGATGAGAACTTCCACCCCAAAGAAAATTTGCAGTTATAGAGACCATTTTGCTGATAATAGAAGCGGGAAGAAAATAAATATGAGCCCAATAAACTGCAAGGTGAGATAGGACAGACTGAACCAGGATAAGTCTACCTCCCAGAGATAGGAATCGCATCTCCCATCTTGAAATTTTATTATAAAAACGATCAATCAGCCATAACCAGTCCTGTTTGCGGTTCCCTTTAGGTTTGAGGAGGAAGCCCAAATATTTAAAGCCCACCTTTATTGATGCCAGATTAATACCAAATAACGCGGCAATCCATTGTGCTAACTCCTGATTTGAGTCATTATGATACAACATGGATTTGACCCTGTTTATGACCAAGCCCGATGCTGATTGAAACTTTTGAAAGATCTCGTTGAGACAGAGCCAGCTTGCTTTGCATAGCATAGCAAAGATAAGAATGTCATCGACGAACAGGTTATGAGAAAGAAATATATTCTTACATATCTTGATCGGAGTGCATCGTTGATCCGCTACTGCTTTGTTGATCTGTGTGCTGAGAGAATTCATGACAAGGATAAAGAGGAGGGGGGAGAGAGGACAGCCCTGGCGCAGTCCTCTCTCCGCCTGAAAGAAAGATGAAGGGATACCATTGATGATGACAGAGTATTTAACATTTTCGACACATGCCATCACCCAGTTAATTCCTTGGGTCCTCAGTCCAATTTTTGCGAGGAGGATTCTAAGAAACCCCCAATCCACACAGTCATAAGCCTTTTCCAGATCTATCTTTAGAATAGCCGCATCAATGTTTTTTGATAAAACTGAGAATAAGCACTCCTGTGTCATGGCAACTGCATCAAGAATAGTCCTATCTTTTAAAAAAGCATGCTGATCCCTAGAAATGAAGGAATTGAGGACAGGTTTCAATCTCTCAGCAATAATTTTTGATATGATTTTGAAAAGGATATTACATAATGCAATAGGCCTGAAATCTGCAAACGATTCAGACTGATCCTTTTTGGGGATAAGAGCTATGAAAGTGGCAGTGAGAGCGCTATTTATATTCCCTGATATACGTGTAGCATCCACTATCCCCAACAGATCGTCTTTCAGCATATCATAGAAGTGAGAGAAGAACTCAATCGGCCAGCCATCAAGCCCAGGACTTTTGTCCTTTTTGAACTTCTTGATAGCTCCATGAAGTTCCTCTTCCGAAATGGGCTTGAAAAACTCTGTATTAGCATCTTCATCAAACATAACAGGCACTTGATCAACCATCCAGAAAACATCATTTATCTCGTTCATCTGCCGCTGGTATTGTTTCTGGAAGAATCTTGTGGCCTCCACCGATATATCATGCCGTGAATATAAAAAACCCCCATTACCATCTTCGATCTTCCAGATCGAATTTTTACACCTCCTTGAATTTGCAAAATTATGAAAGAACTTTTTATTTCGATCGCCCTCCTTGAGCCAGATCGCTCTGCTTTTGAGCCTCCAGGATGACTCTTCCTTTAGCAGCAACGCTTGTTTCTTTTTCTCCAAGGCTCTGAAATGATTTTTTTGATCAAAGGACAGGCAATCGAAATTAACTGCGGCATAAAAAATACTTAACTCATTTTTTATGTCATCGAGCTCCTGTTTATCCTTCTTCCTCTGTTTAATTAGACAATCCTTTGCCATCTCCCTTAAAGATTGGATCTTTTCACGAAAAGTGGAGAAAGAAGCCGTCTCAGACTGCTTTAATTCCTCCCACTTTTTTGTTATGCCCTCATTGAACGATTTATCAGTCAAGTAGATACGGTTAAATTTAAAGGAATAGCCTAGCCTACATTTAGAATCCTTTCAATCAAGAAAGATGGGACGATGGTCCGATGTATAATCATTTCCTGTACTAGCAAAAGGCATTCCCCAATCGGCGATGATACTGGCACTGATGATGAAACGATCGAGTCTTTTAGCAATGTAAGCCAGACCCGTTCTGCTATTATCCCATGTTGGAGACATTTTAACAGGAATAACATCAACCAGATTCCTATTTAGAAATTCCAGGCGAAGTCTGTCAGCAATAGAGTCATTCTTCCTGCAGTTGCCCTAACATTCATCATAATTCAATGTGGCGTTTAGATCACCTGCAATCAGTAATGATTCAATGTCAAGAATTTCCGAGGCAAACAACATATCCCAAAAGGAGGATCTATTCCTATAGGGTGCATAAATGTTCAAAATGTTTAGAATCTTAGGCCGACCTCTGACAGAAGCTGAGATTAGGATGCCTGCACAACATTTAAAGGCTTTAGCTTTGACCCATGTCGGGTCCCACAAAACTTCCAGACCACCCGACAAACCATCTGCATCGGATGCAACCATGTACCAGGACGGAAACATTCTTCTGAAAAAAGCTAATGAAGCCTTGCTTGAGTGCATTGTTTCCTGTATGAAGATAATATGAGAGTGAGCTGACACGAATATCTCTTTTAGCACCAAAAATTTTGGGAGGGCGCCCAGTCCCCTGATATTCAAAGATGTCAGGAAAGTCATTTTGAAGACTGACCAGCCATACATGCTCTAAGCGGCTGGGAGTCAGCAGAATCTATGATTGGAACTTCGACAAGGGAAAGGTTTGTGATGCCATAATCGGAAACAATAGTTCCGCCCCTGAAATGACGACTTCCACCTCTCTGCTTTTTCTGGACGGTGATATTCTTTGCAGAATTGGGACTGATGGATGGTTAAAGGTTCAAGGACCGGTGGGTTCCTCTGGAGGAGAAGGTCAATGTCACTATTAGATTTATTCACCGGAGATTCCGTCGGGGAGTTAAAAGGCGTAGGAGATGGCATAGGCTCCTTACCTCTTGAGAGGCCTGCGAGAGGGGTAACAGAAGAAGGCGTCGATGAGCTAAGCAGAATGGGGTGAGAACCCACCACAAAATCCCCTTTTTTCATGGGAGATGGAGAGGGCACCGGATTTTCTTCTAATGGCTCGGGAATACGAGGACAGTCGAAATCTGATGAGAGCGGGACATCAAGTTGATCATGTGAATTGAATTGAGAATGGCAAGAGGCCTTTACCTGGGATGGTGCATGATTGAGAAGGATACCTGCATCGTCGGACAGAGATTCAGCACCAGAGATTCTACGCCTGTAGAGAGGACGCCGCTTTGTTTTGTGATTAAAGCGGAGGCTGCAATTTTTGATGAGATGTCCTGTTTCATGACATAGAGAACATCGAAAAGGGATACCCCAAAAGTCAAGTCTTTGACATATTGTGGTCCCTTCCCAAGTTATCTCAATATGATCCGGATAGCCACCTTTATAAGGTTTCTCAATCAAAATCCATGCAATCCTTTTATCCTTCTCCCCTCTAACCCAGGGGTCAACGTAAATAAATTTACCAACAGAGTTACCAATCTCCATGAGGGTTTCAACAAACCATAATTCCAGCGGTAGATTGGGAAGCTTGACCCAAATCATACAATTCGATGGCATGTTTTTAAGAGGGTCGAAACCCATATACCACCGAGATAATGACAAAAAACTCCTGCCAAACACCCAAGGTTTATTAAGAATCATTTCAAGATCCGATGGTTTTAGGAAGTGAAAGGAGAACCAGTCTTTCATCAGCCGAGAAATGACTGGAGAATATCCAATCAGAGGAGTCCATTTTGCTGTTAGCCATGACCTCATTTCATCCTCTGTCATCTTCGGGAAATGCCATTTCCCAATCAAAGCAAGCTTTTGAAGGCTATCAATGCGTTCAGACAATGTAGCACTCGAGACAGAGACCGCCTTTGGAGGGGCGATAGTTTTGACCGGGTTCCAAGATTTATTGGAATGTTTCGCCTTTTCACGCGCTTTACTAAATTTAGAGGAGGCATGATCCTTTTTGTCCGAATCCGGCATCGGTCATGCAGGGAAAGAAAAGGCCTGACAAGGAGAAGGAAGCATCTCGTCCACCGTGGCATGCCAGCTAGAGTCTTGGATGGCAGATTCACGTGCATTTTCAGCCTCAATAGCAGCTCTGAATAGAGCCTGCGTGGCCGGGGAGTCACTGTCAACCGACATCCTAGAGGCAAATGGAAAGCTCAAAAGGAGCTGGATAAGGAGTATTGCACGGATGCGATATGATATGATAGCTTAAGAGAACGTTCTGCAATTGAGCCTGGATGAAAAGATCCCTGGAAAGGAAAGCCTATAGAAAAAAGGACAACGGGGAAGTTTCCGGTAGATTATGTCAGGAGAGCTAGATATGAGCTTAATGATACCACAGGGAAAAGGTACCGAAACCTCAAAAAGGAAGCTTCAAGGACAGGGAAGATCACATTCTAGGGTCATCTAGCATTAAGAGGAATGACAGAGATGGACAAAACTCTGCCGTCAAAATATCATATTGCATGGGAATGAGAACCGTCTGAGCAGAAAAAGATGGAAGTTCAGCACTTGACAGCCAGAGGAATTTATGAGACTGCTCAGACACCGGAAAAAGCTTTTGAAATTTGAAACCCGGCGATAAAACCAGCGAAAAAACCGGCGAAAAAGCCTGCCGAAAACCTTGTGTGCCTAGGAGAGTCGAACCAGGCCAAAACTAAATTACTGAAACCTATTCTACTGGCTCGTTTTGACAGTCAATACAGCAGCAGTAGATCTGTATGATGCACCACCATCTCCCTATGCGAAATCTAATGTCTGAACATGGACTATAAATATAGATAGATGCCTTTATCTTGCTTATAATAGATTCCAACATATTTTAAGCGTGAATTTTACAGAGAACCCTCGATAAGCAACAAAACATTCCTCACTGGAACTAAAACAGACTCATAAACATGGACCAATAGCTATGAATATCTATCCAAAATCCTTTAATCATCATAATAGTAAAACTAAAAGGAGAAAATAGCAGAAAAGGATTACTGACCCGAGAGAGAAGTCCGAAGGCGCCACCGGAACCAGAGGAACCATGTCATGGACCCGTGATTGACAAACCAGCTTAAAACCAGCGAAAAAGGAAATGAAAGACTGAAAATGCGACCTTCCTCTGGCCAAGACGGCCAGAGAGGAAAACTAAAAACGGCCCACGGAATGCAATATAAGAAGAGATTAGCAGTAGTGTATGTGGCTAGGATGCAGACTCCAAGTGTCTCCCTGCATGGCCTGGCGCCTGTAAAACTATTCCCATGAAACGTGTTCGGCCAGAAAAGAAGGTGGCCATGCAACTTTCGTAACGAGTAGACCGGTGACCTTCGCTGGTTGGAGGATGGCTCATGCTGTGAGAATGGCATGTGCTGACTGGTTGGGACTTCATGCACGATGAGGAGGTCGATTACTGGTTGGCTGTGTCACTGTGAGCATGGCTTCCCCCGTCCCGACGCGCTCCGGAGCTTCTCAATTAATTAATACAAGAACAAACACTCCAATTCAAGTGTTTTGGATTGTAGCGGTGTGGTATCGTGTATTTTTTCTAACATGTGATTACATCTCCGTGAATTATATTCAATGCGATTGTGATGCAGATGCAGTCAAGCTCAGGAAGGGGAGAAATTTTAGAGGAGTGGTGTAGGAATGGAATTAACACAGAGGAGGTCAAAACTTTTGAATAAGGTCAGTGGAGACAATTGATTGTTGATCAAGTGATGTCATCGATGATCTAAAATAAATCGAGAAGGATCGAGGAGGAGTGCGAGTGTATTAGAAGAAAGTGTTGTAGAGATGTTTAAGCCAGAATCGAAGCTTACAATGGAATCTCATCTCAAGACAGAGCGCAATGGACTGAAGACTTACTATTTTTTCGTTGAAAAATACCAGAGTATATTAAGTGGAAATTTCATCAATTGTTGGATTTTATTCCCGTCGCAACCTTCTATGGAGATCTGCTAGCCGGGGTCAACCACTGATCAACCATCGTTCAAGTTCAAGTTAAAACCAGCCCCCAACTAGCTTCGACATAATTGGGTTACGAAAGAGCCCGAACCCTGACCTCTTACCTCCCAACTAAGTCAATAGCTAACCTTCTAACTAAGTCAATATCGAACCTTCTGATCAGTCCAATAAGGTGATATCTCGACCAATTCTATCATTGACTATGGCTCGGAGTAGGGCCCCATATGGTAAAGCCTGTATACTGTTACAGTGAATGAAAAGAAGGTTTATTATTGACCTGACAAAAAAGAAAAAAAAGTTAATGACAATTGATTTGTATAGGGAACAGGGGTGTGTTTCTTGTGTATCAAAGTTTCTACAGCGTAAACTGTTTTCGGATTAGGAAATAAGGAGGTCTATATTTTTGAAGTCTTTGTATAACACATGAAGCCACCAAAACTAACTTGTGTATGTAAAGACGTAATAAAAGGTGAATTTTGTGTGTTTTCAAGAATTGCAATTACGTTTTTTATGCACATCTTTTGGGTTTAATATTGTTTTTAAAGGAGATTTGAGGCTGGACCATCTCCCCACCTATGAATCAAATGGAGATGGATGTCGTATGCATCATATTTTCTTCTCATCATAGTTTCTTCTCACCACACTTAGGCAAAGGACAACCATAAAAGTTATGACAAGCAATATTGCTCCAAGATTTGTTTAGTACAAGAATAATGGCCACGCGACACAAAAAATATGGTATGCATCCATCTAATTTTTGTAGATTACATAATCATTGTGTAGCCAAACGTTGGAAGAGAAAATTTTTGTAGAGGAAGATCATGCCGCAAGATGCAAATGCCACTCTCCATGTTAAGATGGAGAGAATGGAAATAAATATTTGCTGTCCAAAAACATAAGAAATAACTATTGCACTCATTGTAAGATAAGTGGTCATTAGGTTGATAAGTCTTGGAAGCTTCATCCACAAATTTATTTGAAGAATAACAAGGGAGTTCTATAAGTACCCATTTGGAAAAATGTAGAAGATAAAAGAGTTGGTCAACCACCAACAATCCAAGAGGAATATTATGAAGAAGATCACATATCCAAGGAAGATTCCATTAAGAGGGAGAAATCCAAATAAGAGCATCCATTTGAATGGTTCGGTAAGAAATGTATATCATATATTCATAGTTGAATGTTTTTAACCATCCATATGTAGGACCTCCAAAATCATTTTGTGTTTGTTTCCATTGTTGAAAAGTATGAAGAAGTTAATCTCATTTGTATGAGAAAGTGTGGAGGTAGATCACTCATTAAAAGTGAAAATTAAAGATGCAATATGTTGACACCATGTAAATTGCATTCCATACCCCAAGAAGGAAAAATTGTACAAATGATGTTATAACATCACTTTATATGCAACATAGTTTTTATGCCTTTGTTTAGTGGCAAGGAGAATGAGAGTACACAAATTAGCCTCTAAGAGAGAGAAAACAAAGTTACTCACCATGATTATGTATTTAGACTTTTGGTGGACCAAAAGTTTCCTTTTATGGGGAGGTGTGATCCACGAGGATCTTCTCAATCAACTATTCAAATTGCTCTCAATATCTACCAAAATTTCATGAAAAATTAAGATCTCACAAAGATATTTCCAACGCAATTTGAATGAGGTCAAGAGGACTTCACATGTGAAAGATATGGCTCATTGAAGTTTTACACAAAATGGAAAAATGATAAAATGAAATGATTAATATTTCTTTTGAGCTTAGGTGCTCATGCATTATATATTTTTCATTTTTATTTGTAATCGAAAAAAGAATATAGGTGTGAGAACTATGTAGCATTGGTGAAAAAGCTACATAGCATTGTAATTTCCTAGTCTCGCAGAAGAGTTGAGATATTCATGGATTTTGTTTCCTAGCCTCAAGGGAAAATTAAGATCTTAATTGAGAGTTGAGATTCATGGTATGGTTGAGTTTTTTTCTCAAACCAGTGTGGCCTTGAATGGTGCTAGATCCTATTATGTATTATCTTGACAGTTATTCTCTCAACGATATGATGAAGTAGTTCTTAAATGAAGAACTACTAAAACCCTCTTTGGAGAGGGAAAAGTAAGGCTTACACACATTAAACCATTCAATGGCTTGGACTCATCAAGCCATTCAAATGCCTTGACTTATTAAGGCCATCTATTTGGAGATTTTTTGTAATCTTTTTATTGGGAGAACGAGCCACTCGATGCCAGAACATTAACCCATTGTTAAGGAGAACCAATGTCCTATAGGAGGGAGGATTTTGGACTTTTGTAAAGGAGAATCAACTCCTTATTGGGAGAATAATTCAACCATTTTTATAAAAGGAGAATGCCATCTGGTGTCACCCTTATTTGTTACCCATAGGGTCAGAGATGTTTCTCCCATATCTTGGTTTATGCAAAATATACCCCATTTGGAATCATATCCACAAGATGGGCTTGTTAGGATTACGGCTCCATGTCTAGCCAAATGGTTGAGAGAGTGCTTCGAGGTGTACAACCCAAGTTGATTATTATGCAAGTGTTTTACCACGTGACTCCTCAGGTTCATTGTTGGGAAGATCAACAAGAAATAGGATGGTTGTGATCCTTACCTCATATAGCAAGCGGTATCTCACCCATTGATTGCACAATGGGATGGTTGTGATCCTTACTTAGTAAGTTGTATCTCATGTATTGATCGATGAGATGAATTGGGGTGAGAGTGTCCCATAGTACCTTCCCCACTATCATAGACATGAGGTGAGAGTGTCCCTTATGACCTTCCTCATTGTCATTGGATTCTAAGTTTAGATGTGCTCCCCGATGTGCTTCCCGGTTGAGCAGGGCTCCCTGATGATAAGCTCTTTGATGTTTCCCGAGTAGTAGCATTTGGATCCCCACTAGAAGTGATTCCTAGTGGTAGTAGTGGATCCTCGATGAATGGAGGGTGGTAGCTTAGGCCCCCTTCTGATGTCAAATTCTTCTTCTTTTAGATTCAAGAATGTTCAGCATATGAGCATAGACAATCAAGATATTATCAAGGATAATCAAACATGAGCAATGACGACATTTGATGACAAGATACTTAAGATAGGACATGATTTGATGATAGGATACTTTGATGATTGCGTGATGCAGTTGGATTTCTCCCTAACTAAGAGGGAGTGTTAATTTGGCACCTCGGTTGTTAGGTAAAACTAACTCGGGTATAGATTCAAAGTTGAATAAGTTAAATAGTGGTCATTTTTGGAACATGGTATAGCATACCCATAGTTTTATTCCCATGGTATTTCATGTAATGTTGCCTTTAAAAGGTTGGGAGGACTTCATTGTAATGTAGGCCAGGGAAGTGACTGATGAAGGTTCACTTGGCCAGGTTGGCCAAGGTTAAATTTTCTTCAATTAATATCAGAGCCTAACATTGGCTTTAGAGGGACACTTTTGTTTCCAAGGGTTTATAGTTCCTAATGAGACCAATGCAGATTGATGGGGAAGGCTTTCTGTCATATTTGTGATCAAGGATCCTTTAAAGTAGAAGAGGAGGTGGCCAGGTAGCACCTGGACATGAGTAAGAGTGATATGGAGAAAACAAGTACTTGATGGAAGAGTTTAGACTTTGCTCGAACAAGGCAGTAGTGATAAAAATGTGGATCATAATGGAAGCGGAAGTTGCATACAAATGCCAAGAAGATCTACTGGATCGTAGTTACATGGGTCCAAGAGATCACTCTGATTATTGGGTTGTTGTGATCATGGATCTAGATCGTAGCACATGTTTTCTCATACTGGAAATATTTAATGATGGTAGGATTCGTGCCAAGAACAACGATGCCAGTGCAGTCTCATAAAGGTGATGAGATCAAGCGTGTAGCTCATGGGGGGGGCATCTAGTAATTAGCAAGTGTGATGTCATCATTGTAGGAGTATTTGATCAACAAGAAATGAAGGTTGTATAGATGTGAATGATGGTGAGGAAAGAAGCCATCAACAAAAATTTTATTTCGGTGAAGTATGGACCAGATCTGGTGATCGGATTTTGAAGATATGATGATGTTTACCAAGAAGCAACAAGCTGGAAGTGATCCATTTCTAGTGGGCAATGTTGGGCTCTTTGGACTCTGAGAGCTGCAGTATAGAAACAGAGTAAGGTTGAGGAAGCAAGGATGATGTTTGAGGTGATAGAACAGTTGGGACATCGTCGGACCAAATTTTCTTCTTAGTATGTTGCACAATGCAAGCAGTGTAATGGGGTTGAAATTTCACATGACAAAAGGAGTGTGTGGCTGTGTTGATCATTCCACCTAGAGGATGAGAGGGTGAGAGAAACGACCTATGAGCATCCTACATTATAAGGAAGTGTTAAGGGATAGTTGGATATGTTGAGAAGGCATACAATGTTCGATCAAATGGTGGCAAAAGCTTGACATGGTGGGAGCAAGCATGGAAGCCCTGTGTAGCTAGATAGGGCACACAAAGACCACTGTTGAATGTTTAAATGAGATGGACATGGAAGGGTCGTAAAGAATATTGAACATGGCACGCCCCTCGTCATCGCTCAGTCTAGATAGGCCTGTGAAAAATCTCTGTGTGGCATTGATGGACCCATTTTATGTGTGTAGCATGGTGTTTTTATTGTGATATGTTGTTGCATGGAGTTGTTGTAGTGGTTAACCATGGGAAGAAACAACTAAAGGTTGAGCTTGCATACCATATTATAATTCTCATATGAAAAGAGCAGTGTTTTCTTAACACAGAAGGTTGATCTACCTAAAATTCAAATTCAAAGACAATTGTGGAAAGGAGAGCATGAGGTTGGGAATGTGTGTAAAGCAAGTGAGAGGATGTGTTACTATACCACCACCAACCAAATAAAAATATAGATATATATATATATATATATATATATATATATATATATATATATATATATATATATATATATATATATATATATATATATATATATATATATATATATATATATAGATAATGGAGTCAAATTTTTGCATGTAAATGGGCATATAGTTGTAAGACCTGGTAAGGCGTGTGTACCCTTGGGTAATCACTGGTAAAGTATGGGTTATACCTAGGTGATAGGGGGATGTCAGGTTAACATGTACCCTCATAAAAACTTTGAGGGAGGTAAAGGCCAAAGTGAGCAAGGCTGGGCTAACTCACTTGACAAGGTTGACTGGACTTAGTCAAGGAACCGCAAGTCATGTTTTAGGGGGGAGTGTTAGGTAAAATTGACTTGGGTATAGAGTCAAAGTTGACTACGTTAAACAGTGGTGGTTTTAGGCATGTGGTATAGCATACAGATGGTTTTCTTCCATGGAATTTAATGTAATGTAGCCTTTAAAAGGCTAGGAGGACTTCAATGTAATGGAGACCAAGGAAGTGAGCGGTGAAGGCTCACTTGGCCAAGTTGGCTAGGGTTTTGGCGAAGGTTAAATTTTCTTCATCAGTGAAAAATTCCAATCATTGGACTAGATTCCTCATTTCAAGAGGACCAATTTTGGCAATTGAATTGCTCAATTTGGACAAGGGAAAATGTCTTTTTTATGAAAATCCCACATGTGCACAAAAAGGTCAAGTTGACCCAAAAGAGAAATTGGACACCCATGGAAATTGGGTCACGGAGATTGGTTCATATAGGTCCGAGTTTGCAGGGTCTGAAGCTCGCATGTGTGTTTAGGGTTTTGATTTCTAGTTGCAGGCATGCTTTGGCTGAATTCCATTCACAATCGAAGACACATAGGCTCATGTGTGCAGTTGGAGGGCTTCAGTCGTATGCACATCACTCTCTGTAGGCTCTTGGAAGCTAGGGTTTGAGTTTTACAATTGACCACATATTTTTTCAGTTGACCGCAGAGTTTGGTAGTTGACTGCAAATTTTGTTAGTTGATCATAGAGTTTGGTAGTTGACCATAGACAGTGACAGTTGACCACATGCTTCTGAATCAAGGTTTTATTATTCACATTGTTGGGTTCATCTTTTTGTAGCTTTAGATGGCACCTTCATCACAAGTGCTTCAAGGGACCCAGAAATCCTCCTAGAGACAGCCTTTGGGTTGATTGTAGACCAGTGCTTAGGACATCTTAAATAGAGGATTGCATGGAAGATTATCTGTGAGGGGTTTTTGCAGCACTCCAATTGTCACCTAATAAAATAATAATAAAAGGGGCTTGGTTCAATAGGCCTTCATTAAGGTAGACTCAAGCCAATACATGGATCGAAATGCGGGGGGGGGTTTATCAGGGCAACCTCAAAGAGAAATGTCTTTCTCTAGTGGCTGACACACAACAATGATACAAATTAATACTGAATTAGTAGTGATGGTGGAGAGGAGGAGAGGAAGGAGGGAAATAGATGCGTAGGGTTGTAAAAGAATAGAATCCTTAGCAACAATGTTCGAGCAGAAATATGTAATAAGGAGGTGAAATGCTAGAAACAGTGGTGTGTTAATTAAGGTTTCCTGCTAGATATAACATAGGTATCATTAGCGCCAAACATCATGAGTAAATCTGGGCTGACATAGGTAATGTAGGTTAATCCAATAACACAAATAAATCTACAACTACTACAGGTATTGTAGGTTATTAAATAAAGCAAGTAAATATGTAATATAACGCAGGTACTGTTCTCTATTTAGCAGCCTAGATAAATCCATGAATCAAAGAGAAACCAGTAGATTCATTACACTATTTCAGAGAAGGGAAAACATATTGCATTCTTGGAATCACTAGGATTTTTTCATTAATACTCGGAGGGTCCAAATAACCAGTCATAATATTCAGCACAATATTAGTCTAGTCTCCCCATGAGCAAGCAAATAGAACCAAAAGTGGCATAGTAGAATTCAGACCCTGCAGGTGCAAAATTTCGGAACCTTTTCTTAGTGTTTCTTCCCCCAATTTATAATAAGAAGGGGAGCTTGGATTATAGTTTACAAAATATCTTCGCCTGAGCTTTAGTTGTCTCAGAGACTAGTTGTCTAGGTGTGCTAGG
This sequence comes from Pinus tabuliformis, assembly GCA_031772625.1. Lineage (NCBI taxonomy): Eukaryota > Viridiplantae > Streptophyta > Pinopsida > Pinales > Pinaceae > Pinus > Pinus tabuliformis. Next base: position 1,302,220,840 of record CM062820.1, read on the forward strand.
CTATGTTGCCCAGAATGATTACAATCGGGATTTGATCCCCTCTTGGAAATAAATAGAATTTGCATAAACAAAAGGAAAACTAGAGGATGATGGAGGAAGAGTTCCTTCTGTCATTCCTGTGAAAACCTCTGGTCAAGCCACGTCTCTGTCATCATGCGTCCCTCTAGCTGCTCAGATGGTCCCTGTCACTTTCACCTTAACTACCCGACTTCCCCACTATCTAAATTTGATAGTGATCGACAATAGTTTCCCTTTAAAGAGTAATAGTGGAGGTTGTCCTAGAAGTCCTTTGCTGTGTATCTGAGTGGAGCGACGTGCTGAGCCATTAATTTTCCTGATTCCCCATACTTTCATTTACTCTCAGAAGACATATATCAAAACACTCAAATTCATTTCTGACGGTATTTTTTTCCTGGGTTTCTTGTTGCAAGGGCTTCTACAGGACTGGCCTATATCACTCTGTGACTGCCCCATACTTCTATTTAAAGTCTTAGTTGTCGACCCATACGCCTTCAATTCCCTATATCGTGCTCTCAGCACTCTGATATGCCTAGGGATGCATTCATGGTGTAATATGGAGGACTCTCTTGTGTTGGCCTTTATCACTAAAACCTCACAAAACAGGCAAGTTCTGATCCCCCCTCGTCCCTTATGATTTAGCCCCTTTTACTCCATGTGACCAAGGGCTATGATCCAGGTGCTTAGTCCTTAGGCACTATTACACGGCATTTTGTCACTGTCCCTATCCTGCCCGTCTACGATCCTGGAGGACCTCTATAGTGTATCCAACATGCTTTCTTATCATGAAGAAACTCCCATTGTGTCCCTCTTCATGAGAAGAACAATTCCCTTTTGCATCAGTTCCCATAAATCTTCTGTTTATCCCAATTTACAAGACCGGTGCTAATGACCCGTGTCCCCCTCGCACCGATATGCAGGGATTACAACTATCCCTAGCACCGATCAAATCGACTAAGCCCTTTTTTAGTCGTGCTGATCCTCTTTTGGAAAGTTTTTTAAATATGGAGCTGAAGCTTCCATCTCTAGAAGCTTTGTAATGGAAGTCTGGTAAATGGTTAGGTCGGATGGAGTTGAGGAAGTTAGTTTGGGATCCTTTCCCCTATTAGGTTGGAACTAATCCAAGAGACAAGGCCTTCTTCCATGAGAAGAGGAACCATCTCCCCTCCATCCAAGCTATATAAACCTATTTTTCCCCAAGCACAAGTTGGATTTTAGTCCTAATTAAGTTCTGGCTAAAGTTTTGATTTTAGAGTAGTCAGTGAGCTACCTATAGTTTGTATCTTTCTAGGTTGTGTTTAAGGGGGAATTTTGAGTTTGATTTGGTGTGAAGACTAAAGGGAAGAGCCTTGAGACTACCATTGTTGGGGCTATCCATGATATGCTAGCAGAAGTGTGTAGGAAACTAGATATGTCAGAGGAGAACAACAATGTCAAGAAATCAATTGTAATCTCTTCTTGAACTAATATAGATGCAACTATCGATTGATTTCCTACATGAAATGTCATCTCACATGTTTATGGCTTAATGTTTCTTGACCTGTTAAGTAGGTTGAATGCAATTTGTATGTTATCACATTTTTTGTTTGTTGTTGTTTACTTGTTTCAGGTGTTCGAAGGAAGGAAACGAAAGATAGCTGGAGCAAGGAAGCAAGATCATCACCAAGCGGAATAGCGTACTAAGAGGTAGGCCCTCTTATTTGATTCTAGCTTAAGGATATATTCCATAGATTGTTTGTTTGTGGCTAGACCCGCTCTCTCAAGCTAGAGGAATTGTTTGTGTTTGCACTTAGAATTTACCTGCACCACAAATTGGCGACTATGCTGGGGAGCCAATCCTTCTGTTTGATTGTTTGTAATTTCATGGTTTTGTGTGAACTTTTCTAGTATCACCATTTCCCTTTAGTCCTGTCTGCTTTTCCTAGTTTATTGCTCTAGGTCTGAAATTTACAGTAGCAAGTTTGGGCTCAACCTTAGAAATTTTATTTTTTTTCCTTACATCCTCGGTTAGTGCATTTATTTTCTTAACAATCGCACCGATCAGCGCAAATTGCTCAGAAACAGTCGCATCGAACCCCTTCTGGCGCTTGTTGTCAGTTAGGTAGTTGTGTCGATGCCTATAGGTAAATATTAGGGTTTTCCCTAGATCTCGACCAGTGTGTCTTTCTCTCTCGATTTCTTCCCCTAAGCTTGTTTAGACTATTTTCTCCCTGACTAGAAAGCTTCTTTTGGTTTGGTTTATGTGCTTGTTGATTTTCTTTCTTTTTACTTGATTTCTTGAGTCCTTGGATGGTTGGTGGCCCTAGGCCATCTAAGTTATCATCCATTCAGCTGATTGTGAACTCAGTCAATCAAGTGATTGGTTAATTTACTCCTTGCATTTCGTTTGTAGTCCTCTTGTTGCTTTGATCTCCATCACACAAGTTTGAAAGGTTTCGTTTGCTTAAGCGTCTCTTTTTTCCAGCATAGATCACATTGCTTGTCTCGTTTTTTATAGAGTCATTGCGTCATTCGTTTAGAAGAAAATCTCTTTTGTGTCTTTTCATTTGCTTGAGGGTTGATTGTCTCGAAAAAGTTTTCATTGAAGTGTTTTATGAAAGATTCATTTTGTCATTTCATGAAAAGTACATAATTATATTTTTTTGCATCAATGTGTTACATTAGTTACCATCATTGATGACTAGAGTTGCATTTGAATTTGAAAAGAAAAAGGAATACACTTTACTTGTGAAAGGACTGCTTGAAGTGCACTTATTAGAAAAATAGGAATTGGAAAGATTTTTTCATTAGTTTATTTTCAAAAAGTAAGGTAGTGAAAAAATCATTTTGCTTTCGCTTGCTTGATTGTTTGCATTTGATTGTGTTTTTTACTCTCTCTCTAGTGTAAACAATTCATCGAATTGAAAGAGTCTTGTCTCATTTAACTACATATAGGATCTTTCAAGTCATATTGTTAAGCCCTGAAAAACTGAGACATAATTCAAGATAAACTTTAAAATGAACTCAATTAACCTAAGGTGCATTTGAAACCTAACGATCACATCTAGAAGGTTTAGGCTAGAGACGTGTTCCAGTGTCTTTAAACCTAGCAATTGTCATTAGCTTCGACACTAAACAGCACTAGTATAGACTTGTGCTCCCCGTACCATTGTGTATATAAAGGAAGACCCCATTAGGTTGAAATCCTTTATCCATAGGAAGTCGAGTCTACCGCCTTGTAAACATGATACACCGAACACAACATTCGGGGAGATTTCCTGCCCGTATTTCTTGGTTCACTAGGAGGTACTCTGCAATTGACGGTTATCTGGTAATCTATTTTACTTAGATCACCCTGAGTAGTCATTTGATATTTTTGACTCATTAAACTGAAAATATCATCCGAGTGTTTATCCTTTCGAGCTCGTTTCAAATCGAAAGTGATAGAGTCATCTTCGTTTCTTTCTCGATTCTTAAAATATGAAAAAGCACCAGTTTGTTTATGCGTCTTAAAAATTTGTTGCCCATGATCTCATAACATCCTTGTTAGTATTTTCTAGACCAAATCGTGAGTATTCCTCAATAGTACATTTTAAATCCTTGAAATTTATCTCTCTTTTCCTGTTATTTGAGACGAACTCATCCTGGTCAAACCATCTGGTTCACCTAGTTCCTCTTCCTCTACTCCATCTGAAAGATTGTCTGAGGAACCTTTTCTTGACTTACTCAATCACTTGAGGACCAAGGTTTTGAACTTGGAATTCAAACTAAGCATTCAAACTATTTCATCTTGTCCTCTACCTCCCTCAGATACTGGGTCACTTTCTGATATTGGCTTGGAATCTCTGGACAATCCTGTCAAGACTCCTGAGAGTTCACCGACTACTGAAGATCATCTTGGACTAGTTGTTTATCCTCTGAATCCTTTGTTCAATCCTATTTTGATATCACCACAGCGTCTGTAGATTTCGTACGATCAACTAGGAATTCCTTTAGAATTATCTCCTCTAACATCTTTGGTCATTCGTTGTCACTTGTTTCCACCTATGGAATCCGAAGGTGAAATTCCAGTCTCTTCTTTGGGTCACTCAGAGGTCTCCACTCCACACACTGTCAAAGAGGAAGAATATCCTTTTCCACCTTAAGGTTTCCCCTCCATGGGAAGCATTCCCATCAGTGTTGATCAAGATTTTCCACCTAATTATGTGACTTTAGCATAATTGGTCTCAATTACACCTAGTGCCTCATCGCTTTATCACAAACTTGTTTGGGCATCTGGCGTTATGCCTACCACAGGTCCATTCATTCATAACCCAACCTCCCAACAAACGGTAACTCATGCAATTACTTCAGTCCCGGTGTGACCCACCGTTCTGAATCCTCTTGTCTCGTCAGTTCAAGTAACCCGTCTGATTCAACCAACGGTCTCGAGTCATGTCTCTATCAGTTCATCAATCCCTCTAGTAAGTGGACAGGTTGTGCCACCTGGGGAGTAGCATACGAATGTTCCTATGGTGTTAGGCACAACCAATGTGAGTGGTTCACAAGCTCACATAGTTGGGATGAACCAGCCTTCCTCTGGTGCTATTCAACACCTTGTTGGTCCTACTGGATCAAGCAATGTCCAGTACCAACAGGTCCAAAATCCCGTTGGTCCGTTTGGGTCAAGAAATTTCTAGTATTAGTAGCCTTATGAGGCTCAAGTTTAGTAGCAACTCCTTATGTTCCATATGGTTCCCAAGGAATTGTCAATCTGCCTTACATCCTTCACCCTAGACAATATGTTTAGCCTGGTCCATCCACCATTCCTGGTGGCTATGGCTAGATACAGTTCGGAAATTTTCAAGGCATCAATCTAGGAACTATTCAACTACCCTTGCAGTAGCAAGGACAACCTCTGGATAAGCAAGGGAAACCTTTGTTGCAGCAAGGAGCATCCATGCAGTAGTAGGGGTAGGTGGTGTCATAGCAAGGACAAATGCAACAGTCATAGGGCCAACCCTTGCAACGGTTGCATCAAACCATGTAGCCGCAGATGCAGTATGTTCAGCAAACCTCCCAGCCTAGGTCTTTGCAAGGCCAACCTTTACAGCCGCAGGAACAACCTTTGCATTCACAAGGTCAACCCTTGTAGCAGCAGGGCCAACCTGGGCAGTAGCAACCCTTGTACTCATATCAACAGGGGCAACCCTTACAAGGACAAGGTTAGGGTCAAGTCCTGCAGTAGCAAGCCCAAACTCCTTATGACCAGGGGCAAGAGTTTAGAACCTGTATGTCCAAGGACAGCAAGTGCAACATCCATATGTCCATGGTCAACAAGCTCAGCAGCCTTTTAACCCATATGTTGCTTATCGGCAACCTATCGCTGGACAGTTTCTAGGCTTTCAAGGTAAAAATCCACCCTACGGGTAAGGTAACCTATAATGGGGGGAAACTGAATGCCCTATCGACAAAACCCTCCACTATGGGGATAAGATCCTTACCAGTAGGGATGGGCTCCTCTAGTTGGACCCACTTATTGACCTCCAATGCATTTTAATGCTCAATTTTCATTCTTGGCTACACTAGAGTTTCCATATGTGTCTCAACTCACGAATGATCCAATTCTTCATTTGTCATACTGGCCTCCGATCCGTTCCAAGGTTCCAAGTGATTGTCCAAAGTTTGAAGGAAAAGCAAAAGAGGATCCACAAGCCCATGTGATGACATATCACCTCCGGTGCTCCTCGAATTCCTACATTGATAATTCCATTCTTCTTCATCTTTTCCAATGAACTCTTACAGGTGCTGCAGCTAAATGGTATATCGAGCTACCTCAAAATACCTATCATGACTTTAACACTCTCACCATGGCCTTTCTCACACATTTCCAATTGCCAGTTCGCTATGAAACCAACACCCACCTACTAACGTCGCTCAAGCAAGACACTACGACCCACATATCTTATCATATCCATGAATGGAGGCATAGACACCGTCTAATTAAGTTTGAGATTGATGATTAGTTGTTGACTGAATGGTTCACCAAATCCTTCATCAAAAAAATTTCTAAGGACATAGCTATGGGAGGATGTGTCACTAAGGAACTAGCTATCATGCGTGCCTAGTATCTAGACCTTGTCTATTCACAGTATGGCATGTTATATGATGTGTTACCTGATGCACCCATACCATCATCTGATCTGACGTCATCTAAGCCTCCTACTACACCTCCTGTCAATGGAGTAATTTGTTCAGTGACACAAACCCCTGCAAAATCTTCTTCCAAACAGAAGTCGGTCTCTAACATTGCTTCCAATGAGTCTTCTTCTAATCCACCTGGTCCTGGTTAAACCTCAGAGGTCTGCACTATTTATTCTACCACAGCTGACAAATCCTCGAAAGGTAAGAAGAAAGGCAAAGGCAAGGGTAAAGCCGATGCCCCAAAACAGGTTCCTCCTAAGTCATCTGTTGGTGATGCTCCTCAACGAAAGCCTAAATTCGTGCCTCATTTGTGAGGAGGATCACTATACTAAGTATTTTCCCAGATGATTCAAAGTTAATCGTTTGCTAAAAAGGACCCCAATTGTCCTAAAAGAGTCATTTCCATCTCAGCAAACCCAAATGGTAGACCAACCTCAATCATCTGCTTCCTCAGGTTCACAAGTTTTCATTATGAGTATGCCCATTAGTGTGGCTACTAGATAAAAAAATTATCAAACTCTTGCCCCGGCAGTAGGGAAAGAAAATAAGCTTCCCCTTCTTCTTCTCCTCCGTCAAGTTTTGGTCCTCTTGTTGGGTAGCGGAGGCCCCGCGTAATGGTTTTGGAGCTTAAAGCCCACAATTTTTGGTATTAATATTGTAAAGGCTCCTGAAGTGCGCAGAGCACGAATTGTAATGGGTCAAGTCTAAGGGTAGTCCACCCTAAAATATTGTAATTTAATCTAGAATGTGTCGGCCTACCCATGGTCCGCGGACCATGGGAATGTATAAATAGAGCGAGGCTCTAAGTGTAGAAGTCAGCTTTTTGGTGATGTTAAGAAGTAGTATGGTAATCTGAATGCGGTATTAGATCAGAGTCTGTAAGTCCGAGTTGGGTTGTAATAGTAGATAGAGGCTCTGCAGCTGTGTGCACAGAGGCCTGGTAGAGTCTGCAGCTATGTGTGTAGACCCTTGCAGTTGAGTGCTTAGGGCAGATTTGGATTGTAATGAGACAAAAGATTAATATAAGATAAGTGTTTTTGAATTATCGTGCATCTGGTCGTAAAATTTGTATGTTTATTCTTATGTTATAGTTTTATGCATATCTTTAAGATTTATGGTTGTGTGCGCTAGTCATAACTATTGAATGCTTGATTAAGACCCCCGAAATTAGATCAGATATATAATAATTGAAATAATAATCAGGAATCTAGGAAGTGCCCCATTGCAGAGCTAAGCGAAGGCCAGACAGCTACGCAGAGTAGCGCGAGTGCGCAGATCGATTCGCGACCTTTCCAGACCTCATCAAGACATTCCTAGGGTGCATAAACCTAGTTCCAGCACCCTCCCATACTACCTCGGCTTAGACTTCAGTCCGCGCCCCGCAGATTGTTGCCGAAATGGCCAGTAGTGCAGGATTTGTTTGGCTAAAACACTTCCGAATCTGGGTCAGGCCCCAATAAGCCAACAAATGGTTCTGTTGTTGGGACCAGGATCTGCCTAAGGGATGTCTGATGTCGGAACACTGGAACCCTACTAAGAAATAAATTGAAGAGTGGTTAAATAAGAAGCTTCACGAGTTCATGGTACAAGAAAACAAAACTCCACAGATATCCGAGAAGAGGTGGCTGGACTGCTACATATATACAGAGATCCACGAAATCTTCTTCGCAACCTTGTCGTCAGAACTGTATGGTTGGATTGTGAGGCTACCTGACAGCCAGGGAAGGTGCAAACTTGATCAACCGATAGTGTGGACCCCAGAGTTGGTGTGCATGCTAGAGGCATCAAGATAATATCGCACGGGTTGTAGATCATTGGCTAGATCAGATAATAGAAGTGTTTATCACTAAGTTTGCAATAGACACAACCATGAGCTACAACGAAGCTGAGCAGCGTTTTCTCAAGGGACTACGAGGTAGGTACATAAAATATTTGAATACCTAGATTAAGATGTTGTTATGTGAAAAACAGATGATGCAAATACATTAACGAATGGAACGACGCAGAGCAGAAAGGTCTACAAGGGTATCGAAGGGTTAGGAAACAGTCCTTTAATTTCACCTCCACGAGCAGGCGACGAAGCGCACGATTGGGTTTCTCTGAGGAGTGCAGTAAGTTTGATAAGGAAGCGCATTCCACAGTTATCACCTCCACTTATGCCATCACCCACTTCACCTTCGTATCCTCCATCTTCAACCACCCCACCTCCACCTAATTCACCATTCAGCATGGCGAGTGCGATCAAGTTGCATGTTTTCAAAGGAGTAGGGATTGAAGATCCAGATCAGTTTTGGTTCATAGTAAGAGCAATGTGGGAAGCACACGGAGTTACGGATGATAACATTAAGAAGGCCACCTTGGTAAGTGTGCTGCAGGATCGCACGCTGATTTGGTATATCAAGCACTCAAATGATCATCCGAATGTCGGAATAGTGAAATCCAGATTGCATTAAACAGAGAATTTAGCCGGCCGAAATCAGAGACGCAATCGATCATCAGATTCAAGGAGATCGCGATGATTCCGGGCGAAACCCCCTAGGATTTGGATTAGAGACTAAAGAGCACGATCTGAGACGCTAACATGACGCTGACGGACGCGCTGCACCACGCGTGGTTTGTGGCATCTTTAACACCACACTTGAGGACAGCGTTATCGCAGCAGAAGCTTTCAATCTAGGCAGAAGCATTGGAAATAGCAATCAGGTTGCATGAAACTCCAATACAAGATCCTAGGTTGGGAATCCAACAAATCCATGCACAACTACAAAACCTATGCTTGGAGATGCAGAGTTTGAAGCAGGATAGGGCACCCTAGCCTGAAGTGCACGAAGAAGTATGGTGCATAAAATGTAAAGGCCAAGGCCACGATAAGGATCATTGCCTGGTATTCGCAAACTATTTGGTGGGGGGGGGGCAATTCCGTTGAGACCAGACGCACAAGCAGGTCCAAGTGTGGCACCTGCGCTTTGGTGTGCAATCTGTCAGGTGGGAGGAAAGCACACAACGGACAACTGTCACCTATTGCAGAAGTTTACACAAGACGCCCCAGCATCTATTTTGCAATTTCTATAGATCAGATGGCCACGATGAGCAAAACTGTCAAAGTTATGAACTGTTGATGGACCGAACACCTACCTATAGGATGCAGACGGAGACGCAAGACCTTGATCTAGCCACAGGGATGGTACGTGCTAGATTTCAAGGGCAAGGTCGAGGACGAGGAGTAATGGGGCCAGGAAGGGACCACGGACAGCCAATCTATTATAACTGTGGAGGACCAGGGCACTACGCTCGCGACTGTACCAACTCGACTAGAATATCATGTTCGTACTGTGAGCAATTTGATCATGAAATAATAGATTATCCCACGCTAATAGCACAGATATGCAAGAAAATGGTAGCACATCCTACGCCGATGCAGAATATCCAAATGATGAGGTATGAACCGCGTGAGGAAGACCCCAACGTGAACATGATGCTTAGAAGTGGCATATCCACAAGGGAAGATAAGGGAAAACAACCCAAGGAACATACATGGGTTCGCACGACCCCTAAAAAACAACCTGAGTTTGACTTGGAACACGCAAAGGAAACATTTATGGAAGCTAAGAAGAGCTTCGTAGAGGCCTCTACTTCAGGTAGTAAGGATCAACCAGATATGGGCCTGGATCCTTCTATGATAACTACCTTTTTAGGGACATGTATGAAACTGCTACGCGACAATAAGGCAGATAAAGGACTACAAGGTTTGATTGCTAGATGTGTAGGATCGAGTGAACCGCGCATAGTCCACAAATTGGGAAAGCATGCACTGTGCACCGGAAGGGATGGTGCAAATCGGCGAGTATGAAATGGATCAGGTAGTATTAGACTTGGGTTCGGACGCAAATGTGTTACCAAAACAGACATGGGAATGCATGGGTAGGTCTGCATTATAGTGGTCTCCTATTCAACTACAGATGGAAAACTAGCAAAAGATCTTGCCCATGGGAAGATTGAAAGGGGTGGCAGTGGATATCGAAGGTGCGAGCTCATAGACGGACTTCGAAGTAATAAATATTGTAGATGACAACAACCCTTACCCTGCATTGTTAGGTATAAACTGGGCCACGGATATTAATGGAGTCATCAACCTGAAGAATCGAAAAATGATTTTCGAGAAAAAGTCCCTACGTGTAGTAGTTCCGCTGTATCCAGCTGAAGGAGTGTGCTACGCAGAACCTATGCACGATGATGGAAGCAACGACGAGCTGGATTGTATCTACAAGATAACTGCATGAGACTAGGATTGGCTAAATCCAACTACAGATAGAAGGGTCTCGTGGGAGTGTGCAGGTTCCTACCTTTCGGATTCAGATGAAGAATATGAACACTAGCACAATCGGTTGAGCCAAGTAACAACGCTAAACTGTAATATGATGACTAAATCAGTGCATTGCATAACAGCTCAGGATCGAGATCTACCAACATATGATGGGTTGAAAACGGTGGATGAATTCTTGAACAAGTTTGAGAGCACAGTACTGGAGCACCAGAGGTTCGATGCATTAAAGTGGGCACTGAGCGTGACACCTGCGCATTGGTGGGAAACACATGAAGGAACCTTTTAAAATTGTCTCGATTGCAGAAAGATGATGTAGCTCGGGTTTGGGAAGCTGGAACTATGAATAACCAAGAAATATGATGGACGCGATGACCCACACATGCACCTCACAAAATGGACCAAAGCCTATGTAGAAGAACCCCAGCCAAAATGGGTACACTTATTTTATCATACCTTGGATGTCATCCCAAGAAACTGGTATATTGAGACAGAACTCCAACATAGTATAGGTGAATGGGATATCTTGCGCAAGGGAATTTTATTAAAGTTCTTATTTGAGGAGCAATGGATGGATATTGTTGATGATGTGCTGCAAGTTGTGAAAGCTGCCATTTTCAAAATATCGCAAGAACCAGAAGAAATAGTGCAACCAATATGGTCACATCAGTTAATCCATGCCCTACAATGTTATAACGTGCAAGTGGAGGATGATGATGATGATCCCCGAAACATCAATATTCCGAAAACAAAGGGGAATCGCAAAGTTCGCGTACCATCAATCAAGGACCCTAACATCACCGCACCACTGAAAACAAAGCAAGGAAATATTGGTACTGATGCAGAGCCAAAGTACGCGACACTTCGAGACTATTGGGAAAATGCCATGATGAATAAGGTCATCAAGTTACTTCGCAAATATCAAGACTTATTCCCGACCAAAATAACCGAGTTAAAAGTGATCCTTGGTGACCTAAGGATGATGAAGATAACTCTAAAACCAGAATAGAAGCCAGTTAAGTAGCGTCCTTACCATTTGAATCCGAAGTATAAGGAAAAGGTCCATGAAGAATTGGATAAAATGCCTACAGCAGGAATTATCGAACCTATGGAAGAATCTGACTGGGTGAGTCCTATGATAGTGCATGAGAAAAAATAGAAGGGCGAAATTCAAATCTACGTGGACGTCCAAAAACTGAATGATGCCTGCGTTAATGACCCATTCCCGACCCCATTTACAGATGAATTTTTTGATAATGTTGGTGGACAGGAAGCGTACTCATTCACGGATGGGTTCTCAGGGTACCATCAGATCAAGATTGTGCAGGAAGATAGAAGCAAGACCACCTTTGTGACCAAATGGGGATGCTTTCAGTACACTGTTATGCCCTTTGGGTTAAAGAACACACCAGTGATATTTTCGCGCGTAGTCGTGGCCGTGTTCAAAGAATTCATCCATAAGTTCTTGGAGGTTTATTTTGACGATTGGACTATATTTGGGCTAGTCAAGAAATATATAGCGAGCTTATGGTTGATGCTAGATACTTGCCGATGACACCAGATTGTGCTAAATCTTAAGAAGCGCACCTTCCTCATCCCCTTTGGAACTTTGCTCGACCATGTGGTTTGCAGACAACGCCTAATGGTGGACCCTGCGAAGATTGTTTTCATACTCAATCTACAAGCACCGTGAAGTGTCAAACAACTCCACACTACATTAAGACACACTGGCTACTATCGCAAGTTTATTAAGGGCTAAGCACAAATCACGGCACCAATGGAATAGTGGTTGAAAAAAGATGATACATATTGTTGGAATGCGTTGTGTATTGCGCTCAGTGCTGTACTCACGCAGGAAGGCGTGGAAGGCATTGATCACCCAATTGCATTTGCAAGTCGACGGTTGTCCAAATCTGAAAAGAACTATTCTACTACTGAGCGTGAAGGATTGGCGATGGTATACGCACTCTAGAAATACCACCACTATCTGCTGGGAGGGTACTTTAAGATGTATATTGATCATTCCATGTTGAAATACTTAGTGAATAAGCCTATGTTGGGGGGGCGCATTTGTAGATGGTTGCTACTATTTCAAGGGTATGACTTTGAGGTCATTGTGAAGTCAAGATGCCTAAACGCAAGTCCACATCACCTATCATGAATTGAGAACGGTGAGGAGCCAACAAATTTGGAGGAAGGACTACTTGATGCATATCTCTATGCAGTGCATGTCTCGGATGGCCACTTCGAGGATATAATCCACTTCTTAACCATAGGGACCATGCCACAGGGATATTCAGTTCAGCAGAGGAAAGAATTGGTGGTACGCGTGGTGGATTTTACTATTATCGCGGGGCACCCCTACAAAATGGGAAATGATTAAAAACTACAAAGATATGTACCTGAATTTGAATGAGGACAAATCCTTGCAGACATGGGGGGGCTACAGGAGGAAATTATGTGGGACGGGCGACAGCACAGAAGATTCATCGCGCTGGACTATGGTGGCCAATCTTACATTAAGACTCGAAAGCGTACTGTCGGGCTTGTGACATATGTCAACAAACTGGGAAACCATCGCAAAGGGACGAAATGCCACTCAATCCACAGATGGCGCTGCAACCATTCGAAAAATGGGCGATCGACTTTGTGGGGCCTATCACACCTCAAGGAAAGACGGGTGCATGCTATATCATCATCGCGACAGAATACTTGACTCGATGGGTGGAAGCACAGCCAGTTAAGGACTGCACGGCCGCTACAATTGTGAACTTTTTGTTCGATAATGTGTTGACACGGTTTGGATGCCCGAAAATTATAATGAGTGACCGTGGAACGCACTTCCTAAATAAAACTATTAGCACACTCACTGAGGAATTCCAAGTATATCATCAGCAAAGTACGTTATACCATCCACAATCGAATGGGACAATCAAAGCTTTCAACAATATTTTGGAGACTGTGTTGACCAAAATATGTAACATGCAGTGAAACAATTGGGATTTGCACATACCTGTTGTGCTATGGGCATACCGAACCACATGCAAGAAATTGACAGGCCAGACACCTTTTTGGTTAGTCTACAGCACGGAAGCCATCATGCCAATGGAATACATTGAGCCCAGTTTGCGAATAGCAATGATGACAGGCATGGCAGACCATGGAGCCTTGGAAGAGACGCTCGCACAATTGGAAGAACTTGAGGAGGAACAGTTTCCGGCAGGATTCCATCAGCAGGTACAAAAGCAATGCAAAAAATCTTGGCATGATCGCCATATCAAGTTGTGCACGTTCAAAGAAAATGATTTAGTATTACTATATGACAGCAAGTTCGAGAAATTCCCTGGAAAACTCTAGATGCATTGGTTGGGACCATATGTAGTCAAAGAAGTCACAAATGGAGGCGCGGTCCAGCTCGAAAAGCTTAATGGAGAGCCCTTCTCAGGAAGAGTAAATGGTAGTCGCCTGAAGCTCTACACGGGTGGGCCAGCTCCCTGACTGACCGATCGAAGTATAGTCTCACCGCACCAGACAATTGGAAGAGAGCACAGGACGATAAAACAGTCTGTTAGGGAGCTGCGTGACAACAGGGGTGTGCGCAAGATTAGTATGTCACAAGGGTTGCAGTTGCGTAGAAAGGGCTGCACTGCTGCATGGATAAACACGGAAGTGACTGTTGCCATCACTATTCATGACAAGATGTCCGAGTTACGGTGAAAAGGAGCGGACAGCGGGAAGTACGAGCCAGATTCAGAACGATCTACTGTAAATCTAGCATTAATGGGCCAGAAAAGGAAGGAACGACTGAATTTAAATTTCAACAGGCTTATAAATCATAGTGGGGCATCCACCGAACAAACTATGGTATCTGGAGAATTAAGCTATTGTACCCTCCAATAGGTATGAAACCGTCGAACTTCGACGATGGGGGAGTCAGCCCGGTGTTTTCAACAGAGACATAGGACCTTCTAGATAGCGTAATGTCGACCACCGGGGCCACCATGCTGAGCTCAACACCGACAGTAGGAGATGTACCGGAAATTCTTAGACAAGTAGCAAGACTAGTCTAGACGCCACTCCATAAACCAAAGTCTGGCAAGCGCTCTATGAAAGATGTGGGAAAGACAGTGAATCTTGAGACAAATGATGGAATTCTATTTAAAAGTTCATCTCTGATGAGCCTTGAAGATTGGGACCTCGTGGAAAGCAACACCTCTCTTGCAAAAATGCAACACAAGCTTCAGTAGATAGTGAGTATACTGGACCCCATATCGCAAGCTTGCTGCTCGTGCACAAAGAGTTCCCACCTACGGCATCTTAGCTAGAGCTAAAATTCTATGAGGGGTTGCTTTGTGTTAATCGAGCATAGCAGAATGAGCATCATTGGTTAAGCGAATTAGTAGAGGCAATGGAGTAGGAGCTTGAAGAAGTGTTGTAGGACACAAGGAGGGAGCAGTAGAACGTAGTGAGTCACTCACAGGGATGGTGGACCGCGAAGCCTTGGCAGCACATCTCTCCACACCAACAAGTGACTCGGGATGAGTCACGATGATTATGTTGGGGGCTTGTTGGGTAGCGGAGGCCCCGCGTAATGATTTTGGGGCTTAAAGCCCACAATTTTGGGTATTAATATTATAAAGGCTCCACGAAGTGCACAAAGCATGAATTGTAATGGGTCAAGTCTAAGGGTAGTATGCCCTACAATATAATTTAATCTAGAATGTGTTGGCCTACCCATGGTCCGCGAACCATGGGAATGTATAAATAGAGCGAGGCTCTAAGTGTAGAAGGTAGCTCTTTGGTGATGTTAAGAAGTAGTATGGGAATTTGAATGCAGTATTAGATCAGAGTCTGTAAGTCCGAGTTGGGTTGTAATAGGAGATAGAAGTTCCGCAGCTATATGCGCGGAGGCCTGGTAGAGTCCGCATCTGTGTGCATGGACCCCTGCAGCTAAGTGCACAGAGCAGATTTGGATTGTAGTGAGACAGAAGATTAATATAAGATAAGTTTTTCTGAATTATCGTGCATCTGGTCATAAAATCTGTATGTTTGTTCTTATGTTATGGTTTTATGCATATCTTTAAGATTTATGGTTGTGTGCGCTGGTTATAACTATTGAATGCTTGATTAAGACCCCCAGAATTAGATCAAATCTATAATAACTGTAATAATAATCATGAATCTAGGAACTACCCCGTCGCAGAGCTACGCGAAGGCTAGACAGCTACGCAGAGCAACGCGAGTGCGTAGATCGATTCGTGACCTTTCCAAACCCCATCAAGACATCCCTAGGGTGCGGAAACCTGGTTCCAGCACCCTCCCATACTACCTCGGGTGAGACTTCAGTCTGCGCCCCACAGATTGTTGCCGAAAGGGCCGGTATTGCAGGATTTGTTTGGCTAAAACACTTCTGAACCTAGGTCAAGCCCCAATAAGCCAACACCTCTTCATATAGAGCGACCTAACCCTGATTTTGCCATTCGACCACCTTCTCGAGTTGTGCTGCAAAGTTCCCCGTCCAATCCCAACGCTCACGCCACTTAGCACTATAATATTGTTGAGGATTTGGCTCAGGCACCATTAGCTATGTCTGCTCTCGAGGTACTTCAAATCCCGTCTCAGTGGAAATCATTACTGTCGACTATTGGGGGTATTGATCCCATTGATTCCAGTCTTATATGTTTTGATCTAGAAAACCACATTCTGCGTCTTCCTCATCAGATTTCCTTTGTCATTCAGGTAATCATCAATGAGAAAACCATTCATAGGACCATCATTGATGAAGGTGCCTCTACCTGCATCACGTTAGTGGCTTGTTGGAAAGAAATTAGTTCTCCTACTCTGAACCAGTCCCCTAACACTTTGGAAGCTTTCGGCGGGTACGATTCATGACCATTCGATGTCTTACCCAACCTTGTCATTACTTTGGAGGGAAAGACAGTACACGTTGAAGTAGAGATCATTGACACTAATATCAATTATAATTTTCTACTCGGACGGAATTGGACCCATGCCATGCATGTTGTAGCCTCCTCCCTATTCTGCGTGATTCATTTTCCCCATTAAGGGAAGATAGTCACAGTTGACCAACTGTCCTTCTTTTCCTCTTCCTCCTCAGATGGCACTTTTCTATATGTCAAGCACACCGGCACTCGTTATGAGAGTGTCGAGGTGGGGCTTTTTAAACATCCTTCCTTGATGGGCATTTTTCCACTCCCACCTCCTCATGTTGCTTCTATCAACATGATCTCAGTCAAATCTAATCCTTGGGTCATACCTTCACCAGATATTATTGATACATGGGGCGAAGTTATGCCATTAAGTCTAGCCCAAATCAATTATGTGGAAATTGTTTTGACCTCAAGTTTCGTATCCTCTCATATTCCTGTGTCGAGTTCATCTCTCGATGTGTATTCTCATTCCCCGTGGCTTGGTTCTGGCTCGACGGTCATGTCTATGTGTCTTGAGAAGTTCTCTTCTCCAATGCCTATTGACATGTCAGTTTCTCCTGACACTATCCAAATCTTTCAATTGCGGGCACCTTTATCTCTTCACGGATTCATGTTTTTTCTCCCTCCCCGAGTTTTACCGATTACCCATTCTGGCAATGGGGTTTTCATCTGACTTGTAACCCTCCCTCGCCAAGGGGGCATGGGGGCACAACCTTATATGAGTTCTACTCTATGATTTGTCCGAGTTGATGCTTACTCGTCATGTTAATGGTAAAACTCTAGTGTTCATCTGTGTTGATTGATTACCCGAGTGTGAGCATGGACTCTCTCACAAAATACTATGCTTAGGTCATCTTGCATGGTTACTTTTGTACAATAGTTTGTCATTCATTTTTGTACAGTGTGGTTTGGTGTGTTATTTTGCAAGTAGCTTCTCTGCTTATTATGTTTTTGCTTGCTTTGCAGATGTTGGTGTCCCCTCCCGTCAGTTTCACTAATGGTGCTTTTCGTAGCACCCGGAATCTACCATCCGCGGCATGGGCCATTTGTGACCCCCATGGTGAGTTGATTTATCTTCAAGGTATATTTCTAGGCCGAGAAACTAATAACATCGCTAAGTGTAGCATGGTTATTCAATTATTGTCAGAAGCTATTACTCTTGGCATCCGGGAATTGATTGTCAACCTTGATTCACAGCTTGTAGTTCTTCAACTCAACGGGCAATATTCAGTCAGAAACCCTCATATATTGAGAATGTATCTACGTATTCGTCTACTATAGATAAATTTTGATTACATTACATATCATCATATTCCTCAGCACATGAATACATTAACAGATGCATTAGCTAATTATGTGCTGGATAAACATTTGCGAAACATGTGAAACTCAAAATAAAAACATTTGTACCATAGTAAGCAAAGAAGTAAAACATATGTGTGTGTGTGTGTGTGTGTGTGTGTGTGTGTTCCGGTAATGTTTTTCATACATCAAAACCTCAAAAAATAATATGTCTATTCGAAATACATCGGTGGCTCGTAGGCCTTATACATCTGTGGCTCGTAGGCCTAAAAAATATGGAATGCTAGACCTATGCACTAAACAACATGATGCTCATGGTAGCATGTAACTACTTGGACTACGCGAGTTAGCAGTGGGCAGATCCGATCTGACACCCCCACCATATGCCTCTGGTATTGGCATCAGACATCACCCATCCGAGCATACTCTGGGATCCCATGGGTCAAACCCTCAAGATTCCGTGCAATCTCCTCCTCGTTGTCGCTTCCCTCCTGATAAGGAGTGACCTCAAACTGTTGAGCAATGCGCCTGGAAATCAGGGACATCTAGTAGGGCGTTCTGGTCCAACATCTGCATTCATAAAATCAAAGTGTCATGAATATATATATTTCAAAAAATAGTAAAAAACATCAAAAACCTAAAAATTGTTTGTTTTTACCTCCATCGTCAAAATCCTCCCCTTCCGAGAGTGGCATATCTGGATCTCCACGGAAGTCGATACCACTGTAAGGCCAATCCTCCACTATGATCAAGTGTCATCGTAGCCATGAGAAAAAGGCAAGCTTGTAGGACATCTGTTGGCTCCCCATGACCCTTGATGCAGGAGCATTTAGACCTAGTCAACAATGTGATGGTATGATCACATGTTGTGGCTAACAAAGGGTTGGAAGACAAGAGATTAATTAATTTTATTAATTTAAATGTATGAACGTGTTTTATTTGTTGTCAAAATCTTAGCAGAAAAGGGTATAAGTAGCTGATTGATCCTCCTTGCGTGGAGATCGAGCCAAGTAGTTAGATTCGGGTTTGAATAGGATATGAGGGATTTGAAAGCTTAAATTAGCATTGGTTTGAGAAAAGAGTGGAGTAAAGAGATTCTTTTGGGAAGAATGAGAGATTTCTAGATCTGAACTAAATGGGTTCATGAATCCACATTTTGTATGAATTGTAATCTTTTGGAATGAGTGACGGGGTTCAATTCAGATGGAAGGATAGGATGGATGAGCGAGGGCAAAACTGAAATAGTCAAGTACGACTGTTTCTTCTATAAATATTTATCAATATGAATACAGTGTGGATTGTGTATTTCTTTGTGTAATTTAGTATTGAGTGCATTTATAACTTTTAATCTCTGGATTGGGGATCTGAGAATTACTGTGTTTGTTGATACTCAGAATATAGGATAAGAGTGTGTGTTCTGTATATAACACAAAAAACTGGATGATGTGGATTATCCCTACTAGATTAGCAGATAGAGATTGAATGAAGGAATGAATCATCATTGATCACAGGTTTGGTCAATGATGATCTATTTGTGAGAAGATCATAAGTGTTCTATAGTGAATGTGCATGCAGTTTAATATAGGAAACAGACCCAAAACATAAAAAGGCTGAGTTGATTGATAATTTGTGAAGAAACCCCAAAATAAGTCAAGACCATCTGTTGGCTGGAAGATCCGACGATGAACAACAACTACGAGGGTAGGAGATTACGAATTTCTTGATCATGGCTGAAGCCCCGCACTCGCTCCTAGTCGTCGATCTCATATTCAAACTCTTAGATCACAGTCAATTGCGGGTGTTAAGCCCATTTTTAAATCATGTGCTAGTTGAAGTCCTGTAAACCGTAGATTTGATGGCCTCTTATATCCAATGGATATCGCGTCATAAAGTTATCGAACTTTAATGTAAAAAACGGACCTGAAAATCTATACATCAAGGAATTTTATTTCTTATCGGCTTTGTAAGAGTGGTCAAATTCGGTGGAAAAGTTGGACCCAATATCTTATCAACGCGGGTTAAATCTATTTGAGATCTGTTCAGATGCGGTCAAAGTGGGACCAGGCTCATTGACAGGTTATATCTTTGTTTCTCATTGATCGGGTGTATAGTCAGGTTTTCTATTGTTTTGGGTTCCGATAATTTGATGGGGTTTTGTTAAGTTAAGTGAACAAGGATTTAATTAGTTTTAATTCTGAATTTATGAAAGGGTGTAACCTTGCTTTTCTTTGGAGGTTATGTGGGCATAACTCATAGGTCCACATGGGATTTTTAAAGGATTTCAGTGACGTGGCATCCACCCTAGGCATCAAATTGCTTCAACGGACCATCCATGCATCTCGAGGCATCAACGGATCTACCTCAGTCAGCTGGTATTGGAACAGCAGAACCCGCTCCAGGAAGAAGGTCACTAGCATAGATCCAAAGAAAAATTGCTTTAATCGTCCCGCCTTAGATTTTGAAAGTTGGCGCTTCATGTTGATTTTCATTACTTCTGCCCAGTTAAAGATGGTGGGCGTCATGTAGTCGATATCATACTGGAAATTTGACTTGTTGGTCTCATAAGGCGCTTGGGACCCAGCCACTCTGTTGATGGTCAACAGTAGCACTCTCAACACAAGATCCCGAATGGTCATGATCTCGATCTTTCCACTTTTGGATTTGAGAGCTTCTGGGCAATGTTCGGCAAGTAGCATAGTCACACTTGCCCCAATCGGCCTCGACCCATATAGGTTGATTGATTCCCCCCTCCAAGACAGTCCTGTCATGAAATAAATGTCTGAAGTCTCCAACTCTAGCTCTTCGTCACCGATGATGAAAATTTCCCAATTTATGTCCCAGAGACTAATCAGGTACCGTAGCAGCTCATGTTTAGTCTGTATACCTAGTGTAAGAAATAATTTGAGGAGCCCACAATTCCTGAAAGCCTCTAAGCAATTTGGATCGGCTATTGCTTGAGTATCAATGTCCTCATGCTCAAGTTCTTTCCAATCTACCATTTTTTCACAATTTCTTCCTGCAAAAACCATGTAATCAAGTCAATGATCATCTCTGGCTAGAAATATTTGGGTTCAAACGGCTGAATTGAGCAAGAAACATGTAAATTTCTTGCTCATGGCACTCACGCCACTGTTTTAAAAATAGTGGCGCCGATGGCGCGGTTGGCAGTGTTAACCACCCCCAATCAGCGTGATTCCATGCTCGGAAATCACGCCAACCAAGGGCACAAAAATTTTGCAAAAATCTCCCCATGAAACCCAAAAATTGGATAAAAATGGGAAAAATTGATATGAAAATAAAGCTTAACATCTTGGCTCTTACGTGCAACTGACGTCTCGGCGAATGACCTCCCGGATCTCCTGCAATATGATCTGGAAGAATTAGGACACAAGTGGGTAAAAAGCTCTTCACACAAAGGTAAAATGGTAAATGGTAAAAAATAATTACTTTTGCCCCTTTTTATTCATTTTTTCATGAAATATTAGCGTTTTTGAGTACTTTTTACCTACTTTGCCTCAAAACTAGATAAACCCTTTAATTTTCTTGTGCAGCGATAGATGATGGATTGTCGATGATGGTACTGGAGTCCATTTTCATCTATTTTCTCAACTCATAAATCTCAAATGCAAATATCACAGAGTATTTTTCCCTTTTTGACTTGTAAAAGAGAATAAATTGGGGTTCTACTTTCAAGCTCTTTTCTTACTCTTTAAACATGAAAATATTGCAAATCTGTTGTCATTTTGAACTCGTTAAAGGCTACAAAATATCGTGTGCCCAATATATGTTTACCCCTTTTTTGGGCTGGGATGCACTATTTATGAAAAAGGTACTCCTTGACTAAAATGGTCAAGTGGTTCTCTCAAGTATCGTTTTCTACCTTTTCGGGCTCGAAAGACACAAATGTATGAAAACGAACCATGTGGAGTTTCTTTTTTTTTCTGTCTTTTTCAAACTCTCTAAACATGAAAAATATACTGAGCTACCCCTTTGTCAGACTCGTTAAAATATTAAATGATATCGCATTCGTCGCCATAACAAACATGAGCTTCTCCTTCCTAGGGCTCGTTAAAATTACTAGGTCGGATTCATCCGAAGGATGAAATTACAGTGCAAGCACATGCTATCCCCTTCAAGCTTGCGATAAAAAATAATTGGGGTACCTGCCGGAAATGGTGGGGGGAAATTGGAAAGTTTATCAGTTGTGTCGACAGCTCACTCTTGAACATGACACTTTTTGTTTCGTGTTGGGTTGGAATATCCTCCTTTTCATTTGACCTTCCTAGGTTGGGCCATTATTTTTGCCTTCCATTTGATCTCTTGCCACGTCATGATGACCACCGATCCTATGGATCCAAATGCTGCCAAACTCTGGAATCGTGTCGCCAATATGTTCAAGAGTCAGTCCCTCTGCAGTTACACTTACTCCTAATTCTCTGTATCATCTGACATCATTTGCATCCCTTTGTCTCATGTTGATGATGTGGGATACATCATGGCCTTCCTTCGACACGATCGCTTCCTATCAACTTCAACTCATTATCTAGGAAGCTAGTCGAGAGACTCCCTTCTAGTACCTTAGAGCTTGCATTCCCTAATGGAAAGTTCTTCACACTCGACGACAAGTTCACATCATTGGCTTTTGATCGAGTGATTTCAAGGGTGTTCGACATCATTTCCTTTATTCACATTGAGTGAACTGTGCTTCCAGTACCTTGAGAACCATTGTCATTATTAGTGGTTTTTCTCGCGTTTGTTAATGTTTCACATCATTGATCGGTAATCAAATGACTTCTTAGCATATTCGACTTCACCACATTCATTCGCATGTTAGGATTTGTACTTTGATCGAGTCGTTTGAAGCGCAAGACCGTGGGCTAAGATTACATAAGTCCAGGTTGAGAGGCGATGTGACATGGTCATGTTAATATACATGTCTCTTTCAGATTGATGGATGTGACCATACCATGAATTGTTATATCTTATCCTTCTCATTATTCGATGGTTGTGACCATACCTTGGTTTCATTACGATCCTTTGCACTACATGGCTGCATCCATACCTTGGATCCATTTACATGATCATTCTCTGGATGGTTGCATTCATACCATGATTCATGTATTATTATTCAAAGTTTTCAGTGATGTATATGTATCTATGCTTGCTTGCAGGTTTTCCAATGACGGACTCTGAGGCATTTGTTACACAGCATTTTGTCACTGTCCCTATCCTCCCCGCCTATGATCCTGGAGGACCCCTACATTGTACCCGACATGCTTTCCTATCATGAAGAAACTCCCATTGTGTCCCTCTTCATGAGTAGAACAATTCCATTTTTCATTATTTCCCACAAATCTTCTGTTTATTCCAGTTTACAAGACTGACGCTAATGACGCGTGTCCTCCTCGCGCCGATATGCAGGGATTACAATTGTCCCTAGCACCGATCAGATCAAGTAAGTCCTTTCTCAGTCACACTGATCCTCTTTTGGAAATTTTTTTAAATATATAGCCGAAGCTTCCAGCTCTAGAAGCTTCGTAACGTAAGTCTGGTAAATGGTTAGGCAGGATGGAGTCGAGGAGGTCATTTTGGGCTCCTTTCCCTTATTAGGATGGAACTAATCCAAGAGATAAGGCCTTATCCCATGAGAAGAGGAACCATCTCCCCTCCATCCAAGCTATATAAACCTCTTTTTTTCCCAAGCACAAGTTAGCTTTTAGTCCTAATTGAGTTTTGGCTGAAGTTTTGATTTTGGAGTAGTCAACAAGCTACCTATAGTTTGTAGCTTTCTAGGTTGTGTTTAAGGGATAATTGTGAGTTTGGTTTGGTGTGAATACTAAAGGGAAGAGCCTCGAGACTACCATTGTTGGGGCTATCCATGAGATGCTAGCAAAAGTGTGTAGGAACCTGGATATGTTGGAGGAGAACAATAACATCAAGACATCGGTTGTAATCTCTTCTTGAACTAATATAGATGCAACTATGAATTGATTTCCTACATCAAATGTCATCTCACATGTTTATGGCATAATGTTTCTTAACCTGTTAAGTAGGTTGAATTCAATTCGTATGTTATCATGTTTGTCGTTTTCTTTTGTTTACTTGTTTCAGGTGTTCGAAGGAAGGAAACGAAAGATAGCTAGAGCAAGGAAGCAAGATCGTCACCAAGCGGAATAGTGTATTAATAGGTAGGCCCTCTTATTTGATTCTAGATTAAGGAGATCTTCCATAGATTGTTTTTTTGTGGCTACACCCGCTCTCTCGGGCTAGAGGAATTGTTTGTGTCCGCACTTAGAATTTACCTGCACCACAGGCACTAGGGCCATTGGACTTCCTGTCGGGGGCATTTTCCTTTGTTATATGAAATCCCGCATACCGGTGATTTATAACACTTGACTTTTATATCTCCCCTTGAACCTTGTGATCGTCAATTTGTGGGATGGGACCCACTCAGAGTCTTGCAATCGAAAATATGGGAGAGATAGACCCCTTCACCCTTTTTCATAGCGCACGCTGATTTTCGCGGATGTGAAATCTTCATAAAATATGAAAAATAAAATATCGCATCCGGGAGGATCCCCCGCATATCACAATCGCAAGCCTGGAGGGACTACAATGGAGGAGGGCCTTGAATTGTGCGATCTTCGATTGCGGGGTTTATGACTTCATCAGTGCCACGTGGCACTTCTTGAGTGGTGACATGTGTCGCCCAGAAATGCCCCACAAGGCCCCTGAAAATGTCGAATCTGCGTGCCACGTGTCCTTTGTACTGTCGTGTCATGCTAACGTCAGTTGCCTCATGGGTTCTTAGGACCAATAAGACTCTTCCACGTGGTGGAGAAAGAAAAAGGCCCATTCGTCCTTGGTTTTTCCATGAATTCCTATGTTAAATAAAATCAGCCCCTCTTAGTGCTTTAACACTGAAGCCCAAATTCTCGGTGATTTTGCACTATCGACCCATTTCACCCCCGTAATTCCTTATGAATTGTCCTTTGGTCCCTACGATCGTCGATTTACTGGTACTGCGGGGTTGCAATATCGTGGAATGTGGGACTGTGGGATGCAGGACTGCAATATTGCAGGGAATGCAGGACTACGGGACCTGCTGGACTATGGGATGCTAGATATCGCGAGACTACATGATTGTGATATCGTGGGACTAAGGGATTGTGATAATGCAGGACTGCGAGATTGTGATATGTGGGACGGCAATATCGCGGGATTGTAGGATGCCTGATATGAGGGATGCAAGACTGCGGGATGTCGGATATGATATGCGTGACCTCTAGGATGTGGGACCACAGGATGCAAGACTGTAATATCAAGGGATAAGCCAATGTACTGTGCTCGAGGCCCAACTAATTGTGATTGCAATAAGCGTAACCCTTGGTATTTTCTCTTTTCTTTCTGGCTTTCAAAGGGCAGCTTCAATCTGCTCTAATTTCTGATCCAGGAGTGCATTTGTGGACTTCCACCTGCCGTTGGAAATCTTGTTCCGATCACTATCCAATAGAGAGGGTCCAATTCAGATTTTAGAGATTTTTTGGCTTGGGAAATGGCTTCAAAATTTACTGCCTTCTTTGCACTCTTTTCACAGCTAAAAACACATTTAGTAGTGAGAGACAACATTGGCTCTTACTGGGGATAATGCCTTGCTGGAAAGGTGTTGAGAACCTGAAAACCAATATCCTTCACCAATGGGCATGGAATCAGAAATATAATGAATCAATATAACCAGAAAAATTCCATGGGACTTTATTTGCTGGGGGGTGCTTTCATCATCAAACTAAAATGCAAAAATAAAAATTCTAACAAATGGAAAGTAAATGCTCAACTAGTGAGCTTATTTATATGCATTCATACTTATGCACAAGACTCAATTCACCTAAGTGATTTCAACCCTCCAATGGATCCAGGCCAGCATTTGGGTGCTAGACCTAGTGCCTTCATGCTACTGAAGAATAGAAACTAAAACAAGCATGCACCATGAAAAGTCTTCAAACAAAGAACCTGATACATGTTGTTGAAACAACCTCTATTGTTGGCTTAAGAATATGCTCATGTACTTAGCTATAGGGTCATGGAATTGACAAGGAATGTTTGCAGCTACCTCTTTTCACAAACAGTCTGCTAACCAATGTCTTCTTGGTTAGGGAAGCCACACACACTATTTAGCTCCCCGGAATTAGATTTTTCAAGAGAAATTTGTTGTTGATCTCTTACTACCCTTTATTCAAAGGGCCAACCCTCTTGGAAATCTGCAATAGATTCTTCATTATCATAACTGTAATATTCATAGATCGAGAATCTACTGAGAGTTCCAAGTGGGAATCCTTCTGCAACATGTGGTAACAGACTCTGCATGGTCATTTGACTTTGGGATCTTATTGAAAAACTTGTTATTGGAGATTTCTCCCCACTTGTTGGTAAACAACTCCTTCTGAACTTCTGCGACCATCTCATTCTCCTCTGAATAATATGAATCGTAAATCAGAGGAGGATAATGATCTTGCTCTCCAGCTAAAGGGTGTGCATTGTAGATTGTAGCCTCTTTATTAACCTCTTGGTAGGCCTCCTCTTCTTGTGCACCTTCCCATGACCGGGATTGTGGTGGCTCTACATCATTTGAGTCTCCATTAGAGTCATATACATTATAAGAAGGAGAAACATTAGACTCGAATGAATAAGGTCTCTGAGAATTTATTTGCAGCTCGAGGATGTATCCTTCTTCTCTTTCTTTCTCATTGGGTGATGCTTCTTGATGTGGGTAGATGTTTTCTTGGAGCAGAGCTCCACAAACACCTTCAACAAGTTCATCAACCTCGGGAATGTCTTCATCATTAAAATGTGCACAACAATCTTCAAATAGAGCATTCGGTGGATATAGTTCTTTGCAATAGTGATTGAATGCTATATGAAAATGTTTTAAGGAAGATATGTTGCCACGAGGTATTGTTTTGTACCAAACTCTAGCATCCTCCTCTAAAGAATACATGAACAATTTCATTTGTACATCTTCAAGAAAAATACCCTATTGTTCCATGCATTCATGAAATTCTTTGAGGTGCTAGTCAGGCCCTCTATCTGTGCTCCCACTGAATCTAGGCAAATAGGTATACCATTCATGAAACGAAGGGACATGAATCTTGGCAAATTTTTTGGCCAAGAATGCAGGAAGGGCCATCTTGAAAACCTTCCTAGATGAGTGATCTCAGGTTCAAAGGTATGGAAAGCTTTTAGCTGCTATAGCATCAGAGTGAGTATGGGGCTGCTTGAAAGCTAGGATGATCAAATATAGATATGGACAGTGGAGTCGCCAGGATGCTTACCATAAAATTGAAAAAGTGGAGTCGCCAAGGTGAGAGATCTTCAACCCACACTTCCCTTGCTCACTTAACAGAGGAAATGTAAAAATTTGTCATACCTAGGGAAAAATATTCTAATTCATTCCCCGACAACGATGCCAGAAATATGTTGTAGCTTTAGATGACAACTTCAGCACGAGTGCTTTATGGGACCTAGAAAGCCTCCTAGAGACAACCTCTGGGTTGATTGTAGACCAGTGCCTAGGACATCTTAAATAGAGGAATGCATGGAAGATTATCTATGAGGGGTTTTTGCAGCACTCCAATTGTCTCGTAATAAAAAGATAATAAAAGGGGCTTGGTTCAATAGGCCTTCATTAAGGCAAACTCAAGCCAATACATGCATCCAAATGTAGGGGGGTATATTGGGGCAACCTCAAAGAGAAATTTCTTGCTCTGGTGGTCGACACACAACAATGATACAACTTAATACTGAAGTAGTAGTGATGATAGAGAGGAGGAGAGGAAGGAGGGAAATAGATGTGTAGCACTGTAAACAAACAAAATCCTCAGCAAAAATGTTCCAGTAGGAATATGTAAGAGGAAGGGGGTGAAATGGTAGAAACAACGGTATGCTAATTAAGGTTACCTACGAGATATAACATAGGCATCATCAGTTCCAAACAACACGAGTAAATATGGGCTCACACAGGTACTGTAGGTTAATCCAAAAGCACAAATAAATCTACAATTACTACAGTTATTGTAGGTTGTTAAATAACACAATTAAATATATAATATAATGCAGGTATTGTTTTCTATTTAGCAGCCTAGATAAATCCATGAATCAGAGGGAAACCAACAGCTTCATTACACTATTTCAAAGAAGGGAAAACACAAATGAAATGAGATTACAGAAGGGAAAACATACTGCATAATGATCATGCTTAGAATCACCAAGATTTTTTCATTAATACTAGGAGGGTCTAAATAACCAGTCCATAACATTCAGCACAATATCAGTCTAGTCTCCCCATGAGCAAGCAAATAGAACCAAAAGTGGCATTGCAGAATTCAAACCCTACGGGTGCAAAATTACAGATTCTTTTCTAAGTGTTTCTTCCCCTATATTTATAAGAAGAGGAGGAGCTTGGATTAAAGTTTACAAAATATATTCACCTGAGCTCCAGCTATCTCATAGACTAGCTATCTAGGCATGCCAAGATATGCTGCCTAGAATGATTACAATCGGGATTTGATTCCCTCTTAAAAATAAATAGAAATTGCAGAATTAAAAGGAAAACTGGAGGATGATGGAGGAAGAGGTCCTTTTGTTGTTGTTGTGAAAACCTCTTGTCAAGTCATGTCTCTGCCATCATGCGTCCCTCTATCTTCTCTGATCGTCCCTATCATTTTCGCCTTAACTTCCTGACTTCCCCACTCTCTAAAACTGATAGTGATTGACTATAGTTTCCCTTTACAGAGTAATAATGGAGGTTGTCCTGGCAATCCTTTGTTGTGTATCTGAGTGGAACCCCATGTTGAGCCATTAATCTTCCTCAGTCTCCATACTTTCATTTACTCTCAGAAGATGTATAGAAAAACACTCAAATTCATTTCTGAGGGTATTTATGTCCTGCGTTTCTTGTTGCAGGGACTTCGACAAGACCATCCCATATCACTTTGCGACTGCCCCATACTTCTATTTAAAGTCTTCGTTGCTGACCCATACACCTTCAATGCCTTGTACTATGCTCTCGGTGCACTGATATGCATGGTGATGCATTCATGGTGTAATATGGAGGACTCTTCAGTGCTAGCTTTTATCACTAAAACCTCACGAAATAGGAGATTTTTAATCCCCCCCTGCCCCCTATGATTTACCCCCTTTTACTCCATGTGACCGGGGGCTATGACCCAGGTGCTTAGTCCTCAAGCACTAGGGCCATTGGACTTCCTGCTGGGGGTTTTTTCCTTTGTTATATGAAATCCCGCATGCCAGTGATTTATAACACTTGCCTTTTATATCTCCCCTTGAGCCTTGTGATCGTCGATTTGCGGGATCGGGCTCACATGAAGTCTCGCAATCGCAAATATGGGATAGATATACCCCTTCACCTTTTTTCATAGCGGAGCTTGATTGCCCAAATGCAAAATCCTCATAAGATATGACAAATAAAATATCGCATCCAGGAGGATCCCTCACATATCGCAATCGCAAGCCTGGGAACTACAATGGAAGAAGGCCTTGAATTGTGTGATCACTGATTGCAGGGTTTATGACGTCATCAGTACCATGTGGCACTTCCTTAGTGGTGACACGTGTCGCCCGAAATGCCCCCATAGGACCCCTAAAAAAGCTAAATCTGCATGCCACATGTCCTTCATATTGTCGCATCATCTTCGTAGTGCCACGTCATGCTAACAGCAACTTCCCCGTGGATTCTTAGGACCAACAGGACTCTGCCACGTGGCAGAGAGAGAAAAGGGCCCATCTGCCCTTGGTTTTTCCATGAATTCCTATGTTAAATAAAATCGGCCCCTCCCAGCACTTTAACACTAAAGCCCAAATTCTCAACGATTTTGGCTATCGGCCAATTTCGCCCCCGTAATTCCTTAAGAATGGTCCTTTGGGCCCTCCAATCACCAATTCACTGGTATTGTGAGGTTGTGATATCGCGGAAATGTGGGACTACGGGATGCGAGGCTGCGAGAATGAGATATCGCGGGAATGCGGAACTGCGGGACCTGCTAAACTGCGGGATGCCTGATATCGTAGGACTATGTGACCTGCTAGACTGCGGGATTCCTAATATCGCGGGACTATGGGATTGCGATATCGCGGGACTGCGGGATTGCAATATGCGGGACTGCGATATCGTGGGACTGCGGGATGCCTAATATGCGGGATTGCGGGATATGGGACCATGAGATGCCTGATGCGATATGCAGGACTTGCGGGATGCGCAACTATGATATCGCAAGATAAGCCAATGTATTGTGCCCTAGGTCCTGTCGATTGCGATTGTGATAAGCCTAACCCTTGATCTTTTCTCTTTTCTTTCTGGCTTTCAAAGTGCATCTTCAATCTACTCTAATTTCTAATCCAAGAGTCCATTTTTGGACTTCCACCTACCGTTGGAAAGCTTGTTCTGAGCACTATCCAACGAAGAGGGTGCGAATAAGCTTTGACAGACTCTGTGTCTTGGGAATGGCTTCAAACTTCACTACCTTCGTTGCACTCTTTTCACAGCGGAAAACACATTTGGCAGAGAGTGACAACACATCTCATGGATGTTGTTTAGTTGATTTTGATAGATAGGATTATGGTTGAAGATATGGGTCATTATAAATTCTTTTGCTGAATCATTCAATGACATTCTCATAAGAAGAAGAATTTGAAAGAGTTTTCACTGTAGTGGGTTTTTCCCTTGTCTCCGACCAATCCTGGTGTCTCTCTGAGTGAATGATTTTCTTCTAATGATCCTTTATGTTCCCTGCAATGATGATGATATTTTTATTTCTATATAATAACATATGTTGTTGAATAATGTGGTAAATCTAAACAACATTATGATTCTTTGGGGTGAATTTAATATGTAAATGAAAAAATGCAATTATCTAAAGCAAAGAACAATATAGCCCTAAGAAAAATTAACACCAAGATCGATGTACTTTCATTGAAGGAAGACAAGTTTCAATCCACTAGGAACATTCATCTACTTGTTATTCAATGACTAACATGTGCATTTTATAATCTAACAAACTTTATAATGATATTCAATAAATTAGGGCACAAAGGATCTAGATAGTTGTAATGATTCCACATCAGACATTATTCAAGAAAAAATTTAAACAAATAACACTTACAAGATAACAAGAGATATATCCAATCATAGATCAAGAAGCAACTTCGAGAGAAATTGAAATTAGCTCCCAAAGATATCAAAATCCATCAAACACATCCAATTCGTCCAAAAAGAAGTGTTAAATTATTTACAACATAGATCCAAGTGTGATGATGATCATCTCTCATAATGAGATTCATCTCTATTTATATGATCCTTTTCCTAATTTGAATTAGCCTAATAGCCCCTACAATTATAAAATGATGTGCAAATAACAAGTCATTGGTGACAAGCCCACCAAGTAGCTCATAATGTGATGAAGAAGCCATCCATAAGTGAGCCAAAATGAATGAAAGGGCTCCATGAATGATGGACAAGGGAGTGGCCACCTAATCTCTATGTAAAGGATCATGTGGTGCTCCAAAATGGCTCTAGGGCACAAGTAATGGTCTCATGGGTATCTTGATGAAAATAAGCCTGTAAAATGCTTCAAATGAGGGCATGGAAGATGGTGCTTTCCCTATCATGTCTCAAGGATGAGACAGACCTCATCTAGGCCTCGGATCAACTGCCAAACCCTGTATATATTGCTAAGTCGGTTAGGGGCACTGTTGGTCCAAGTGCATCATCTTGCATATAATGAGGGGAAATGAACAAGTTGTTAAAGATGTTGAGGGTGCCCATAAGATGAAATAATGCCATATCACATGATGTAGTCCCATGGCTCTCAACGTATCCCCTACAAGTTTCAATATGATCCTTTTGTGGGCTTGGGCCTCAGTTAAGTTGTATAGCCCATGATGAAAACACCTACCAATTACACATAAGATCCAATGTGACTCCTCACCATCATGTACAATAATTCATTAGTGCATCTAAATGAGTAAAGCTTGTTAATCCATGGCAAAAATTAGACCTCATAACGGGTTTCCCTTCCAAATTCACTACATGTAATGGTGTTACCTCACTAGGTAGGAGTGACTAATAAACAACCCTATGCAGTGTTCCCAGCCCCTAAAGGGAAAGACAGGTCCAAGGTTCATGCTTCAAGTGGTAGAGGTCATTTGAATAATGATGAGGTTGATTGGGACATAGGGGTCTTGGGCCAAATGCCATGGGCTTAAGGGTAGTAATGATGAGGGATTCCAACCTATTTGGGTGTATGAATGTAGGAAGGAGAAATCGTGGTACATGAGTTACCCTTCTTCATTTTCCTTTCACCTTTTATTGACTTTTATTTTATTTTACTACTTGGGATTCCACGGTGTGAGAGCATGTTGTGTATGATATAAGAAGTGATTACCCCCTAAGGTTGGGCAGTTCATTGCCCATGAGGGTTGGGACATGCATGGGTTCCTTAATGATGCAAGGGGCACTCATAGGGGACCTAGGAACTAGGGCGATGGCCATAATTATAAGGGGTGGATCTCATATTTGGTTTTTCCCCACATGTTATTTTTTATTGTCTCGGCCATCTTTTTCATTTTATGGTATTATTTCCTTTTGTATGTTTCCATGATATGCTTTTATATTTTTTTCTTTAGCTACATCAACTTTCAAGGCATCATTTCAAGCCTAACCCAAATATATGGACAAGGGGAGAGGGAGTATCGGAAGCTTGTGGACCTAGAGAGGGAAGATGATGAAATAGGGTATGTAATGCGCAGAGGGGAGTGAAAAAATATGAAACAAGAAAACGAGACCCCAAAATCAGGGTTTCCCTAGTAGTGCCCATCCTGAAGCTATAAGCTAATAAGAGAGATCCCATGGGATTAGGGTTGAGAATTAACCCCCCATTTAAGGTGAGGGAAGAAGACTACAGTCAAAACCCCTCCTCATTCCAAGTCTGCCAAAAGTCCATACCCAAATGTGCCTAAGGAGAAACAAGCATAAGCACTCGATTGCACGATGAAAGACATACCTTTAGGATTGGATGGCCCACCTTTAAACATACGCTCCTGAACAGATGGGCGAGGGGACATATGATTGGCTCAGGGAGCATAGATCATCTAGCACAATATCGGCTACACTAGTGGCTATCAGGGGTTGTTGGCCATCAGTTGAAGACAAATCTAAGAGAAAAATTCTCCTACAGAGTCACCCATTGGTGGTGGGTAAAACTATCTTTTGTAAACAAAGTTAATCTAATGAAGGTTGTTTTTTCTCGAGTTTTTGTGGATTACTAAATTTTTATTTGATTTTTTTGGCAATGTTAGTCATGTTGGGAAGTGCCCATCAACCCTAGGTAACATTCTACCCTTTTGTTTTGTTAGTTTATATTGCAAGGGTGTTCGATTTGCAATGTTTTTTTAATCATTGTTTTCAATATATTAGTTTGCTTAGTCAGAAGCTTATCATGCATTTCATTTTTAGATTACTTTACTTTCCTTAATT
Source organism: Pinus tabuliformis (assembly GCA_031772625.1). Lineage (NCBI taxonomy): Eukaryota > Viridiplantae > Streptophyta > Pinopsida > Pinales > Pinaceae > Pinus > Pinus tabuliformis. The sequence goes on from CM062820.1 coordinate 1,302,254,141, forward strand.
TCTAACATTTGCTTCATGTTGTGTTGATAGTTTAATTCAGATTGGTTTAGTTTATATCTGTTTCCTTTACATTTTTTTGTGTCTTTAATTATTTGCATTTGCTTTGAGAGACCATAAACTAGAATTAGAATCCTTTGCCTTTGAAACCCAACCTACTATTGAATGCATGAATGATGTTTCATAGAGTGAAAGATTGCATTTCAAGGTTGTGCCAGGAGGTTTGAGATGGACTAGTCAGACAAATTTTAGTCCTAGCATGTTTATCATCATCCAATCTTTCTTTATATAAATGTTATTGCATTGTTAATTTTCATATATTGTAGTTGTTAACATTAAGATAGACTAAGGCTTTGATCCTGCATATATTTTTCTTGCATTTCCAAATATTATGATCCTATTTTGATAATTAAATATTGGTATTATAATACATATATTTTTCCAACAATAAGCATACACAATTATGATTACATTAATAAACTAATTAATAAATTAGATTATTAATTACTTAATTAATACAATGTTATGGGAAATTATATTTTAAGGCGTGATATGCATTCGTTAACTTTTATTGGTTAGTTGGTGTGGTAGTAATAAATGAGTTATGATTGATCATCCTTGATCTTGATATTAGTGCCATCTTAGCTAATGCACTAAAGCCAGTATAGGGTAGAAGTTAAAAGTGATAGCGAGGATGAGTGTAACATATAAGTGTTGGCTCATTTATTAATAAAAATTTAAAATTAATAAACAAAAAGTTAAAAGCAATAAATAATAAAAAATAAAAAGTTAAAATTAATATAAATTTAGTGTGCGAGATGGTATAAATATTTATAGGAGTTGTCTTTAGTGTGATTTTTTGAAAGCTTTTCCGGTGGGTTTTTCTGGTCAAATTTCTCTAAAATTCGGCAGCAATTTATTGAAATCACAAGTTTGATGGGTAATCCCTGCGCAATCAAAGCATCTTAGGGGTTTTTAAGGTATTGAATCCAAATATGGAGTTAAAAAACCAATTTAAATAACACAAATCAAGATTTAACCTCAAATTTTTCCACCGGATGGCACAGGAAAGTCCAAAAAGTCGCACTAAAGACAACTCCATATTTATATGTTGGCTCAATTAATATTTAAAAGTTAAAAGTAATAAAAAAATAAAATTCAATTTGTTATATTTTGATTTTTTTATTAAATAGGAATTGTTACAATACCATGGTTTATCAATACCACAAACCCAACAACCCTAACTTATTTTACAATCAAATATTCACCCCACTTTTTCATGGCCCACTTTTTCATGGATATTATTAACTTGTAAATACATTTTATTACAATACCATGGGCCAATACCATGGCTTATGAATATCACATGCCAAAAAAAATAACTTATTTCATAGCAATATGGCAAGATTTTTAACCATGGATATTTATCCCCACTTTGTTATTGATATTATGAACTTGTGAATAGGCTATGTTATAATACCATGGACCAATACCATGGCTTATTAATACCACATGCCCAAAAAACTTATTTCACAATCAAAATATTTTATAACAATATGACAACATTCTTAACCATGGATATATCCACCCCCAGTTTACCATGGATATTATTAACCTGTAAATAGGCTTTGTTACAATACCATGGGTCAATCATGGCTAATCAATACCACATGCCCAGAAACCATAACTTATTTCACAATCAAATATTTTAATTTAATTTAATTTTATACCATTTCTTTAATTAAATATAAAAGGAAAAAAATTATAATTACTTTTAAAATATATCTAAACCCTCTATCCTAGTGATCACAAAAAATATTTCCATAGAAATTAAATCAAGGTTTTAATAAAATTAAAATGAAAATACTTTTATAGATAAAGATGTGAAATTTATATAATATAAATAATATTATTAAGAATCAAATCATTAGAGCAAGCAAAGTGACTAACAATAATAAAGGAAAGACAATGCACTATTTTTTTAAGTTTGTCATTATTGTATTTTCTTTGACATGATTGATCCAAAGCATAGGTTTAATATTTTACAACCAATTGAGTTTTTTTAATTTAGACATTTTCATAAAGATACAATAGGATCATATTTAAGAGGGAGAGAGGGAGATAGTGACAGAGATGGAGGTTGGAGAGAGAAAGAGAGAGTGTGTTTGATGGGAGGAGAGAGAGGGAGAGAGGGGAAGGAAGAGACAAAAGATGAGAGAGAGAGAAAGAGATGGATTTGGAGGGTGAGAGAGAGGGAGGAAAGAACAAAGACATAAAGAGATAGAGTTGGAGAGAGAAAGGGAGTGACAAGGGAGAGATGGAGAGAGAGAGTGAGGGGGAGTGGAGAGGAGGGAAGAGAGAGAAGAGAAGTGGAGAGAGATAGGAAGAAAAGGTGAATAGAGAGAGACAGAGACACATAGATGGATGGGAGAGAGACAAGAAGAGAGGGAGGGAGATAGTGATAGAGTTCGAGAGAGAGAGAGAGAGAGAGAGAAATTGGGGGGAGAGATAGAGGGAGATGGGAGAGAAAGGGGAGAGAGGAAGGAAGAGAGAGAAGGGGAGAGAGAGGGAGAGAAGAGGAAGAGAGATAGGGAGAGAAGGGGAAGAGAGAGGGAGGGAGAGAGATAGATAAATATGGATAGAGATTGTGTATGTTTTGGGGGTGAGATAGAGAGAGGGAATAAAAAAGAGACACATAGATACAAATATAGATATTATATAGTATTATACAACCAGCCTATATCCATCTTAACTCTGGGTCTATCAAGCGCGAGAGAATCAATTCTCTTGAGGTGCAAACATTTCCTTAAATTTTGCACTCAAAAAAAAGGTTTGCACCTCAAGAGATTTGATCCCTCTTGGCGCTTGATAGATCTCGGGCTAAAGATGGATCTAGGCTAGTTTAGCATAAGACTCTTTTTTATTCGTTTATAATTTATTACCTAAGACTTTGAGGGTGAGAATGTCAACATCGTAAGTAGTATTATCTGATTGCTCCCTCCTAAGAAGCCTTGCATAAGGACCTTGATATGAACTTTGAGATGCCATAATGGGGAAGGATGTAGATATTTAGGGTGGAGTAATGAGCATGGTGGAGGAGGATTGGGGGATGTGTATGGGGTAAGTGATAAATAGGGGGTGGAAGAAGTATCAAGGGGTTTCTTTTAGTCCTATTTTGCTTGATATTTTGGAAGATATAGAGAGTGTTTTCAATTTTTTATAGGAATATTATTTGGAAATTTTATTTAAGATACCTCAAGCCAAGTGATTCCTCAAGCCAAGAAGCTAACTAGGCTCTTGGTTGATAGGGTGGATTATTGTTTCCCATTCTGCACAAGTAGAAAGAGGAGACTTGGAAGCATTTTTTTACTAGTTGGATTATATGTCAATGGAGAAAGTTCAAAAACTTTAAGGGATTTCCTATGTTTTCTACTTAAAATCTTAATATAGGTTTCATACTTAACTTCGTAAATTCTTAGAGTACAATAGGTAAAGATGCCCATAGGTTAATCACTTGAGTGATAAAAATGATCATATTATGTTACATATAGATAAGAGAAAATTTATTTATATCAATTTTATGTAGTAGGTGCTTTCCCCAATAAGGCTTATGGGCCAAAAACAATTAATCCTCATTTACTAAGTTGACCTTAGCTAAAGCTAATAATAATGATTGAATGTAGGTTGGTCATTGTTGAGTGTGAAGCTTACACTAATCTCAACAAGGAATGCATGCTGGTGTTGGAAATAATACTGAGAGGGGGGTGAATCAGTATTATGAGATCAATAATTTTATTTCCCAAACATATTTATATACACTACTTCAGTTAATCAGACCTGTGTATACCTTCAAAACTATTGCAAACATAAATTTTTTAATCAAGTCTGTACCAACCAGCAATATACTGAATATCTACTGTCAACTTACAGACCTTTACACAGGCAAGGATAGAGATCACTTCTTCTCACTTATACAATCAATCAATCAAATGCTAGCCTCCTTATGCATTTAGTTTTACATTCATATCTAAGAAGACTTCATTGACAGATAGTTGTAAAACAACAAAATTTGATCAGATAGATTAGTCAGATCTAAAAAAAGAAGATTTTCTTTTGTATATGCTACTTGAGAGAACAGAACCTGCGTGTATACGCACTTTCGCTGAGACGAACCTGCATACAGATCTGCAAATATTGACTCAGAACTTTGTTGCAATTCCAGACTTCAGACAAACCTAGATCATGATAGATAATGAATAAAATAGGCGCAAAACATCAAATCTAGTCTCAACCAATATCAGATGATTCAAGAATAAGTCATTTCAGATCTCATGATCTTAATCCAATATTGAACTCAAGGTGCACATGAATATTTCAGATCTAGTCCCAAACATAACCCTGCAACATAAAATATACTTCAGATAGAAGTATTCCTTAGAATCTTATTGTTTGCACACCTGGCCTTATGATCTTCTCCTCTTTATATAGCTTTAGGCCCTTTGTCAATACCTTGGACCAAAACCACTTAGGACCAATACCTTGGACCAAATATCTAGGGTCAATACCATAGACCAAATACCTTGATTTTCCATATGCGCTTTTCCTTCTGTGAAAGCGTGTGTATACATGTACACTCTTTTTGATTTGTGTTCCCACGTGTATACGCTACTTTGAAAAAGTGAACCAACGTATACCTCTCTTTCTTCAATCTCTGGAGTCTGATCTATAATCCTTTGTTGTTAACCTGTTGCACTGTGAACTGTCATCTGTGTAAGTTTCCATCAAGGAAAACACCTGTATCATAATGCCAACAATCTCCCCCTTTGGACTTTCTGGCAACAACAACACCAAGATGCAACAACAACACCAAGACACTCTCCCCCTTTGACATTAAGGGCAAAGTGTGGACCAAGATATACATTATGTTGTCCATGTTCCCCCTGAGTACATGTTGAATTCTCTGATTAAGCTCCCCCTTTGTACATGTTGAGATGCACTAAACCGTCCATGCGAGGTCCATACTCCCCCTGAGCATATGCAAAGTCTGCAAAAAAAATATTTTTCAAAAGAATAACATGACTCTATAACTCAACTAAGTGAGTATAACCTTCCTATCACCAGTGACTCATACATACATCAATCTCCCAATCAAGTGGGGATACACCAAATTTGATTCATCCACCCAACCAAGTGAGGATATACCAATTGTTTATACATGACAGAAATACAATAAATATTACATCATCCATCCTGGCATGCAAAGTGGGGATACAAATTACATAATTTTTCCAATAGGACCCATTAAAATGTATGAGAAGTCATATCACACCCTATACTTTTACATGACTTAAGCAACAAATGGTATAAATATTTGAAGCCATAGCTGGACTCAACAACCATAATGCCAACAATGTAGAATGCGAGTGAAGGCTAATGCTCCCCATGAACTTGTGCTACTTGTGCATTGTTAACAAGTCATTAATCAAGACATCTTTGTCAGTGAGATAATGTTGGAAATACTAAGAGGGGGGGTGAATCAGTATTTCTTACAATTTGTATTCTAGTGATTGCCAAAAGCATATATAGATATGTATATGTGTACACAGAACACAGAAACCAGCAGCTGGAATAAATTCTTTTATTAAAAATTCAAGACAGTATAATGAAATAAATACAATATAAATAAATATCTGACTGTGGATAGTTGCCAAGCTCCAACTTGGACTTCAGTTAGGCTCCAACCTCCAGAGCACCAACTCTGTTTTGCAGTTGTTCTGCACTTAGGAGCATCTACCCCTAATGACTTTAGTCATGTTCAGTTCTGAGGCTCCAACCTCTTGGGCTCCAAACCAATCTTAGTATCAACTGTTTTGCTGCAGTTTACTGCACCCAACCATGCTGAGCTTCTGCCTTTCTCCAGTTCTCCTGCTTCTCTGGTCTCTCCTGCCTCTTGTCTGTTCTCCGACTTCCTTTCTTACAGATTATGCATACATTGGCAACACTTCACCTTGTTTTTTTGTTTTTATGTGTTTCAGGCACCTCTGACTGATCGTTTCCACTTTCCACCACCTTTGTGGCTTCTTCCTTGGTCGTTGTAGATTCCTCTGAGCTGTTCAAGTTCATTGATACTCCATGGACATGTAAACTCAGAGAAATCATTGTTAGATGTTACACCGTAACAACATTCATTTTACCAAACATTATTCACAGACTTATTACTTCACGGAAACCATATAAACGAGGCTATAGAGCCTGACCACTGAGTACCAACCCTTGAAGGCTTCTCTTTGCAATCACTGCATCCTCCTCTTTCCTGAAGTTTATGAAAGCATAGCTACGGGCAGAATACACAGTGATATTTTCTATTTCCCCAAATCTAGAGAATTGCTCCGCTAATGCAGTTTTTGAGATATGTTGAAATACATTGCCAACCCAAAGGTTTCGAGAGCCCTGAATTGTGTCACTTTCTGTTTTCTGAGCTCCAAAAAAATATGACTTTTCTTCATCAAAACGAGGACCATTGTACTCTGTCCTTTGCAAAGGGTGTCCCCCATTTTACTCCGACGTCGTTCTTTTGATCCCTCAAGTTTGCAAACATGCTGAATCCTGTAACGATTCCAACCTGCGGCGTCTCTAGCGACAAGAGAAATCTTTGACGTTAAAAATTTGCACAAAAAAATCGGAAAAACGAAAGGAGAAACATCCTTTTGCCCCGTCGTTTCTATTTAATTCAAAAAACCCACGTATTCGCACCTATATTAGCCTCTGCCGCATTCGCTACCGCAACCGTTGATCATCGCGATCCAACGGTCACAGTGCTTTTTCCCACACATTAAACATCGTGCATTTTTCTCGCCATCTGACCGTCCCTCGCACGATCGAATGGCAGTCGCAAGCCCCGATCGTGCAACCTGCATACGCGTTAACCTGCGGGGGCGGCGGTTTTCATCTGCCACGCGTCATATTTTGATTGGATCGTTGGGCCTTGTACGTATACCACCGAACCCTCGTGGGCAGTGCAGGGAATACCACTTACCGCCTCCCTATATGTCTCCCACGCACTATCGTCCACGCATCTTTCGCGTGCGATGACGTTGGATCCGCTGCTCTTTGATCCGACGGCTCACATTCACTCTTCTCGCTATCTTTCACCGTCACGGCCGCCGTTAAAAGATTTTGGCTCTAAAAGGCTGAAATCGTCGCGGAATTTCTTAGACTTGATGGGAGGGTTTTGTCTGCTAATATTTTTACGATCAGTCGGCCCGCCATTGTACTTGATGGGAGGGTTTTGTCTGCTAATATTTTTACGATCAGTCGGCCCACCATTGTTGTTCTTCAAACAGAATCAGTAAACAGATAGCTTAGCTTATGGATCTTGGAAATGACACAAGTAGCAAGGTATATTCATCTCCATCTGCTCTGATGGCTCTGTGTGATCCTCTTCTTCGGCTCTGTCTGCTCCTCTCATCTCTATCTGTTCCTCAAATATTGCCATATTGACATCAATGACAATCTGTGTCCAACAATCTCCCCCTTTGTTATTGATGGCAATATTTTTCTTATTTCTCCCCCTTTGACATCAGTGGCAAAGGGATGCATATCGACTCCCCCTATCCTGCTACGTCTTTATGAATGAACTTGAGTGATGATAAAGAAATAACCCCCATATTTTGACGTAGATGTTCGAATGCTTCTCAAGGAAGAGGTTTTGTGAAAATATCAGCTATCTACTCCTTAGTACTGATATATTCCAGGACGATGTTTTGTTTCGCTACTTGTTCATGGAGGAAATGATACTTGATTAGTATGTGTTTGGTTCTTGAGTGCATCACAAGATTTTTGCTGAGACTGATAGCACTTGTGTTGTCACAATAGACGGAAATTGGTTGATCTGTACATATGTCGAGATCTTTTAGAGCTTCCTTCATCCATAGTATCTGAGAACAACAGTCTGCTGCAGCAATATACTCAGCTTCGGTTGTGGATAATGATATGGATGACTGTTTTTTGCTGAGCCAGGATACCAAACAGTCTCCTAGGAAGAATGCATTTCCACTAGTGCTTTTCCGATCATCTATACTTCCAGCCCAATCAGCATCGATGTATGCAGTTACAGTGAGTGTTGATTCCTTTGGGTACCAAAGACAGAAATCATAAGTTCCCTTCAGATATCTGAGAATTCTTTTTACAGCTAATAAATGGGATTGTTTGGGAGCAGATTGAAATCTTCCCACTATTCCTACTGCTTGCATTATGTCTGGTCATGTAGCTGTTAAGTATAGAAGAGCTCAAATCATTGACCTGTAATGAGTTGCATCTACTAGAGGGGAGTCATCATCTTTTCTCAGTTTGCAGTTTGTGGTCATAGGTGTGCTCATGGGTGCACAATCCTCCATTCCATATTTTTTGAGCATGTCTTTTAGATATTTGGTTTGAGATATACACAACCCTGCTCTAGTTTGAGATATTTGAAGTCCAAGGAAGTGGGACAGCTCTCCTATCATTGACATCTCAAACTCTTTTGACATGTTTTGAGAAAATTCATGGCTCATTTCATCATTATTACTAGCAAAAATCAGATCATCGACATAAACAAGAGCAACTAGTAACTTACCTTGATTTGTCTTTATGTATAGATTGCTTTCAGCCACTCTCTTTTTGAAGCCTTGTTGTTGTAGATAGCGATCCAGTGTTGCATACGAAGCTCTAGGAGCTTGTTTCAACCCATATAAGTCATTTTTCAACTTACAAACTAAGTCCTTTCCTGCTGTTAGATCAAAACCTTCTAGCTGCTCCATGTAGACTTCCTCCTTGAGTTCCCCATTTCAAAATGCTGATTTCACGTCCATTTGATAGATTTTGAATCTTTTTGAGCAAGCAAATGCCAAGAACATCATGATAGCTTCCATACGGGCCACTGGTGCAAATGTCTCTTCAAAGTGAATTCCTTCAATCTGTGAATAGCCTTTGCAAACAAGTCTTGCCTTGTTTCTGATAACCTGTCCTTCCTCATTCATTTTATTTTTGAATACCCATTTGGTTCCTATTACGTTTTTGTCCTTTGGACGAGGTACCAGCTCCCATGTCTTGTTCTTCTCAATTCGGGTCATTTCTTCTTCCATGGATTTTACTCAATGAGGATCCTTGCTTCTGCAAATGTTTCTGGTTCTATCATGGATAGGAGGGCAATGACTTTTCTCTTGGGTGTGATTGTTATCCTTCTTCGGGTCTACACACCTTCATCTTTATCGCCAATGATCTGCTCTTCTGGATGATGGCGTTGGACATACTTCATCTTTGAATGGGTATTAGGTGGTTCTCTTTCCTCTCCTTCTTCTTCTTCTTCCTCTTCTATTTCTTCCTCTTTAGGTTCTTCTTCTTCAATGAGAGAGTCATCTTCATATTCTTCAATTTCCTTTTCTGGAAGACCTTCATCAATTTTTACATCAATGCTTTCCATTATTTTCTTCAGTCGATAATTGTAGCACTTGTAAGCCTTGCTCCGTGTAGAGTATCCAAGAAATATCCCTTCATCAACCCGAGAATCAAACTTTCCAGGTGAGCCATCATTTATTTTTATGAAGCACTTGCTTCCAAAGATCTTGAAGTACTTCACCGAAGCAGGTCTTCCTTTCCATAGCTCATAAGGAGGATTTTCAGAATTTGGTCTTAATTGAGTTCGATTCAGGGTATAGATAGTTGTTCCTACTGCTTCTCTCCAGAATTTAGGTTGTAAATCCGCTGCTAATAGCATAGTTCTTTCCATTTCTTGGATTGTTCGGTTTCTTCTTTCAACTACCCCATTTTGCTAAGGTGTTCTGGTAGCCGAGATTTCCCTTTTAATTCCATGAATATTACAGAACTCACTAAACTCGTTTGATGTGAATTCTCCTCCTCTGTCTATTCTGAGGCACTTAATTTTTGAATCTTTTTCATTTTCTACAAGGGCTTTTAGATTCTTAAAACACTCAAAAGTTTCAGATTTATACTTTATGAAATATATCCACACCATTCTAGTATAATCATCAACAAATAACACAAAGTACCTTTCTCCTTGGAGTGCTTGATGTCTAGTTGGCCCACATACATCAGCATGAATGATCTCTAAGGGCTTCGATGTAGAGTGTTCCTTTGTCTTGTGGCTGATTCTGGTCTGCTTTCCATGTTGACATGGACCAGATACTGCTTGATTTGGTTTGAACAGCCTTGGGATGTCTCATACAGCTTTGATCTTGATGATATTGATCAGATTATCGAAGCTTGTATGTCCAATTCGCTTGTGCCACAGCCAACTCTCCTTGTCTGACTCAGGTAGCATTTATTTTCTTGAATCTTGTTCAGAATGTAAATGTTGTCTGGTGTCCTCGCCCCTTTTGCCACAAGTTTCCCTGAGGCAGAGTTCCTTATTTCACAGTCTTTGGTGCTGAAAACGACCTTTTGTCCTTGATCACAGATTTGGCTGACACTCAGGAGGTTGTGTTTGAACCCGTCAACTAGCAGAGCATCTTGAGCTTTTCCTTTTCCATTGATCATAGTAACTGTCCCTTTTCCTGCAATTCTGCCAGATCCGCTTCCAAAGGACACATTCCCTTCCTTTTTGCTTAGTGAGACAAACTTCCTTCTGTCTCCTATCATGTGTCTGGAGCACCCACTATCTATAAACCACTGGTTTCCATTATTTTGAGCATATAGAGCCAGGCCGCATTTGTCCATGCTGGAGTTCTTGCTACTCGTCTTTCTTCCTTTGAGTGGGCAGTGTTGTTCATAGTGTCCATTATTGTAGCAGAAAGAGAAAATCAGATCAAATTTGGTCAAGGGATCAAATGAATTAAAGGCTTTGATTTGTCCCTGCCTTTTGGGGGCATATGAGTTGATTATTCTATCCTTTAGCTTTGTCTTTTCACTTCTGCGAGCCATACAATGTCTGGCTTGATGACCGAAGTTTTTATAGTGAAAGCAGTGTCCAAGAAAGATGGTTTTGTACTTGTTGAAGCAACCACGGTTTGAGTCGATTTCCTTCCTGGGAATTACTCCTCCCTCGTTCTTTGGATTTGCGATGGGCCCTTGGTGGAGTACAGGTTTGTATTTGCTGTAGTGTCCATGATTCGACTCCACATTCTTCTTTGGAGTAATTCTCTCTTCATTCTTGGGATCTGGGGTGCACTTTTCATCTTTTGGATTGCAGGAAAGTGCATCGGCATAGCTTTTCGCATTATTCTTAGTGCTTGAGGATTCTCCTTTGAAACCTATTCCAGACTTGTCATGTTGAGGTTTTTGATTTTTCAAAATAGTCTCAAGTATTTGAGAGCTTTTACAGCCCTTTTTAATTTGCTCCAACTCCTTTCTCAGAGACACTATTTCGGTCTCGCGTTCTTCACAAGTCTCTTCCTTTTCTTTAAGCTTTGCTTCCAAGAGATCTTCTCTCCTTCTTATTTCCTCATTTTCCACTTTGAGAGAAATGATTTTGTTCCGTAGTTTCTCATTTTCTTCAATGGCACTTATTAACTGTGCATCTGCATTTCCTTCCAGCCCTGAGTCATCATCATCTGCGAGTGCCATGAATAATGCTTCTTGGCTTTCATCATGATCGCTTTCCTCATCTGATTTCCTTTTGATGACCATAAACTCATCCTCATCAAACTCATCTTGCTTGGAGAAGAAGTTTTTCTTATTGAACCCTTTCTTTTTATGTGCCATTCTTTTAGAATTTCCTTCATCATCATTGTCATGTTTATGAGGAAATTTTGCTGCATAATGACATTTTTTACCACATTTAAAACAGATAAGAGGATACTTGCCTTTAAGCTTAGATCCTTTCTTCATCTTTCGTACAAATTGAGCCAATTCGGATTCCACATCTGACTCATCACTACAGTCATTCCTTTCTTTCCCCTTCTTTGACCTTGAGGCCTTGAATGCTGCATCTTTGGAGATTGGGCCACCTTTCCTCATTTCATAGGCAGTGAGAATTCCATGGAGTTCATCCATTTCGAGGGTATCTAGATCCTTTGCTTCTTCTATAGCGCTTATTTTGGAGTCAAACCTGTCTGGAAGAGACCTTAATACCTTTTGAACAATGGTACTTTCTTCAACTTTTTTGTCCAATCCTTTCAGGGAATTTACCACTTTAGCTACTCGGAGGAGGTATGCTGCAATATCTTCTTCATCTTCCATCCTCAAACTTTCAAATTGTCTTCTGTGAGTTTGAAGCTTTGCCTTTTTTACTTTTGAGTCTCCATCGTACAGGGCAACTAACTTCTCCCACATTTCTTTGGCAGAGGTACAGTGCATAATTTTTGTAAACTCGGAATCACTGATTCCACTAGTGATGGAGTTCATGCCCTTTGCATTTGGGATGTAGGCTTTCCTCTCGTCTTGGTCTGTTGGAAGAGTGGAAGTAGTTTTGTATTCATTTTGAACAAAATGCCAGACTTCAGGAGCAAGGGACATTAAGTAGTAGGTCATTCTTTTCTTCCAGAAACTAAAGTTAGTGCCATTGAACAGAGGAGGTCTCTCTGGTTTCGTGATTTTTCATCATGGCTGCGGATCCTTCTTCAAGCTATTAGGCTAGTATGAAGAAGTCGGCTTTGATACCAATTGTTGGAAATATTGAGGGGGGGTGAATCAGTATTTCTTACAATTTTTATTCTAGTGATTGCAAAAAGCATATATAGATATGTATATGTGTACACAAAACACAGAAACCAGCAGCTGGAATAAATGCTTTTATTAAAAACTCAAGATAATACAATGAAATAAATACAATATAAATAAATATCTAACTGTGGATAGTTGCCAAGCTCCAACTTGGACTTCAGTGAGGCTCCAACCTCCAGAGCACCAACTCTGTTTTGCAGTGGTTCTGCACTTAGGAGCATCTACCCCTAATGACTTTAGCCTTGTTTAGTTCTGAGGCTCCAACCTCTTGGGCTCCAACCCAATCTTAGTATCAACTGTTTTGTTGCAGTTTATTGCACCTAACCCTGCTGAGCTTCTACCTTTCTCCAGTTCTTCTACTTCTCTGGTCTCTCCTACCTCTTGCATGTTCTTCGACTTCCTCTCTTACAGATTATGCATACATTGGCAACACTTCACCTTGTGTTTCTGTTTTTATGTGTTTTAGGCACCTCTGACTGATCGTTTCCACTTTCCCCCGCCTTTTTGGCTTCCTCCTTGGTCACTGTAGATTCCTCTGAGCTGTTCGAGTTCACTGATACTCCATGGACACGTAAACTCAGAGAAATCATTGTTACATGTTACACCGTAACAGCGTTCATTTTACCAATCATTATTCACAGACTTATTACTTCAGGAAACCATATAAGCGAGGTTACAGAGCCTGACCACTGAGTACCAACCCTTGAAGGCTTCTCTTTGCGATCACTGCATCCTCCTCTTTCCTGAAGTTTATGAAAGCATAGCAATGGGAAGAATACACAGTGATATTTTCTATTTCCCCAAATCTGGAGAATTGCTCCGCCAATGCAGTTTCTGAGACATGCTGAGATACATTGCCAACCCAAAGGTTTCAAGAGGCCTAAATTGTGTCACTTTTTGTTTTCTGAGCTCCAAAAAAAGATGACTTTTTTCATCAAAACGAGGACCATTGTACTCTATCCTTTGCAAAGGGTGTCCCCCATTTTACTCCGATGTCGTTCTTTTGATCCCTCGAGTTCGCAAACATGATGAATCCTGCAGCGATTCCAACCCGCGGTGTCTCTGGCGACGAGAAATATTTGACGTTAAAAATTTTCACAAATGGCACTTAAAAATTGGAAAAACGAAAGGAGAAACATCCTTTTGCCCCGCCATTTCCGTTTAATTCAAAAAACCCACGTATTTGCACCTATATTAGCCTCTGTCGCATTCGCTACCGCAGTCGTTGATTGTCGCCATCCAACGGTCACAGTCCTTTTTCCCGCACGTTAAACATCGTGCATATTTCTCGCCATCTGACCGTCCGTCACACGATCAGACGACAGTCGCAAGCTCCGATCGCGCAACCTGCATATGCATTAACCTGCGGGGGCGGCGGTTTTCATCTGTCACGCGTCGTATTTTGATTGGATCGTTGGCCCTTGTACGTATACCACCAAACCCCGGTGGGCGGTGCGGGGAATACCACTTACCGCCTACCTGTACGTCTCTCACACATTATCGTCCGCGCATCTTTCGCATTCAATGACCATTAGATTCGCTGCTCTTTGATCCGACAGCTCACATTCACTCTTCTCGATATCTTGCACCGTCACGGCCGCCGTTGAAAGATTTTTGCTCTGAAAGGCCGAAATCATCGCGGCATTTCTTAGACTTGATGGGAGGGTTTTGTCTGCTAATCTTTTTATGATCAGTGGGCCCGCCATTGTACTTGATGGGAGGGTTTTGTCTGCTAATATTTTTACGATCAGTCGGCCCGCCACTGTTGTGCTTCAAACAGAATCAGTAAACAGATAGCTTAGCTTATGGATCTTGGAAATGACACAAGTAGCAAGGTATATTCGTCTCCATCTGCTCTGATGGCTCTCTGTGCTCCTCTTCTTCGGCTCTGTCTTCTCTTCTTGTCTCTATCTGCTCCTCGAATATTACCATATTGACATCAATGACAATCTGTGTCCAACATATAAAAATTAATGAACAAAGCATATTGTTAGAATGTAATCATCAACATCAGATAGAGCACCCATATCAGAGTCTGACCCACTGTTTTTCCTGTCAGAAAAACATATACGCTTCTTCAACCACCGAAACCTGCGTGTATATGTGACTATACTTCATGAAACACGCGTATAATAACCTTCTTCTGAAAAACTGGATTTTAACAACAGGATGATGCAGCAACTACTCCCAGCTTTTGTCTGAGATATTCAAATGTTTCTCTGGGCAGTGGTTTAGTGAATATATCATCAACCTGTTCTTTGGAGGGAACATACTCCAATTTGACCTTTTGTTCAAGCACTTGTTCTCGTAGAAAATGGTACTTGATGGGTATGTGCTTGGTCTTGGAGTGCATGACTGGATTCTTTGAAATATTGATAGCACTTGTATTATCACATAGAATGGAGATGGGTGGAGTACATGTGATCTAAATGTCTTGCAAAGTTTGCACCATCCAAAGTAGTTGTGTGCAGCAGCCACATATTCTGCTTTAGCTGTAGATAAAGCAATTGAACTTTATTTCTTGCTGAACCAAGACACTAACTTGGAACCCATATAAAATGCACCACCACTAGTGCTTTTTCTATCGTCAACACTTCCTGCCCAATCTAAATTTGTATATGCATGAAGAGTAAGATCTGCATCTCTAGAATACCATAGTCCAAAGTCCTGAGTTCCTTGAAGATATTTGAAAATTCTTTTGACTGCCTGAAGGTGTGATTCCTTTGAATTTGTTTAGAATCTTCCAACTATTCCTACTGCATGCATGATGTCAGGTCGGGTACCTGTTAGATAAAGCAAACTACCAATCATGGATCTGTAAGTTGGTTGATGTATTGTTGTTGATTCATCATTTGCGCTGAGACTGCATCCTGTTACCATTGGGGTACATACAGGTTTAGAATCTTCCATTTCATACATTTTCAAGATCTATTTGAGATATTTGGTTTGTGAAAGAAAAATACCATCTTTAGGTTGTTGAACTTGTAGACCAAGAAAATAGGTAAGTTCACCAAGCAAGGACATTTCAAATTCTTGCTGCATTATTGAAGCAAAATGCTGACTCACGGATTCTTCATTGCTACCAAAAATGATATCATCAACATAAACAATAATAATTAACAATTTATCAATTTCAATCTTTTTATATAGATTGCTATCTCCAGAACCTTTTGTAAAAACTTGTGGCTATAGATATTTGTCAAGGCGGTAATACCAGGCCCTTGGAGCCCGTTTCAGACCATAGAGAGCCTTTTTGAGTCTGCATACAAGTTTCACATCATTTCCAAGAATGAATCTTTCTAGTTGTTCAATATAAATTTCTTCTTCTAAATCTCCATTAAGTAAAGCTAATTTTACATCCATTTGGCATACTTTGAATTTCTGAACGCTGGAAAGAGCAAGAAACATCCTTATGGCTTCAAGTCTAGCAATAGGGGCAAAAGTTTCTTCAAAATCTACACCTTCTTGTTGAGCATACCCTTTACAAACAAGTCTGGCCTTGTTTCTAATGATTTCTCCATTTTCATTCAACTTGTTCTTGAATATCCATTTAGTTTCTATAATATTTTTATCATGAGGTCTAGGAACTAATTCCCAAATATCATTCTTTTCAATTTGCTAAAATTCTTCATCCATGGCCTTGACCCAAAATTCATCTTTGCTTGCTTCATTTACATTTTGAGGTTCGGTGGAGGATAGTAGAGCTAGATAGCTTGAGGTCCCTATAATAGTTCTTCTTGTCTGTACCCCTGCCTCCTTTTCCCCTAAAATTTGAGTTCCTGGATGATTTTTCTGAACAAACCTGGACAAAGTCTTTTCTTCTACCATTATATCTTCTTCTGGTGTTTCATTGGTTTCTTCTTCAATATAATTTTGATTTGATGTGGGTAAGTAATCTCCATCTTCCTCATTGTCATAATATTCTGTTGATTTTATTTGTTTTGGATTTCTGCATGCTTCATCCACTACAAAATCAATGCTTTCAACAATTTTCCCAAGTCTTTTATTATAACATTTATATCCTTTACTTCTGGAAGAATAACCAAGAAGAATACCTTTTATCTACTCTGGGTTCAAACTTACCAAGTTTTTCATTAGTCCTTTTGATAAAACATTTGCTTCCAAAAACTTTAAAGCATTTTACAATAGGAATCTTACCATACCAAAGTTCATGTGGAGTTTGAGTGCTATTTACCCGGACATTTGCTTTGTTAAGAATAGTCACGGCAGCAAATGCAACTTCACCCCACAATGTTGCAGGGGTTTCAAATTCATCTAACATAGCTCGAGCCATTTGTTGAATTGTTTTGTTCATCCTTTTTACCAAACCATTTTGTTGAGGAGTTCTAACGGTGGAGAACTGCATTTTTATTTCATGTTGTTCACAAAAGTCAAAGAATTCATCTGATATAAATTCCCCTCCTCAATCAGATCTGAGGCATTTGATTTTTCAATCTGATTCATTTTCAACCAAAGCTTTGAAGGCTTGGAACTTTTCAAATGCTTCATATTTATTCTTCAGAAGACCTATCCAACACATTTTGGAAAAATAATCAATGAACAAAATAAAATATTCTTCTCCACGAGGTGACTTTTTCCTTGTTGGTCCACATAAATCAGTATAGACAAATTCAAGGGGCTTACTAGCTGACCCTTCTTTTTCCATGAAGTGAATTTTGGTTTGCTTACCAATTTGACATGGTTTGCATATTGTATTTTCTGAGATGCTGATATTTGGAAGATCGCGAACATCCTTGAGTCTGCATGCTTTTCTTATTTGAGAAAAACTTAGATGTCCCAATCTTCTGTGCCACAGCCAGTTTTCATCATTTTTGCTTAGATAGCATTGTTGTTGTTCTCCTTTGATTATGTATAAGTTATTTGGAGTTCTTGTACCTTTGATCACAGTCTCTCATGTATCAAGCTCACGAACAGCACATCCGTTTGATCGAAACACCACTTCATTTCCTTGATCACACATTTGACTGACACTCAACAGGTTATGCTTTAAACCATCTACATACATAACATGTTTAGCTTTAATCTTTTCTTTCAAGAAAACAAAACCTTTACATCTTATGACAGTTGGAGCGTCATTTCCAAATGAGACATTTTTTTCCTTTTCTAAAGAATTATATGAATGAAGTTTCTCTTTGTCACCTGTCATGTGTTTGGAGCATCCACTGTCGATGTACCACTGATTTTCTTGTCCTTCTGCATACAAGGCTATACCACATTTTTTTGTTTGAAATTCTTTCCTTCTCCATATCTTGGGATTTAATGGTATTTGCTCCTTTTGCCGAAATTTGCTCCTACATTTAGATTCTTCATAACCAAAGTTGTTATAAATTGGGCATTTTATTTCATTTTCAAGAGGAGAAAAGTTATTATAGGAACTTATATTGATCCCTGTTATATTCCTTTGGTTTCGTGCTTCTCTAGTCATGATGGTTTTGTAAGCAACACATTGAACAGCTTTGTGCCCAAAATTATGACATGAAAAACATTGCCCATTAAAGAAGTTTCTGCGACTATCGAATCTATTTACCTGTTAATTGTAGTTTCTATTGATATTCATCTTTGAAGCAAATTGAGTATGATTTGTCTGAGGTTGGTTGTGGCTTCTATTGATATTCATCCTTGGAGCAAATTGAGTATGATTTACCTGATGATCAGCTTTATGCCTTCGCTGACGATTGTCACGTTGTTCACTGGTCTTTGTTGCATCAAGATAGCTTTTGATGGAGGTCAACGGCTTCTGTGATTGAGATGCTTCTTCATTATATCCAAAACCTGTTTTTATCAAAGGAGAATGTTGAACTTTGATAATTTCATTTAAAGTTTATGATCCTTTAGCAAATCTAAGATTGAGAGATTTTGTTTTCTCAAAATGTTTTCTTAAACCCACAATTTTACATTCTAGTTTTTCATTGTGTTTTTCTTTTTCAGCAAGTTGGTATGTCAAGGTATCTATGCTCAGATTCTTTTCTTCTAAACAGATTTTGAGTTTAGAGATTTCTTCATGAAAGTTTTCCTCTTCTAAAGCATCCCAAAAATCATCATCATCATAAGCCATGAGAAGTCTATAGTCATCACTATTAGATAAACCATCACTATCCTCTTCTAAACTATCTTAAAAATCATCATTATCATAAGCCATGAGAAGTATGTAATCTTGTCCAGTTTTATCTTCATCACTATTAGATAAACCATCGCTATCTTCATGAGTATAATAACTCCTTCTATTCACAACTTGTTTCCTATTCCCTTTTGCATATTCCTTTCATTTTTCATATTTATCTTTATGAGGACATCTGGCAGCATAATGACCGACTTTGCCACAAGCAAAGCATTTGAAAGGTAGTTTATCTCTGAACCTTCCAGAACCCCGTTGAAGCTTCTTAACAAAATTTACCTCATCTTCTTCTTCTGAAATGTGTCCTGATTCATTGTGTTCTTCATTTTCTGTTCCTTTTGTTGAAGCTTTAAATGCGGCTTTTCTCATCTCAAAAGCAGTTAGGATTCCATGAAGCTGTGTCATAGTGATATTCTGCAGATCCTATTTTTCTTCTATGGCAGACACTTTTGATTCAAATTTAGCAGACAAGGATCTCAAAATTTTCTCAACTAAGGTAACTTCCTTTATTTCTTCACCCAGATTCTTCTTACAAATAACAACCTCATCTATACATAAGAAGTAACTAGCTATACTTTCATCACTATGCATCTTAAGAGTTTCATACTGAATTTTGAGAGTTTAAAGCTTGGCACGTTTTACCTGAGAGTCTTCTTCGTAGCTCTAAACGATTTTGTCCCATATCTCTTTGGCTGATTTGAGCTGCATGACTTTGACAAACTCTGATTGAAACAAACTTCCCAATAAAATATTGACATCTTTGACATTAGTTTCATATTGCTTTTTACATGTTGTGTCTGTAGGAATCGTTGTTGGAAATGTATATCCTCCTTCCACAATTTCTCAAACATCTGTTCGAAGAGATTGTAGATAGACCGTGGTTCTTACTTTTCAATAAACAAAATTGCTCCCATCGAAGATTGACGGTCTGATGGATCCCATGCTTTCATGATTATTCATCTTGATGGATCTCCCTTCAAGCGATCAAGCTTCTTCTGAAGGACCCGCTCTGATACCAATTGTTGGAAATAATACTGAGAGGGGGGTGAATCAATATTATGAGATCAATAATTGTATTTCCCAAACAAATTTATATACACTACTTCAGTTAATCAAACCTGTGTATACCTTCAAAACTACTGCAAACATAAATTTTTGAATCAAGTTTGTACCAACCAGCAATATACTGAATATCTATTGTCAATTTACAGAGCTTTACATAGGCAGGGGTAGAGATCACTTCTTCTCACTTATACAATCAATCAATCAAATGCCAGCGTCCTTATGCATTCAGTTTTACATTCAGATCTAAGAAGAATTCATTGACAGACAACAATAAAACAACAAAATTTGACCAGATAGATTAGTCAGATCTGAAAAAGAAGCTTTTATTTTGTATACGCTACTTAAAAGAACAGAACTTGCATGTATACGCTCTTTCGCTGAGACAAACTTGCATACAGATCTGGAAATATTGACTCAAAACTTTGAGCAAATTCCAAACTTCAAACAAACCCAGATCATGCTAGATAACGAATAAAACAGACGCAAAACATCAGATCTAGTCTCAACCAATATCAGGTCATTCAAGAATAAGTCATTTTAGATCTCATGATCGTAATCCAATATTGAACTCAAGATGCACATGAATATTTCAAATTTAGTCCCAAACATAACCCTACAACATAAAATATACTTCAAATAGAAGTATTCCTTAAAATCTTATTGTTTGCACACCTAGCCTTATGATCTTCTCCTCTTTATATAACTTTAGGACCTCTGTCGATACCTTGGACCAAAACCACTTAAGACCAATACCTGGGGTCAATACCACGAACCAAATACCTTGGACCAATACTTTGGACCAAAACCTTGATTTTCCATCCCATACACACTTTTCCTTCTGTGAAAGTGCGTGTATATGTATACACTCTTTTTGATCTATGTTCCCGCATGTATACGCTACTTTGACAAAGTGAACCAGCGTATACCTCTCTTTCTTCAATCTTTAGACTCTGATCTGTAATCCTTTGTTGTTAACCTATTGCACTGTGAACTGTCATCTGTGTGAGTTGCCATCAAGGACAACCCCTGTATCATAATGCCAACAGCTGGTGCCCAAGTAAAGCAAGTATGATGAGCTGCCAAAAGAGGATGGTGCCCGGGAAAGGCAGGGATGATGAGGGACCAAGAGAGGAGGCCATGTTCCTCTAACATATAGCACAAGTTATTCCTTCATGATAATGTAGTGTACCCTCCAGCGAGTCATTTGTTAATATATGCTTCTAACAGTGGCTTTGGTTGTCTCTCAATTGCATATTGGCATTACCATGACGAATTGTTTCCTACTTTGCATATGTAGCTTTAGGATTTTCTTGGCAGATGCAGTTACAATGGTAGGTTTGTTGTGCTGTAGCAAGTTGCAACTGTTCACAAGCGTGGCTGTATCAAGTGCAGATAAAGAGGTTGTGTTTCGTCTGCATTTTTTATGGGCATGTTATTGATTTCTCTGTTGCTTGTATCTCTGACGGTGCTTTGTTCACTGATCTAGCGATTTCTCAGAACCGCCATGCTGGTCAAGAACATGCCACTACCTTATATGTTTATTCTCTGGGAGATTTAAAGAGGATGTTTTCTAATGGTTTTCTGCTTTCTTCTCATTTTTGCCTCAAAGAAATTTGTTGCAATCTGGCTTCTATATTGATTGATGCTTGTATCTCTGACGGTGCTTTGTTCACTGATCTAGCGATTTCTCAGAACCGCCATGCTGGTCAAGAACATGCCACTACCTTATATGTTTGTTCTCTGGGAGATTTAAAGGGGATGTTTTCTAATGGTTTTCTGCTTTCCTCTCATTTTTGCCTCAAAGAAATTTGTTGCAATCTGGCTTCTATATTGATTGATTTTGGTTGAAGGTTTTTTGTCTAGCCTTTGATACATATCTTTCGGTGACAGCCTATGTCACTTGGTGAGAGACTTCTGGTTGTCCAATATTTTTGAAATATGCTCTGTACATATAAATTGTTTCTTATCCAATACAAAATATAAGCACATTTCAACATAAACTAAGAAAAATAAATAAATAAAAGACATTTAGATTTCTTTGCCAAGAAACACTGATTCTGATTGCTTGACATATGTATGTTGTTCCCCCCATAAACTAAGAATATCTTCAAAAAAAACTAATATCTGCAAAGATTCAGTCCGCAGTAGCTTAGAACGTTGTAGTATTATTTGCCAAGGCAGAAGAGAAGACTTTGAACTCATAACGTCCTTTGTTTTTTGTAAATATTTTTTTGGATATGCCTTCTACCTTATCCTAATTTGGTGACACTTAGCCAAATCAATTTTGGTAAAGTGTGGTGCATGCTTTAGTTGATGTAGCTATTCACTTAGTAATATTTCAAGCAGTAACTTTTTAATTTTGACAGCATAGCCCGTCCTTTTACGACACTAGTAATGTGCAGGGCAATAAAGGATTGTACTAGGAGTTATTTGATTTGACCATATGGGACTCAAAACAAATGTGACATCTAAACTCATCATTAACAATCCTTTGGTATAAAAGGAGAGGCATAATTGATAGATTCATGAAATTATTCATCCTAAAGCATTACTGATTATTCCACTCTAGCATGGATGGACATGGCTATGTTTTTGTTCATTTAACGTTCATCCAGAGAGGCTGGCCATCTCAAAGTGCTTTCCATAATGAAATGCAATAAAAACAAAAGAATTCCTCCGTTTTATAACGTTCTAAAGGAAATGCAATAGTGTGTTCAAAATAAATTTGAAGCGTCTATAATAGAATGTAACTTTAGTTTGAACAGGGAAGCTCCTTTCATATTTTCTTCTAGACGACTTTACATGTAAGGGTGGATAGTCATACCATACACACCTGCAACGGTGGATATAGTTTGCACTCCAAACAAATCTGATCATCCCGAACCGGAATTATCTTATAAATTTTGTCAGGGGTTTGTCTTCTAGTGGTTGATGCAAAAAAAATAACTCAATTCTTTTTTGTAACTGTAGGGTATTCATGTCTTCACATCCTTTTTTAGCTTGAGCTAAAAAAACTGTGTGATGCAAACACCTCGGTCTTCACATCTATTTTGATCTTGAGCCAAAAAAACTGTGTTATGCAAACACCTCGGTTCCTTCAGCTGTTCAGTTTGCCAGAAACTCCGATGTTTTATATCTACCTTGCATCAAAAGCTTGATTAATTTCATAGAAGGAATGAATTTGTCTTGCTTTGTGCTACAATTGATCATCGCTTTTATTTTATCTTACTATACCTTTCTATCATTGTTATCACCTTTGCTAAATCCTCCCACCTGCCAGCCCTAGCATAGATGTTTGAGAGTAATATAGAGCATTTGGCATTTTCAGGCTCTAGTTCAAAAAGGTGTTCTGCCACGTGCTGTCCTATCTCAACATTGCCACGAAATCTGCAAGCATCAAACAGGGTTCCCCACACGCTGGCACTGGGCTCTAATGGCATCTGTTTTATGAAGTCCCGTGCCTCGACAAGATGCCCTGTTCGGCCCAGAAGATCAACCATACACGCATAGTGCTCCACTTTGGGATTGATAAGATAAGCTTTGGTCATGCAATCAAAATAGTGCCAGCCCTTGTCTAGAAGGCCGGCATGACTGCATGCCGATAAAACAGAAACAAATGTAATGGCATTCGGCTTCATTCCTTCCCGTTGCATTTGGGAAAACACAGAAAAAACGTCCTCCACAAACCCTTGAATTGCATATCCAGTAATAATTGTATTCCATGAGACCAAGTCTCTTCTACACATTTTCTGAAAAATATCGCGTGCGATACCTATTCTCCCAGACTTGGCATACATATCTATAAGAGAGTTCCCAACAAAGCTATCCGAATCAAATCCACTTTTAATGATGTAACCATGGATCTGCTCACCAGTTTGCAGGTGTACCAAATGGGTACATTCTGGGAGCACGCACAGCATTGTGACTGAGTCGGGTTTAATTCCTACTCTCTGCATTCGACGAAACAGAGCCAAGGCCTCGTTGGCGTGCCCATTGCGAGCGTATCCAGTCACCATTGCATTCCATGACACCACATTTCTGTTGGGCATTCTGTCAAACACTCGGCGTGCACTCCTCACACTCCGACATTTAGCGTACATATCTATGATTCCAGTAGCCACATAAACATGAGATTCAAATCCTCTCCGAATTATGTAGCCATGGATCATCTCACACATTTGGAAATCTCTTAAGTGGGAAAAGGCCAAAACCAAACTCACAATGGTAACCGGGTCGGGTTTCATGTCTTCCACTTGCATTCGGTTGAAGACTTTCAAGGCTTCAACAACCTTCCTATTTTGCGCATAGCCTGCGATCAGGGCAGTCCATAACACTACATTTCTCTGGGATATTCTGTCAAACACTTTGCGTGCGTCCTCCATATTACCACACTTTGCATACATGCTAATTAAAGCAGTTCCCACATAAATATCCATACCGAAACCCATCTTAATTACATGGCTATGGATCTGCGCTCCCTCCTGCATCGCTGAAAAGGCAGCACATGCCTTCAGCACAAAGGGAAAAGTGAAATTATTAGGCTGTGTACCCGCACATAGCATTTTAACATAAAAGACAATGGCCTCTTCATATCGTCCATCCCTGGCATACCCTCTGATCCTGAGATTCCAGGAAAAAACGTCGGATTCATATATTTTGTCAAAAACAATGCGCGCATTATCCACACTACTGCACATTTCATACATAGTCCCTGTGCCATTTCTGAATTTGTATGCATAAAGTTGCTTTACTTGTTTTACATTGGTAACTTGTCTGTGCTCCCGCTTTGCTTTTTCTTTGATAATGGGCAGACCTGTAGCGTGAACAGCTGTGGAAATGGAGGGACGGAGTGGCCTGGCCCCTTGAATACTCGTGTAAGATTCAGAGAGAATATGAGTCCTGCAACTTCTACCGTGCTGATGGAAACAGTACGAAGGGGTGCATGGCGATGCCAGTTCCATACGCATAAGGAAAGATTCGGCTGCAAAATCTCGTATGCATTCATCCATACTTTCGCGCATTGATTGCTGAAAGCGCGTTAACAATATACATGATTCTCTGGGTAGTCATATCTATCTCCAGAAAACTTATTACCATTCTCTTTCTTGATTTTTCACTTACACGTGTTTGGACTTGTGTTAGACTTGAACATGGGTTTATATCATTTTTGGAAAAAATTATTATACATTTTTTTACCCGGGTAAGGTGAGAAAACCCAATGGAAAATTTTATTATGCAAATTTTTTTAACCCAGGTTGAGAAAACCCAAAGCAGTGGGATTAGTAAGTATAATAAATATAATAATATATTAGCAATTGCACCAGATGTTGTAAAGGGAAAGTCGTAAGTCGATAGCATAATATGGAACTTGTATTAAGAATAAATTTGTGTTTTGCATTCAAGATAGAGTTCTACTCATCATTAATAAAATATGTATTAGAAACAATAACACATTAATCATTATTATTAATCCCCTTTGCATTCTCTTAAATTCTCTTAAATTGTTAGGATAAAGATTATTAATGTCCACCATGGATGTCATGTTAATTATGGTGTTTCCATACCTGTCCCTACACTATTAGATTAATTTTGTCTCTTAAGTTTTATAGTCACACTAACATTATTTGAAGCAAGCAAATGAGGCTAAACAATCACAAGGCTCCCTCTTCGTGGTACACTTAAATTATGTCCAAATGCTCCAACAACTAAAACAAGTACTACATGCATATGTCCATCTTTTAAATTTCTTCATAATAATATATTCAGGGATACCAATGAACTATTATACCAATTTTTGAAACTTACTCCAAACCAATAATAAATATGACTTTAATTCCAAAAATTGTTTAAATCTAAAAAATGAAAGCTTCCATTCTTCTTAAATTCAATTATAAGACAAGTCACGAAAGTAATAAAGTGTATGACAATTGTTGATCCAAGACAGAAGTGGAAGTCATGGATAATCTACAACACAAGAACCTACATTCATGTCTAGAAAGAAGAGGATAAATTATGGAAAGACTCTTTGAGTATCAATGATAGATGTGATGTATAGAATCAATATTAGAGCACATGAATATAATAGAGTTAATCTTTTTTACCATCCTCCGTGAACCACGCCACAAGATAGGGAAAGAGGTAAAGAATTAGTCCTAAAACTCCTAGGAATATATGTTACATTGTTGGATTTGCAAAGACATCACTAAGTATGTCATCGTTGCCATCTACAAACAGTTATGCATCTTTCTCCTCCTCATTCACAAAATCTCTCCTTTCAAGTCTAGCATGTGAAGCAATAAATATCATCTTCTGATCTTTATCCATTGCAGCCCTTGAATGCCCATGAGTGTAGACCGATCTCATGAATGACCAGTTACATTTTAGACCACAAGAAGTTGCATGGATAAATATCAGCCGAATAGCAATCTTTCCAAGTACTTTAAACTCATGTAAGCATGTTTCCCACACAAGTTTGCTACTTTGAGGATTGGTGATTTTCATTTTACCAGTGACAGGATTAGGTTGTTTTACCTAAACTACTTGTGCATACAAGGGATATAGGCCCTTAGCACACCATTTCATGAGCTCCATCAGTGCAATATGGGCCTCGTCTCTAAATCCCAATCTGGTAATAATATTGTCAACATCCTTCTCCTGCTCGACTGTCAAACATTTGAAAAGGGGCAAATACTTCCCACTATTATCCCTGACAAGATAGAGAGGGTCTAGAATAAAAGAAATTTCCAATGTTGGGTTGTAATTCTTGGCAAATCTCTTTTCAATTATCTCTTTCATAGGTCCCTCATCGATGTTATACTTGGCACACCAATCCTTAACCTTTGCCTTCAATTCATCCCAGAGTGGCAGGCATTGTCCTAGTCAACTTGACCAATGATAGCACTACATCGAGGTCATTCGAGAACCTTATATCTTGTATCATATTTGCAAGTTCCCTACCAACAGGATCATTTGCATAAAATACCTTGAAGGGCTCATCCAACATTGTAAGTTGCAATACCCACGATGAATTAACATCTTCCATCATAACATGATGCTATTTGACTCTATGTCAATTAATTTCTTTCTATATATTAAACCATGACAGGTGTTATTATTTTTTCTTCATGACAGGTGTTGTGATTTTATCAACTACAAAGCAATGAACCATACACACAACTTACACATTTAATATATTATTAAAAATGGAAAATAAAATTTATTGAGTGTTTGTTGGGAATGGAATTGTAGAGACTTTGTATGTAGAGAATCTATCTATACGTATCATAATTATTTGTAATTAAAAAGCAACAAAATGTTATTATCCAAAACTAATGGAATAAATTGAATGGCCACACAAAACACTGAGCATTGGCATCACATTTGTAGAGAAAATTATAACTGAGTAAAGAAATGGTTGGTGCTATATCTTTTGTGCTAAGGGTACTATGTCTTTGTGTTGGAAATGATACTGAGAGCGGGGTGAATTAGTATTATCAGATCAATAATTTTATTTCCCAAACAGATTTATATACACTACTTCAGTGAAGTAAACTATTGTGTACACGTGATTGTGCTTAAAGAAACTAGTGTATATGCAAAGAACTTGTGATTTAGACAGTTTGCCATGTGTTCAGCTTAAACCAATATATTAGAGATTTATTAGACAATGTAGTGAAAGCAGAATAAAGCATCACACATAAGAAACACACATGAACACTAAGATTTAAGGTGGAAACCCAATGTGAGTAAAAACCACCTACTGCTGTCGTCTCTGTCTTCTTTTAATAATAAGAAAATCTGTTTACAATCTTGTACTGGTGCAGATTCATACCAGTACGTAGGCTTCTACCTACAGAGGGTTACAACCTTCTCTCATTTTCCAGCTTCTACTGGAAGGGAGCTACAACCCTCTAGTTCTTGTACTAGCCAATATGTTTACTAGTACGTAGGTGACAGCCTACAGAAAACACCACACTTCCGCCAGGGACCACGTTTCATGAATTTTAAAATTGGATACTCCTGGATCACAACATCACAAGTTGAAGGCCACGTTTCATCAAATTTTCACACTGGACCCATCAAAGCCTTTTAAACTTAAATTGCATCAACCAATATTCAGTTAAACTGAACAATCAGATCATTGACACTAGAACATTGTGATGAACCCAGAACCCTGCATCATCATTCAGAACCAGCTATAACCTCAAAAATCATGCATTAGAGTGTATACACTACATGGTTGAACCCAACCTACGTGTATACGCTACTTCCTTTAACCCAACCTGCGTATATCTCTAAAGATACTGAATCATAAACTTTTGAACCACAGACTTTAACAATCAGTGACATTCTGAAGATCTACTGTCATATTACAGAGTTCAAAACAGATAGCAGCAAGAATCACCCTTCCTTCTCAATCAATCAATCAATCAAACTCAATTTCTTATACAACAGTTCTACGTTCAGATCTAAGAAGACTTCATTGACAGAGATCAGTAAAACAACAGAATTTGATCAGATAGATCAGTCAGATCTGAACAAAAGCTTTTCTTTTTTGTATACGCTACTTGAAAGAGTCGAACCTGCGTGTACACGGGCTTTGGCCGAGATGAACCTGCGTACAAATCTACAATTCCAGACTTCATACAAACCCAGATCATGATAGATAACAAATAGAACAGGCGCAAAACATCAAATCTAGTCTCAACCAATATCAAATCATTCAAGAATAAGTTATTTCAAGTCTCATGATTCCTGATCCAATGTTGAACTCAAGGTGCACATGAATATTGCAGATCCAATCCCAAACATAACCCTACAACATAATATATACTTTAGATAGAAGCATTCCTTAGAATCTCATTGCTTGCACACCTTGGCCTAATGATCTTCTCCTCCTTATATACTCTTAGGCCTTTCTCAATACCTTGGACCCAATACCTTGGATCAAAATACCTTGGACCAAAAACTTGGTTTTCCAACATGTACGCACTTTTCCTCCTATGAAAGTGTGTGTATATGTTATACGCTACTTTTGTTCTGTTAAACTGCGTGTATATGCACCTTGGACAAAGTGAACCAGTGTATACCTCTCTTTCTTCATTCTTTGGACTCTGATCTGTAATCCTTTGCTGTTGACCTGCTACACTGTGAAATTTCATCTGAGTGAGTTTCCATCAAGGACAACACCTGTATCATAATGCCAAAAATATCCCCCTTTTGACTTGATGGCAACAACAACACCAAGACACTCTCTCCCTTTGACATCAAGGGCAAAGGGCGGACCAAGATATTCTCTCCCCTATGCTGTTCAGGAACCCCCTGAGTACATGCTAAATTGTCTGATTGAGCTTCCCTTTGTACATGCAGAGATGCATTGAAACCTTCCATGCTCCCCCTGAGCATAAGCAGAGTTTGCAAAAATATTCTCCAAAAGAATAACATGACTCTATAACTCAACTATGTGAGTATGACCTTCCTATCACTAATGACTCATACGTACATCCATCTCCCAACCCAGTGGGGATATACCAAATTTGACTCATCCATCCAACCAAGTGGGGATATACTAATTGAATATACATGACAGAAATATAATTACATCATCCATCCCATGCAAAGTGGGGATACAAATTACATCATTTGTCCAATAGGACTCATTCAAATGCATGAGAAGACATATCACACCCTAAACTTTTACATGACGTAAGCAACAAAAGGTATAAATATCTGAAGCCATAGCTAGACTTAGCAACCATAATGCCAACAATGCAGAATGCGAGTGAAGGTTAATGCTATCCCTGAACTTGTGCTACTTGTGCATTTTTAACAAGTCAATGATCAAGACATCTTTGTCAGTTAGTTAAAAATTAATGAACAGAGCATATCAATAGACTGTAATCATCAATCATCAGACAGAGCACCCATATCAAAGCCTGCCTCACTATTTTTCTTGTTTGAAAAACACGTATGCTCCTTGACCCATAGAAACTTGCATGTGTACGTGACTATACTTCATGAAACATGCGTATAATAACCTTTCTCTGAAAAATTGGATTTAACAACAGGATGATGCAGTAACTACTCCCAGCTTTTGTCTGAGATATTCAAATGTTTCTTTGGGCAGTGGTTTAGTGAATATATCAGCAACCTGTTCTTTGGAGGGAACATACTCTAATTTGACCTTTTGTTCAAGCACTTGTTCACGTAGAAAATGGTATTTGATGGGTATGTGCTTGGTCTTGGAGTGCATGACTGGATTCTTTGAAATATTGATGGCACTTGTATTATCACATAGAATGGAGATGGGTGGAGTACATGTGATTTGAATGTCTTTCAAGGTTTGCAACATCCAAAGTAGTTGTGTGCATCAAGATGCAATAGCCACATATTCTGCTTCAACTGTAGATAAAGCAATTGAACTTTGTTTCTTGTTGAACCAAGACACTAACCTGGAACCCATATAGAATGCACCACCACTAGTGTTTTTTCTATCATCAACACTTCCTGCCCAATCTGCATCTGTATATGCATGAAGAGTAAGATCTGCATCTCTAGGATACCATAAACCAAAGTCCTAAGTTCCTTGAAGATATTTGAAAATTCTTTTCACTGCCTGAAGGTGTGATTCCTTTGGATTTGCTTGGAATCTTCCAACTATTCCTACTGCATGCATGATGTCAGGTCGGATACCTGTTAGATAAAGCAGACTGCCAATCATGGATCTGTAAGTTGGTTGATGTACTGCTGTTGATTCATCATTTGAGTTGAGACTGCATCCTGTTACCATTGGGGTACATACAGGTTTAGAATCTTCCATTCCGTACCTTTTCAAGATCTGTTTGAGATATTTGGTTTGTGAAAGAAAAATACCATCTTTATTTTGTTGAACTTGTAGACCAAGAAAATAGGTAAGTTCACCAAGCAAGGACATTTCAAATTCTTGCTACATTACTGAAGCAAAATTCTGACTCATGGATTCTTCATTGCTACCAAAAATGATATCATTAACATAAACAATAATAATTAGCAATTTATTAGTTTCAATCTTTGTATATAGATTGCTATTTATTGAACCTTTTGTAAAACCTTGTTGGTGTAGATATTTGTCAAGGCGATAATACCAGGCCCTTGGAGCCTGTTTCAGACCATAGAGGGCCTTTTTGAGTCTGCATACAAGTTTTGCATCATTTCCAAGAATGAATCCTTCTAGCTGTTCAATATAAACTTCTTCTTCTAAATCTCCATTCAGGAAGGCTGATTTTACATCCATTTGGTATACTTTGAATTTCTGAAAGCTAGAAAGAGCAAGAAACATCCTTATGGTTTCAATTTTGGCAACAGGTGCAAAAGTTTCTTCAAAATCTATACCTTCTTGTTGAGCATACCCTTTACAAACAAGTCTGGCCTTGTTTCTAATGACTTCTCCATTTTCATTCAACTTGTTTTTGAATATCCATTTAGTTCCTATAATATTTTTATCATGAGGTCTAGGAACTAATTCCTAAGTATCATTTTTTCAATTTTCTCAAGTTCTTCATCCATGGCCTTGACGCAACATTCATCTTTGCATGCTTCTTTTACATTTTGAGGTTTGGTGGAGGATAGTAATGCTAGATAGCTTGAGGTCCCTGTAATAGTTCTTCTTGTCTGTACACCTGCCTCTTTTTCCCCTAAAATTTGAGTTTCTGGATGATTTTTCTAAACATACCTGGAAAAAGTTTTTTCTTCTACCATTATCTCTTCTTCTGGTGCTTCATTGGTTTCTTCTTCAATATGATTTTGATTTGATGTGGGAAAATAATCCCCATTTTCTTCATTGTCATAATCTTTTGTTGATTTTATCTGTTTTGGATTTTTGCATGCTTCATCAACTACAACATCAATGCTTTCAACAATTTTTCCAAGTCTTTTATTATAACATTTATATCCTTTACTTATGGAAGAATAACCCAAAAGAATACCTTCATCTGCTCTGGGTTCAAACTTACCAAAGTTCATGTGGAGTTTGAGTGTTGTTTACCCGAACATTTGCTTGGTTGAGAATAGTTACGGTAGCGAATGCAGCTTCACCCCAGAAGGTTGTAGGAGTTCTAAATTCATCTAGCATAGCTCGAGCTATTTTTTGAACTGTTTTGTTCATTCTTTCTACCACACCATTTTGTTGATGAGTCCTTGTGGTGGAGAATTACCTTTTTATTCCATGTTGTTCACAAAAGTCAAAGAATTCATCCGAGGTAAATTCCCCTCCTCGATCAGATCTAAGGCATTTGATTTTTTGATCTTATTCATTTTCAACCAAAGCTTTGAAGGCTTGGATTTTTTCAAAAGCTTCATCTTTATGCTTTAGAATACCTATCCAACACATTCTAGAAAAATCATCAATGAACAAAATAAAGTATTCTTCTCCATGAGGTGACTTTTTCCTTGATGGTCCACATAAATCAGTATGGACAAGTTCAAGAGGCTTACCAGCTGACCCTTCTTTTTCCATGAAATGAAATTAGGTTTGCTTACCGATTTGACATGGTTTGCATATTGTATTTTTTGGGATGTTGATATCTGGAAGATCACAAACAACCTTGAATCTGCATGCTTTTCTTATTTGAGAAAAGCTTAGATGTCCCAATCTTCTATGCTACAACTAGTTTTCATCATTTTTGCTTAGATACCACGGTTGTTGTCCTCCCTTGAGTATGTATAAGTTGTTTGGAGTTCTTGTACCTTTGATCATGGTCTCTCCTATATCAATCTCATGAACAACACAGCCTTTTGATCGAAACACCACTTCATTTCCTTGATCACACATTTGACTGACACTCAACAGGTTATGCTTTAAACTGTCTACATACATAACATTTCCAGCTTTAACCATTTCTTTCAAGAAAACAGAGCCTTTACCTTTTATGATAGCAGGAGTGTCATTTCCAAATGAGACATTCTTTTCCTTTTCTAAGGAATTATATGATTGAAGTTTTTCTTTGTCACCTGTCATGTGTTTTGAGCATCCACTGTCCATGTACCACTGATTTTCTTTTCCTTCTGCATACAAGGCTATACCACATCTTTCTATTTGAGATTCTTTCCTTCTCCACATCTTGTTATTTAATGGAGTTTTCTCCTTTTGAGATGTTTGCCGAAATTTGCTCCTGCATTCAGATTATTCATGACCAAAGTTGTTACAGATTGAGCATTTTATTTCATTTTCAAGAAGAGAAAAGTTATTATAGGAACTTTTCTTGATTCTTGTTACATTCCTTTGATTTTGTGCTTCTCTAGTCATGATGGTTTTGTAAGCAACACATTGAGCAGCTTTGTGTCCAAAATCATGACATGAAAAACATTGTCCATTAAAGAAGTTCCTGTGATTATTGAATCTATTGACCTAGTGATTGTAGTTTCTATTGATATTCATCTTTGGAGCAAATTGAGTGTGATTTACCTAAGGTTGGTTGTGGCTTCTATTCATCCTTGGATTAAATTGAGTCTACTTTACCTAGTGATCTGCTTTATGCCTTTGCTGCATCAAGATAGCTTTTGGTGGAGGTTGACGGCTTCTGTGATTGAGATGCTTCTTCAGTATATCCAAGACCTGTCTTTATCAGAGGAGAACGTTGAACTTTGATAATTTCATTTAAAGTTTCTGATCCTTTAGCAAATCTAAGATTGAGAGATTTCGTTTTCTCAAGATCCTTTCTTAGACCCACAATTTCACATTCTAGTTTTTCATTGTGTTTTTCCTTTTCAACAAGTTGGTATGTCAAGGTATCTATAATCATATTCTTTTCTTCTAAACAGATTTTGAGTTTAGATATTTCTTCATGAAGGTCTTCCTCTTTTAAACCATCCCAAAAATTATCATCGTCATAAGCCATGAGAAGTTTGTAATCTTGTCTAATTTCATCTTCATCACTATTAGATAAACCATCGTTATCTTCATGAGTATAGTAACTCCTTTTATTGACAACTTATTTTCTATTCCCTTTTGAATATTCCTTTCCTTTTTCAAATTTATCTTTATGAGGACATCTGGCAACGTAATGACCGACTCTTCCACCAGAAAAGCATTTGAACGGTAACTTACCTCTAAACCTTCCAGAACCCTGTTGAAGTTTTTTGACAAAGTTTACCTCATCTTCTTCTTCTGAAATATATCCTGATTCATTGTGTTCTTCCTTTCCTTTTGCTGAAGCTTTGAATGGGACTTATCTCATATCTGATGGTCCTCCTTTTCTCATCTCAAAGGCAGTTAAGATTCCGTGAAGCTGCGTCATAGTGATATTTTGCAGATCTTGTTTTTCTTCTATGGCAGACACTTTGGATTCAAATTTAGCAGACAAGGATCTCAAGACTTTCTCAACTAAGGTAACTTCCTTGATTTCTTCACCCATATTCTTCATACAATTGACAACCTCATATATACATAGGAAGTAACTAGCTATACTTTCATCACCATGCATCTTAAGAGTTTCATATTGAATTCTAAGAGTTTGAAGCTTAGCACATTTTACCTGAGAGTCTCCTTCGTAGCTCAGAATGATTTTGTCCCATATTTCTTTGGCTGATTTGAGTTGCATGACTTTGACAAACTCTGATTGTGACAGACTTCCCAATAAAGTATTGATAGCTTTGGCATTGGTTTCATATTGCTTTTTACCTGCCGTATCTGTAGGAATTTCTATTGGAAATGTATATCCTCCTTCCACAATTTCCCAGACATCCATTCCAAGCGATTGTAGATAGGTTGTGGTTCTTATTTTCCAATAAACAAAGTTTCTCCCATCGAAGATTGGCGGTTTGATGGATCCCATTCTTTATTGATTATTCATGTTGATGGATCTCCCTTCAAGAGATCAAGCTTCTTCTGAAGGACCTACTCTGATACCAATTCTTGGAAATAATACTAAGAGGGGGGTGAATCAGTATTATCAGATCAATAATTTTATTTCCCAAACATATTTATATACGCTACTTCAGT
The DNA here is from genome assembly GCA_031772625.1 of Pinus tabuliformis. NCBI lineage: Eukaryota > Viridiplantae > Streptophyta > Pinopsida > Pinales > Pinaceae > Pinus > Pinus tabuliformis. The sequence goes on from CM062820.1 coordinate 1,302,288,973, forward strand.
GAAGTGAACTAACGTGTACACGCAACTGTGCTTAAAGAAACCAGTGTATATGTAGAGAACTTGTGATTTAGGCAGCTTATCATGTGTTGAGCTTAAACCATTATATCAGAGATTTATTAGACAGTGCAGTAAAAGAAGAATAAAGCATCACACATAAGCAACACACATGAACACCAAGATTTAAGGTGGAAACCCAATGTGGGTAAAAATTGTTATCACACCAAGAAACTCACCTAGGTTGTAAATCAGTGATGCTCAGGAACATTAAAAATTCAACAATTATGGTTGGATAATATGGTGGATGAATGAAATAAATGCTGCATATTCAAGCTAGAAAACCACTTCTACTATGATTGACCCCAGACATGGGTGAACACACCCAGACTACAAGGCTTTTAACCACCAATTACTCACAGTTTGAGGATAAGGTGATAATGGAGAAGACTGACCACACCAGCAGATGCACAGGACCTTGCGATGGCCGGCTGCAACCAGTTAAAAGGTCTGTAAATCTAGTTTCTAATGCACAGACAGGATGACAGCTCTCTATGCATTAAACCACAGAAACCCGCATACACGTTCAATGATACATGCTAAATCCTAACACAGAGGTGGGATGACAGCCCCTCTAATGTTAAACATTAACAGAACATGAATCAATGCAAACAGGCACAGCCTGGAACAAGAAAGAGAAGTGGAAAGTGAGCAATTAACAACAAAAGAAGCTTGTATTAGCTGGAAATGAAGACCAGAAGCTGCAGGTTACAAAGTAGTTACAGTCTCCAAAAGTTGAACCTTACAATAGAGTCACCTTCATCTAACACTCATCCCTCATTACATCTGTTTTTTCAGTATATATGGTGTCTCATTACACAATCTCTCTGTCAGCTATGCGTGGAGGATCCCATAAATGGCCACCAACCACATTTACATTCAGGAGTGGGCCTCTGGTACAAATCTGGTTGTGCTGTAAATGGATTTGACCTCTCTGGTGCTCTGCAGTCCTCCTTTGAGCAGGTGGCGTGAAATACCAATGGAACCATAACCATTGAATGCTCTGAACTCCCCAAAGGTGTCCTGCTTCCTCCTTGGCCATACTGCTGATTAATTTCTGCTGCTGATCATTAAAAATGGCTCCATTATGACTGTGCTGCTTTAAAGCAGTGAAACACTGCCCAAACTGTTTATTCCCGCCCATCATTGCTTCAACTTTGACTTTTAAGAGGTGCATGCATGGTTCATCCAACTATCTGGTCCGCCTTTAGGGTCGCAATTCATATTATAACAGGCCCATCCTTTGTATTTTTTATATTTCCTTATACACAGAAAATGCACCCAAAACCATTGAAAATGGCTTAAGCACGGATTTGAAATTTTATAAGCAATGATTCATAAAATATCGGGTCCGAACTCCATCACAATCGGCACCTGCCCAAGGCCTCCTTTGTAATTTCTTTATACAAAGAAAATACCCGAAATGATATGAAATGGAGTATTGTATGGCCGTCGGGTCCGACCCATCGCATCGCAATATAACTCATGTTAAAGCCCGCCCCTTTGAAAATGCCGATAGCGATATTGCCGCGGAACCGATAATCTATCAAAAGGAATTAACACTGTTGTCGGGTCCGGCCCATCGACGATCGCTCATATATACGCAAAAGTCCATGCTCCATTAGAAATGCCGATACGATTTCGACGATCGATCATCGGCGATGTCTTGTGCCCCAATCGCTGCGGACCCAATAAATTATCAGAAACAACTTATAACGTCATCGGGTCCGGCTTATCTGGTCGGAAGCATATCATATGTGAAGGCTCTGCCCCTTTGGCAACCTCGATAGCGAAATGCCGACGTGATCTCGGCCGTTGATCCGGATACGCGATCGACAGTCCTCACAAAATCGCCGATCACCATCTTCATTGCCTCTTTTTAAAAGTGCTGATACGATACGCCGATGCGATATCGACGATCGCTCATCGGAAAGGTCTCCTTTGTCACTGCCACTGCTTCCCCCCGACTTGCAATATGCCGACGTGATCTGGATCGTTGATCGGCTAGATCCAACGGCTGAGATTAAGGCGGATCCTTAAGCCTGTAACTTTGATTTTTACATGTTTTTTGGGGTATTTTCGCCTCCCGATAGTGTATTTCTGCCCTCCCAAGGGCTTTCCTTTGCAACCATTTCGATCGGTGGAGGCCTTAAGAGGATTTTGAAGGCTTTTGGGGCACTTTGTATCCATTTTTGGGCATCCTTCTGTGCGCAAACAACCCAACCAAGACTACCTTTGATCCTCAAATGTTGGATTATGTAGTAGAGATAACAAAAACCACCTGCTGCTGTCGTCTCTGTCTTCTTTTAATAATAAGAAAATATGTTTACAATCTTGTACTAGTGCGGACTCATACCAGTACATAGGCTTCTACCTACAGAAGGTTACAACCTTCTCTCGTTTTCCAGCTTCTACTGGAAGGGAGCTACAACCCCCTAGCTCTTGTACTAGCCAATATGTTTACTAATACGTAGGTACCAGCCTACAGAAAACTCCACTCTTCCTCCAGGGACCATTTCATGAATTTTTAGACTGGATACTCATGGATCACAACACCACAAACTGAAGGCCACGTTTCATCAAATTTTCACACTGCACCCATCAAAGTCTTTTAAACTTAAACTGCATCAACCAAAATTCAGTTAATCTGAACAATCATATCACTAACACCAGAACACTGTGCTGAACTCAGAACCTTGAATCATCATTCAGAACCAGCTGTAACCTCAAAAATCATGCATTAGAGTGTATACTCTACTTGGTTGAACCCAACCTGCGTGTATACGGTACTTCCTTTAACCCAACCTGTGTATATCTCTAAAGATACCAAATCATAAACTTCTAAACCATAGACTATACCAAGCAGTGACATTCTGAAGATTTACTGTCATATTACAGAGTTCAAAACAGATAGCAGCAAGGATCACCCTTCCTTCTCAATCAATCAATCAATCAGACTCAATTTCCTTATACAACAGTTCTACGTTTAGATCTAAGAAGACTGCATTAACGAACAACAGTAAAACAATAGAATTTGATCAGATAGATCAATCATATCTGAACAAAAGCTTTTCTTTTTGTATATGCTACTTGAAAGAATCGAACCTGTGTGTACACGCACTTTGGCCGAGATGAACTTGCGTACAAATCTGCAAATTTTGACTCAGAACTTTGCTGCAATTCCAAACTTCAAACAAACCCAGATCATGATATATAACAAATAGAACAAGCACAAAACATTAGATCTGGTCTCAACCAATATCAGGTCATTCAATAATAAGTCATTTCAAGTCTCATGATTCCTGATCCAATGTTGAACTCAAGGTGCACATGAATATTTTAGATCTAGTCCCAAACATAACCTTACAACATACTATATACTTCATATAGAAGTATTCCTTAGAATCTCATTGCTTGCACACCTTGGCCTAATGATCTTCTCCTCCTTATATACTCTTAAGCCTTTCTCAATACCTTGGACCAAAACCACTTAGGACCAATACCTTAGACCCAATACCTAGGGTCAATACCTTGGACCAAATGCCTCAGACAAATTACCTTGGATCAAATACCTTGGACCAAAAACTTGGTTTTCCAACATGTACGCGCTTTTCCTCCTATGAAAATGCATGTATACATTATACACTACTTTTTTTTTTCTGTTAAACCGCGTGTATACACGCCTTGGACAAAGTGAACCAACGTATACCTCTCTTTCTTCATTCCTTGGAGTTTGATCTGTAATCCTTTGCTGTTGACCTGTTGCACTGTGAACTTTCATCTGAGTGAGTTTCCATCAAGGACAACACCTGTATCATAATGCCAACACTTTGATCTGCAGGTGATGAAGACTTTAAAAGGCCTAAGTTTTCTGGTCATGTGAATACAAATATTTTCTTGTTTCTTGCACCTCGAATGGAGGAAATTCTCCCTCCTCGAAAAAGGCTCTGTGGCAATTCCATCATACAATTTAGAGAGACCAACCCAAATCAAGAACAAAATGATCTTATTAGCATGTTGTTTGATGAATGTCTTTTTGAAATTTTCAATTGTCCACGAGCAACTCGAGACTGCAATGTATCTACATATGTCTCTAAGTGTTAGCTTATGCTCCATAGCACCATGCGGAGAAGTGAAATCAAGAGATCTAATACATGCCTGAAAACTTATGAAGAAACACTAATAGAGACTGGTTAGAATAGACTAAACTATGTCAAGAGAGTGTAAGTTTTACTGAGGAGCATTGACAATTGGTTACCAGATTATAAAGATTTCTCTTGAGTTATGGGCTATATTGTGACAATGTTGTATGAAAATGTTTTGCCAAATTTAAGATCATTAAAGGTTGGTAAGAAGCAATTAACAACAATATTGGAGTTAAGTAAGGTGTCCCTTCTCCCCTACCCTTTCTAGCATATACATTCATAAGTTATTAAGTGTTTGGTAGAAGCTAGTTGTGTTTGCCCCACCCTCACTTGTATAGTCATCACTCTTCTTCTTTATGTTGATGATATTGTTCTTTTGGTGAGGAGTGGTTACAATCTTGGCAAGCAACTAAGAATCTCCAAAAAATTTGTTCCAAGATGGGTATGTCTGTTAATAGTGACTCGTCATAATTAAATTTAGAAAGATCACATATGATACTTGATAGATGATGACAATAACTTAGAGGTAGTTCATTCAAATATCTTCGACTCAATATCCATCACAAGCTCAATAGGAAAAATAGCATTGAAAAAAGGATAAATAAAAGATAGGTTGGACTCTCATCATCATCATCATCATTATTAATCAAAATTAACATGCTTAAAATATTTTATATTTATTAAATGTATAATCCAAGAAGAAGAAATTTGAATTAAACTTGAAACCTTGAAATATAAAATGTGATAACAAAATTCTTCATTGTTAACTAAATAAAGTAAATTAAAATACATATTATACCAATTTTAAATTTGAAAATATATTAATATGCTATCAAAAAGTTTAAAATAGTTTAACAAGTTTGGATATTAATTTGTATTTTAAAAAATATTAATTAATATAAAAAATTAAATGAAATATTTTATTAATTTTATTTTTATCACATTAATAATATAAATAATATTATGAATTTTTTTTAGTTAAATATTTTATAAATTATATTATTGTAAAATCTTAAGTTACAATAAAATAATAATAATCTAATTTTAAGGTTTGGTTAAGCTAAATATCAAATTAATGTATGAGATACTTTAAATACATAATTCATTAAATGGTTGTCATACTTTAAATATGTTTTCATGCTTTAAATACACAATTCATGAAAACATAAAGGTAAATAACTTTAAAAACATAATAAAATGGGTAATGGGTAAAGTAAGGTAAGTAAATTTAAAAACATAGTAAAATGGATAATGGGTAAAAAAATAAAATAATTAAGTTATGATAACATAATAATAATCTAATTTTAAGGTTTAGTTAAGCTAGATATCAAATTAGTGCATGAGATCTTTCATAGATTTGATTCTCTTATTTTTGAAACCATATTGGATGGTTCCAAAAGTTTGGAAAAAATAATGTCAATGTCATCGATGTGGAAGATTAATTTCAAATCTAGTCTCAAATAAGTGTAACAATCCTAGTTAAAAATTCATGTAAAATGTATCAGACCACGGTCATGGGATACGTATTCCAAGCTTAATGGTGGGGAAAACATCCTAGTGGGTATTCATTCAGTTTATTATGGCTAAGGAAATTGGCAAAGGCAATGGCAAAGGCTTTGGAACGGCATGATGCATTTATTGGCATTTTGTTTTATGAAAATAATGGAAATTAGGAGAAAAGGAAGGTGAAAAGTCACATGTTGCATGTGAGGAGGAAATTGAAGGAAAATAATGGAAAATGACGAAAATAGGAGCTTCATTGATAAAAAGGCTTCTAAGGATCAGTGGGTAAGTTTGGTCAGTTTAGTTTTGGTGGCACTCACTTCTATTCTCTCTCTCTCACTCTTGGACACTTGGAGTTTTCTTGGAGCACTCTTGGAAAGAGTGGCATACTTGGGGTTTTGGATCAAGAAGGCAAAGAAAGAGTAGGAAAGCAGAAGAGGACATCAGTATCAACAACTACAATGAGTTATGCTCGCAGGTACCGAGTTGCATGTATGTTTTCCTCACTAGTTTTGGCATGCATGGCGTTTATTGGTCATGATTTGTCATTGGCATAGAGGCTTGCCTAGATTGACAGTGGATTTTCCTATCTTTGTCTTTTCCTAGATATTCATGGTGTTGTGGGTTTATTTATTCGTTTATGGCTGGTTCTCATGCTTCCTTTCGCTTGGGTTGAGTTATTAGTTTCTGGAGCCTTCGTTGGAAAAACACTCTAGAAGCCCTGTAATGGCTTGGGTTGAGTTACTAGTCCTGGAAACCTTGGTTGGAAAAACACTTTGGAAGCCCTGTAACATCTTGAGTTGAGTTACTAGTCCTGGAAGCCTTGGTTGGAAAAGCACTCTGAAATCCCTTGGTGGGTTGAGTTACTAGTCTTGGAAGCCCTGGTTGGACAAACCCTTTGGAAGCCTGGAATAAATTGTGGGTTGAGTTACTAGTCTTCGAAACCCTGGTTGGAAAAATGCTATGGAAGCTTGGAATAAGTTGTAGGTTGAGTTACTAGTCCTAGAAGCCTTTGTTGGAATAATCAATCTGGAACCCTGGAAGGCTTGGGTAGACACCAATCTCATGATGGTTTTGTGATGTCTGACTGTGAGGTGGAATCATTGTTTGATGGGTTGAGGTGAATGCCCTCCGGAAGCCCTGGATGGTTTTTGATTGATGTGTTCTATGAGATCCCACATTCATGCTTGGAATATCCCACGAGGGTGAATGGTCGAAGAGAGATTTGGCTCAGCCGTCCTACGATCAAGTGGAACGTGATAGTCCCATACCGAGTTGGCTTTTGCATCAGTAATATGATGTTATTTCTCATTGTTATCTCATAAGTATTATACTGGTTTATATGTGGATTCTATGGGTATTTTATCCTTGGTATTTATGTTGCTATTATATTGGTTATGAATATGTATTGTGACAATGGCTAGGTATGGTTCCCATCATGTTATTACTTGCATATGAATGAACAATGTATCTATGGCTTAACGGATAAAACTACAACTAAAGTGATAAGGAAACAATGCCTCATAGTGAATCTTAGATAAATATGATACCCCTATACTTAGATTTGTCATTTACACTTGTAGATTGCATTGATGCCAAGTGTTGGACAAAATTCTAGTCCTGGTTGGGGATGGAAAAGCCCAGACCTGGAGTTAGTTTTTGGTCGATTAGTCTTGTCATCATGTGTTTAATGGATTCCAGAAGTTACAACAAGTTCTGGGCAGTGGCCGGAATTCTAGGTTTGAAAATTTCCTTAAATTCCCTTGACTCTGGCACAAGTTTACTGGAAATAGTCCCTGGACGTAGGCATGCAGGATTGTGGGAGTGTCCAGAGCTCTCTAGACGATAGCATGCCCATAACATGGGAGCGTCTAGAGGTTTAATGGCTCAAAGACTCAGTGGGACCTAGGGGATGGTTAACAGAAAGGCTGGGATGGTTTCTATGGGTCCTATTTCTCATGTTGAAGGTATGTATGGTGTATTTTCATCGGTTCCACTTCCTTAGTGTGACTTAGGAGGTCAAATCATATCATAGTAAATTTTTGTCACATGTTTACCTTGGTTGGCTGGTTACTTGGGTAGATGTGGGAAGAGGGCGTTACAAAGTGGTATTAGAGCATGGTTCACCCCTCAGACTAGATGGGTATTCATGTCAGTTGCATATGTGTTGTTTATGCTTGTAGTCCATGTGCTTGTTGTGTTTGCATGGTGTTTATCATGGTTGTAGTGATGTCGCCATGTGAAGGTTGATGGTGTTGTTGTGGAATGTGTCGTCATGAGTGTATAGTTGTATATGCATTTGTTATGCATGTTAGTGTCTATATGTTGTTATGCATGCATTGCCATGGTTATGGTTATGCATGTATGGTAGGTTATACATACATTGTGAAGTCAATTTATGCAATTAGCTCATCATGATGTTGTTGGTGTGTTATGATGCTAATGAGCTGGTTGAGATAGAGCATGAGATGCAGATCATCAAAGTGAAGTTGTAGCATTGGACCTCAAGGAAAGAGCATGTCGTCATACAGGTTTGTATGTTGGTTACACAGGTATGTAGGTTAAGGATTGTTATATGCATTATGGTTATGTGTATGCTTAATTCTATTGATGTTATGATTACATACATGATAGATGCTAGTTGATTAGTGTATTCATATGCACATGTGTCAAATAGTCATGAATGATAGTAACATGTGGTTGTGTGCATTTCTATTTTGTTTTATGTTAGATAAATTGATGATTATGTTATATGTTGTTGATGAGTATGTTATAGGTTAACTGCTTGTTGTTATATGATAGTTAGCTTGATGATTAGGTTATATGTTGTTGATGATCATGATATATAACTTGTTGTTGTTAATAGTTATATGCTAGTAACTTGATGATTAGGGTTATTACATTAAGATCTTGATGTTATATGTATCATACTAAGTTGGATTGGTATATACGAGTGGTTAGGGTTGTGAAATTCAAGTATGACCTAACATGTTTTGATATTATGTCATACTAACCTAGACTGATTGTGCAGATGTAATTAATATGTATGAATGATAAATGTTTATGAGCTTATGATGTGGACATGTTAGTTAGTGACTATTATAGATATCACGACCTTATTTGTGGTTGAGTTGATATGTTGTGAAGTTATATCGTGTTAATCTAGATTGATTGTGCAGACAAGATCGCCTCCCTTGAGATACATTAAGGTATGAACGTTCTTATGTAGTCTACTTTGTGCTTGAATGTTTGATTATGTCGTCTATTTGGTGTTTGAGTGTTGATGTCTATTATGTCATTTATTTGTTTTTGAATGTTTTATTAATCACATGATATGAGCACATGTCTATAAGATTGCAGAAGGGATGATCTTGTTTTAAGATAATTGTACTAATATGTAATATGTGTTGAGACAGTTGATATGTACTTGAGTGTAGTAGGTGACAGTTGTAGAATTATGTCTAATGACTATGATTTGACTATGGATTATGACATGATTGTTAGTCTTGGTAAAGATTATGATTGTTAGTCTTGGTAAAGATTGTTTTCAAACTGATAGATATGATTGCATTGATATTTGGAACATGTAGTTGACATGTGTGAGCAGTTACAGGGTAACATGTTTGGTAATAGAGTGACAAGGTAACAATTGATGTGTTTATATAACTAGCAATTGGGTGATGTGAGAGTACATAGTAAGCCCTGATTGCAACAAGGTAAAAAGGTAAAAGAAAGGAATTGGGCAAGAATTCCTTCGGCTATGTTTGGAAACCCTAATTTGAAATGAATGAGTGCTTCACATACAAGAAGTCTTCTTAACCTTGAATTTGTCTGAAATTATAGGGATATAAGCTATATTCATGAACATGTATTTGACAGGTGTATCAACTAGTTTCCAGTTATTGATAGATTCGTCAAATGAATTGGACCCCCTTGAGCGATGGCATGGATGTGTTTAGTTACAAGGAAATGTGCTAGGAACAACAAGGTAAGGTAACTAGTATGTTGTTATGTTTATTTATGCACCGACAATTATGCATTCATGGAAATATGATGCAGGGGATTACATGGAAAAGATACTGCTGTTGGAGAGGTAAATCCCCTCTACGGATAGAGGCGATCCCTACTAGCCCAGCAAGGGTCTAGCAACAATCACACAATGCTGCTATGCATGTTCCTAATTACAATTAAACAAGAGGTAAAGAGCACCTACTTGGATTCCAGCGCTGTCGTTTGACGAAGAGATGCTGCCTTCGCTCCTTCGCTTTGGCTGGTCACAATCCTCCGCGATCCCCGCGAATAGATACCTGCACACACGAAGAGGAAACAAACGCAAGCGCGAAATCTAATAAAAGCAACCATACATCAGTCAGAAAAGATGTAATTCACATTTAACCATTGCATGTACAAATGGGAATGGAACAATAGTAGCAGTCATCTATTATTAATCAAGACAGAGAAGAGTACAACCAAATGTTCTGACGTCGGTATCCTTCTCAGGAGGGGCCAGTCAGCAAGCGTCTCAAGCATTCACCTTTGGAAATGATTCTCCCAAGACAAGAAACTCTCTCTCACACAAGCAACACAAAACAACCTTCCCTAAGCTATCAATCACTTCCACACCTAGCACACCAAATACCTATAGTAGCAGCAATCTGAGCACTATAAGCTCTATACAATCCAAGCTATTCCAAACTAGCTGCTCATGGTAATGGTGGAAGTTTATATAGGAGAAGGAGCCTCCTAAAAGGGTGGAAGGATGAGCTTATCCTTGAGGGAAATGGTTACAAAGGGTCGAACAGACATGCCATAGAAGGGAGTCGATACTCACAAAGCCAACAACCACACCTGGAGTTATCTGGAAGGCTGGCTGTTGGAACAAATTCGCCCAAACAGGATCAACGCTGATTATAAGGCGACTGACGCGCTGACGTCGCGCCTCAATAACTGGGAAAGTCATGTCAGCGTGACCCAATACAACGGAGAGGTGCGCTGGCTCATAAAATGCGACCAGCGCGGAAAAGTGATGTGCTTCCGTGCTGGCAGTGCACTGAATACACTACGAGCCGCCAGTCAGCGTGGATATTTTAGAAACAGACGCACTGATGAGGAAAAATTTGGAAAAGTGGGTTTTGGGCTAGTTCAGAAGGCATGAACTTGATTATTGTGAATTCTTGACACAGTAGGGTGACTGAGAGGAAGACAGTGACAAATTACTGTGTAACAGATGCCCCCTAAAGCATGAAGACCGAGAGAGTGGGAGGGGTGAAATGCTTTACAACACTTGGCCGAACTGGAATACCACCAGGAAGGACCGAATATCTCTGATAATCAATTACATGCAGTCTAGGCATGGGCGCAGCCATCCAAAAGACATGCGACAAGGTCTGTGGAATGGACGCAGCCACCCAGCTAAAGAGACCAGAATAATAATAAGGTATGGTCGCAGCCATCCATGAAGACTCAGGTATGGGCGCAGCCATCCATCAATGAGTCATGTAATGATCATCCACAAAATCGCAACCTGGACCATAATAGACAGGGATCCAGGGTCTTGCGCTCCGTCCCGATCCGAACAAAGTACAAGTTCAAGCATGTGAATACATGAGTTGAAGTCGAACACGCATGAACATCGTCTGATTACCAGTCAATGATGAGAACTGTTAACAGACGCGAGAGGTACCACCAATAATGACAATGGCCCTCAAGGTACTATAGGTACAATCCGCGGCATGTGAATCAATGAGCTGGTGTCGAACACCCACGGAATCATTCGATCGGAGGCCAATGATGTAAACCTCGCGTCGAACACGAAGAACCTGCCATTAGGGCATGCAGGCTCTAAGGCACCTGAAGGGAGTCTCTAAGTCACCTTCCTGGATAATGAGCTGAAGTCGACAAGAAGTGACCTTGATCGAAGGTGGGCCATAATGATTCCCACATCATCGACACGAGACAGAGGAAAAAATGATTTGTGTGAGACAGCAGATGAGGTTGTACTATTGCAGAGGTCAACTTCTCTTGAACATATCGGCGGCACCATAACGGATTTGGCAGTATTTGACATCGAATGAGCAGAGGGTATGGTGATGATGGCAATGAGCAGATGAGAGGTCAAATAGGAAAACCCAAACCCACGGAGGCCAGTGAAAAACAAGATGAGATGGGCCCACCCAGACACGAAGCAGAAGAGTGCCATGTTCAAGAGCGACATACTGCCGACACGACTATGATTACAGTTCCATTTTCCCCACCATTTCTGGCAGGTACCCCGGTTATTTTTGGATGACAAGCTTGACGGGGATAGCATATGCTTGAAGAGTGTCATTTCGACAATGCCTGATGTCATCAAGTGTTTAACGAGCCTGACAAAGGAAAAACTCGGCGTCTTTTCTTGTTTAGAGAGTCTGAAAAGACAGCAGAAAAGGAGACTCCAGGGGGGTCCTTTTTCGTACAGTTGTGTCTCTCGAGCCCGAAAAAGTATAAAACGATGCTCGAAAGAACCGCCCGACCATTACGATCGAGGAGTACTTTTCGTAAATAGTGCTTTCGACCCGAAAAAGTAAAAAAGCGGTCGGAAACACGTCGTTTTAGAGCCGATAACGAGTGCGAAACGACAAACACCCGGCAATCTTTTTAAGTTACACGGTCGGAAAAAGAGCTTAAAATGACCGCCTCTCGTTCCCTTTAACGAGCTGAAAGGAGGCTCGGCCATCTTTTCTTGTTTCATGTCGGAAAAGAGCTCAAAGACGACATTTTTGGGACCAAGTGATTTTAGGACCATGATGATTTTCACCGTCTCTGAGGACCTGCACAATAAAAATACCCGCATAAATCCGTTCGACATGTTACAAATATATGGAAACATGTAGAAGTGCTAAATCCATGGTAAAAGCATGACCAAAAACCCATATTCATAACAATTATAGTTAATTAAGCCATTTTTACTATAAATAGAAAGGTAAATAGTCATTTTCACCATTGTTACCAAATTGAGCCTTTGAGAACGTTGTGAAGCTGTGAAGTTGACGGAGCCAATTCTTCCTCGTGCGGACACCATTCGGCGAACGGCTTGCTCCAGGTAGGTTCCTCTTGCCATGCGCCCTTTTTTGAGTCTTTTTATAAGTATTTTGACGGTGGGGTTGGCCCAATCGGGCGATTTTTTGAGCCATTGGTGCGCTCTCGGTCAGCGCGGGTTTCCCGCTCGGGACCGCGCTGACCGATGAAAATTACACGTACCAGATTTCGGGTCAGCGCGGAAAACCCGTGTTCTTCCGCGCTGACCTGGAGAAAATACAAAAGATCCGCCATGGTCAGCGCGGCTGTTTTAAAAACAGCCGCGCTGGCGCAGTCAAATTTCAATTTTTATAATTTGAACGTGAAATTTTTATTAGCCAGCATTCTAATTGTTTTTAATGCTCATGCAGGACGCAATGGCCTTCCAGTGGCAAGAGAGGGCTCACGATGTTGAGGATGTAGCCGCTTTTGCAAGAGCGGATTGCCGAGATGCCATGCGGGCATGTGGATTTCTAAAATTCTTCCTGACTCCACGCTTGAGAGCTCATCATGACTTACTTGAGTTCCTGATCCGGTCATGGAACCCAATAGACGGCAAATTTACCATCCGCGGTAAAGACATTGAGTTCGACCATATGGACATATATTTCTTGACTGGATTGTCACGCCGGGGTGCGAGGCCCATTCTAGAGGGGCAGCGGCCCAGCGGCGAGACTCTCGACCAACTCATGGCTCGAGTATGTCCAGAGGCGGAGAAAACGCGGAGTGGGAAGGTGTCAATTCCCACGGTGAGAGATATAGTCCTCCGCACCATCCTTTTTATGGTGACCCGGGCAGCGGGATGCTTGGCCAACCACGAGGCCTCGAAGACCCACCTGCTACTAGCTCTTGATTGTCTACAGCCTACAGTGTTTGATTGGGCCACTGCGGTGACCAATAGCATGAAGAGGCAACTTAACAACTGTCGACGCGGAGAGTCGAAACAGTTTGGCTATGGGTCGCTCTTACTCCCACTCATTCTGGAGCGGGTACCAGTCATGCGGCTGCAGACTATAGCCGTGGATCCTCCTAGAAGTCCGCGGGAGACGAGGGCTACTCGATGGGCTCGCATTATGCCACGCGGGGGAGGTAGCCGGCCAGCTACTTGGGGAATGGTCTTTCGAGAGTGGTTGGAGCAGCAGATTGTTTTCGTCGAGGATTGGTCGTACGCAGGTATGGATTTCCACAACGATCCTGACATGCCACTGCCCGCGGGAGATCACTGGGATGATGGAGGTATGACACTTGATTTTTCTAAATTTTTTAATATTTTTTATTTTTATTTTAATGCATATGTCTTGACAGATGTCGCTGTGTGCAGATGTGGGACCTGTTAGACCCATTGGCTTAGCCCCAAAGGCACGGAGAGAGGGGCAAGGAGCCAATGTCCTTGCCTTGGTCCCTCCAGGAGTTGATACTTCAGAGACCATAGCTCGCAACCTTGAGGGGTTGCTGGAGGGCGTGCCAGACTATCAGGGAGTCGAGGAGGTTCCCATAGAGCACCAGATCCATACAGTGGGGGTGGCACCTAGGGTGCACCGCCTGTTGAGGCGGGTGGCACGAGCGGCTGTGTGCTACAGAGAGCACAACCCAGCACAGTAGTCGCCTAGGTTTCTTTTTGATGTTTTGAGAGACATATGTCTCAAATGTATGGAGAACAGTGACTCTTATTTTTGACACATACACTTATTTTTGAGCGCCTCAGTGCGCCACACGATATATATATATATATATATATATATATATATATATATATATATATATATATATATATATATATATACATACCGATTTTTGGATGGATCTTGTTACATATGATGATGTTTTTGCTTATGTTATGCAAATGTTCAGTACAAATGTGATCTTATGTATGAATTGCACAACACATGACCCATGTATTTTAATGTTTTTAATGCAAGCTTAAAAGCACACACAGCACTCATGCAAACTATGCTTGAGAAAATATTTACATATGCTTTACTCTATTATGCTTTCTATGTCTTCTTGTATGATGTTATCTATTTCGCAAATGTCTGTCTAACACATGATTTGCCAATGCATCAGTTAACGTGTTTAATCGTCTCAGAATATGTTGATATGTGATATAGTCAAAATTCCTTTCTAACAATCTGACACGTAGATACAACCTTAGGATGCGTTGGTCTCTGACGGAATATCACCCGTTAAGTTGATGAACGACCAGTTGGGAGTCCAGGTTTACCATCATTGCTCGGATGCCGAGATCAACTGCTTCGGCTAGTAGCTCAATTACGGCACTGTATTCAGCAACATTATTAGTGGTACGACTGAGACAAACTCCTTGAAGATCTAGCAACTCTCCGTGAGGATCATAGATCGCCCATGCCGCAGAAGACAAATTACAGGTACTACGGCAGGTGCCATCAGCGAAACCGACATAAGGTGCACTAGACATCTGCACGAGAAGAAGAAAGCATGATAAGAGGCAAACACGCTTTCACACCAAAGCAAAATATGAAATCATGCACACAAAACACACTAAACACACGTATGTACAAAGTGAGTGCATGAAGTCATGCATAATATTTCTTCAGATACAGCCCGTTGCGGAGCTTGTCAAGAGGGTTTCCTTCGTAATCAATCAACTCATATGCACCCTTTTGTAAAACTCTTTTCACGATATAGGGACCTAGCCACATGGACTCGAGTTTTCCTGCCCCCAGCTTATCTTTAGCTTGATCGTAGAGCAGTACTAGATCTCCCTCAACGAAGGAATGAGGATGAATGTTCTGGTCAAAGTGAGCTTTGACTCTCTTCTTTTGCGCTTCGATATCCAGAGAAGCTAAACGACGAGTCTCGTCTAACCGTTCTAGGTACAGAAGCCATTCCTCCACCGGAGTGGTGTTGGGAAGCAACTCGACAGCTAATTTCAACGAAGGAATCTCGCATTCGACAGGAAGGGTAGCCTCCAGTCCATAAACCAATTGAAATGGAGTGAAGCCAGTGGCGTCCTTCACGGAAGTCCGGTAGGCCCACAAGGCTGGGAACAGCATCAGATGCCAATTAGACTTGTGCGTATTGACGGTGCGTTGAAGCATAGTGATCAAAACTTTGTTCACGGCCTCGACTTGACCATTAGATTGTGGATAGTACGGTGTCGAACTATCCTGACGCAAGCCTAGTTGGGTCGTTAGTTCTGTCATCATGTGATTACGGAAATGCTTTCCGTGATCTGTGACAATAGCCTGAGGGACTCCGAAACGAGTAATGACATGATTGAATAAAAACTGCGCCGCTGTGTAACCGTCTTTGTTTAATGTAGGCATCGCTTCGGCCCACTTGGTGAAATAATCCACAGCAACGATAATGTACCCATGCCCCCCGGCCGAACGAGGGTTACAGGACGTATAATCGATGCCCCATTTGGCAAATGGACCTACGGTGACAACAGGGTGCAGTGGTGCAACAGGTGCACGCATCTTCCGGTGGTAAACCTGGCATTCGTGACATGCACGTACAGCAAGGATGCAGTCCTTGAAGATGGAAGGCCAGAAATAACCAGCATGGAGGATCTTCTGGGCGGTAGCATATCCGGACATATGGCCGCCACAAGCGCCGGAGTGGCAGTCATTCAAAACCCGCTCAGCCTCCTCGAGAGTCAAGCAACGGCGGAGAACAGAATCAACGCCGAGGCGGTACAGGGTATCGCCCAAAATGCGATAAGGTTGAGCTTGGTGACGAATTCGCCGTCGAGCATCTTTCGATACATTCGGACGGAAGGAAGACGTCTGTAAATATACGATAATGTCCCCGTACCACGGGTCGAGGGTGCTGATGAGAAACAGTGTTTCATCTGGGATATGCTCCTCTGAACGAGATGGTGCAGAGTGAGATGGTAAGGAACAGAGCAGTTCAGCAAAGACCAGAGATTTCTTAGACTTGGCTGCAGTGAATTCCAAGTCGAACTCTTGGAGGATTACAATCCACTTCGAGTATTTGCCCCCAGCAACTGACGCGACAAGATGTAGGTCATGGGGTTGCAATCAGAGATCACGGTCGTTGTGCGCAACAGGATATAATGACAGAATCGTTGGACGGCGCAGACGGCTGCCAATGCCAACTTCTCGACATATGCGTAGCGAGTTTCCGTATCCAGAAGGTTGCGGCTAAGATAATAGATAACGTGCTCGGTGCCGGCATCATCATCCTGCACTAAAACCATGCCGATGGTGGTATCAGCGGCAGCAAGATAGAGAGTGTAGTCACGGTGGTAATTCGGAGGTCTTAAGAGCGGAGCTGAGACAAGAAGGTCTTTAAGACGCTCGAAAGATTCCTGGGCGATAGCATCCCAACGGAAGGGTGTGTCTCGCTTTAACAACCGTGTGAAACCTTTAGCCACCTCGGCATAATTTGGAATGAATCGTCTTAGAAAATTAGCTTTACCTTGCAAGCTCTGCAATTGCTGCAAAGAGGCAGGGGGAGGAAGATTCAAAATGGCCTCGACTTTAAGGGGATCCAGACGGATGCCTTCCCGGGAGACGATGAACCCGAGTAGTCGGCCAGATTCTACGCAGAAGACACACTTATGCGGATTGAGTCGAATACGGTAGTGTCGACAGCGGAGAAAGATTTCGCGTAAATGAGATGGATGGTCTTGACGTTTAGCTGAATGAGCTGGAAGGTCATCTAGGTAAGGCTGTACGATGTGTCGGATATCATGAAAAGCATACGACATCGCACGCTGGAAAGTGGCACCGACATTCTTAAGACCGAAAGGTAGCTTCTTATAAGCGAAGGTGCCCCAAGGACAAATGAAAGCTGTCTTATGCTGGTCTGCGGGGGCTATGTTGATCTGGTTGTAACCAGAGAAGCCGTCCATAAACGAATAAATCTCGCTTCCTGCGCAGTCATCAATAAGCTGATCAATAAAAGGCGTAGGAAAGTTATCTTTTGGACAGGCATGGTTATTATCGCGGTAGTCAACACAGACCCGGATAGTGCCCTGCTTTTTATTCACAGGGACTATATTGGATACCCATTCCGTGAGGGGAATGGCATAGATGAAACCAGATCTAAGAAGTTTTTCAACTTCGGCCTTGATGGCTGCAGCCTTTCGAGGGTGCACTGGACGTAAGCGCTGACGAACAGGCTTAGCGCCTGGATAAGTAGGTATTTCGTGCACCACAATACTAGGGTCGATGCTGGGCATTTCCTCGTAAGACCATGCGAAGACATCGCGGAATTCACGAAATAAAGCGGTATAAAGTTGAACTTCCTCAGGAGTGCATGTGACTCCAATGAAAATATTCTCGACAATCCCTGGTTTGACAGAGATGTCGATGGCCTGGGTCTGCGTGATGTTACCCATATTGCCTTCCGAAGACACTTGATATAACTGAACAAGCGTTTGGAGAGGCGGAGATGGGACACATGAAGCAAACCGCTCGAGACATGCGACCATTTCCGAATGTGGAGGGAGGAACGAAGAGCGATGGTGGTGATCTAACCAAGGGAGCTCCTCGAGAGACATAGTCTCAATGATAGCCTCATCGAAGGGGAATGATTCCTTCAAGGGATCCGAAGTGGCCTCATCTCCCAACCAAGGGAAGTGATCATATGAATCGGGGACGCTGCTTGGAAAAGCAGGTTCGGGAGGGGGAGCCGATGCAGCGACAATCTCGATGTAGTTGAGCTCGGCAGGACTCAACGGCATCATCTCACCCCAAGAGTCTTCCTGATTCAAAGGGGGAAGAACCCATGGATCAGAACGCACTGAAATCATGTTAACAGGGGCGAGATTCGGAGGTGGGAGGGGAAAGACTCCCATCAATGAGGGATCTTTGAACAGTCCGGCATCCACACTCACTAATGACTTGGAGGTATGCTCCACGAATGGCACATTCCCTTCAGAAGAGGAAGAAAAAAAGGACAGCTGGTCCACCGTGACGATTCTTCCTTGATGGGGGAAGCGAACGACACGGAACAAGGAGGAAGCCATGGCTTGCATGGCGTATGTCCAGCTACGTCCAAGGAGGAGGTTGTAAGTGAGATTAGCGTCCACAACTTCAACCTCTACTTCTACGGTTTTCCCTTCTAAAGAGATAGGCAATCATGGGAGGATACCATATGGACGAGATTCTCTTCCATCGAAAGCCTCCAGGGTCGTAGGAGACTGGCTCAGAGCAGGAGAACCAATAGTCTTCCAGCAAGCAACTGACATGATGCAGGTTGAGGCACCTTCATCAATGACTGTACGATGGATCGTTTTGCCGTTGATGAGAACCTGTATAAGGAAGGCCACCTGATGAGGTAGTCTCTGTGTGAAACCCTCGAGATCAAAAGAAATTAAATCCGAATCTGCCGGGTCTATGCCACCAATCGCTGATAGCAGGGACTTCCTTTGGGAGGGGCAGCTTTGGAGGACTTCTAATGCGGACATAGCGGATGGAGCCTGAGCTAAGTCCTCGACAATGCTATAGTGCTAGGCAGCACGAGCATTGGGGTTATAAGATGACTTCCTGAGTACACCTTTGGGAGGGGGTCGGAGGATCATCTCAGTGCTGGGCCGTTCGATGTGAAGGGGACCGAACTGGACGGAGGAGCGCTGGAGGGAACCTCCGGCTCTTTCCCGGCTGGAGATGGATAATCTTTCGCTTGAGTTGAAACATGGATGGGGATCGTTCCAGCCATCAACACTTGAGAACCGAACGAGGAAGAGGATTGAGAGGGATCTGCCACCTGATGCGTCTGCTGGGAAGGGAAAGGCTCTTTTAGCACAGCAGGAGGCCCCGGAGCACCTTTGAAAAGACGACTAACCTCGGACCGCCTAGGGCAATCCTTGGTGTAGTGATCCTCCTCGCAAATGAGACAAGGATACTTAGGCTTTCGTTTAGCTCCTTCCTCGGAGGGAGGTTTAGGAGGGTTCTGCTTGGGCTGTCCAGATTTATCTTTAGCCTTCCCTTTCTTTTTGCCTTTCGAGGATTTATCCGCCGCGGTGGACTGGACGGCGTTTACCTCGGAGGTAGTCCCAGAAATAGATTGGCCCTGAGGAGCATTTTCGTTAGAGGCGTTCTGTTTCTGCTTCCCAGGGTTCGCGGCCGATTTCTTAGATGACGAATTAACAGAGCCAATGACTCCATCAACAGAAGGCTTTGGTGGAGCCTTGGGCTGTCCAGGCCTCGGGGCATCTGGCAAATACTCATACAAGGTACCTGACTGAGAGTACACTAAGTCGAGGTACTGAGCTCACGCGATCGCTTGCTCTTCAGTTACACACGCTCCCATTGCGATGTCTTTTGCAATCTTAGGGACAAAGGAAGTCGTGAACCAGTCGGTCAGGAGTTGATTAGGAATCCAAAATTTAATCAAGCGCCGACGCCTTCTCCATTCATGTATATGATCAGAGATGTGCGTAGCCGTATCCTGTTTGAGAGACGTGAGAAGATGGGTCCCAGTCTCGTACCGAATGGGTAACTGAAAATGAGTCAAAAAGGCCATAGCCAACGAGTTGAAATCTGAAAACATGCCGCGATTGAGTTCGATGTACCACTTAGCAGCTGAACCAGTGAGAGTCCTCTGAAAGAGGCGAAGCCAGATAGAATCATCAAGCCACGAGTTAGATGAACACCAAAGGTGATAAGTCATTACATGGGCCTGAGGGTCTTCACCAGCTTTGCCATCAAACTTTGGACAGTCACCTGGTATTTTGGTTGGAACCGGTGGCCAATACGGATTGTGCAAAATAGGATCATTTGTTAACTTGGACACATCAGGCAGTTCCAACGTGGCTAAGAATGGTAGCTGCGGGTTAAAGGACATCTGCGGCTGTGGATTCGAGGTGACATTAGGGTTCCACCCAGATTGTGGTTGCCCCCACGAACTTTGTCCGGACGGACCTGGGCCAAAAGGGCCTGGTGCGTAAGAACTTTCTCCCGATGGACCTGGCCCAAAAGGGCCTAGCGCATAGGGAGTTTGTCCATAGGGGTTCTGTCCGTACGGATTCTTGCCATATGCGGACGGCTGTCCCTGTGTCTGCCCCCCAGCTCCCCATGTACCAGCAGCTTGCCCCGCAGGTGCACCATATTGATAATTTTGGTAAGGAGTGACCTGTGGTTGCTGATAATTTTGATAAGGAGCAAACTGATTTTTCCCCGGGGTTGCTGGTAGCCATATGGTTGCTGGGCCCCATACGGAGCCTGATAGGCAGGCTGCGATTGGTAGGAAGGTTGATAACCTGTTTGAGTTTGAGGCCCGGAGTAATGTCCTTGAACCGGCTGGGGTTGAACCATCTGTCCCGAAGGTTGACCTGGTTGGATTTGAGATGGACCTGGTTGGCTAGCAGGATAGACTTGCTGGGCACCAGGTTATCCATGCGCCACCAAGGGTTGTCCTTGCGGAACAGATGACTGAGCCGGCTGGATAGCTGGTTGACGCCGAGGTTGGCCAGCTTGTCCAGCTGGACGATTAGGGCGGACAGCGGGTTGACCTTGCTGCATAGAAGGTTGGCCCGTTTGCCCCCCAGGGTGAACAGACTGAGCAGAGGGCTGGGCTTGCTGTATAGCGGGCTGCCCTCCTTGGTGCATAGGCTGAGCGGAGGGTTGGCCTTGCTGTATAGGAGGTTGCCCCCCTTGCCCAGAAGGATTCATGGATTGAGGAGTAGGTTGACCCTGCTGAACATAGGGTTGCCCACCCTGCCTAGAAAGATGACCAGACTGGGCAGTAGGTTGGCCCTGCTGTAAGTAGGGTTGCCCCCCTGCCCAAGAGGATACCCTTGCTGGACTGCTGGTTGATTTTGAGGATTATAAACTGACCCAGTTTGTCCAGATGGGTACCCTTGCTGGAAACCGGGTTGGCCTTGCTGAACGTAGGGCTGCCCTGGTTGTCCAGTTGGGTAACCTTGCTGAGTACCAGGTTGCCCTGGATATCCAGTAGGTTGACCTTGATATGAATACGACGGACCTCCAACGGCCGAGGGTTGTCCCTGGTAGGGTTGTCCCTGTGGGCCCCCAGATTGTCCTGGGTAAGGCGGGCCATAAAGTGGTTGCCCTTGAGGGGTTTGCACATAAGGCGGCTGGCCTTGATTGGGTGGTCCTTGGGGCTGTCTAGGAGGATCCCGGTTCCCATAAAAAACATGAGTGGCGGGATCGTATGTCACGTTCAACGGTTCCTGGTTCTCTTCGAAAGGACGATGAGGAAGGACCGAAATGCTCTCGAGGTATTCGCCGTTCGCATCATAATAAAAGAGTGGACCATCGTAATCTGGGTCCACAATGGGCTGCCCGTGGGCATCATACGGCCCTGCTCCTGGAATGCCACCAGGAAAGGGCCCAGCTTCAGGGTTTACAGATGAGGATGCTGGTATAGCACTGACGACCGGAGTCGAGCGTGCTACACAAATGGTTGGATTAGTGGGAACTGAGGTAACGGGCGTGTTAAGCCCTGAAGTAAGGGGTGTACTAAGGGGTTGCCAAACAAAGGGCCCGGTGGAGGCAATAAGACTAGGATCCCATATAGTCGTAGAAGTAGTTCTAGCGGCTATCCTATCCCTCATTGATTGATATCGTGGAGGGAGTGGAGAGGAAGCCGGGATCGGAGTCTCAATGTCTGTCACTACGGGCGTCTCACCGGTGCTGGAAGCTGTCTCATCCATCGGGGAAGTAGACATTGGAGACGACATACCAAGAGGAGTACGAGGGGTACGAGGGGTATAATCGGGCTCCCAGATAGGATTCCAATCTTCTATGTAATCTTCGTCGCCCGGGGCACGTACGTTGATAGGCTGGATACTCGGAACAATGCGAAGAGTACCGCTTACAACTGGTACCTCTGGAGCAACAGAAGATGGAGAACCTTGATCACTTAGACCGGGAGTTGACGGGTCAGCCAGGATGACCAGACCCCTTAGAAAACCTAAAGCAAACTAACGATAAAAACCCTACTCAAAACTAACGCACACAAGATCTAATCAGGTGATGTTATCGTGGCCGAATTAATTTTTAGACACAAGAACCAAACTTGACCTTTTCATGTTTCAGGAGTCGAGAAAAGGACGAAAAGATGACTCCAGTCTCCTTCGAATGTTTAATGAGCACGAAGTGACAAGACGCTCACAGGCACCTTTTCATTTAGGGAGTCCGAAAAGGATCAAAAGTGACTGCTCTGGAGACTCTAGGTATAAGGTTTACCAAGCAACCCGTAAAACTGCTTATACACCTCAGCAATCATATGAGAGCCAAGGACTTTCCGTACTGCAGTCAATCTTCCCGAATGCTGTGTTCGGTGCGTTACGGTTCACAAGGCGGCAGACTCGGCTTCCTATGGATAAAGGATAAAAGCCTAGTGGGGTCTCCCTATATACGCGACGGTACGTGGGAGCGCAGTCCGTGTTAGACCACTATCGAGTCACAGAAGGAGGAATCACCCAACCTAATGTGAAACAACAGTGACTATGTTTAAAGACGCCGGAACACGTCTCTAACCTAGACCTCTAGATATTTGCGTTTAGTTACAATGCGTTTTTAGATTCATTCGGTTCATTTTATAGTTGATCTTGAAATTAAGTTTCGATTTCAGGCTCTATCGTATGTTCTCTCACAATTACCTAGATGCAAACTACATGCCAAAGAATTTCATTTTGTTCGATGAATTCTAGCTATGAGAAGGTAAAGAATTTTTGATCAAACAAAACGAATACAAGCAAACCAACAACCTAATGCAGCTAAAAGCGAGGAAAGGAAACTTTTTCTTTTGAAAATGCAAATCAACGAAATGTTCTTTTCCTTTTCAATTTTCAAAAGCAAAGCTACTAGTTTGATTTTCTTTCAATGGCACAAAGCACCTAAATGAATTTGGAGGAACCGGAACACCAAGCAAATCACTTAATGAAAGCACACAAAGTTCCCAAAACATCCAACAAAGGTTTCCAAATCAACAAGAAAACTAAGTTCTGCACGAGCTATGTGATCTAAGCTCGGCAAGACAAGCAAGGATTGCAAGCAAGGAGGAAGCGAAAACCACTCGGAAACACAACCAAAAACACTTCAACAATCACTGAACAAGCGTATAAACAAATCTAAAGTTGGCTGGTCAAATCAGCAAACAAGATCCCTAGATGCCCTAGGGCTAGAGTGCGAAATCAATGGATAAAAGCAAACACCCGGAGGATAAGAGTTACACCCAGTCAATTAGAGACTCAACACAATCTAGCAACTGTAAAAGTGATGGCGGAAATACAAACCAAGCAGAGAAAGCAAAGAGGAAGGTATTTGCAAAACCGAAAAAATGAGCAAAACGAAACCCTGTGGAACAAGACTTCGCAAGCAAGCAGCTCAGAGCTCAGATAATAAAAAAAACAAGTCACAAACCAAGTGGAGAGAAGAGGGGAAAGCTAAAGCAACAAGTTCAGGAGGTTAATCTGGGCAAAATCGAGTTTTACAGGATCAGCGCGGGTGGCCTTCAGCAACTCGGCGCTGACGGGAGAGGTCCCGTAGCAACTTTGCGACGTCAGCGCGGAAATACACGGATAAAGCGCGCTGTCTCAGAAAAACGAGGTCAGCGCGACTATTAATCACACAGGCGCGATGACAGGGAGGACAAAGAAGCAGGTGTGCGACGTCAGCGCGGAAGCACACGGATAAAGCGCGCTGTCTCTGAAAACGAGGTCAGCGCGACTATTGATGGTACAGGCGCGATGACAAGGACAACACAAAAGAAGGGACGCGACGTCAGCGCGTCTGTTTTGAATTAAAGCGTGCTGAGGGTAAAAAGCCAGTAAAGCCAAAGCAAAAACTTCCCAAACCAAAGGTACAGACCTTTTAACAATTAAAACACTTCCCAGATACACCCAGAAAGTTTATAAGCAAAGAAACAATCCCAAAATCTCGAAAAGAGAGAACAATCAAATTCAAACACACAAGTGGACTCAAGAGACAAAAAGGCTGATCCCCAGCGGAGTCGCCAAATTGTTGGAGAGGTAAATCCCCTCTACGGATAGAGGCGATCCCTACTAGCCCAGCAAGGGTCTAGCAACAATCACACAATGCTGCTATGCATGTTCCTAATTACAATTAAACAAGAGGTAAAGAGCACCTACTTGGATTCCAGCGCTGTCGTTTGACGAAGAGATGCTGCCTTCGCTCCTTCGCTTTGGCTGGTCACAATCCTCCGCGATCCCCGCGAATAGATACCTGCACACACGAAGAGGAAACAAACGCAAGCGTGAAATCTAATAAAAGCAACCATACATCAGTCAGAAAAGATGTAATTCACATTTAACCATTGCATGTACAAATGGGAATGGAACAATAGTAGCAGTCATTTATTATTAATCAAGACAGAGAAGAGTACAACCAAATGTTCTGACGTCGGCATCCTTCTCAGGAGGGGCCAGTCAGCAAGCGTCTCAAGCATTCACCTTTGGAAATGATTCTCCCAAGACAAGAAACTCTCTCTCACACAAGCAACACAAAACAACCTTCCCTAAGCTATCAATCACTTCCATACCTAGCACACCAAATACCTATAGTAGCAGCAATCTGAGCACTATAAACTCTATACAATCCAAGCTATTCCAAACTAGCTGCTCATGGTAATGGTGGAAGTTTATATAGGAGAAGGAGCCTCCTAAAAGGGTGGAAGGATGAGCTTATCCTTGAGGGAAATGGTTACAAAGGGTCGAACAGACATGCCATAGAAGGGAGTTGATACTCACAAAGCCAACAACCACACCTGGAGTTATCTGGAAGGCTGGCTGTTGGAACAAATTCGCCCAAACAGGATCAGCGTGGATTATAAGGCGACTGACGCGCTGACGTCGCGCCTCAATAACTGGGAAAGTCATGTCAGCGCGACCCAATACAACGGAGAGGTGCGCTGGCTCATAAAATGCGACCAGCGCGGAAAAGTGATGTGCTTCCGCGCTGGCAGCGCACTAAATACACTACGAGCCGCCAGTCAGCGCAGATATTTTAGAAACAGACGCGCTGATGAGGAAAACTTTGGAAAAGTGGGTTTTGGGCCAGTTCAGAAGGCATGAACTTGATTATTGTGAATTCTTGACACAGTAGGGTGACTGACAGGAAGACAGTGACAAATTACTGTGTAACAACTGCCATGAAATTCTGAAGAAGGCTCAGGTTGAGCTTTCCTTTGGAAGCATTGGGAACCATGGGGATTGAGTCATGCTATTCGTTGTTAGTCTTGTGCTTTTGGTCTTTTGTGACTTGCTTGCACTTGATTTGCATTTTTTCTATGTCTAGTGCATGGGCATTGTTGGGTGATTTAATGGTATGTTAAATCCCTTTTTATTTTAATATGTCAACCTGGGGGTTTCGTAAACTTAGAAGCAAACCAAAATATATGGGACTTCAGATGCAACTGTTGTAGAAGGTTTGTTTAGGATGGAAAGAAAAAAAGGAAATGCATATTGCAAATAACTTCTAAAACTAAAAATTTTCTAGTTCAAGATGTAGCAAGCAAGAGAAGAGGCTCCTAACTTAGGAGGTCTTGGTTGTCCTTCCTCACAGTATTGTCCCCAAGAAAAGAAACTAAAGTGAAATGGTTGATGATGTGTAGATAGAAAGAGAAGAGGCTCCTAACTTAGGAGATCTAGGTTGTCCTTCCTTACAATTCTTTCTTTTTTCCACTGGAAAAATTGTAATCTTTCATTAATTCGAAAAATTACATGTTGTAGATGCTTTTAGCATATGCTATATCATTCTTGCCACTAAGGGCATTGTCAAAATTTTCAGTTTGTCAAATATTTTGTGCTTCTTTAACTTTCATCACCATGCAGGGTCTTCATTCATAAAAGATTCTGTTTATATGGCTATCATCCACATATGCCACGCAGGGCAATGTCTTGCTGAGAATATCTACTTAAATATAGTAAATATAGAGCCTATAAAAAGTATATACAGAGTTTGAGCCAAAAAATTTACAAAAAAGTCTGGAATCTAAGGGCTCTCTGCCTTGTGGTAGATCTAATCAACATAAGGCCGGTGATAGTAACGATATTCATATGGACCTCATTGTTCCTGTATCATCCACTCTCCTCAAGGAAGTGCCATGGCCTCCTTGGAAAGCCCGTCAGCACAGTTGTTATGTTCCCTGTAAATGTGATTGCATGAAATAGTGTTAAGCTGTGCCTTGAACATAATCACTTCATCCAAAATATTATTGAGTGTGTGAGAGTGACAAATAGTAATATTATTGAACCAATTTATTATGATATTTGAGTCACCATATATATTTAGATTCATGCAATTATGACCCAATGAAAAATGTAGAAGATGTCGGAGAGTAATGAGCTCTGCAAAATTGTTTGTTCCTTCACCCAGGAACTTTGTAATAATGTTGTTCATTTATATATAGAATGAAGTCACTGCCACATCCATGGTGTTGTGCAGCACCATCAAAGAAAGCCCAAGGAGAATTTTTGTCTATAGGTGCAAGATCATGTGGCCTCCGGGGCCGAGGATGTTGAGGCTCAGGAAACTCATTATAAGCAGATATTTCGGGCCAACCATAGATGCGAGCAGATGATTAAGGGGAGACATTGTAATTTTGTGCCATGATGATGTCTGCACCAATTTTCCCATGCTTGACCAATGTTGTCACCCTCCCAATGCCCAGAAAAATGAATGGATGTGGATATATTTTGCCAAATATTGGTCAGGGAAGTGCATTTGAGGAATAAATGCAGTGTCGATTCAAATGAATTCTTACATAAGTCACACCAGTGAGGGCCATGGAAGGATCGATGAGTGAGAGACTCTCCCGTGGGAACTTTTTCTCTGAGAATACACCAAAAGAAAAGTCTGGTTCTTGGTGGCGATATTAATTTCCAGATACTTTTCAACCAAAATATAGTCTGCTCCAGCTGTTTGTGAGAGATCAGGTTGATGTATCCAGTCTTTGGAGTATAAATGCCATTTTCAGCTAGACACCAGACGAATTCATCATGTCCTTCTTTAATCCTGATATGTGATTCACATAATGCATTAATGTATTCTTGCCATTCCTGCTATCACTGAGGGGGTAAATCAAGCTGCTGGGCAGATTTCCAACCTTGAGAAAAAATGTTGGTGTTTTTTGGGTCCACTATGTGTGCTATAACCTTGATCTCATGAGAATGTAGATGTTGAATGAGATCTCTTGATAGCTGAAATCTACCACCTCCTCCAGTCCAGGGATCCAAACCAATGCGAGTCTTTGATCCATCATTTATTCTCCAAACGAGGTTGTCCTTGATGCTAGGCAGGGAGTGTAGGAGAGCCTTCCACACAGATGAAATACCAATTTTAGGACAGCTCGGTAAACAGATCCAATCCATGATTTGATGTGGCCAAATATACTTGTGATATGAAATTGAAGTCCATAGATTCTATCCAGTCAGTAGTGTCTAGCCCATTTTTGCGGCCAGGGCTTATGCAAAGAGGGGAAGGCCTTTTAGTCCCCAGCCTCCCCATTTTTTAGGCAAGGCTATCTTATTCCAGCCGACCCAAGCAAAAATCATTTTGTCTTGGTGGCCATTCCAAAGATATCTACAAAAAAGTTGTTGTAATCGGGCCAGAATGTTCCTGGGGATCCATGCAAGTGCCATCGAAAAAACAGGGGTGGCCTCAAGAACTGATTTGATGAGCACTAATTTGTCGGCCCTGGATAAGTATCTATGAATCCAAATTGAAAGCCTTTTTTCTAGTTTGGTGACAAGCCAAACCCAATCTGCAATTTTTTGGCTGAGAGGCTTTATCCATAATCCCAAGTATTTGAAACCCCTGTCCAGGGGTATGATGCAATAAGGGAAATGTTGTTGTGTGAGTTGTGACTCCTGGATGGAAGTAAGGGCTAGGGTAATGGTATAGTTTGCATGATTTTCCTGCATGCCTGTAGCCGACGAGAAGAGGGAGAGAATTTTGGAAGAAGTGAGAGAGTCCTGAATGCTCCCATCTAGGAATATGAGAACATCGTCCACAAACAGAAGGTGAGCAAGGAAACATGAGTCAGTTATCTTAAGGCCCCAAAGGTTGCCTTCTCTTTTTGCAAAGGCTAGAAAACGACTAACCCATCCATGACAATCAAAAAGAGAAGGGGGGAGAGAGGGAAACCTTGTTTGAGTCCCCTCTCAGCATGAAAGAAATGGGAGGCAGATCCATTGATGAGGACACTGTAGGTAGGGGTGGTAATGCAAGCCATAATCCAAGAAATGAAATCATGGGGGAAGCCCAAGTGAATGAGAAGCATCTTAATGTAGAGCCAGCTGAGACGGTCAAAGGCTTTTGCCAAATCAATCTTTAGGATGATGCCCATAAGGTGTTTAGCTCAAATCGAGTGGATGGCCTCTTGAGCCGAGCCAATGGCTTCATGTATCTGACGATGCTCAAGAAAGGTGAATTGATGGGGAGTAATATGTCGGGAAAGAATGGGTCGAAGATGATTAACAATGACCTTGAAAATGATTTTATACAGACAATTGTATAATGAGATAGGCCTGTAGCCATTAAAAGAGGAAGGTGTATCGGATTTGGAATAAGGACAATAAAGGTAGAATTAACAACATTATATAGAGATCCAGACAATCTACATTCTTCCACAACTTTTAACAGATCATTCCCCAATAGTTCGTAGAATGCGAGATAAAATTCTATCGTCCACCCGTCCGGTCCAGGACTCTTGTCCTTTTTGAACCATTTTAACATTCCTTCCAATTCGCCTGCAGTAACAAGAGCGATTAGCTCCTCGGCCTCATCATCATTTACAAATCTAGGAAAATGTCTAGCCACATTGATAATATCAGCCAGATTTGACCCTGGAGGGTTTTTGAAGAGATTCCTGAAATGTGAGGTGCCAAGATGGGAGAGTTTGTTGAAAGTATCAGCAACTCCCCCATCAGGTAGGGGTAAGTTCCATATAGTGTTTGATACTTTTCTACCTTTTGCAAAATTCTGAAAGAATCTTGTGTTGTCATCACATGCTTTTAACCATATAGCTCTGCTTCTGAGTAGCCAAGATTCCTCTTTCTCCTTCAAGATCCTAGCCTTTTGGTTTTCAAGCTCAATCAAGTGAGTTTTGTCGTATGCTGAAGCAAAACCCAGGTTTCGATCATCAAGCAATATGCTCAGCTCAGATTCAATATGAGATAATAGAGACTCCTCCCTCTGATGTTTCTCTTTTGCCCATTTGATAGATAGATGCTTGAGTTGAGATAGGTTGTGACAGAAACCGTTAGTCAAGGAATCATATTTATCAATCAGATTGGCAGCCTAGAATTTCGAGACCATGTTAATGTACTCAGTATACTGAAGCCAAACATGGTTAAATTTAAATGGGGCTTTTGGTTTAGGATGAGGACCAAACACCTCCAGACAAATGGGGTTGTGATCTGAGATACCCCCTGAACCAACCCATTATTTGTAGTGATGCAAATGTGCATAAGGGGGACCTTCATCAGAAACTGATCTAATCTTCTAGCAAGTGCAGCTTCACCCACCCTTTTGTTTCGCCAAGTAGGAAGAGGCTTATTCATAGGAACATCCACCAAATTGTGCTGTTCCAGAAGGTTGGACATATATTCGGTAATAGAGTCCACTTGTGCCATTGACCCCCAAGATTCGCCAAAACCCAAAGAGAAATTGAAATCGCCTCCTAGGATGATGTGATCAGGGGGAAAATTGAAAGATTAAGTAGGTGTTGCGAGAAATGTTCCCGCTGATGGCAGGGACCATAAATGTTAATAACCCTTAGGTTAATAACCAGCTCCGTAGAAAATAGGCCTAAACCAATGAAACCATGGCCACCCCATGATGCTAAAAACCTGATGTTACGGGGATTGTATCCAATGGCGAGGCCCCCTGATCGATCCACAACATCCATTGCCAAAAAATTCCAACTAGGAGCTATAGAACTTAATGAGTTGGTGATGATATCGGTCTCACCCAAGGTTTCTTGGAGCATGATAATGTCAGAAGGTTCTACATCAAAAAGTCTGCACAAGGCTAGTTTCTTGGAGGCACTAGCCATGCCTCTGCAATTGAAAGAGAGACACTTCATGGGGGAACCCTACCCAGGGTTTTCAGTGCTCTAAGAACCCCATCTAGAGTGGATTGTTTGCCAGAGGCGACCTATACCCCTGCCTGCTTGATGGCTTTGGAGAGGTCTGATTTCCTCCCTCGAGATGAAAGGATGACTGAACCAAGTTGGGTGAGTCCCAAACCAGCGAAATGTGATGGGGAACTGCCAGGTAGAGTACATGAGTGAAGGTTGTAATGGTGAGATGTAGAGTGTCGGTTTGATGATGGAGAGCTGGAGGTGGTGGATAGAGAGTGCAAAGATGGCACGGTGGTGGCAATGGAAGGAGGTGTAGCCATAGAGTAGTGAGCCACAGAAGTGTTTATGGTGGATGAAACAAAAGATGAGAAAAAAGCAATTGAAGGAGGGTAAGAGGTCAGAGAAATACCCGATGCTTTTGCAGTTTCAGCTGCGCCCTGTGCTCTGGTGAGGGGGGGCGATGGCGATCTGTGCACTACTTCCACCTTCTTTAGGAGACGTTGCTGATAGGAGGGATAGGACCCAGAATAGGAGTGCGATTCAGAGCCGACGAATCAATCCTTGTAGAAGTAGGAGGTGCCTTCGGAGGGTCCTCTAGTTTCTTGAGAAGTGGGCAGTCTTTAAAAATGTGCCCCACTCTGTGACATCTCCTACAAAGGAAGGGGACTCCTTCATAGTCCAAAATCTATACCCTGGTATATTTTCCCCATTGTAGAGTGATTTCCTCTTCCAATCCCTCACGAGTATCCAACTGAACCAGGATGCGAGTAAGGGTTTTGTTCTTTGATTGCACAAAAGTTCAATCATGGTCCAAGTAGGTATCAAGGGAATTTCCAATTCTAATTAAAACCTCCTCGTACCAATACTGCAATGGAAGCCCTGGCAAGTGAACCGAGAGCGGCCTTGCCCCTATTTGCTCCCTCTCTATGTCGAAGAGGGGACTCCATCTGTTGAGGAGTACTGGAGCCATCTCAATGTGCCAGTGCCTTGCAAGGACCAGGTCCGTATAGTTTTCTTTTGTGAAGTGTAGAGCAAAGCAACCTCTGGGCAAGACCTGCACCTCGGGTAGTTCCTTAAGCATACCACCCCAAATCTCATGGACCCATAGGGTGAGTCTGA
The DNA here is from genome assembly GCA_031772625.1 of Pinus tabuliformis. Taxonomy (NCBI): domain Eukaryota; kingdom Viridiplantae; phylum Streptophyta; class Pinopsida; order Pinales; family Pinaceae; genus Pinus; species Pinus tabuliformis. Next base: position 1,302,320,874 of record CM062820.1, read on the forward strand.
CTGCTGAATATGCTCTGCCTTGAACATGTCCGACTAGTACTGTGTTTTCCATGTATGCAGCTTCCCCAATAGCAGAGGTCTTGCCAAACCGAATGATGATGTCCTTTGTGGTCACCTTTACACACTTCATCTTCTACTTCCCAATGTGTGGGGCAGAAGGATGATCCGCCAATGGATCGGGAGAACCTTCCAGAGAGGTATGGGTCACAGGCTTGACTTTTATAGCAGGGGTTTCAAAGCAACCCGATGGAGAGTGTGCTGAAAAGGGAGGGTTTGTTGCCTCAGGTGACCTTCCTTACAATTCTTTTCCATCATTGTTACCATTTCATTAAAACTATAGATTCATAAATAACTCAAACAAGGAAAAAGATGATGAATTTCAGTTATTGTTTGTGATCAGATAGAAGGAGAATTTAACTTAAACCCTTGTTTGTCCCTTCATATGCAGATTAGAATTAAACCAAGGATCATCCAACAAGCATAAGAAATATTCACACATCTAACTTAACACATGGCCATAAAATGAATTCACATTAAAGACATTTACAAATATTTACAACAAATGACTATAATAAACATGAAAAACTAAACTAGCATATACACAAATATAAACATCATACAACAAATTGTACTTGACATGGTATGGGGGCCTTCCATTCCTCAATGAGCACACTTGAACAACTATCACATCTTAAGAATCAAACAACACTCATAACTCATGATTTGGAGAAAATGATATTATGCATGCTGAGTGAACAATCATAAATCCGATGCTAATGGTTATCTGACCACTGTTAGCTTCCTTTGAAGGATTCTCCTCCTATTTATACATGAATTAGGGATATCTACTCAATAAATGTAGATCCCTTAAATATCTACTAGATCCATACTTGTCTCAACTTATTCCTAAATGCTAGATACAAATCCTATAGCACATCAATATCTTCAAGATCCTTCTCCTTGGAATATGGTCCACCTCTTGAGTTGAAATTCGAATTTGATCTTGGGAGGCCAAGTAAGACCCTTCTAGAACCTCCAAATAAACCTACACATGTCACAAAACTCATAACACATATATAGATATATGAAACCATGTTAATTTCCTAGTTTTTAATCATAAATTCACTTTAAATACATAAAATAAATAACTTTGGAAAATAAGGATCCTAACCCATATATTCATGAAGATGGTCACTTGATGTAGGGTTTTAGGCTAGATAGTTATGAAATTAGGGATAAATAGTTATGAAATGACGGAAATATGGATGATAATTTTGAGACTTAGCATACCCCCAACTGATGTTGTTGCATGTCCTCATGCAACTATTGCATTGATTCACTTGTCAATGAGTTGATCTTTTTTTTAACTGCTTTGCTTCTTTATGTGCTCTGACTTGTACAGATTCTTTCCAAACTTTGCTTGATTATATTTTTTCCTTTTTTCAAAGTATAATAGATTTGATTGCAACATATATTTTTGATGGTTGGTTCTTGTGTGACAATCGAATTTTTTTTGAGCAATGGTTCTTGTGTAACAATGCTTTATTTTCTTTGTTGCATCAAAGTTTATGAAAACATTTAGAATTTTTTTTCAAGTCCTATGATATCTTATCAATGAATTGATAGTTTGCAAAGCAAATAATCTTTTGGAATTGTACTGCAAAAATAGTCGGTTGGGAAGTATATGCGAGTTGGAATGAAATGAAAATGTGTGATAGTGTATGACATGTGAATATGAAATGATGTCCCTTCCCCCCAACTAAAGATATGAAAATGTGAAAAAGAGAGTGAGGAATTTTCCAAAGTTACAATTTTAGCATTCTAAGGAATTGTATGTCTAAAAATTAGAAAACCACATACGTTCATTTACCTTCAATGTGGATGAGTTGTGAAAACTGAAGAGTGTGGTTGCTGATGGTGTTGGATGATGGAGTATGTAAACAAAGGAATTTGATCTGGTTCTTTGTTTTCTTTCTGCTGATGACAATATTGGGATCCTTATTACTATTGCTACAAATTTATTCCTGTTGCAAACTACTGAAATGATGTAGTCTTCAATCGTTACAAAACCCGGTGGTACAATTCTAGTCATGCGAATAAATGTGTCGATGTTGAGCATGAAGAGAAGTCATTGGATTACTGACCATTGATGAAAGTCGTTAACCAATGTGAGGCAAACTCACCATTAATGTCAATGAGTGCCAAGGTACCTATGTACATCTTGCGAAATGTGAATATATGAGCTGATGTCGAGCCACTTGCAAGATCTAACGATCAAGGGATATTGGTGTATTTCCATGATTGTCAGCGAGAGAACCTGTCATTAATGCATACAAGCCTTAAGGTACTAATAAGGACTCTAACCTTGAACCTAGATAATGTGTTGATGTTGATAGGCCAAGACTTGTTAGAAGGGAGGCCTTAAGGAATCCTTCATCATCTAACTCGAGCATGAAACAATAATTTTGAAGGATTATGGTTGAGAAATTTTGTAGTGGATCAAGGTTTATTTGGAAAAATGAAAAGGAAATGGAATGAATAAGCTTTGTAGAGGAGTTGAATGTTTTTATTGGTGGGTTACAAGTTAGTGAAAGAGAGGCAGGAAAATGACTATGAAAGAAAATGAGTAGTGAAGGAAAATGAGATGAGGATTTTATTGACTGACTAAGTAGAAATGTGAAGGAAAATGAGATAAAGGTTTTATTAACTAAAGAAGGAGGAATGCAATGGTGAGACTGGCATTTGAAAGCTCTCAAGTGTTGGATTTGATCTAAAATCATATGCTCATGCTTTGATGTTTCATCTTTGATGTTGCTTTGATCATGTTCCTATGAAATAAATGTAGTCTTTGAGAGAGACATTGTTTGGTTATGGTCATCTATTCTTCCTCGTAAAACTTGCAAAAAAAACTAGTACTTATTTTGCAATGGAATGTAAGATTATCAAAAGAGAGAGGTGATCAATCTCTCTATTAATGAAATTTACATAAAAAACTGAGAATTGGTACTAATAAAACAAATTCACAAAAGAAAACCAAATGAATTTTTACCTGTATCGAAACTAGTGCCTTAGATTACCTATTGTGTCTTGTCAACAATTTATTCATTCTTTTTCTGTTTCAAACTCTGATGATAGATTTCTCATTATGTAGATCTCGTCAAGATCTTTCCAACGATGCTTGAATCATCGAAATCCAATGTTGTATGAGAAAGTTAGGCTGAATCGAAATTTGGGTGAAACAATGAAGATTATCATGAGGTTTCCCAGCTACAGGATTGCGCCCTTCTTGCATCTAAAAATCCTGTCAATCTTCTTCGGCTGATTCATGACATAAAATTTTCCAGTTTGTGATGCCATTGGCTTCTATACCTACACGACTCAAAGAAACATGATCATATAAAAATAATTTATGAAACGAAAACGCATGTCTACAGGAGTCAATCTTCCATCTATAAGATTCTCTTCAAGGCATTTTTCAAAACAATAATCCTGTAGATGAAGCACCCTTATCGTTCCTCTTTTTGATCCATTTTCAGTGTTGAAAAATGAGCTAAAGATGGAAGGTCACTGTGTAATAGTTATGTGGAAGTGGGTGACATGGAAAAGGGATGATGTGACATGTTGACTATTTAACTGATGATGTGGTGATGAATGTGCAATATTGGCCAATGTTGTGTTGCCATGTGGTGGCAAAATTGTTTAATTAATGTTGTGTCAAAATTGTAAACTAATTAACAACTTCCAATCCCCACAAAATTTGAACTCATGACCTCCATTATGCAATTTGAATAACTTACCAATAAATCACAAGTCAAATTTACAAATTTAATGGAATTTTAGAAATTTTAATTATTCTAAAAAATGAAAATTGAAACAACTTGACAAGTGGCCAATCTAAATCCAAGAATTTTAGGAAAATATGATTCCAAAATATTTGCCAAATCATTTTTCATATCTTTTGAATTCATCATTTCCAAGATTTTTAGGAAAATGAGATTCCAAAATATTTGCCAAATCATTTTTCATATCTTTTGAGCTCATCTTTTTTCCCTAGAAAGTGGATTTTTAAACCAATTTTTATTCTATAAAAGCTTGGAAAATGTTTATGATTTTTGTATATATATATATATATATATATATATATATATATATATATTGCACATTTGTAAGCATGGAGAAAATATCATTTCTGAAAATTTATGCTTTAAGAAATTATTTTTTTTAATAATTTTTTTTTTTGTTATTTAATTATTAAAATTTTTATTTTTTTAAATTTATTGATTGATTTTTTTCTCTGAAGCTTGGCAACACTGCTGGGTGGCTGGCCATGGCTCTGTCGTCGTTGGGCGATTAGATGGCTGCATTTAATTGAAAACCTTTTTTTTCATGCAACCTAGTAAATAAGGCTCCAAAGAACCCTAAAAAGAACCCTGAAAATCTATCAAACAATTATGAATTTTTAGGAAAACTCTCAGCTTAAACATAACTCACTCTGTTCTGAGAAAAACCCACGTTTTAGATTTTTGAGATTCATTTTCATTTGGTGACAAAATGTGTTTTAAAAATGATGTTTTTAACCTCTACGTATTTGGCCTTTACTCATGTAACTACCGGGTGAAATTCATTTTTTTCAAAATCAGCGCAACTATCTTTCATTTTTTCAAAATCACACATAACATTTGCAGCAATTCATTTCATTGGCTTCCATGAATTTATTTTATTCATTTAAATTTGTTTTATTCTCATTTTTGTTTTTGTGTTTTTATTTATTTATATTATTTTGTTTTTAGATGTTGTTTTGGTTTTGTGTTTTAATTTTTTTATTTTTTAAATAAGCAAAAATCTTTTGTTCATTTTTGTTTTTTAACTTTACGTGTATTCCAATCACTTCTAATATATATATATATATATATAAACATTAATATTTAGTTTTTTTTTGTTTTTGTTTTTTTTTGTATGTTCCATTTAAAATTTAATGAAACATTTAAATTTTTTTATATTCCATTTTAAAAGTTTATATATATATATATATATAGATGTTAAAATAAAAAAATAATTAAAGAGAAGAATCATTTTTTTTAACAAAATATTTACTAACATGAAAATTCTTTTTTCACGCAAAGCTTAGGAGGAGAACATACTCAAGTTTTTATTAATTGATTCCTCTAGTTTAAAAATTTGGATGCAAAACATAAAATGAAAAGAATCGATCTCTTACCTGAAACTATCATTCTTCCACCTTCGCTTGTACTCCTCGTTCACAATCATTCGTTTTATTGCAAATTTTTCCTGCCAAGGGTTAGTAAATGCGTGGTTCTCACTGCACCACAAAATTTCCAAGAAAAAAATGAAATCAAACTTGAAAATAAAAACTCTCCAAGCTTGTTTTATTTTCCTATTCTATCCTACTCTATTTTGAGAAAGAGATTCTTTTTTTTTGAAGTTAAGGAATATTTCCAATGAAGCCATTTACGGATCAAAATCTCTAGTATGCTCACATCCAAATTTGAAAAATATAACTGAATGTTTGCAAGGATATGAGAGATCAATTGCACATTTGGATTAAATGCTAGGATTTGTTGAAGAATAGAAGAATGTTGTGGCTTCTTTACCTTTTGAAACCAATCTTCAATGTAGTCCTCATTATCTTGGCTTTCCTCCAAATATTTGAACATCATTCTAGATCTTATGTCCATAAATGGATTAGTTTGAAACTCTTATAGTAGAAAGATTCATTGAAATTTATGCACCCTATTTATCATGCTTTACATGTCCATCTAAAATTGGGATTTAAAGCTAACTCCTATATACACTTCCACATGTTACTAAGATCTTATTGTCACCAAGTTATCCTTTCAACATGAGTTAGCTTTCTATGAATCAAGCCAAAGAAAAATATTTGTACTAAATTAAATTCCTAATGCCTAATTGTGGTTATCCTTAAAATGGAAATGATTCCTAAACAATCCTCCTAACTTAGTTACATCTAAGTTTGTTTCCCCGACAACGGCGTAAAAAATGTTGGGTGATTTAATGGTATGTTAAATCCCTTGTTATTTGAATATGCCAACCTGGGGGTTTCGTAAACTTAGAAGGAAACCAAAATATATGGGACCTCAGATGCAACTGTTGTAGAAGGTTTGTTTAGGATGGGAAGAGAGAAAGGAAATGCATATTACAAATAACTTCTAAGACTAAAAAGTTTCTAGTTGAAGATGCCACAAGCAAGAGAAGAGGCTCCTAACTTAGGAGGTCTTGGTTGTCCTTCCTCACAGTACTGTCCCCAAGAAAAGAAACTAAAGTGCAATGGTTGATGATGTGTAGATAGCAAGAGAAGAGGCTCCTAACTTAGGAGATCCAGGTTGTCCTTCCTTACAATTCTATTCCATCATTGTTACCATTTCATTAAAACTAGAGATTCAGAAATAACTCAAACAAGGAAAAAGATGATGAATTTCAGTTATTGTTTGTGGTCAAATAGAAGGAGAATTTAAGTTAAACCCTTGTTTGTCCCTTCATATGTAGATTATAATTAAACCAACAATCATCCAAAAAGCATAAGAAATCTTCACACATCTAACTTAACACATGGCCATAAAATGAATTCACATTAAAGATATTTACAAATATTTACAACAAATGAATATAATAAACATGAAGAACTAAACTAGCATATGCATAAATATAAACATCATACAACAAAGTGTACTCGACTTGGTATGGGGGTCCTCCTTTCCTCAACGAGCACACTTGAACAACTATCACATCTTAAGAATCAAACAAAACTCATAACTCATGATTTGGAGAAAGTTATATTATTCATGCTAAATGAACAATCATAAATCTGATGCTAATGATTATCTGACATCGGTTAGCTTCCTTTGAAGGATGCTCCTCCTATTTATACATGAATTAGGGATATCTACTCAATAAATGTAGATCCCTTAAATATCTACTAGATCCATACTTATCTCAATTTATGCCTAAATGCTAGATACAAATCCTATGATACATCAATATCTTCAAGATACTTTTCCTTGGAATATGGTCCACCTCTTGAGTTGAAATTCGAATTTGATCTTGGGAGGCCAAGTAAGACTCTTATATAACCTCCAAATAAGCCTAAACATGTCACAAAACTCATAATACCTATATAGATATATGAAACCATGTTAATTTCCTAGTTTTTAATCATAAAATCATTTTAAATACATAAAATAAATAACTTTGGAAAACAAGGATCCTAACCCATATAATCATGAAGATGGTCACTTGATGTAGAGTTTTAGGCTAGATAGTTATGAAATTAGGGCTAAATATTTATTAAATGATGGAAATATGGATGATAATTTTGAGACTCAACAGGCATGGCACTTTGTTTGTGGTGTCATGTTGTTATTGGTTTTTAGGGTTCTTGTCTTGTTTAATTCTTGTGCTTGCCTTTTAATTTTTGAGTCTTTGGAATTGGTTTGGGAAAGAAGAAAGTTAGCAGGATCTCGGGGAGAGATGAATGAAATCTAGTAGACAATGTAAGACTTGGATGAAGTTAGTGCATGTATAAGGGCAGTTGAAGGCAAGAGTACGACAACCAATTGGACGGGTTAGGTCCATTGGTGTAAATGGACAATGGCAGGACAATCATGGGAAAGGTAACCAAGAAAAGTAAGGTGAATGGAGTTGAGGCGTCATATGCCTTGGCTATGTTAGGAACTGTTGTTCTCGATTTCGCACGTGTTGCATGTATAAAGGGAGTTCTCTTAACCTTGACCTTACGATCATGATCATGATTATGTTGATGTGTATATGTGTATACATGTATGCATGTATGTAAGTCATGTCTGACAGGGTCATCATGGATCATGATTATTTTATGCTAATGTTATATGTACATATGTATGTGTGTATGTTGTTGACTAATTGGATGATTATTATTTTATGTTGATATTTATATGTATGTATGCATATCGTTGCCTCACAGGATCATAATTGTTTATGCTAATGTTTATGTATATGTATGTATGTATCCATGTATCTATGTCACTATCTGACAGGGTCATTAGGGATCACTCTTGTGGAAGAGTGATTGCTTATGTAGGTGAATAAAGAGGTTCCTGGTCTTACAAGGAATCAGTTGGGAAGAGTAGCCCTGACATATCTATGAGGTCAATATCATGTGGATGTGGATTGATATTATGCTATTATAGTATGTTTATGTTATGGACAAGATAGGGAAAGGGATAAATCAGCGAAATGAAAGTAATTTGGTCTGCAACATGTTGGGACAAGCATGGATAAGAAACTGGAAGCAAGGTTGCTTGGGAGAGACAACGTGATTTTGGATGTGTGGTACTACTGTTGTGCATATGTTGTACATGTTGCATCTGTCATGATGTGCGAATGTGTGGCTGTGTATATATAGTGTGTGTACATGTTGTTTATGCAATGTTATGTACAAGGTGGTACATATAGTGTTGTGTGCATGTTGCATATGCAGTTTTGGGTATAGATGGTGCTATGTACATGTTGGATATGCGGTTCTCTGTACACATTGTACTATGCACATGATGAATATGCAGAGTGTGTGCATATGGTGCTATGCACATGTTGGATATGCAATATTGTATACATAATGTGCTATGTACATGTTGTATATGCAGTGTTATGTACATATGGTGTTGCGTGCATGTTGTACATTTGGTACTATGTACATATGGTGTTGTGTGCATGATTGTACATGTGGTGTTGTGTACATGTTTTACATATGGTGTTGTGTGCAGGTAGTGTTGTGTATATGTCATTCATATGGTGTTGTGCACATGTGTCATGTACATTTCGTGCATGTGGTGTTGTGTATGTCTAGTGTTGTGTACATGTTGTACAAGTGACATGTGGCGTGGTGTACACATTGTTCAGGTGGTATCGTGTAAATGTGATGCTGTGCACACGTTGTGTAGGTGGTGCTTTGTAGAGGTTGTACTGTGTACATGTTGTATATATGGTACTGGTGTACATGTGGTATTGTGTGCATGTCGTACATGCTATGTTGTGAGCATGTGGTACTATGTATGTGCATTTTATAGTCATGGTATCGTGGCATGTGTATTCATTATGTTGTACTCTGCATACATATATGTATTGTGTGGGGTTGTACATCGGGTATAGATGTATGTATTGTATTGAACATCGGGTGTAGGTGTATGTATTGTATGGTGGTATACACCGGGTGTAGGCGCATGTGTTGTGTTGTACACTGGGTGTAGGTTTATGTATTGTGTGGCAGTGTACACTTGGAGTAGGTGCATGTATTGTGTTGTGTTGTACACTGGGTGTAGGTGTATGTGTGTGTGTGTCAAGTGCAGATGCATCTATTGCATGGTGTTGTATGTGTATGATGCATACTATGTGTATATGCACATGGTTGAGGATAAGGCACTAGGTGTTTGTCGGGTGTGGCAACTAATATGGTGTGCGTACAAAATAAGGACAAAGGTAGAAGCTAAGGATTGATTAAAGGATAAGTATCAATATTTTATTTCAGTTTTATTATGCATGTGATTTATGATTCTAGTATATGATGATTACATGTGATCTGTGATTCTGATTTATGATGGTTACATATGATTCATGATGTTGATATATGATGGTTGTTTTTTGAGCTAACCTAATATGATATGTTTATACATGATGATTTGGTCAAAGATGTTAGTTGACTTGTTGTGATAGGAAGTAAACAGGATTGCAAGTGTACCTTATCAACGAGCTACCAATGAGGTATGATGTGAATTTATTTCAAATCTAATGGAAATCATGTGCTTGGTACATGAATGCATGAACATGCCCAGTTGGGTAGTTGAAATTGACTGCAAGAAATAGAAGCATTAGAAAAAGGAATTGGAACAGGAAGCAATATGTAGGTAAATCACTTCAGGAGCAGGGCCATTATGGGACACTGGTACCCAATAGTGTCCATTGATTTCCATGAGCATGCTATGACTGATACACTAGTTTTAAGGTAGGCATATGCCTTAGTTTTTGTATCTTCTGATGCGAGGAAGCCTTGCCAAAGGATGGATTGCCCAAGATGGGGGTGTCAACAGAGCTTGAAAGGTGTGTGACTGCACGAAAGGGGGCGACCAAATTTCTCGAGGGGTTGTGTAGCAGAGAAAGGAAGGTCGGGGATGGATTTGTTTTGGTCATTAGCATTGCCAGATGGAATCAAATTCACATTGGGAGTGCAAAAAATGAGTTGGTAATTATTCACTGAGAGGACAAGTGGTGCAGGATTATAGCACTGGACATTGGATGTAGATTTGACTTTGCAGTGGATTTTGAACTTCCTGGAAAGGAGATGAATCCTGGTATTACTTTGAGGGTGGAGGTGTGAGCCTCTGGATTCCCTTGTTGTAGATGCAGGCATCGTATCCTTTTTATTTGGTAGTTGATAAAATGTGTATATGTGTATGTTATTTTAAATATTGTATCGAGTTGGATTTACAAAGCTCCATATACAATATGGCTATTTGCTGGTTGAAGCAAAGGTGTATAAGTATATGTGGATTTTAGATATTATAATGAGTTGTGTTATAAAGCTCCACTAAACGATATGTTTATCATGTTTTCAGTAGGATGTCATTGTAAATATTGCAACGAGATGTGTTATAAAGCTCCATAGGAAGTATGTTTTGTTTTCAACATTTTTGTGGTTATAGGTGTTGTTGAACACCGAGGACAGTGTTCCCCTGAGGGGAGGGTTCTGTAACATCCCTGGTTAAAAATTCATGTAAAATATATCAGATCACATTCATGGGACATGTATTAGAAGCTAAATGGTGGGTAAAACATTCTAGTGTGTGTTCATTCAGTTTATTATGGCTAAGAAAATTGGCAAAGGCAATCAAAAAGGCTTTGGAAATACATGAGGCATTTATTGGCATTTTATTTATGAAAATAATGGAAATTAAGAGAAAAGGAAGGTGAAAGGTCACAAGATGCATGTGAGGAGGAAATTGAAGGAAAATAATAGAAAATGAAGAAAATAGAGGCCTCTTTGATAAAAGGCTTCTGAGGATCAGTGGGTAAGCTTGGTCAGTTATGTTTTGGTGGCACTCATTTCAATTCTCTCTCTCACTCTTGGACACTTGAGTTTTCTTGGAGCATTGTTGAAGAGAGTGGCATACTTGAAGTTTTGGATCAAGAAGGAAAAGAAAGAGTAGGAAAACGCAAGAGGACATCAGTATTAGTAGCTACAACAGATTTTTCTTGTAGGTACCGAGTTGCATGTATGTTTTCCTCAATAGTTTTGGCATGCATCATGCATGCATGTGGTTTATTGGCCATGATCTATCATTGGCATGGAGGATTTCCTAGATTGACAGTGGAATTACCTAGCGTTGCCATTTCCTAGATAACTATGGTGTTGTGGGTTTATTTATTTATTTCTAGTTGGTTCTCATATTTCTTTTAGCTTGGGTTGAGTTATTAGTTCCTAGAGCCTTGGTTGGAAAAATGCTCTGGAAGCCCTGTAACGGCTTGGGTTGAGTTACTAATTCTGGAAGCCTTGGTTGGAAAAACACGCTGGAAGCCTTGTAAAAACTTGGGTTGAGTTACTAGTCTTGGAAGCCTTGGTTGGACAAACGCTCTTGAAGCCCTTGGTGGGTTGAGATACTAGTCCTAGAAGCCCTGGTTGGACAAACGCTCTGGAAGTATGGAATAAGTTGTGGGTTGAGTCACTTCTCTTGAAAGCCATGGTTGGACAAATGCTCTCGAAGCCCAGAATAAGTTGTGGGTTGAGTTACTAGTCCTGGAAGCCTTGGTTGGAACAAACACTTTGGAGCCTTGGAAGGCTTGGGTAGAGACCAATATGATGATGTTTTTGTGATCTCCGAATATGAGGTGGAATCACTGTTTGATGGGTTGAGGTGGATGGCCTCCAGAAGCCTTGGATGGTTTTGGATTGATGTGTTCTATGAGATCCCACATTCATGCTTGGTATATGGAACAAGGGTGAATGACTGAAGAGAGATTTGGCTTAGCCATTCTACAGTCGAGTAGAACGTGGTAGTCCCTACCAAGTTGGCTTTTGCATCATTAATATGAGGTTATTTCTCCTTATTATCTCATGAGTATTATATAGGTTTATATGTGGATTCTATGGCTATTGTATCCTTGGTATTTTTGTTGCTATTATGCTAGTTATGAATATGTATTATGTAGTGGCTATGTATGGATCCCATCATGTTTTTAGTTGTATATGAATGAACAATGTATCTATGGCTTAATGAATGAAACTGTAGCTAAAATTATAAGGAAATAATGCTTCATAATGGATCTCAGATAAGTATGAAATCCCTATGCTTAGATCTCTCATTTACACCTGTAGAATGCATTGATTCCACGTGTTTTACAGAATGTCAATCCCAGTTGGGGATGGTCAGGCCTAGTCGTGGAGTTAATTTTTGGTTTATTAGCCTTTTCACCATGTGTTTAATGGACTTCGGAAGTTACAACAAGTTCTGGGCAGTGGCCGAAATTCTAGGCTTGAAAATTGCCTAAAATTGCCTAGACCCTGGCACAAGTCTGCTGGAAATAGTCCCTGGACGCAGGCATGCAGGCTTGTGGGAGCGTCCAGAGCTCTATGGACACTGGCATGCCCATAGCATGGGAGCATCCAAAGATTTAATAGCTCAAAGACTCAGTGGGACCGAGAGATTGGTTAGTAGTAAGGTTGAGATGGTTCCTAGGGGTCCTATTGTTGATGTTGAAGGTCTGTAAGGTGTGTTTCAGTCGGTTCCACTTCCTTAACATGACTTAGGAGGCCAAATCATATCATAGCAACTTCTCGTCATTTGTTTACCCTGGTTGGCTGGTTACTTGGGTAGATGTGGGAGGAGGGTGTTACAATAACTAATTAAAAGTTTAAACCTCTAAAGATGTAAATATTCTATCCCCTTTATATTTGAACCAATAACTTTTTATAAAAATATTATCTTATTGAATAAAATTGTTACAATAATTTGAATTTACAAAACATATAAAAACATTCCAATTATTTAATATTTCAATTCTAAAGATTTTATATTATTTGAAATTGAAATTTTATTTTCAAATGTAATAGTATATTAACTTATTTATATTAAGATTTAAATCAGTGTATGAGATACTTTAAATACATAATTCATGAAAACATTGCCATACTTTAAATATGTTTTCATGGTTTAAATACTCAAGTCATGAAAACATAAAGGTAAATAATTTAAAAAACATAATAAAATGGGTAATGGGTAAAGTAAGGTAAATAGATTTAAAAAACATAGTAAAATGGATAATGGGTAAAATAAAAAAATTAAGTTATGATAAAATAATAATAATATAATTTTAAGGTTTACTTAAGCTAAATATCAAATTAGTGTATGAGATTTTTCATAGATTTGCTTCTCATGAAACCATATTGGATGTTCCAAAAGTTTGGAAAAAATAATGACAATGTTGTGGATGTGGAAGATTAATTTCAAATTTAGTCTCCATATAACTAATTAAAAGTTAAAACTTCTAAAGATGTAAATAGTCTATCCCCTTTACATTTGAACCAGTAACTTTTTATAAAAATATCATCCTATTAAATAAAATAGTTACAATATTTTGAATTTACAAAACATATAAAAACATTCCAGTTATTAGATATTTCAATTCTTAAAATTTTATATTAATTAAGATTTAAATTTTATTTTCAAATGTAATAGTATATTAATTTATATATTAAATCACAATTACAAAAAATTACACAACTTATTAATTAAAAAATTTAAATATTTAATACACATCTAACTATACATAAAATTATATATAATCCTTTCAAATAATTAAATAGAAAAACAAATATGTCAAATCTCTTAAAAATAAAATTAATTATTAAATTTTAAAAATAAAAATTATAAAAATTATAAATAAAAGTTTAAATACATGATAGTTTAGCGTTCTCCGCATAAAAATTATAAATAAAAGTTTAAATACATGATAGTTTAGGGTTCTCCGCACAGAATTATATATAACAATTTTAAACAATTTCAACACAAATATATCTAATATATCTAGAAACAAATATATAATATCAAAAAAATAAATATTTGATTATTAAATTTGAAAAATAGAAATAATAAAACATCATGAAGTTAAACAATTATCCCATTCATCTACATTGCGTTGCCTGCTCATAGCTGGGGTGATTGCATTTATAGCTAGAGGCATACCTTTGCACTCATTCACAATTATCCTCGCACACTCTTCTATGCCCACAAAAACTTGTTCTTTGAAATCTACTCTACGAAATAACATCCGGCCGTTCTTCTTTCAAATTTACTTTAGGAAATAACATTCGGCCATCATCTTCAAAGAGGCGTTGAGCCCTCAACTTACAAATTCAGAGTATGTTGCATTCTTTTTATACAACGGTTTTGTAAAAAAAAATTGCAAATGTAACACCCCAAACTACATAAACATTCACTGTGGTTACTAAGTTTTATTTTCATCTTTTACTGCATTAATTTTCTTACTTTATGTTGTTGAAATGATAAATAATTGAGAGTGAGAGACTAAGATAATTTTTGTTACCTAATTAATGAAAAATTAAGAGTTATGATATTTTAACAAAAAACTGTATGAAACAGGGAAAAGAAATAGTTACTCATATGCTCTTAGGAGGGGAGATATAGATGGGGAGAGGAGTCCAGTGGAGCGGGGAGAAAAAACCTAGATATCTTTGAGTTGGGTGAAATAAACCAGTGGGAAAGGCTCGAATATAGTCGACAAGGTACGAGACTTGAGAATCTGGATAGTGAGTCCTGAGGCCCAAGGTACCTAACTGTAGTTGGACTCTTGACTGTGAAGAAAATGAAGTGCTCGGGGGAGAGTTTGGATGTAATTGCCAAGTTTGTGGCTGCGTGGCGAGACTTTCCAAACAAGAACAGAGTGTGCATAATTACAAGTCTATGAACAGATAAGTGATTTAAATGTATCTTCAAGAAATGTTGGTTAAATATGAAAATATTAGCTGTATAAATAGAATTAATTAATGTTGGTTGAATATGAAAAATTAACTTTATAGGTAGAATTGATTAAATACATAAATTCCATAAAATTGCAATTGGAACCGAGAACAAAATTGTGATAACTAAACTCAGGAGAGCAGACAAATTTTACAAACAAGTAATGCTAATAAATGTATGTATGCATGGGATAGATATTTTGTTGTAACGAATAAGCATGGATATTTTGATGTAATAAATAAGTAAAGATCTTTTTCTGTAACAAATAAGTATAGACATTTCTCTGTAAAAAATAAGTTTAGATATCTTGCTCGAACCCATAAAATCAGTAAATACCATAGCTTTATCGTAGGTAATGAAATTCCTACGATAACAGGTTTGGAAGTTTTGAATGGATAGCAACCGAAAGGGAAAGGAATGACAGTAGACAAATATACCCAAAATCGCCATCTATTATTCTAAGGTTATTTAGAAAAAAAGACAAGGAGGAAAAATAGTAAGAAGCTTTCACGATTCAAGGGAAGATTCATTCTATTAAATACTAAAAACACAAATAAAGAGTTCTTTTGTAACACCCTCCAAGGTAAATGTGCATATAAACAACATAATAGGAACATAAATACAATAAACATATCAGCCAACAAAATCCATATATACATTAGTACATTTGCACATGAAAATCAAGGGAAAGATTTTTTTTTTTTTCATTAATAATGCAATGAACCAACCGGTGATGGGACTACCACGTTCCACCCGACCATAGATTGGCTGAGCTAAGTCTCTCTTCAGCCAATCACCCCTATGCCATATTCCAAGCATGAACATGGGACTCATAGAACACATCAAAGAACACTAATCAATGTGGATGCCACCGGAGTTCTCCCCCTACACTGTGAGGAATTTGAGTGCCTCCTAGTCTCTCAAGCTTTACCATGCATCCGCAGTCTGATCCAGGGATCACTAGGTCCTACACCGAGACATACTCTCTAGGCTTTACCGTGCATTCCATCCCGGAATCACTAGGCCCAATGGAGAGAAAGTCCACCTCTTGGCTTTACCGTATATCCCTCCATTCACCGGCAAGGATTCTTAGGCCCACCGAGGCACATAATCTGACTTTACCACAACCCACAGTCCGGTTCAGGGGTCACTAGGCTAGTGGCTTCGTGCATTCTCAGTCTAGTTCAGGGACCACTACCACAATTTGTTTGTCAAGATCTACCCCACTCAGCTTCGAATCCAATCTGGCCATCCCCCACAAAACGCATGAGAGAACCCATCTCATCAAAGTTATCAGGAAATGGAAAGGCTAGGCTGAAAATACTGTCACACCTGGCAAAGCCCATGCCATGGTAGAAAAGAAACACATGCAATCCAATGCATGCCAAATCTAGTAAGGAAAATAGACATGCAAGTTGATATATGCAATGAAGCCTGTTGTAGTTGCTTGATCCTGCCTTTCCTTGCTTGATCTTTGCTTCCTCTTGCCTTCTTTGTCTTTCTTGCTCCAATGCCAAAGTGCTCCAAGAAAACATTAAGTGTCTAAGAGTATGAGAGAGAGAGAGAGGATAGTGAGAGAGCTCCAATGCTAAATTGACCAAACTTTGCCCACTGATTCTCAGAATCCTTTTTATTGATGAGGCCTCTATTCTTCATTTTCCATTAGTTTCCTTCATTTTCCTCCCCACATGCAACCTATGACCTTTCACCTCCTTTTTTTCCTAATTTCCATTATTTTCCTTCATAAATAAATGTGTCAAAATACATGTTTGCCTCTTTAATTCCTTAGCCATTGCCTTTTCCAATTTCCTTAGCCATAAACAACCAAATGAACACCCCCTAGGATGTCTTTCCCACCATTTGGCTTGGAATACGTGTCCCATCATCTGTGGTATTTATATATTTTTACATGGAATTTTCACAAGGGTTGTTACAGAACCCTCCCCCTTGGGGGAACACCTTCCTCAGTGTTCAATGACACCTATAACCAAAAGACCATTGAAAACAAAACATACTACCCAATGAGCTTTATAACATAGCTCATTGCAGTATTTACAATGAAATATCTGCTCAAAATCAAAAAATCATAAAAACATATCGCATAATGGAGCTTTATAACATAGCCCATTACGATATTTACAATAACCACATATACACATATTCACATATGCACATTTTCTCAACCAACAAGTAAAATAATATGAATCCGCAACAAGGGAATCTAGAGGCTCACACCTCCACCCTCCAAATAATACTAGGATCCACCTCCTTCCCAAGAAGTCCATAAACCATGGAAAATTCAAATCTAAATCCAATGTCCAACGTTATAATCCCGTGCCACTTGTCCTCTCAACGAACAATTATCGGCTCATTGTTCCAGGGCGCACTCCCAATGTGCATCTGATTCCATCTGGCAATGTTATTGACCAAAACAAATCCATCTGTGACCTTCCCTTCTCTGCTACACAGTCCGTCGGGAATCTGGTCACCCCTTCTGTGCAGTCACTCACCTTCCAAGCTCTGCTGGTACCCCCATCCCGAGCAGTCATCATCCCTTGCTAAGGCTTCCTCGCATCAGAAGATTCAAAGACCAAGGCATATACCTGCCTCAAAACTACCATACCGGTCATACCATGCTCATGGGAATCAATTGACACTATTGGGTACCATTGTCCCACAATGGCCCTGCTCCTAACATGCTTTACCAACACACTGCTGCATGTTTCAATTCCTTTGCTGTTGATGCTAATTATTGTAGTTGATTTCGACCACTCAAATAGGCATGTTCATGCTTCATGTACCAAGAGCATAACTTCCATTAGATTCAAAATAAAGTGAAATAAATTCAAATCATACCTCATTGATAGTTCGTTAATAAGGTACACTTGGAATCTTGTTCGCTTCCCGTCACAAGAAGTCAAACTAACATCTTTGATCAAATCAATATATATAAACATATTACATCAGGTTAGCTCAAACACGACTATCATAGATCATAAATCACATGTAACCATCATAAACCAAAATCATAAATCCCATATAATCATCATATACCATAGTCATAAATCACATGCCTAATAAAACTGAAATAAAATGTTGATACTTATCCTTTCCTCAATCCTTAGTTCTACCTTTTTTCTTTTGTATAGAGACCAGATTGGTTTCCACACCCAACAAACACCTAGTGCCTTCTCCTTTACTAAGTGCACATATGCATAATGTGCATCACAAACATACAACTGCACCTGACACACAACACCATGCAATACATGCACCTACACCTGACATACAACACATACACCTACAACCAGTGTACAACACAGTGCATCCATCTATACTCGATGTGTAACACTACCCAATACATGTACCTACACAAATTACAACACAATGAATACACACGATGCAATGCCACGACTACATGATGCACATACATGATGCACATACATAATACCACATGCCCATAACATAGCATGGATGACATGCACACAATGCCATACGTACACCAATACCATATGTACAACATGTACACAATACCATTCATACACTGCACTACCTGCACAACGTGTGCACAACATCAGGTGTACACAGCGCCACCTACACAACGTGTACACAAAGCCATATGTACACTACACCATTGTATAATGTGTACACAATACCACATGTACATAGTACCACACGCACGATGTGTAGGCAACACCATATGTACATAACATCACATGCACGACATGTACACAACACCGCATGATCATAGCACCTTATGTACAACATGTACATGACACCACATGCTCACAGCACCACTTGTACAATCATGCACACAACACCATATGTACAACATGCATGCAACACCACGTGTACATAGCACTACATATCCAACATGTACATAACATCATCCATACACAGCACTGCATATCCAACATGCACAAAGCACCATATGCACACACATTGCATATACATCATGAAGACAATATAATATGTATACAACACCCCATATTCAATATTCACAATCCTATTTGTACCATCCTATACATAATATTGCATAAATAAGAAGTACACATGCTATATATATATGCAACACCACAAGTGCACACATCATAGATGCAACATATACAACATATGCAATGTATGCACAACAATAGTACTACACATCCAAAATCACATTGTTCTTACTAAGAAACCTTGCTTCCAGTGTCTTATCCATGCTTGTCTTAGCATGCTGCGGACCACACTGTTTTCACTTTGCTGATGTATCCTTCAACATTACCTGTCATAACATAAACATAGGCATAATACAAGTATACAATACCAAATCGTATCCACATGATACTGACCTTGTATATTTGTCGTGAATACTCTTCCCAATTGATTCCTCGTAAGACCAAGAACTTCTTCATGTTGTTCTCCTGCATAAGAAATCATTCCTCCACAAGAATGATCCTTGAAAACCCTGTCGGATAGTAACATAGATACATGGATACATACATATGTATATAAATAATAGCATAAAACAATCATGACCCTGTCAGACAACAAAATACAAACATACATACATGTATACATATCTAAACATCAACATAATCATGATAATAACATAATTACCAGATAACATAAGGTCAAGGTTAAGAGAACTTCCTTTATTTATGCACAAGCATTGAGAACAATAGTTCCCAACATAGCCAAAGCATATGACACCTCTGATCCATTTACTTTACCTTTTCTAGTTACATTTCTTGTGTCTTCACTACTACTGTCCATTTACCACAATGGACCCAACCATTCCAACCAACTGTAATAGTCTTACCTTCTGCTGTGCTTACTCATGCACAAAGCTTCATTTCGGTCTTGTATTATCGGTTGGGTACCACACATCACTTCTAATTTCCATCAACTTTCCTCTTTCCCAACCAATTCCCAAGATTCAAAACATAAAAAAGAAGACAAGAAAAAACCAAGAAGAAGACCATGAAAGCCCATAAAAATATGACACTACAAAAAAGTGGCAAGGCCTTGCACCGAACAAACAAAACCACAAATCAAGCTCAACAATTCATAAAATACCAAAAGCACAAGACTAACAACAAACACCATGACTCAATTCCCATGGTTCTTAGGGAAAACTCAACCAGAGCCTTCTTCAAGATTTCATGGTAATCTCTTGCCATGCAAACCCTTGCATCATACTACCATAAACACATAATTGTTAGTGCATAAATAAAAATACACCAGTTACCTCATCTTATTGTGCCAAGCACGTTTCTTGCAACTGTCCACACATGTAAACCATATGTTCAAAATATCAAGACAATCATATTTATCAATTTGAATTCAACTTCTACAAACAATCATGTCATAATCCATAGTCATTAGACATAATGCTACAACTATCAACCACATTCAAGTACATATTAATTGTCTCAACACATACATGTTAGTAAAATCATCTTAAAACAAGATCATTGGAACACATACTTGTTAGGTTCCTATACCAATAGGTTTCATTTTTCATGATTGACCAAGGAAGTGCCAAATATGTTCATCTTTTCATGTTGCAAAGGTTCCATATTCTATATACAGATAGGGAAAATTAAAAAATGTAAAAAGGGTATGCCCTAAAAGAAAAATCAAAGGGAAAAAAGAGTAAATTGGTCAGGAAAAAGTAATAGAAATGAACCCCAAGGAAAGACCAGGAGAGTGGCTAGTCAAAATGCCACTGCTATCTTATTTGCAAGCTCACAATGTGCAAATACTATTGCTTATCACATTTGATGGATGGACCAACAGTTCAATCTGGACCATTCCATGTTTAAAGTGCTTGTTGTAGAATAGAGCATGAATATTTGTCCAAACAGTTCAAGCTTGGCAGATGAGTAGATAGGTAGAGAAAATAAGGAGCCCAACTGCTTAATCTGGGCCCTTGGAAGAGATAAGGGTACAGTTAGATAGGAGGGCAGTCAAAAGAAAAGAGGACAATCAGGGTTTTCTAGTCCAAATGCACCCAATTCAAAGGAAGAAAATATGTTAGGTGTATTAGGCTGGGTAGGTAGTTTGAGGTTGCAGAAGCAGATGGGTGCTCGCTTTTGTCTTGTGAAAAACACTCATCTCATCAATGACATTGGTACCTTGGCAGTTGCTTGGTTGCATAACAATGAAAGCATGTCTAATTCCCCTCCATTCCCCCATAAATCTTTGATTAACATCCTCTCAAGGACCTTGGGATCTACCCAATAGTCCTATTTCACTTCATTCTATGAGAAATTCTAAGTTAAACTCTCGGTTTACTTAGTGGAAAGAAGCCACATTTCTTGTGTAAAAATCATTACTCCATACATATTCTTATGTTTTAGCTCTCACTCCACATACTTAGCATTCACCCATAAAATTTCATTCCATAAACACATATTAACACCTAACTCTATTATTTAGCTCCCTCAAACTTTTCCCCACTTCTATTCTACAAAAAACTATATAAAAACCCAAAAAATACTAAGTATCCCCACCCCTAGGCACTATAGTCATATAATACAAGTTTGGGAAATGTAAAGTTCATTTGGAACTTATATTAGCCCTTCCATGTATATACGTTGGGATTAATTTAATATCCGGTTAAATTAATAACCATAAACCCCCCACACATAAACCATACTTTATTAACCTTTCGCGCTCATACATTTCGGGGTTTGTTTGATATTTTAATTAAACAAATAACCATTACCCCAACGCCAAATAAACCCATTTAACCTAAAGTTTATCCCCCGACATATTTTTATAATGTTTAAATATATGGGAGGGTCCCCACGCTGTATCGTACCCACAGCTTTGCGTCTCGTCAACCCTCCGATCCGCCCTCCCAGATCCGACGGCCCTCACCGATATCGGAGCGACCCCGCTGTACGAGGGTTAGCTCCAGATAGAAGGCGGTTTTGCCACTGTACGCGGGGACGCGTGGCCCGTTTTGATTGCATCGGGCCCGCGCTGACACATACTACCCCCGTACCAAAGGCGGTCCGATAACAAACCGCTTACCGCCTGTCTTCCCTGCCACCCATGTCAGCTCTACGTCACCTCTTGCGTCACCACCCCCCGCTACTGTACAGTCCGCCCTGGCTACCCCGTCACCTGTCCACGTTAGGTGCCACGTCACCCACCGTACCCTGCTATAGTGGCATGTGACGTCAGCACCGAAAAAGCGCCAAAAGGCCACAAAAACACAAATTTGCGTTAAAACTCACGAAAGCGATGTTTTTATTTGATTTTTGCGTGACCAATGGTGAAAGTTCTTGCATGATTTTTTACGTTCACTCCGCTATTCACGTCCAAGTTTGCTGCCCAGGCGTGTACAACCTACCACCCTCACCTCCTCAGCTCTACCTGCAACCCATTTCACCGCAAGGTCACAAGTAAACAGGTATTTATTTGACTGTCGCCCGTAACCCTGTTTTTCATAGTTTCTCTGCAAAAATCGCCAATACACCTAAAATTCAATTTGAATAAATTTGCACCCGCGAGCTTCTCCTCTTGGCCACACTGTCTAACCTCATTTGCAACCGAAGCCTGGCAACTCTATGACCCTCTATGAAATTGCCGTTAAAGCTCGAAATCTGACCCCTGTTCGCCTGCAGAACCACTATGAAACTCGTAAAATTCCCACTCTCTCCACTGCTTTCAAGCTTTCTTATTAACAGAACCCTGTGTGCTCTCTGTTCCCATTGAGTTTTACTCAGCAGAACCATCTTTTCAAAAAACTCAAAAATGTAAGTTCCTTGCTAAAAAACCACTGCCAAGACTCTATTTTCCTGTTCAAAGTATACACCAAATTCAATTATAATCCCTGTAAAATCATGGAGGCCCCAGTTGCCCTCAATATTGCACCACTAAATGCACCCCATAGAGAGTTAGAATGGATACCTCTGGCAGACAGAGACTATCAAATTGTTGATATGGAGGGAGTCAAGCCTCACCTTCAAGCTTTCTGTCAGATAAGGAATAAATTTAGAAACAAAGATGACCTATTGGGAATATGGAATCCAACATGCTAATGTACTACCTACCCTCAGTAAATGTCTTCCCTGACCTCATCCATCCGTGTTGTGCTAACTATGAGCCTTCTCAAAGGGCAGTGATGGACCCTGCTAGAAATGTCCTCTTTTACATTACTCCTCAGTCAATAAATGAGATGCTACAATACTAACCAACTCAACCTTTGGTCCCCCTTTCCATGAAAAATCTGCTGGATCAAGCCTCAAAGTTATCCTCTGCAGAAATTGACCGAGTTGCCAAACTGTTTATGCCACCAGAGTGTTACTCCAGATTCACAATTCCCTATCACCATGCTTGGTTCACTGAGGAGGGAAAACTGCTCATAGACATGATCTCCTACATCCTGGGATTCATAACCAGTGAAATTGTAGATGAAACTGTCTTTGCCTTGATGTCTATCTTCACTCCAGGACAACCCCCTGCTATCAAGTATGACTATGCCACCTTCATAGCCAACAAGATTCATGAGCAATTCATGAACTTATATAGGGAAAGGGTATTCAAATACACCTCATATATCTATCATTTGCTGCTATACTATCAGTCTAAAAGTTTCCCAGTTTTCCTTAAGAAATTGGATGCTAGGGAGGAGCGAAGGTCTGTGATATTCTGGTCATCAGTGTTCCATCATGTTAATATCTCCCCCTACACATACTGTGAGTTCATTGACCTCTTTGTCTACCCAGCCACTTGCCTTTTATCAGCAGATCCTCCTCCTAGGCTCATTGCTAAAATGCAGAGAATTCTACACCTCTCAAAAGGATACAGCATTGGTGACTGGTATTACTACCAAAACCATACTGTAATAAGGATCTATGGCTGTGAATTAGCCCCATGCAAGCTACCAAAATATGTCCCCATGAGACTCTTTTCCTTGGAGTACTACCGGCAGTTCAACAGTGCAGACTTAAAACACTTCTATGGTGTTAGGAAAAAGGCACAACTTAAAATTAGACATCAATTGGGCCCCTTTATCTTTAATAAAAGGGAAGAAGCATGGAAGGATGCTGATGAGATTTTGAGAGAGAAACTTAAGCTCAAACTAAGTTTCTATTGGTCACCATATGACCCTGAACACTTCATAAGCTTTAGAAGGGTCAAAAACAAGCTCACAGGGTATCCTCATCATAGAATCCATGAAATTGAACAATGTGCCAACCAACAAGAATGGGTAGAGGGCACACTGTGGAAGAACTTACTGAAGAAGAAATAACAGAAAGAGCAATCAAGAATCTTGAAAAATCAGTTGACTTGGAATATTTTGAACAGGTGTTTTTCACAGCTCCTCGGCACCTCGGAGAAGGCACCTCATCTGCCACAGCTTCCCAGCAACCTGCTCAAGTAAGTGCTCCATTAGTAGGAACATCTAAAGGTAAAGAGGTATAGGATTCAGAACAACAAATGCACCATTCTGAGCAGGAAGAGACAATGGAAAACCGGCCGGTCTCTACGGATGAACAAAGTCAAGGGCAAGACCCTTCAATGCAAGCAAAGGCAACTGAAATTCCTATATTACAAACTCCTCTTAATGAGGAAAGGGCCAAGAAAAGAGATAGACAGGAAGAGACTCCTACAGGGACATCTGCAGACCAGCAAGGAGAAAAGAGACAGAGATTAAACCCTTATTCAGAAGAAGAAATGCCAGAGGGGCCAACTGAACAACAAGTTCCCCCAAGTATGGAAACGTCAGCCAGCTCCTTCCAGGCAGAGCAAGAAAGACAACAAGGGGTGGAGGTTACATCCACCAGGCAACAGAGTAGACAGGGCTCTGATATTAAAAAAGCATTCACTGATATTAAGGTTAGAAATGAGCCAGTGAGATACCAGCTTTACAACAGTTACTAAGGATGGCACCCACTAATCAGCAAAGGATAATGGCAACCTATGACATCCAGGAAGGGAAAATGACTCTCAGTCATTTCAGACCTATAATGTAGCAACTACAATTAGCTGCTGACTATATTAGAACCAATCTGGAAGTGCTCTCCAAAGATATACATCCGATGGACCAGATTGAATTGCACAAGCAGACCGGGGAAATGGTATATTCTACATTGGCAGACAAAACATTGTTGGCCCATAGAATGCAAAACTCTCTGCACAATACTTCTACCCAACTAGAACTAGAGAAAGCTTCATCACAGGCCAAAGACAATAGAATCAAGTCCTTGGAGGAAATTATTATAGAGTTGGGACATGATCCCTAGGATCCGAAAGGCATTCAGGCCTTGATCAAAAAGAAAGAGGAAGACATAGCAGCCCTCAAAAGACAACTCAAGCTGCTAGCTACACTACATCCTCAAGCCACAGAGATAGCACAACAAAAAGAAGAGCAGGATGTGGTAACTTTGCTTATGAGCTTGCACAAAAGATTGATAGAAACAGAGAGTGCCTTGGAGGCATCATTGCAGGGGAGACAGGGAGAGTTGGCCTCTCAGCCAATTCAAACAACTCACATTCTTACAGCTGCTCCCCCTACGGCCACCATAACAGTCCCTCCCACTGGTCCAACATCAGAAGCAGGTACCTCAAGTTCAGCACCAGTTTCAGCAGCAACTACAGCAACAACAGAGCAAGAGACCAGCTTGAGTATGGAGGGGATGATGAAAGAAATAAAGGCCCTGGAAGTGCAAATGGTAGAATTGAAAGAGGCCAAAGAAAAGCTGGCCAAAATTGAGGAAAGATATGACAAGTCAAAGCAGGATGTAGCTGAGAAGACAAGGGAAGTGAAAACCCTGGAAAAAAGAATAAAGGAGCTGGAGAAAGAGCTTACTCTTGATAGGACCCTAGCTGAGGTCAAGAAAATTTTGTGGGCCGAGATTGGCCAATCCATTACTAACCGGTGGAAATCGATTGAGACTATACATGAGCAAATGGACTTGATAGGCTTAGCTCAATTTGAAAATCAAAAGGCTAGAGCATCTTTAGGGAATATGCCTGAACAAGCCAACAGAATGATCCAGTTCCTAAACACTCATACCAAAGAGCAACTGGCAACAATAGGTATTAGGAACAGGATTGATACCATCTTGATAGTAAAAAGGGTGCTGACCCTAAGGAATTTTGTGCAAACTCTAGAAAGAAAATGCCAGGAAATGCAGGCAGAGGTGAATGAGTTCAGAATAAAGTTTGCAGCATTACAGAGCAGAGGGCTACCAAGTTTAGTAACTAGCGCTGGAAGACTGCTGTCACATGAGCATTATGCCAACAGGGTAAACAACTATGCCTCCAATCAAATCACAGCGTCCTCAAGCACATCAGAAGAAACAGGGCCTCCATCTGGACAGAGTCTCTATGACAAATTAGAAAACCTGTTTTACATTGAGCACGAGATAAACCATCTCTTTGAAGTCCAGCCAAACTTTTATAGATACACTGAAGCTGATGAAACACTGATAAAGATACAAAGACATCAGCTGCCTACAGAGGATTGGTGGAAAGGAATGATGGAGACATTTCTCAGGTGATTTGTTTTTTAATTCTTTTTGATCAGCTATAGGTCAGCACATACAGATAGCACGGTCCACCTATCAAAGGGAAGAAAAAGCAACGCAAGGCAGAAATGGAATGATCACTACAGCTCATTGAATGTAAAGAAACCGAGCACTGATGATGAAGACCAAGACAACAACAAACAACGTACCAACATTAAGACAACAAATGCAGAATGAATGCGCAGCATGCAACCGACTCACACAACCCAGAAAAGTCAAAATATCTCTGACTAATTGGACAACTAGCACATTCATATTTATTACAACATTTATTCCCTCAGTTACTACTTCTTAAGAGTTGGTAAAGAAAGTTATGAGTTCAAAGACTTATCTTCATGATATTTTGTATCACCCTTTTGTATAAATACCTCCCCATAATATGTATTTGGGGTTGGTGATTTTCTTTTTCAGCTACGCTGTAATTTCTGAGACTATCTAATACAAATGGCAGTTGAAGTTCATGGTCTATGCGCTCTCTGGATGTGTATTTGATGTTCTGAGACCTGCTACAGTATTCTTGTGTCACTCTATGGAACAATAAGTCATTCTAAACTCTGTTTTATGTTTTTTGTGTTTGCAAATTTCATATGTATTCCAAAATCTCAGTAACAGAGAAGAAGAATAGCCCAGGACTTGTTTAAATGCACCCTGTGCTCAATCTCTGCTACTAATTATGTTTTCTTTAGGATTAGTCATAAATATGAATTATTAACTGCTCATGTTTGCACTAATTCCTCCATTTTGAATACTGTTTAGGAATTCTTAATTGCTCCTCGACAATACTCATACACTTTCCCTCTGCCAGCATAATGAAAGATTCTTCACTGCCTTTCATTCCCTAACTTCATTCCATCATTTCCAGATCTGAAAATTGTTCCAAAACTACCTAACTCGCTCTGTAGCATTACCATTTATCCAAGAGACACTTTCAGCTGTGCACCATCATTGACTCCATTGCCCAATGGAATAGACTATCTTAGACTTGCATCCCAGCTCCACCTGAAATCACCATCCAACAAATTCAAACAAAAACTTGTGCATGATAACTAGCCTAAAATACCCCAAAAAACAAAGCTAAATTACAAAGAGAGAGCCCTCTCTAATTGCAGGTAGGCTAGGACCTGCAGCTAAAAGATTGGTTAGTGGTTATCTCAGCCGTATTCCCTTCAGGAGGCAGGGAACAACCTGAGTGATAACATCATTGGCGACTCCACTGGGGACTGAATGTTTGTTTACAACTACTGTCTGTTTTCTAAAGCTACAGATGGAGCCTGAAGTTAGCCAGGTAGCCTTTGAAACTGTCTTTGCTCTGCATTGACAGGAGTAGATAAAAGCTGCTTCAGTCAATCTCCAGTACAGCTCTAGGCTTTAGACAGCTATTCCAAAGATTTGATCAGTCTCCCTGTTTCAACATATTCAAAGGAAAAACTCAAAGCCTCCTATGTTTCAAAAGAACTTCATGTAAAATATTGTCAAAAACTGTAATCTTAAAACATTCCCAGAAAATAGCAAAAACAAATTTAGAAGCTGGCTCCAAAGAAGAAAACTCGGTACACTAGGTCAAACCCTGACCCAGATCCTCCAGTTGTTTTTGAAAATCCAAACTTGATCCCTAAGACCCTTAGGAAACAAGAAGCTCAAGAAAGTTCTGCTGATTTAGACCTTGAAACAGTTCAGCAGAGCTATATCCCAACTCCTGCTAAAGCCTCAGTCCATCTTCACACAATTGCTGCTTCTCCTAGTTCTTCATCTACCTCTCAAAGCACCCTCCCTACACCTCCATCCACTGCACATATTTCAACTCCAGTCCCTGTTGTTCCAGCTGTCCCATTTCTTCCTGTTGCCCCATTTATCCATGTAAATATGGCAAATCGCTATGCTCCTCTTCAATTACCTGCAAATCCAGGGGCTATGCCTCAGGATTATCAAAGTAAAATCACATATTTTGATGGTACTGGTTCTTATATAGCCCAACAATACACCAAGAAAATGCAAGATTATTTTGAGAATTATGAAATAGATGATGATGATGTGAGAATGAAGATTTTTGTCCAAAGTTTAACTGGTGATGTGAGGATTTGGTTTAGAGCACTTCCTGAAAATTCTATAGCTGATTCAGAAGCTCTTTACCAATCCTTCTTGAACAGATGGGAAAAAGAGAAAGACCCTTTACACATTTTAACAGAATATGACAACTTGAAAAGAGGCCCTCAAGAAACTGTCCAAGACTATTGTGCTAGGTTCAACAATGTTGACAATGCCATTCCTCAAAACCTTAGACCTCCACCTGATCTAGCCTTGATCAAATTCTCGGATGGATTTGATTCTGACATGGGATACCATCTGAGGGAAAGAGCTCCTCCAAGCTTAACAGACATGCAAAATATAGCTATTAGTGTGGAGGCAAACCTTATTGCTAAGCGAAATCGGGCAAGAGCTGAAAGAAGAACAACGTTCAAAGAGGAACCTTCAACATTTGAACAAAATCTTGATGCAATCATCAAAGGTATGGACAGGCTTGGGGATAGGGTGGAAACTATTGAAAGAAAATCATCATGGGAAGGTCAACCAAGTAACACTGCAAGAGGGCCGAACTTTAGAAAAAATCAAACTCCAAATGTTGGAAGGGCTGGCCCTGATCAGAACATCAGACCTCCATTCCAAGAGAACTATGCCGAAGCCTCAACATCTAATGAACCAACTAAGGACACCCAAATCAACCTAATGGGATTGAACAATGAGCAACAAATATTCCTGACCCAAGATGACCAAGAGGCTCACAATTTCAATCAATTCCAAACCAAATCCGGAGAGTCATTTGATTTTAGGGAAGGCTATGATGCAGCAGTCTATGAGGTTCATAAACAGTACAAATTAAGAAGTAGAACCATAGATGTGCCTGAACCTACCAAGCTGAAGGATACCAAGCAGCCAAAGAAGACAAAGGATAAAACTGTCCAGATGGAACCCTCTGATAAAATAGACCCAGACCCAAAGGAAGTCACTGTGGAAGATGTATCAGATTCACAGTCTTTAAAAAAACAGCCATACATATCCCATTCTTCGAAGGAAAGTCCAAACTGCTCTCTTGAAAATAATTTCAAAACGGAAATACCTCAAAACAGCACTCATAATCAAGAGAAGATCACTGAAAATCCAGCTGAAAAGGAAAAGTCTGCTATCCATAATGCAAAAATACAGATAGAAAAACCTTTCAACTTGGAAACAGAAATAGGTAAGCTGAAAATAGCTAT
Organism: Pinus tabuliformis; assembly: GCA_031772625.1. Taxonomy (NCBI): domain Eukaryota; kingdom Viridiplantae; phylum Streptophyta; class Pinopsida; order Pinales; family Pinaceae; genus Pinus; species Pinus tabuliformis. Next base: position 1,302,350,697 of record CM062820.1, read on the forward strand.
TCCTCTCTCTAAATTAGCTAAACATGAAGTATACAGACAACAAATCAATCGGTCACTCCAAATACCAGAGAATAAGGATGCAGTCAATGTTCTAGATGATCAACCAGAGTTGATTTTCGGTCCGGAAGTCAATGGTAAAACAGTAGATGGAGGAGTTCCTCCATTTTATGTAAGCTTGAACATTCATGACAAGGTGCTCCATAATGCAATGTTTTATTTAGGAGCTTCCCACAATCTAATGCCTAAATTTGTGATGGAAAGGCTAGACCTAGACATCACAAGACCCTACAAAGATTTGTTCTCATTTGATTCCAGCCAGGTCAGGTGTCTAGGCCTAATCAAAGACCTTTGTGTATCCCTAGTCCAATATCTAGCTAAGACAATCTTGATGGATGTGGTGGTAGCTGATATTCCACCCAAGTATGGTATGCTTTTGTCAAGATCTTGGGGTGCAAAACTCCAAGGATCTTTGCAACTACACATGTCCTATGCCCTTATTTCAGTCTTTGGACAGCCAAAGAGATTATACCGTGAAACACTAATGAAATATGTGGTAAGTAGTCAAGAAAAACCCCAAAACTTCCCCATCTATGCTATGCATTCCGATATGGATTCATTCATTTTGTATAATGCTGGAATGTGTCCCAAAACTGATGTCAAATTCCTAGAAGCACCACAAACACAAGGCATAGATGAACAGTCTAGTACTCAAGATCAAAAAACTGTTGGTATCATTGATGCAACAAAGAGAAATGATATATCATGTGATATACAAGAGCCAAATATGCCCTCTGAACAAGCTTCTAAAACTCTTAAGGCAAATCATAACTAAGAGATCTTATGGTACTTGGAGTTTGATGGTTCTGTCAACAAATTAGGAGCAGGGGCAGGGGTTTGGATTCACAACATGCAAAATGACCATGCTGAAGGTCATGCATATAGGTTAAATTTTATATGCACAAACAATATGGCCGAGTATGAAGCCCTGTTGTTAGGACTCAAACTAATCAGAGGTCTAGGGGTAACCAAGGTTTCAATACTAGGGGATTCAGATCTGATCATACAGTAGATGAAGGGAAATTTTGTCACAAATGATCTTAGGTTGAGAGCTTACAGAGGGGCAACCATTGAAATACTTAACACCTTCTCAGAATCTCAGCTAACCAAAATCCTAGAAAGCACAATTTACATGCACATAGCTTGGCAACCTTTGCTAGCACTTGCAAGCTCCCGTTTGAACCCAACCACCACTTCACTGTTGAACCAAACATAGGCCTGTTGTCCCAGATAATGTCAAAAATTGGCAAGTCTTTGAGAGTGATAGACAAATCAATAATTTCTTGAATTTGAAGGAGGAATTCTCAAGTATAAACATTGATACAAGCACCATGGATGATCAACAACATATAGACCAAATTGAACAAAACATATCAGCTGAAGCAGCAAATCTAATTTTGCATCCAACAACTTTTGATGACAAGAATGTACAAGAACTGAAGCAAACAGATGTTGATGAAATAACTGAGACAAAAGCTGAAGTAATTGAACTAAAAGACAATTTTCTGCCCATAGGCTTAACTCCTTTACAGGACATATTTGATTCGAATGACATTTCAAGGAAGCCAAAAATGCAACCTCTTAATGCAAAAATTGAGGACTGCAATATTGGAACCACAGAGAATCCCAAGATGGTGAACCTCTCCAAAGCCTTGCCTGCTGATCAGAAATTGAAATACATAGACCTGTTTAAGGAATTCCAAGATGTGTTTGCCTGGAGTTATGAGGACCTCAAATCCTATGATACTTCAGTCATCCAATATACTATACCCTTGAAAGAGAATCAAAAGCCTTTTAAACAAAAGCTTAGAAGAGTGAATCATGTCCTCCTTCCCTTGATTGAAAAAGAAGTTAAGCATATGTATGAAGCTGGAATCATTGCACCTATCAGATTCTCAGAGTGGATTTCAAATCTAGTGCCTACTAGGAAAAAAACGAGAGAAATAAGACTGTGTGTTGACTTAAGAAACTTGAACAAAGTCTCTCTCAAAGACCATTACCCTTTACCAAAAATGGATCATATCCTACAACGGGTAGTAGGAGCCTCTAGGATCTCATTGTTAGATGGATTCTCAGGATTCAATCAAATTTTAGTCCATCCGGATGATCAAGACAAAGCTGCCTTTACAACACCTTGGGGAACATTCAAATATGTCAAAATGCCTTTCGGACTCAAAAATGCAGGGGCCACTTTTCAAAGAGCAATGGACATAGCCTTTGCCAAAGAGATCCATGATTTCTTAGTCATATACCTTGATGACCTCACTGCTTTTTCAAAATCAAACCAAGAACATTTAGAACATTTAAGGCAAGTGTTCCTATTTTGTAGAAAATATGGCATATCATTGAATCCAAAGAAATCACTGTTTGGCCTAGAAGAAGGTAAACTCCTAGGTCACATAATTTCAAAAGATGGCATCGGGATTGACCCAGACAGGATTCAAGCTATTCTCCAAGTGCCTTATCCAAGAAACATCAAAGAACTGCAAGCTTTTTTAAGGAAGATCAATTTCCTAAGAAGGTTCATTCCCAATTTAGCCGAGCTTATAAGACTATTGAACAACATGCTGAAGAAAGATTCTAAAGTCAAATGGACCATGGAATCTAAACAAGCTTTTGAGGACATCAAAACAGCCTTAACAAAAACACCAGTCCTCACAAGCCCCAAGTTTGACAGAGATTTCATCATCTTTTCCTTTGCATCTGAGCATACTATTGCTGTTGTCCTATTCCAAAAAAATGACCAAGGATGTGAGAAGCCCATTGCTTTCTTTAGTAAAGCCCTTAGAGACGCTCCCTTAAAATATCCGATCATGGAAAAGCAAGATTATGCCCTTATAAAAGCCATCAAGGATTTCAGAGTTTATATCTTGTACTCACATGTGATAGCCTATGTTCCAAATGCTGTGGTTAAGGACATTTTAACTCAAGAAGGAATTGAAGGTAAGAGGGGCAAATGGATAGCCAATATTTTAGAATATGACATTGAAATCAAGCCTACAAAACTGATAAAAGGACAAGGATTAGCCAAACTGATGGCTGAAGCTAATCTTCAAGCCCTTGACATCAATGAACTGGACAACAAACAGGAGATGGCGACTCCACAGATCAATCAAGCCTTTTTACAATCCCCTTGGTATGATGATATATGTTTTGTATTGTTAAACCTGCAAGCTCCTCTAGGGTTGTCCAGAACTAAAAAGAGATTCTTGAAAATGAAAGCATCAAAGTTCTGTATTATAGACAATGTTTTATTTTGGAAAAATCATGAAGGTATTCTGCTTAATTGCCTAACATTGGATGAAACTGACAAAGTACTCAAGGAATTTCATGCAGGGGACTGTGGAGGACACTTATACTGGAAATCAACAGCTGATAAAATCCTAAGGGCTGGGTTTTATTGGCCCTCCCTGTTTGCTGATGTGAAAAAATTTGTAATATCTTGCCATAAATGCCAGATCTTTGAAGGCAAGAGAAAGCTGTTACCTTTACCCCTCAAACCTATTTCAACTGAAAGACCATTTCAACAATGGGGTTTAGACTTCATTGGTGAAATCCACCCTTCCTCCTCTGGCCAACATAGGTGGATTTTGACTGCCACAGACTATTTCACCAAATGGATAGAAGCCATCCCTTGTAGGCAAGCCAATGACTCAATCATCATGCAATTCCTAGAAACCAACATCTTGGCTAGATTTGGCTGTCCAGAAAAAATTATTACAGACAATGCTGCTGCATTCAAATCCAAAAAAATGATCAACTTTTGCCACAAATACCACATTACCTTAGGCCATTCCACAACCTATTATCCTCAAGGTAATGGCTTAGCTGAGTCCTCCAACAAAAGCCTCATCAACATCATCAAAAAGGTCTTGGAGGAGAAAAAAAAGAATTGGCATAAAAAACTTGTGAATGCCTTATGGGCAGACAGATTTACCACCAAAAGATCTATTGGTACAAGTCCATATGAATTGGTTTATGGAATGGAGGCAACATTCCCTTCATCTTTGGGAATCCTTGTGATCAAGTTGCTGCAAGAAATACAAGCAGAGCCTAATGATATTAAAAGAAGGATCAATCAAACTATTCACTTGCAACAGACAAGAGAGGAAGTATATCTTAGAACCCAGGTACTACAAGATAAACTCAAGAAGATCTTTGATAAAAGAACAAAAGCTGATGACTTCTACATAGGAAACAAAGTACTAAGATGGGATTCTAGAAGAGAGGATAAAGGGAAACATGGGAAATTTGATTTCCTTTGGAAAGGACCATATGTCATTTATGCTGTACAAGGTAAAACACCTATTTTTTGAAGAGTTTGGATGGCACAGATACTGAGGAAGGCCCAACCAATGGGAGAATGCTCAAGCACTATTTTGACTCCCTTTTATCAACACAACACAATTGTATACTGTACATAAATATTTGTATTTCCAGCAGTTTTCATTTACAACAATTAGATAAGGAACAAGATGCAGCAGATTTTGAGCTAAAAGTCAAGGAATTACACCACTTTGGGTGTGTATTTTGAAATTTCCACAAAGGATCAAGAAGAAAGCTTGGGATTTATAAAGATGATGATAAATACTAAAAAAAACCAGCAAAGACAGAGTTGTAATTTTATGAAGATCAGCTCATAAGCACAACACACAGGCTACAAAGGTTTAGATTATTGGTTTTTCAGCAGAAGGAAGTTTTGAATTACAACAGCCAATTGAGAATAAGGCCATCTGACCTGCTGTTCTTGGCTTTTCACCAGGAAAAGTCATCCCCAAGTGGAGCCACTGTTAGGTTCCTATACCAATAGGTTTCATTTTTCATGATTGACCAAGGAAGTGCCAAATATGTTCATCTTTTCATGCTGCAAAGGTTCCATATTTTATATACAGATAGGGAAAATTAAAAAATGTAAAGAGGGTATGCCCTAAAAGAAAAATCAAAGGGAAAAAAGAGTAAATTGGTCAGGAAAAAGTAATAGAAATGAACCCCAAGGAAAGACCAGGAAAGTGGCCAGTCAAAATGCCACTGCTATCTTATCTGCAAGCTCACAATGTGCAAATACTGTTGCTTATCACATTTGATGGATGGATCAACAGTTCAATCTGGACCTTTCCATGTTTAAAGTGCTTGTTGTAGAATAGAGCATGAATATCTGTCAAAGCAGTTCAATCTTGGCAGATGAGTAGATAGGTAGAGAAAATAAGGAGCCCAACTGCTTAATCTGGGCCCTTGGAAGAGATAAGGGTACATTTAGATAGGAGGGCAGTCAAAAGAAAAGAGGACAATAAAGGTTTGCTAGTCCAAATGCACCCAATCCAAAGGAAGAAAAAATGTTAGGTGTATTAGGCTGGGTAGGTAGTTTGAGGTTGCAGAAGCAGATGGGTGCTCGCTTTTGTGTTGTGAAAAAGACTCATCTCATCAACGACATTGGTACCTTGGCAGTTGCTTGGTTGCATAACAATGGAAGCATGTCTAATTCCACTCCATTTCCCCATAAATCTTTGACTAACATCCCCTCAAGGACCTTGGGATCTGCCCAATAGTCCTATTACACTTCATTCTATGAGAAATTCTAAGTTAAACTCTCGGTTTACTTAGTGGAAAGAAGCCACATTTCTTGTGTAAAAATCATTACTCCATACACCTTCTTATGTTTTAGCTCTCACTCCACATACTTAGCATTCACCCATAAAATTTCATTCCATAAACACATATTAACACCTAACTCTATTATTTAGCTCCCTCAAACTTTTCCCCACTCCTATTCTACAAAAAACTATATAAAAACCCAAAAAATACTAAGTATCCCCACCCCTTGGCACTATAGCCATATAATACAAGTTTCGGAAATGTAAAGTTCATTTGGAACTTATATTAGCCCTTCCACGTGTATACCTTGGGATTAATTTAATATCCGGTTAAATTAATAACATAACCCCCCCCCACACATAAACCATACTTTATTAACTTTCCGCGCTCATACATTTCGGGGTTTGTTTGATATTTTAATTAAACAAATAACCATTACCCCAGTGTGAACAAAACCCATTTAACCTAAATTTTATCCCCCGACATATTTTTATAATGTTTAAATATACGGGCGGGTTCCCGCGCCGTATTGTACCCACAGCTTTGTGTCCCGTCAACCCTCCAATCCGCCCTCCCAGATCCGACGACCCTCGCCGATATCGGAGCGACCCCGCTGTACGAGGGTTAGCTCTCGATAGAAGGTGGTTTTACCGTCGTACGCGGGGACGCGTGGCCCGTTTTGATTGCATCGGGCCCGCGCTGACACATACCGCCCCCGTACCAAAGGCGGTCCGATAACAAACCGCTTACCGCCTGTCTTCCCCGCCGCCCATGTCAGCTCTGCGTCAGCTCTTGCGTCACCACCCCCCGCTACTGTACAGTCCGCCCTGGCTGCCCCGTCACCCATCCACGTCAGGTGCCACATCACCCACCGTACCCTGCTACAGTGCCATGTGATGTCATGCTGACGTCAGCACCAAAAAAGCGCCAAAAGGCCGCAAAAACACAAATTTGCGTTAAAACTCGCGAAAGCGATGTTTTTATTTGTTTTTTGTGCGACTAATGGTGAAAGTTCTTGCATGATTTTTTACGTTCACTCCGCTATTCACGTCCAAGTCTGCTGCCCAGGCATGTACAACCTACCACCCTCACCTCCTCAGCTCTACCTGCAACCCATTTCACCGTAAGGTCGCAAGTAAACAGGTATTTATTTGACTGTTGTCCATAACCTTGTTTTTCATAATTTCTCTGCAAAAATCGCCAATACACCTAAAATTCAATTTGAATAAATTTGCACCCACGAGCTTCTCCTCTTGGCCCCACTGTATAACCTCATTTGCAACCGAAACCTGGAAACTCTATAACCCTCTTCGAAATTTCCGTTAAAGCTTGAAATCTGGCCCTTGTTCGCCTGCAGAACCACTAAGAAACTCGTAAAATTCCCACTCTCTCCACTGTTTTCAAGCTTTCTTATTAACAGAACCCTGTGTGCTCTCTGTTCCCATTGAGTTTTACTCAGCAGAACCATCTTTGCACAAAACTCAAAACTGTAAGTTCCTTGCTAAAAAACCACTACCAAGACTCTGTTTTCCTGTTCAAAGTATACACCAAATTCAATTATAATCCCTGTAAAATCATGGAGGCCCCAGTTGCCCTCAATATTGCACCACTAAATGCACCCCATAAAGAGTTAGAATGGATACCTATGGCAGACAGAGACTATCAAATTGCTGATATGGAGGGAGTCAAGCCTCACCTTCAGGCTTTCTATGAGATAAGGAATAAATTCAGAAACAAAGATGACCTATTGGGAATATGGGAATCCAACATGCCAATGTACTACCTGCCCTCAGTAAATTTCTTCCCTGACCTCATCCATCAGTGTTGTGCTAACTATGAGCCTTCTTAAAGGGAAGTGATGGACCCTGTTGGAAATGTCCTCTTTTACATTACTCCTCAGTCAATAAATGAGATGCTGCAATACAAACCAACTCAACCTTTGGTCCCCCTTTCCATGAAAAATCTGCTGGATCAAGCCTCAAAGTTATCCTCTGCAGAAATTGACCGGGTTGCCAAGCTATTTATGCCACCAGAGTGTTACTCCAGATTCACAATTCCTTATCACCATGCTTGGTTTACTGAGGAGGGAAAACTGCTCATAGACATGATCTCCTACATCCTGGGATTCAGAACCAGTGAAATTGTAGATGAAACTGTCTTTGCCTTGATGTCTATCTTCACTCCAAGACAGCTCCCTGCTGTCAAGTATGACTATGCCACCTTCATAGCCAACAAGATTCATGAGCAGTTCATGAACTTAGATAGGGAAAGGGTATTCAAATACACCTCATATATCTATCATTTGCTGCTATAATATCAGTCTGAAAGTTTCCCGGTTTTCCTTAAGAAATTGGATGCTAGGGGGGAGCGAAGGTCTGTGATATTCTGGTCATCAGTGTTCCATTATGTTAATCTCTCCCCCTACACATACTGTGAGTTCATTGACCTCTTTGTCTACCCAGCCACTTTCCTTTTTTCAGCAGATCCTCCTCCTAGGCTCACTGCTGAAATGCAGAGAATTCTGCACCTCTCAAAAGGATACAGCATTGGTGACTGGTATTACTACCAAAACCATACTGTAATAAGGATCTATGGTTGTGAATTAGCCCCATGCAGGCTACCAAAATATGTTCCCATGAGACTCTTTGCCTTGGAGTACTACCAGCAGTTCAACAGTGCAGACTTAAAACACTTCTATGGTGTTAGGAAAAAGGCACAACTTAAAATTAGACATCAATTGGGCCCCTTTATCTTTAATAAAAGGGAAGAAGCATGGAAGGATGATGATGAGATTCTGAGAGAGAAACTTAAGCTCAAACTAAGTTTCTATTGGTCACCATATGACCCTGAACACTTCATAAGCTTTAGAAGGGTCAAAAACAAGCTCACAGGGTATCCCCATCACAGAATCCATGAAATTGAACAATGTGCCAACCAACAAGAATGGGTAGAGGGCACACTTGTGGAAGAACTTATTGAAGAAGAAATAACAGAAAGAGCAATCAAGAATCTTGAAAAATCATTTGACTTGGAATCTTTTGAAGAGGTGTTTTTCACAGCTCCTCGGCACCTTGGAGAAGGTACCTCATCTGCCACGACTTCCCAGCAACCTGCTCAAGTAAGTGCTCCACTAGCAGGAACATCTAAAGGTAAAGAGGTGCAGGATTCAGAACAACAAACACACCATTATGAGCAGCAAGAGACAATGGAAAACCGGCCGGTCTCTACGGATGAACAAAGTCAAGGGCAAGACCCTTCAACTCAAGCAAAGGCAAATGGAATTCCTGTATTACAGACTCCTCTTAATGAGGAAAGGGCCAAGAAAAGAGATAGACATGAAGAGACTCCTACAGGGACATCTGCAGACCAGCAAGGAGAAAAGAGACAGAGATTAAACCCTTATTCAGAAGAAGAAATGCCAGAGGGGCCAACTGAACAACAAGTTCCCCCAACTATGGAAACGTCAGCCAGCTCCTTCCAACCAGAGCAAGAAAGACAACAAGGGGTGGAGGTTACATCCACCAGGCAATAGAGTAGACAGGGCTCTGATGTTAAAAAAGCATTCACTGATATTAAGGCTAGAAATGAGCCAGTGAGATACCAGCTTTACAACCAGTTGCTAAGGATGGCACCCACTAATCAGCAAAGGCTAATGGCAGCCTATGACATCCAGGAAGGGAAAATGACTCTCAGTCATTTCAGACCTATAATGTAGCAACCACAATCAGCTGCTGACTATATTAGAACCAATCTGGAAGTGCTCTCCAAAGATATACATCCGATGGACCAGATTGAATTGCACAAGCAGACCGGGGAAATGGTATATTCTACATTGGCAGACAAAACATTGTTGGCCCATAGATTGCAAAACTCTCTGCACAATACTTCTGCCCAACTAGAATTGGAGAAAGCTTCATCACAGGCCAAAGACAATAGAATCAAGTCCTTGGAGGAAATTATTATAGAGTTGGGACATGATCCCTAGGATCCGAAAGGCATTCAGGCCTTGATCAAAAAGAAAGAGGAAGACATAGCAGCCCTCAGAAGACAACTCAAGCTACCAGCTACACTACATCCTCAAGCCACAGAGATAGCACAACAAAAAGAAGAGCAAGATGTGGTAACTTTGCTTATGAGCTTACACAAAAGATTGATAGAAACAGAGAGTGCCTTGGAGGCATCATTGCAGGGGAGACAGGGAGAGTTGGCCTCTCAGCCAATTCAAACTACTCACATTCTTACAGCTGCTCCCCCTATGGCCACCATAACAGTCCCTCCCACTGGTCCAACATCAGAAGCAGGTACCTCAAGTTCAGCACCAGTTTCAACAGCAACTACAGCAACAGCAGAGCAAGAGACCAGCTTGAGTATGGAGGGGATGATGAAAGAAATAAAGGCCCTGGAAGTGAAAATGGTAGAATTGAAAGAGGCCAAAGAAAATCTGGCCAAAATTGAGGAAAGATATGACAAGTCAAAGCAATATGTAGCTGAGAAGACAAGGGAAGTGAAAATCCTGGAAAAAAGAATAAAGGAGCTGGAGAAAGAGCTTACTCTTTATAGGAACCTAGCTGAGGTCAAGAAAATTTTGTGGGCCAAGATTGGCCAATCCATTACTGACCAGTGGCAATCGATTAAGACTATACATGATAAAATGGACTTGATAGGCTTAGCTCAATTTGAAAATCAAAAGGCTAGAGCATCTTTAGGGAATATGCCTGAACAAGCCAACAGAATGATCCAGTTCCTAAACACTCATACCAAAGAGCAACTGGCAGCAATAGGTATCAGGAACAGGACTGATACCATCTTGCTAGTAAAAAGGGTGTTGACCCTAAGGAATTTTGTGAAAACTCTAGAAAGAAAATTCCAGGAAATGTAGGCAAAGGTGAATGAGTTCAGAATAAAGTTTGCAACATTATAGAGTAGAGGGCTACCAAGTTTAGTAACTAGCGCTGGAAGACTGCTGTCACATGAGCATTATGCCAACAGGGTAAACAACTATGCCTCCAATCAAATCATAGCGTCCTCAAGCACATCAGAAGAAACAGGCCTCCATCTGGATAGAGTCTCTATGACAAATTAGAAAACCTGTTTTACATTGAGCACGAGATAATCCATCTCTTTAAAGTCTAGCCAAAATTTTACAGATACACTGAAGCTGATGAAACACTGATAAAGATACAAAGACATCAGCTGCCTACAGAGGATTGGTGGAAAGGAAAGATGGAGACATTTCTCAGGTGATTTGTTTTTTTAGTTCTTTTTTATCAGCTACAGGTCAGCACATACAGATAGCACGGTCCACCTGTCAAAGGGAAGAAAAAGCAACGCAAGGCAGAAATGGAATGGTCACTACAGCTCATTGAATGCAAAGAAACCGAGCACTGATGATGAAGACCAAGACAACAACAAACAGCGTACCAGCATCAGGACAGCAAACACAGAATGAATGCGCAGCAGGCAACCGACTCACACAGCCCAGAAAAGTCAAAATATCTCTGACTAATTGGACAGCTAGCACATTCATATTTATTACAACATTTATTCCCTCAGTTACTACTTCTTAAGAGTTGGTAAAGAAAGTTATGAGTTCAAAGACTTATCTTCATGATATTTTGTATCACCCTTTTGTATAAATACCTCCCCATAATATGTATTTGGGGTTGGTGATTTTCTTTCTTAGCTACGCTATAATTTCTGAGACTATCTAATACAAATGGCAGTTGAATTTCATGGTCTCTGCGCTCTTTGGATGTGTATTTGATGTTCTGGGACCTGCTACAGAATTCCTGTGTCACTCTATGGAACAATAAGTTATTCTAAACTCTGTTTTATGTTTTCTGTGTTTGCAAATTTCATATGTATTCCAAAATCTCAGTAACAGAGAAGAAGAATAGCCCAGGGCTTGTTTAAATGCACCCTGTGCTCAATCTCTGCTACTAATTATGTTTTCTTCAGGATTAGTCATAAATATGAATTCTTAACTGCTCATGTTTGCACTAATTCCTCCATTTTGAATACTATTTAGGAATTCTTAATTGCTCCTAGACAATACTCATACACTTTCCCTCTGCCAGCATAATGAAAGATTCTTCACTGCCTTTCATTCCCTGACTTCATTCCATCATTTCCAGATCTGAAAATTGTTCCAAAACTGCCTATCTCGCTCTGTAGCATTACCATTTATCCAAGAGACACTTTCAGCTGTGCACCATCATTGACTCCATTGCCCAATGGAATAGACTATCTTAAAATTGCATCCCAGCTCCACCTGAAATCATCATCCAACAAATTCAAACAAAAACTTGTGCATGATAACTAGCCTAAAATACCCCAAAAAACAAAGCTAAATTACAAAGAGAGTGCCCTCTCTGGTTGCAGGTAGGCTAGGACCTACAGCTAAAAGATTGGTTAGTGGTTACCTCGGCCGTATTCCCTTCAGGAGGCAGGGAACAACCTGAGTGATAACAATACTCATATTAAGTAACTCATCAATCATTCAACCACTTGCAAACATACCATGTTAAATAAATCAACTAGGCACCAAACACTCAAACACCAAATAGACATCATAATCAACCAACCAAGCACCAAATATACGACATAAGAAAACTCACACCTTAATGTATATCAGGGGAGGCTATCTTGTCTACACAATAAAGCTAGGTTAGCATGATACAAATTCACAATATATCAACTCAAACATAAATCATGATATCCCTAACAGTGACTAACTAACATGTTCACATCATAAGCTCTTAAGCATTTGTCGTTCATGCATAACAATCACATATGTATGATAAATCTAGATTAGTATGACACCATATCGCAATTATGTCGGCTCATACATGAATATTGAACCATAACCATCTGCATAGGCCAAACCAGGTTAGCACAATACATATAACATCAAGATCATCAACGCAATGAACATAACCATCACACATATGACCCATCCAAATTATAACATCAATATCTCAATGAAATGACCCTAATCATCAAGTTAATAACATATAACAACAATAAGGTATATATCATACTCATCTACAACATACAACATAATCATCAGGTTATCTAATGTAAAACAACAATAGCAATGCATACAACTACATGTTAATATCATTCTTGACTATTTGACATATGTGCATATAACTACACTAATCAACCAACATCTATCATGAATGTAACCATAACATCAAAAGACATGTACACAAACCTAATGTATATAAACCTAATGCATATAAAAATCCTGAACTTACATACCTGTATGCCCACATTCAATACCTGTATGATGATCTTCCCTTGCCTCAAGGTCCATTGCTGCAACTTCACTTTGATTATCTACATCTCTTTCTTTATCTTAGCCAACTCCTTAGCATCATAACAACCAATAGCACCATGATTACCTAAATTGCATACAATGACTTCACAAGGCATGTTTGACCTACTATACATGCATAATCGTAGCCACGAGCATACATGCATAAGAACAACCATTACTCCATTGTACACATTGCCACATGCAACCATCAGTATGCATAAGCAATGCTAAATCAACTACACCTACACATAAATGCATGTAGTCGAACATAAGAAATCAATTCTTGTAATCAACCTACAAGACTGATACATGTAATCAAAATATTCAAAAATGTAACCTAACATACAAGGATGTAAGTAGGTATCATGAAATCAACATGTAAGCGACATATAATTCATACATAGTCAGTCCTATTTTCTAAAAATGAAGACATCGTGTCTATTAATTTGAAATCAGCATTTAACAATATAACAACCTATAAGTATACCCCCTTACTATCCATGGTCCACACTAAGGTAGAAGGAGGAAGCTACTATAATGGTCCGATCTCCAATGCCCAATTATGGAAATGAGATCTCCAAATCTCTATTAATTTTAACCATATTTGAAAATAAATTGATTTTACTTCTTATACATTTGTATGAGATTAAGTCAAAAACATTTCACTTATTCCACTTGTAACATAATAACTAAAAACATGCCACTTTTCCATTTCCTTACATGCAACTTTTCAAATTCCTTGCATGCAACCTTTCAAATTCCCTACATGCAGCTCTTCAAATTATTTGCATGTAAATAGGCATAGATCAGCTACATCAATATTATCATACTACAATACTATTGCATTTAAAAAATATCATTTTCTTCAAACAACTACTATACTATTACAATTGCATGTAAGCATTTCTTCAAACACTTTATGCGCAAACTAATATAGCAAACTATTTGCATACAAGTAAGCATATATCAACTACAGAAATACTATTACACATCAATATTATCCCCAAATACAAACAACATATTCATTGGGGCATTTTATCAAACAGTTTGTATGCAATTAATCATTGAACCATTTAAGCATTTCATCAAACACTTTGCATGCAAACTAATATAGCGAATGATTCAATGCATATATCCAAAACTGTAGTAGTACAAGTTATGGAAACTGAACCATATGATCAGTGGTATTTTCCCTCACTATGGTTCAAGTTTCAACTTTTGATATTTCATATATGAAAATTTATAACAAAACTACCAACATAGTCCTATTTGGTGCACAATTCTAGGAGTATTCAAAAAGTTCGTATTTCACTGGTCATATCTCCTAAAATATAGCGAATAAATGTCTGAATTTTTTTATCACAATATTAGTGGGATTTCTCCTCATTTTGAAAAAAGTTTCAGCGCCTAGGAGTGCCCAGAAGAGAAGTTATAACGAAAATGTCATAGTGACCTGTTTGAGACCTGACTTTAGGAGCATTCAAAAGGCTTGACTCCCTCTGCTCATATCTCCTAAAATATTGTGACCCAATATATGAAATTTCTACCACGTAATCATTGGTATTTTCCCTCAATGTGGACGATTTTTCAGCTTCTAAAAGCCTACAAAAGAAAATTTATTGCAGAAAATGCCAACGTGACTTGTTTAAAGGTGCATTCAAGAAGGTCATCTTCCTTACATCATAATTCCTAAAGTATTGTGAACCAATATCTGAAATTTTTACCACATTATCAGTGGGATTTACTTTCATTATGGACAAAATTTTGACTTCTAATATTCCACATAAGAAAAGTTATAACAGATATGACAGAAAGGTCTAAAAATTAGCCTTTGTTCTTCATTTTACCTATGATAGAGCCCATCCAGTCCAAGTGTTTGAACCATGCTCTGATACCACTTGTAACACCCTCTGAGGTAAATGTGCATATAAACAACATAGTAGGAAAAAAAATACAATAAACATATCAGCCATCAAAATCCATATATACATTAGTATATTTGCACATGAAAATCAAGGGATCTTTTTTTTTTCATTAATAATGTAATGAACCAACCGGTGATGGGACTACCACGTTCTGCCCGACCATAGATTGGCTGAGCCAAGTCTCTCTTCAGCCAGTCACCCTCGTGCCATATTCAAAGCATGAATGTGGGACTCATAGAACACAGAAAAGAACACCAATCAATGTGGATGCCACCGGAGTTTTCCGCCTACATCGTGAGGAATTTGAGTGCCTCCTAGTCTCTTAGGCTTTACCGTACATCCACAGTCTCATCCAAGGATCACTAGGCCCTACACTGAGACATACTGTCTAGGCTTTACCGTGTATTCCATCCCGAAATCACTAGGCCCAACAGAGAGAATATCTACCTATTGGCTTTACTGTATATCCTGCCATTCATCGACAAGGATTCCTAGGCCCATCGAGGCACACAATCTGGCTTTACTACAACCCAGAGTCTAGTTCAGGGGTCACTAGGCTAGTGGCTTCATGCATCCTCAGTTTGGTTTAGGGACCACTACCACTATGTGTTTGTCAATTCGGAGATCCACCCCACTCAGCTTCGAATCCAATCCGACCATCCCCCAAAAAACGCACAAGAGAACCCATGTCATCAAAGCTATCAGGAAATGGCAAGGCTAGGCTGAAAATACTGTCACACCTGGAAAAACCCATGCCATGGTAGAAAATAAACACATGCAATCCCATGCATGCCAAATCTAGTAAGGAAAATACACATGCAAGTTGATACTTGCAATGAAGCCTATTGTAGTTGCTTGATCCTGCCTTTCCCTACTTGATCTTTGCTTCCTCTTGCCTTCTTTGCCTTTCTTGCTCCAATGCCAAAGTGCTCCAAGGAAATGCTAAGTGTCCAAGAGTATGAGAGAGAGAGAGAAATAATGAGAGAGCTCCAAAACTGAACTGACCAAGCCTTGCCCATTGATCCTCAGAAGCCCTTTTATTAATGAGGCCTCTATTTTCTTCATTTTCCTCCCCACATGCAACCTATGACCTTTCACCTCCCTTTTCTCCTAATTTCCATTATTTTCCTTCATAAATAAATGTGCCAAAATACCTCTTTGCCTCTTTAATTCCTTAGCCATTTCCTTTGCCAATTTCCTTAGCCATAAACAACCAAATGAACACCCCCTAAGATGTCTTGCTCACCATTTAGCTTGGAATACATGTCCCATCATCGTGGTATTTATATATTTTTACATGGATTTTTCGAAAGGCTTGTTACGTCTTTCCGTCTCAAATAACACTGAAACTTTAAGGTATGAGTCGAGTCACAATGGATGACTTGGCCAAGCAGCCCCAAGGTTTTTCCAAGACATTGAATAGCAAATAAACAACATTTAAAGTTTTGAATCTAAATCTCGACGGCGGATTTACACATAGCAAATATCTGGATTCATTGATTCTAAAACACTCTTTAAAAAAAGAAGGAAAACTAAGGATAATCCTCGATGGAATCGCCTATCGAGCACAACTCAAAACCCATTTAACATTATGCACCAGCGAAACATTGTAACCAAAATAAATCAACATAAATCAGCATATAGCCCAGACCTAGCCTTTCATAGGAAAAACCATTGCATTGATATATTCTAAATACCTAAGGAACCAGTAAGAAGAATTATGACCTGACAATAACAACGAAAATCCTTAAACCCTCAAATTATGAATAATGTTGTCTTAGCCACGCGAATCGCAAACTGGTTACAAGTTAATACCTATAGTCATATGACAAGAAACCACAGAGTTAGGAATAAAGACTAAACTCATTGATAAATGAACTAAAGAGAATGACGAGAGTGCTGGGAACATACCTAAGGCTAAGGGACTTCAGCAGATGGTGACCCGCCTGCAAACCAGCAAAACCAACTAGTTAACCAAGCAGGGGAATGAACCAAAAGAAAAATAATAAAAGCCAAAGGTGGCATGATGAATTGCGTTCTCACCTCCCTAAGAATGGCATGGGTCCTGGCTGCCTTCCACGGGGTCAGAAATCTGATGATTAATCCCTGAACGATTGAAGTATGTAGTTAGATTCCCAACTAGATGAAAGCCTGAGGCTAAAACTAACCTCAAATAACAAAGAACATCGGAACAACGAAGGAACGAATGAGATAGAATACCTCCCGGTGAGGCCACGACTTGAAACTTCATTGAAAATAGCAGAAATGGTCATGAATCAGTCTGGCATAGAAACGATCCGACTCTGTTGCAAAGCCGTAAAACCAAAGAGCCAACAATCCAAATGACTCCATAGTCAGCTAGATGTAGAAGAGTTGGTTAGAAGGTAAAACCCTAGCCCCTCCACATCGTCGGATAGTTGTCCAGAGATCGAAGGGAGTAGATCGATCCCCTTGTCACAAGTTAGCCCAAAACCTCTAATGAATACATGCAGCGGGATTGAATATGCCATTTTCGCGTGTATCAGGGTACTGGTGGAATTTAACCAAGGTCTGGCCATCCACATCAAACCCATCGTAAAGCCATGTTATATATATAAATGCGAACCATCATAGACCTTGAAGTTTACGTTGCCACGAATAAAATAGATCACAAACTAGATACGCTAAGGATGCTATTAATGATTGATCAACTATTATCATAATATTTTATTTTATTTTATTAGTTTTACATAGTTTCTTATGAAATGTGTTACAAATGGTATCAGAGCTCAGGTTCGTACACTGAGACTTTTGGGAAAGTATGTATGCATGTAATAAATGTGACTTAATCAAACCAAGTAAGTAAATGTGAATGTGAACACACAGACCAACATAAAAAAAAAAGAGTCAAAATGCAGAGGAGCCCAAGACTACGAAATCAACAAGAGACAACTTATGTGGACACCAACCTTGACATATTGATATAGCTAGGAGAGAAATCTCGTCAAGCCAATGCTGTCCTACTCAAGACTGTTCAACAATTGTGTGCTGAGATGACTAATTTAAGAATAGACAATGAATGGTTACGAATAGAACATGAGAAAATTATTAGAAGTCTATCTAATCAATAGAACCAATGAGAACCAAATCCCAACGCCAAAGATAGAGAGAAAACCCCAACTTCTCATCATGTTGAAGATAATGCTGAGTCAGTTGAAAACATGGGGAAGACAAAGAAGGACGTTCAGACAATTTCTCTGACAAATGCAAGACAAAAATACAAAAATCTAAGTTACAAGGAGAATTTAAAAATATAAAACCGTCATTCTTCGTCGAAGAATCTGAAGAGGCAGCAGAATCTTGGTTAATTGACATGAGAAAATACTTTCAGATTTATGATTACATGGACAAACTAAAAGCACGTTTGGCAGTTTATCAATTAAGAGGTAAGGATACTCTTTGGTGGGAGGAAATCAAGACTGTGAGGAAAATTGATGAGGAACAAGTCACGTGGAAGGAGTTTCAAAAGAATTTCAAGGATAAGTATTTAACTGAACATTATTATGACAGAAAAGCCAAGGAATTTCACGAGTTAAGATTGGGAACCTTAACCATGGATGAATATGTGAAACGATTCACCTCCTTATTGTGATATGTGCCTTATATGCAAGAAGAAAAGTCCAAGATTCAACATTTCATTAGTAGCCTACCCAATTTTATGAAGGAGAAGCTTGAGTTTGATTACCCAAGAACCATGGATGATGCGGTGTGAAAAGCCCGCATCTGCTACCAGAAAATGAAACAAAAAAATGAGGGACCTAAAGGAGGACTGAACAGGAAGGGAAGGAACCTACCCCCAAACAGACAAACAAAATTTTCTAGTAGCAGGAATCTACAACAAAAGCCTCTCAGTAAATTTCCAGCAAGGAACCAACCCAAAGTTGCCTACTCTGAAAATAGACAGTCGGAAGGAATTAATAAATCTGTTAATGACCAACAGTGAAAACCGCCTTTGCAATGTTGGGGATGTGGAGAACCCCATTATTATAAAAATTGTCCGCATAAAGCAAGAATAGAGAAACTATCAAATATTCAAGAAACTTCCACAGTTGGGGAAGTGGCGAGGAGCATGCCTAGAATTAATGCTACTCTGGACGACCATCAAGCAAAATACCAACCCACCATGATTGAATGTGAAGGTATGATTGTTGAGCAACCTGTCTTTATTTTATTTTATCCTGGTGCTATCGTAAGTTAAGTTATTCCTAAAGTTGTAGAGAGTTTTCAACTGCAAAGCAGTAAGTTTCCAAAACCATGGTTAGCTCAATTAGCTACCGAGGCGAAAAGAAGGGTAACTGCAAAAACATAATGTTGTCCTATAAAAATTTCAAGAAAAACAATTTATTTTGACCTTAATATACTCCCTCTGGGTTCATACTACATTTTAATAGGGATGGATTGGTTGGAAGGATGTTGATCCATAGTTGATTGTAAGTAGAAAACTGTAAGTTACATCACTAAGTCAGGGAAAAGAAAGGAACTGCAAGGAATCAAGAGAAATATTAAGATGCGTCCTATTACTGTGAGTTAGCTTGGAAAATGTATTAGGAAAGGCTGTCAGATTTATGCGGTCCAAGTGGGATATGCGAACTCCAAAACTAAAATGATCTCATTGGAAAATATCCCTGTTATTCAAGAATTTGCTGATGTGTTACCTGAATCCATTCCCGGGTTACCACCCAAGTGTCATATTGATTTCACTATCGAATTAATTACGGGTGCAGCCCCTGTATCCAGAGCCCCTTATTGCATGAGCATACATGAGTTAACAGAACTCAAAAATGCAACTTCAGGAACTTCTGGATAAAGAATATATTCGTCCTAATGTGTCTCCTTGGGGAGCCCCCATACCGTTCGTATGGAAGAAAGATTACGCATCGATTATTATTAGTTAAATAAATTGACCATCAAAAATAAATATCCTTTGCCACATATTGATGATTTATTTGATCAGGTGCAAGGAGCCAAAGTATTCTCAAAAATTGATTTAAGCTCTAGCTACCACCAGATAAGGATAAAGGAGGAAGATATTTGTAAAACTGCATTCCAAACTCGTTATGGTCATTACAAGTTCGTGGTGTTGTCATTTGGCCTCAAAAACACACCAGCTACTTTTATGAGTTTGATGCATGGTATTTTCTAGCCCTATCTTGATAAATGTGTACTGATTTTTATTGATGACATTTTAATTTACTCTAAGAATCAGGAGGAGCATGAAAAGCATCTGAGGATAGTGTTGCAAACTCTGCAAGAAAATCAATTATATGCTAAATATAGCAAGTGTGACTTTTTCAAAAGTCAGATTCAGTACTTGGGTCATGTTATATCGGCAGAGGGAATAGAAATGGATCCGGAAAAGATTAAAACCATTATGGAGTGGACCGTCCCAAAGAATGTTGCTGATATTTGGTGCTTCCGGGGCTTGGTCGGGTACTACCATCGGTTCATTGACGGATTTTTGAAAATCACTTTCCCAATGACCTCATTACAGAAGAATGGACGCACCTTCTAATGGATAGCTAAATGTCAGTAAAGCTTTGAAAGACTAAAACATCTACTTACCACTGCACATGTGTTAAAGGTAGCCGATCCAGAGAAATATTTCGTAGTTTGCATGGATGCTAGTAAAGAAGGCGTTGGCGGAGTGTTGACACAGGAGAGGAAATCTATTGCCTACGAATCACGGAAATTGAAGGAGTATGAGCAACAATATTCTTCTTATGACCTTGAATTAACAGCAGTAGTGCATTCACTTAAAATGTCCGACACTACCTATTGGGGAAGAAATTTCTGCTATTAACAGATCACAACAGCCTCACAAATTTATTTAACCAGTCTAGCTTAAATTCTTGGCAGGCCAGATGGATAGTAGTTTTGAGTGAATTCGATTTTGAAATGAACATCTTAAAGAAAAAGAAAATTGGGTGGCTGACGCATTAAGTAGAAAATTACATTGTATTTATGAGGTCCAATTCAATCAAGTATGATCAAACATCCCTGAAATCATAAAGGAAGCCTCCCTTAAGAAGCCATATTATGCTTTTCTTTAGCAGTAGCCAAAGGAAGCTCAGATGAAAGGGGAAATATCAGATTATTAAATAAATTTAGATAAGCTCCTCACTTTTAAAACCAGAGTATATGTTCCTAATCAAAATTCTTTCAAACAGTTGATATTGGATGAATTCCATAGGAAACCATGTGCTGGCCACCCTGGGTACCAGAAGCTATTTTCAACCATCAAGAAAAGATATTTCTAGCCTGGGTTAAGGAAATATGTCACTGAGTATCTGCCCAAATGTTTGGAGTGTCAGTTGGTGAAGGCAGAACATTAGCATCCCGCTGGGTTGTTGCAACCATTTCCCATTCCGAAATGGAAATGGGAGACCATATCTCTAGACTTCATCACATGCTTACCTTGCACTATGAAGCATCATGACTCAATTATGGTGGTGGTGGACAAGTTAAGCAAAACCACTCATTTTATACCTATAAAATCCACTTATAAAACTGTGGAGATTGCAAACATATTTATGCAGGAAATTTTTCGTCTGCATGGAATACCCAAAGTGGTAATTTATGATAGGGACGTAAAATTTACATCCACATTTTGGAAAACACTCCTTTCAGGGTTGGGTACCTAGATCCAATTTAGCACCGCTTACCATCCCTAGATGGATGGTCAAACCGAATGAGTGAATCAAGTCCTAGAAGACACATTACGTATGTTTGTGATGCAACAACAACATAAGTGGGAAGACTCTCTACACCTAGTGGAATTTTCTTATAATAATGGGCATCATGAATCACTAGGCATGAGCCCCTTTGAGTTTTTTTATGGAAGAAATTGCAGGGTACCCATAGATTAGAATAGTCCAGTCAATAAGTTAAGTAGAATACATAATTTTTGGATAAACTATTTTGAGGAAGTTGTGACTATGAATTGTATATGTGCAAGTCGAACCGGAAGGATATTTTCTGGCAGAACCTCTTCGTATTCTTGATTGGAGAGAAAACACCTTGCAGAAGTGAGCCATCACCTAGGTTAAAGTGCAGTGGGAGCACTTTGGCTCGAATGAGGCCACCTGGGAAGAAGATGAATTTATGAGGAAAACTATCATCATATGGGAGGAGAGATGTAACACCCCAAGCTGCATGAAAAGTTACTATGGTTACTAAGTTTTATTTTCACCTTTTACTACATTAATTTTCTTACTTTATGTTGTTGAGATGATAAATAATTGATTCTGAGAGGCCAGGATAATTTTTGTTACCTGATTAATGAATAATTAGGAGTTAATGTATTTAAAAAAAATGGTATGAAACAATGTTGGCTTGAAGGAGTTATCAAGGGAAAGACCCTGGGTTCGAGCGCAGGGGGCCAACAATAGTCCATCGTAGTCTAGGACGATGCCAACATTTTCACCTTACCCCAAGGGGAAAGGAGTCTCACTCGAGGTGTGCCGTGACTAAAAAGGAGAAGGGTTCAGCATGGAGTCGAAGAAGTATCAATTGGGTGCATTTGATCACACACACACACACACACACACACACACACACACACACACATATATATATATATCTATATATATATATATATATATATATATATATATATATATATATATATATATATATATATATATATATATATATATATATATATATATATATATATATATATAACCATTATACATAAAACAGAGATAGCAGCATCCTTGAGATAATCTATGAATTAACGTCTACATGCAATTGATAATCCATTCAAAATTTTAATAGACACATGAAGCATGAGGCCCAGATACATCAAAAGTCACAACCAGCATAGACCATGTCTTATATTAAACATAACATGAAAGATTACAACATGATTCGGCATTTGCCATAAACATTACAGAAAGTACCTGGTTCAGTCCCACAGGCTCAGATTGGTTCCCTGACTAAGTCCCTCAGACTCCAACACTCTGTCATTTAGCCACTGCAACTCAGTATCTCTTTGCTTGCTCTGGGCTCAACCGAATCCTTCCACTAGCTAGTCCAACAATAACCTTCTTCCTTTCTAGTCTTCCCCTTTTATATCCTTCTCTACTGCCTAGATTGCCAATTCTTTTTCGTCTATTCTCCCCCTTGGCTACTTCTACACCTTCCCGCCTCCTTGGTTGCTTTTGCCTTCCATTGCCACCTTTCCGCAACTCCTCCACAATTGTCCGTCCCACCACCCAACCATTTCTTCCATCTATTTCTTTCCCACCCTTCAGTCAGTCAAAATTGGTCAAAACTTTTCAAAATTAAACGAAGGCCCCAACAGGGCCCAACCACAATTCCTTGACTCGTCCCCGATTCAAGTCATTTCAACCTTTGTCGGTCCGGCTGTTACTTCCATGTGCTCTACAAGTAGTGGCTGCATTACTACCAGCGCTGGCTCTGCTATTTGTTGTACCTGCACTTCTGCTACTTCAATCATTGCATGTGGAATGGTTGCCTCTTTTGCATCAATCCTGGCTTGCAGCGTGGCATCTGTTCCTGCGGCCCCTTCTTGCCCTTATGGTTCCCCCATTCCAAACAAAGGCTCCAACTCTAGGACTGAGGCTATTGTTCTCTACCTAAACTAAGTATATCTTTGAAGGGCCAGGTCCGAGTTGGCAAGAATTGCATTAGCGCCTTGATTGAACAAGTTGGATGATTGCAATGTTAGGTTTTTCGACCGTTGGCTCTGCATGTCATTCCATTGCTATCCATTGGAGTTGCATACCTCCTTCAAGAGTAGAACTTGCATTCAAACCAAGGGCAACAGATCCCTGATTATCCTTTTCATCTTTGCTAACTCCTCAATGTTGTCAACTTGGGCCTAGAGGATGTCGATTTGATCATTGATTTGCTACAACTCGGTATGGTCTGTACAGTCCCTCGTGGTGGAAAATAGTGACTAAATTTTTTCTCTGAGTGGGTAAACCAAGTGGTTCTTTAGTTCCAGACTGCCTGACCAGTTGTGGACCTTGTCCATTAGGGCATATCCGTCGATGAGGAACTCGGTTAGGGCTTGCTTCTTCACTTCCAGTTCCTTGACCTTTCCCTCGACTGTCCGCGTGTAAATTTTCATTGGATTTGCTAGTGCGAATGCTATTGTCTCTAGCTTCCATCTCATCTCAGCATTGGTGGCTGCCAAGTGCATGCACACCGTTTGTATGTGATCACTGCAACCAACTAGCGTGCGGGCAGCCATGTCCACTGCTGCTTAAGTGTTGGCCTCGGTGATAGTTAGCCATATTGATCTAAACTGTTGTGTAATCTGATCAACCTGGGCTTGCAATTTAGTGTTTGTTTGCCATAGGTGATCTCACTCCTTCGTCACCATGTGCAACTGCTTCATCTACTATTCGTGTTCTCTAGCCAAGTCCTCATGGAGCCTCTTGGCCTTGTGTGCTTCTTGTTGAATAAATGAAAATAATTGGGCCGATGACCAGTGATGGAGCGTATCGGCCTGCATTGTTCTCAGTTCAGGTAACTGCTACTGTAGGGGTAGGCCACTGGCAATGGATTTGTCGGAATGGGAGGTAGGTGAGTGGACTTGCTGTGATGGCGGAGTGAATTGTGGGGTGGTTGGAATAATGCTAGGGTTTGGTGGCACTGCGAGCTTTATAGGGAAAGTTGACAAGTACAGATCAGTCCTTTCCCCCTACTAAAGGGTATCCAAGTGTCTCCCTTTTGGTGGGTCCAACCTAAGCATTAGTGATGTACTCTCCATTGGTGGTGTTCCCATGGTAGGGGTGGTGCCCTCTGTCTGGTTGGCTGACTAAACTTTTGCTTCTGCAATAGTCCTTTGCTAGCCGAATAGGAGGATCTCGGATAGGGTCGTGGAGGTGGAAGCGGTTTGTGGGGACGACTCTTGCGACTGATGTAATGAGGTGGATGCAGTAGCATGGATCTCTTCAACTATGGTGGTTGCGGGGATTGACTACTCAACCTCAATAGTGAGGTCGACGATTGTGGCTGGCGGGTTTATTTTTGGCTTTTTAGCAGCCGATGTTTTGGCAGTCGGGGTTCGATTGACTTGCTTTTTCTAAGGTTTAGGGTACATGGTCTGGGAGGGAGCCTGAGCTACTCCTGAGGGAAGCACCATAGTGAGTGGTGGTGTTACAATGGGGAAAGTATGGTGGAACCTTGAAATTTCTTAGGATAGTTGCTCTCACCTGGGTTGAAGCTGGCGACTGTCCATATGAGTTCGAACATCTTTTCCTCCACCTAGAGTAGCATCAGCTAGAGTAATTCATTAGCGGCCCACTTTCGACTGCTCTCTGCCCCATCTCCCTCTCGCCCCTATGGCATCAAGGCTCCAAAAAGGTACTTGGGTTTCCCTTCTCTTATCTCACAAGCCACTCCTGGCTAGGACTCCACCTCTCTACGCAATGCTTCCTCCTTCAGGGTAAACCTCTGCGGCCTCAACTTAAATGTGCTTGGGTTGACACAATGCGGTCTCAGGTAAGTGTGCGCGTGGGAGGCGCCAAACTAGACCTCGTCTAAGAATTCATCTAATAGAGCCTTAGGTATCCTCTCGGTGGACTGAATGGTGTCCAACATCTGCTCATACCAACCCTTGAAAGATCTCTCATTGACTTCCTTGGTGTTGGGATCCCCCGATGCCTTCCACGGTTCATACTGAAGCGTAATTGGTTGGTCTTCGGCAATGGTTTCTAGTTGCCACTCTTGTGGTGGCCTCCATTTCCACATTTCCAGTGCAATTAACAACTACCCAAACATAAACCCAGTGGTCCTCCTGTACAAATCTTCACAAGCCTTGAATAGTTCGTTGAGGACGAAGGCTGACCAATTGAGTACTTCTCCTTGGCAACAACGTTCCACAACTGAGATGGCGTTTAGGGTGCATTCGTTTCTTGTGAAGTGTCGCATTGTTTTACCTATAATGAGGTAGCAAGAAAACCTAATATTATCATTTTTAATCTTGTCCAGCTTTGCACCCCTCCCACCTCGCTCCGTCCCATATCTGGCATAAATGTTTTCCTCCGTCTACTTCTTTCCCCACTTGGCTCCGGCCTAGAACGCTGTGCTAACTACATTTCCAACTTCGGCTAGCCCTGTGAGTCGACTGTTTTGGCTTGAGGGGGCCTGACCCAGGTTTGGAGTTAGTTAGCCAAACAAATCCCTACACTACTAGCCCTTTCGGCAACATCCCGCAAAGCATAGACTGAGGTCTCACCCGAAGCAGTATGGGGGGATGCTGGAACCAATTTTCTGCACCCTTGAGATGTCTGAGGGGTCGATTTCAACTGTGAATACCTTCATGTAGGTTACTTCACGCACTGCCCTAACCTACGAGGCCTTCACAATCTGTTATAATCGCCTTCGTGCAACCCTAACTAGGGGCTGAGATGCTTGCACACTGCTAAGGTAGCGATCTGTGCTATTTCCCATGTTACACCTCAGATATTACCTATCTTCTTATAACTGTTAGTTAATATTCACTTAATCAACACAATCATATAAGTTCGCGCATCATATAAATAACAGAAATGTAATTTATACCCAATCCATTCAATGCAGAAAACAGTAAATAAATACACAGGAATGGTATAAAACTTCTCTTTATTTATTCTTCAATTGGTTATGGACTCAACCTGCCCTGTGCACTCAGCTGCAGGGGTCTGCACACTCAACTGCAAACTACTAGGCCTCTGCGCACTCAGCTGCAGAGCCTTCTCCTACTCTACGACCCATGACTCGACTCTACACTTAGATAAGACTCAATTCTTGATCCTTCTCTCATCCATTGATTCCGTGATTTACAACTTAGAGCCTCACTCTATTTATACAATCCCATGGTCTAAAGCCGACATTACATTTACAAAAATGAGGGCAGACAACCCTATGACTCATTTACAAGTTTGCACTCTGCACCCACAAAACTTGGAGCCTTTACATCGGATTTAGTCAAAATCTGGGCTTTAAACCCCAAAGCTTCCTTTAAAGGATCCCGCACCTAATAGGCCCCCAACACAAACATCATGACTTGCCCTTGAGTCACTCTGCTGGTGCGGAGATCTTCATGCAGAGACCTCTCAAGTCTGCCTGAACTGCTGCAAGATCGGCAACACACTGAGCAGCTGTTTTTTGTACCTCTTGCACGTGCTGTTCAGAGACTGCGATATCTGAACTGATTCCCTGCATCTGCGTGAGCTTGGCTTCGATCGAGGCTACAATGATAAAGGCCTCATTGATCCATGGTTAGACGCATGCCTTCAACACCACTTCCTTATGTCATGCCGCGTGTACCTGCTCTTTGAGCACTTCTTCCTGTTGCATCTGTGCGAGCCTCTATGTAAGGGCCATTGTCTGCGTCATCCCTTTTATATCATCATATCTTTGGTTCAGCTCACGTGCTTCTGTTTCTAAGCGTTGTATGTTCGAGTCCTCTTGTAGAGTGGTGAGGATCTTGAATGACTCTTCCCAAAATTTGGTGTAGTCCTTCATTGGACTGTTGATCTCCTTTATTCCTGTTGTGATGGCATTGGTGCGGTGTTTCCTCACCTCTGGTGGAGTTGAAGGTTGTTCCTTCAACTGCAACTTAGCTATATGAAGGTTAAGATCCAGCTAAGCCTTAGCCATCTCTTCCTTTGCCTCGCGCACCCCTACTGCTAACCTTCGGATGTGTGCTTCTATTGGTGCCTCTGCTGGGATGGCCAACTCAGGAACCATCTGGCAAGCCTCTTCAACCACCTACAATAGCTGCCTATTCTGTGTTACGACCTTGTCACTCTACAGGCTTAGTTGTTACATGTTAATTCATTGTTCAATCAACACCTGTAGCAAGTGACCTTCCCTAGCCCACAGTTCTGCAGTTACTCTGTCCTGCAGAACATAGAGCGCCTCCCAAGGGATCGCAGCCATGTTGATCCCCACTCCTTCTAGTGCACTAACCATAGGCCTGTCAGCCTCATTTTCTATAACCAGTGCTCCCTCTAGTAGCACTATAGTATTGTTCATGCGTGCGTGCAACATTTCCTTGGCTATGGTTGTTCCTACTGCGAGGCTGGTCAACAGAGTACTAGCCTGAGGAGTGCACACCTACAAATCCTGTATGTGTGCCCGAAGGGCCCCCAATGCCATTTGATTTTCCTTTGCAAAATTCTGGAGGGCCTTTGTTGTGATGTCGCGTACCGTCTCCCCTATGTCATGCATATCCCCCTCAGTGAGGGTGATCGGGTCGAAAGGTCTTGGAGGTTTTTGACTTCTTTTGCAGCCCCACCTTCTCTCTCAGGCACTGGTGCTTCAACTGTGTAGACGTTGTCTGTGGGTTTGTACCACCTTCCTTTGTCTCAGGCTCTTCCTCAGGCGATGACGACTTATGTCCCTCATGCTCCTTCTCTACTGCCTATTGCTGTTCGGCGCTGCCTTCTACTGTTCTGCTGTTGCCTTCACAGCATCCCACACCTCCTGTGCCTTTGCTGTTGTTGCCTCTTTTCTTCTTTTCTCTACCAACTATGCCATCCACAGTTTCACCTCCTCCTTCTTCCTTTGTGCAGCCAACTTATTTGTTCGAACACGGAGATGGCTGGAGCGCACCACTCTGGAAGCCACGACTCAAGTACGATGAATATGACATCGTCCGTTGATCCAGGTGGATGTTGGTGGCCACCCACCTATCCCATTTGGACCCCCACAACTGTCTCTTTCAATTTTTCTGTTCCTTAATTATAGCACAGTTTACTATTTTAGCAGTTTTTCGGGTCCTAAACTTCCGGAGCCATTTTGAGGCCCTAAACGACGTTTTTTGGGAAATCTACCACCAACGATTTTTATGATAAAAATCGCCTTTTCCGTCGTAGTCCTCGGAGAGATCTTTCCAACGGGCTATCATGCACGTCAAACGGAGATAGTACGACCAATTCGCGACCCCGGGAAGTTGATGTACCAACTTACCCAAAAACGGGGCCCACAATTTGGCGTTTCATCTTCTAGGGTTAGGTTTTGGAATGTGAAGGGTTTTCCATTGTTTCTCAACAATAAATAGGCCCTCGAGCCTCATTGTAACACAGTTCGAAACAGTTCAGAGGCATGTAGCCGACACATCTCTTCTCAGAGATAAGCTACCATCGCCCTAGCTGGGTTATTTCTATTTGTAAGCATATTTCAGTACTCTCCATTAATGAAATGAAGTATTATTTCCACTACATCTCTGTTTTTATGGTTATCGCATCTCTGTATTTATGGTTATCTTTGTAATCTATTGCGTTCCTGCTTAAATCCAGATCATCCGTGGCTAGGTATAGGAGCTCATTCCACTTCTTCGCGGGGTCCTTGCGCACCCTGACATACACATGATGGAAGTCCACCTTGAACTCCATGAAGCTTTGTAGACTATTATAGACAGTGGGCGATAGCTGTGGCTTGTGGTTAATCCCCATTCTGATGTTCATCTCCATGAACACCCAAAATATCTTACTGTCTTAGATCCTATGCACGTCTTTAGTGGCCCACAGTGAAGCAAACTTTGCTACCCTTGGAAGATCCCGCACAATTATGGGGAACTGGATGTCCTCAAGAAATTCCCAAGCCACCAACACTATGGACAGCAAAAGCCATGCATAATGGAAAGTCTTCCCCTATTCCTATGCCTTGTGGCAATTCTCCAGGAACTCCTTGCACAAGTACTCAGACTAGTTAAATTGGACCCCCTCTGTGCACTATGTGGCAAGTGCTATCATCGGCATGGGCACCTCATCGATGTAGCACTTCCGCATAACCTTGACAACTAGTATCTAGGTGGAAACTCTATCTGCCTTATTGCTGATACTGGAGATTGCGTACCCTCTCTTCTTTTTCTCTATCTTGAATTTTTCCTTCATGGCCTCCGCAATGGCCAAGTCATTTCTATTACCCTCTGAAATATCCACTAGGTCCTCCCCCTTACAAGGGAGTCGGGTACTTCTGTGGATTAGGTGGTCCATGATAGGGATGGGCTCCTCCAGCCACAAACACCCATCATGCACCAGGCAAAGCAGCTACCTGACGAAAAAAATAGCTATTGGGGCACAATGGTAATGCGACACCCATAACAGGTTCAACAACCCTACTTTCTCTACTCCGCATAACCACTTGTGTGGCTCCAACTCTATGACTCCCGCCACAGTGTTTTTCTTTGGCTTCATAAGCTGTGCGGTTGCCAAGTGTGGGAATTTCTTGTGGTCCTCAAGATCCCAATCTTCAAACTTTAGACCTTGCACCCATCCCAAGTGCACTCCTTCAAAAACGATATCGTTAGGCAGCAGCAGAGTCTGTAGAGAGCTCTCACTCTCATCGAGGTCCTTGGGCACCCTTTCCTTCCCCTTCCGTGGAGGAACATAAACTGGTAGCTTGGTTAGAGGGTCTGCACCCTGGGTTTCTTCCTCCATTTCTTCTTCCTCCTCTTCGACCAAGATTTCCTCAAGGTTTTCCTCCTCCTCATCGGTTTCCACATTAACCGATTTCCCCTTTTCTTCCATGGTCAGTTTAGTTCACAACGAGCTTCTAGGGGACATGCGAAACAGAACCATGGGCTGCTTATCTTTCTTGGGTCTCAGCATGCGCAGTGATTTAGGGATTTCCATGACTATCCCGGTGCTCTTAAGGGCATCTCCTATTGTCATGGCCTAAGCGGCCTCTTCAATGGTCATCTCGCCGATATCCATGGCTTCCTCTGGCGTGGTCATACTGTTGTTCCACAAATCTCTCAACGGCTCAGGTAAGTGCTCAACCAATGCCTTCGACTACAAAAAATCAAATAGATCTGGGCTCATAGATCTCTGGGCACGTAATATCTCAATTCTCAAATGGCCAAGTGTTGTTTGTTGGGCAACCCTTTGCAATTTATAGCACCTTTTGAATTCGAATTCGATCATTCCCCCCAAATCTAGTCCATTAATGCTCTCTTGGTGGTAGATTTTCCCAAATCTAACCCATAAAGTTTGCCTTAAATGCATGCCCCCGCTTCATTTGGCCTCAAACCAAGAATCACATCATGAATAGTGACTACAACAATCACTTCCCAGCCAACCCACGTGGCAGCGCAACTACCCTTGCGCTGTCGTGGACCCTGTGACACTTCGCTCCTGTGCGCAGTCCTAACATCGTGCAGTTCCTGGGCAGAGTAGTTTATAGTCCCACACCTCCTTTCAACTGCCTGGGGTGCTAAGACTATGATTCCCACAGCTAGTCAGGTGGTCGGGCCATTTGTATATGGATTCAACCAACTATCTCTTACTTCTCCTAGGAAGGGTTCGCCATTTGACTTCATCAACTACATCGCACATTTTACCAACTACATCGCACCAATATTTGTGATCCCGTTAGTAACATATGGTACAATCCAAGGCATCAAACTGATAAACTCTACACGGTAGTCCCCAAATTTGTTAATGTAATCGTGTGCATCCTGTTTTATCACCAGGGTTTTTTTCCAAGAAAGTCCTTCTGTATTCCTTCCTTAAGCTTCTTGACTTCTGCTTCCACCATGGTGCTTTTATCCCTCAACTGAACTCTTTCATTCATGAGTTCTTGGAGCCTAAGTTTACCCTGCTGGATCTCTTCATCAGGTCCCAAGTGTTCTTCTTCGAGCTCTTCTAACGACGCGAGCCTTTCTTCTAGGGATCTGCAGTCCGTTACCTCTGCAAGCGCCACTAAGGGTGGAGTAGACTCGATAGACTTCATAGGTATTACGGTCTCTATTTTATCAACCAACCGAAAAGGCATCTATCCAAGTACTTGCAGGTCCCAAGCATTTTGCGACGTGTTGCTTACCTTGTTCAGGGTGTTGCACACCTTATCAACTGCTTCCACGTGGATAGCCTTTTGCGCGATTGTTCTTTCCACATAATGTCTATCCAAAATTAAGAGCCAACTACACATCTACCCCCCCAAAACAAGTTTATGGACCGTACCTCTCAGCGCGGAGTTCATACATATCCGCGTAGGTTGTTTTCCATAGGTCAACATCCACATGGCTAGATATGTGCGCAGGTCATCCCGTCCATCATACTTGTTTGTTAGTCGCATCTCAGGCTTCCCAAACCGTGTGCGCATCATTCTCCTGCATTCGCACCAGTCCTCAAAGCTACCTTTGTGCATACCCCACCACCTCATGGGCGTAGCACGCAGTACCCAATTCAAGGCCTAGAAACATTGCTTTTCTGGCACCTCCCTTTCAAACTTATCTAGGAAAGTATCTACCTCACTTAGCCATCATAAGTAGGAAGATCCCTTACTTCCGTCAATACATAGTGCAACGATCTTGTCATCATATTACAGTTCAGCAGTGTTACCTCGTGTAACTGGTTCTGCCATCGCTCTATCTCCTCATGAGAATTCGACGTACAGGAGATTTCACGCTCCCATGAGATCCGTCCATCTGTGGTGGGATTTACCCATCTTGCTCTTGTGCGGTTATTTTGTAGATGCAGTCCAAATCATTTTCACTTTCATAGTCACGCGCCAGCTCTGTATAGAGCGATCCTTTAGTAGTGTCCAAGGGTATAACTATGCGCAAAGATTTATTCTCAAAAATCATCTTGTGCTTCTTTAGATTAATCACCCCATTCATGTCAGTGGCCCAATCAATTCCGAAGAGTGTGGGGTAGGGATTGCTGTCATCAACAATCTCTATCACTTCAAAGTCTACTGGTGCGCTCGCTCCATCAATATCCACAGTGATTCCCTACAATCTTCCCATAGGTATTATCTTCTGCTAGTTCTCCATTTGCAGCTGAATAGGAGACCAATGCAGCGCAGGCCTTCCCATGCGCTCCCATGTCTGCTTCTGCAGAACGTTTGCATTATCCTAAATCTAGAATTACTTGGTCCATATCATATTCTCCAATCTATGTGGTTAACCTCATCTCTCTTCCTGTCCTCGTCCTATGCTTTCCAATCTTCCAGACTACGCACGGTTCCCCTGGTGCGGTCCCATCACATCTATTAATGAGTTCTTGTAGTCCCCTTACAACCTTACTGTCACTCAGTAGCTTCATGCATGTTTCTAGGAATGTTGTAAACATAGATGGGTCCATTTCTGGCTCTGGTCTATCTTTGCTTCCCAGAATGGAGGCATCAGCGAAGCTCTTCTTAGCTTCCATGAAGGTTTCCTTAGCGCGCTCCAGATCAAACTCTGCTTCTTTCGTCAAAGCCTTGCGAAACCAAGTACTATCTTCAAGTTGTTTACCTTTATCATCTCTCGTCGTGATTCCACTTCGGAGTACAATGTTTACATTTGGATCTTCCTCACGCGGCTTAGACCTCATCATCTGCGGGTTCTGAGTCGGGGGAGGTGGTAGCGTTCCCTTGTCGCATATCCTAGCTATCAGCGTAGGACAAAATTCTGTCTCATGATCAAACAAGGTACAATACATACATGGTGGACGTGTTGGGTTCGTACAATCACGGGCATAATGTCCTGACCCTCCACAATTGTAGCATATCAGATGTCCACGACCTCTTCTAGGTCCTCCTCAAACTTAGCCTCATCCGTGCCCCTGAAATCCTGTTCGCACCATTCCTGCATTTGGGTCTAGGGGCCACGATTCAGCCTGAAATCTATAGGTGGGAGTTCTATCCATCATTAACTCATAGCTTCTACAAGTGCGCTCATCGTGTCCTACTAACCTATAAAAGTTACATAACAATTTCTACGAATTTTGAGTATACTTCTATAACAAATGGGAGTTGTCCGTAGCGTGTTTCCCTCCTATTTGACAAATCACACGCCACAAAGCGGATGCCAAGCTAGGTCCTATTTGTGAAAATGGTTTTAATGGCATCAATCCTCCCCCTGTGAGGTAATTCACGAACACCGAGCAGTGGTCCTTATCATGACCTTGACCCTTGCATTTTACGCACCACAATTCTTCGTGCACTTCTGGTCGAGCTGTCCTATCCTGTTTCAGACTCTGCATCTCAAGGCATAAGTTTTTCAACTACACATGAATCTATTGAACTCCCAAGTTAGGATCTTGCATTGGGGTCTCATGCAGTCTCATCGCTATCTCCAAGTCTTCTTCCTGATTCATTAACCTTTGCTGCGATAGCGCGTTCCTCAAATGCGGCGTTAGCAATGCTACAAACCATTCGCGGTGCTATCCATCCATCAAAGTCATATTAGCTTCGTGAATTGTGCACTTCAGCCTCTGATCCAGCTCCTAAGGAGTCTTTCCTCGTAGCATTGTGATCTCTTTGAACCTAATGATTGATTGCACTTCTGACTGCGGCCTGCTAAATTCCTTATTTAGCGCAGTTTCGATATCCGTGATCCCTGCATTCGGATTGTCATTAGAATGCTTAATATACCAGGTCAGTGTGCGGTCCTGTAGGGTGCTAACCAGTGTCGATTTATTTATATTGTAATCTAAAACTCCCTATGCTTCCCATACAGCTCTTATCACGAATCAAAACTGGTCCGGATCCTCATTTCCTACTCCCTTGAACACAACAAACTTTATCGTGCTTGCCATATTGACTCATGGTGGTGGTAGAGGTGGTACGGGTGAAGATGGAGGTGAAGGCAGTGAAGCTAGTGGTAGTGTGGGTTGGGGTGGTATGCATGGAATCCTTTGCCTTATTAGATGGATCGCACTTTGCGGAGGCCCCTTCGCGAGCTCTTCCTCGTCTCCTCGTGGAGGTGAAATCAAAGGGTTATTATCTGGTCCCTTACTTTCTTCATTTCTGTAGGTTTTTCCACTTCACATAGCTCCAAACGTCAAGGGAATTGCATAACCCTCTATCCACACAATAGCATTTTAGTCCAAGTATTCAAAGACTTTATGTACTTACCTTGCAGTCCTTTGAGGAAGCGTTGCTTTGCCTCGCTATAGCTGACTGAAGTATCTACTGCGAACTCAATAACGAATCTTCCTACAATCTGATTGAGCCAGTGATCAACAGTGCACGTGATCTTATCCTCTTGTGCTTCCAATCTGCACACCAGCTCTGGGGTCAACACAATAGGATTGTCAAGTTTCCACCTTCCTTGGCTATCTGCTAGCTTTGTGATCCGCTCGTACAGCTCAGTAGGGAAAGATGTGAAGACGATTTTGTAGATCTTTGTGTATAGGTAGTAGTCTAACCACTCTTCTTTTTTCAGTCGCAGATTCCTATTTTCCTCCACCGCGAACTCGTTTGTTCTCTTGTCCAACCAAACTTCAATTTCCTTCTTAGTTGGATTCCAATGATAAAAAATCAGACATCTTTATGCAGATTCTGGTCCCGGCAATGAAACAATTTGTTGACTTAAGGGGGCCTGACTCAGGTTTGGATTTAGTTAGCCAAACAAATCCCTACACTACTGGCCCTTTTAGCAACAACTTACAGAGCACGGACTGAGGTCTCACCCAAAGTAGTATGGGGGGATGTTGGAACCAAGTTTCCACACCCTTGAGATTTTTGAGGGGTTAGTTTAGTCCAACTGTGAATACCTTCGCGTAGGTTACTTCGTGCACTGCCCTGACCTGTGAGGCCTTTGCGATTTGTTATAATCACCTTCGAGCAGCCCTAACCAGGGGTTGAGATGCTTTCGCACTGCTAAGGCAATGGTCTGCGCTATTTCCCAAGTTACACCTCAGATATTACTTTTCTTCTTATAACTATTAGTTAACTTTGCGTAAAAAAATACTTTATATTATATTCACTTAATCAACACAATCATATAAGTTCGTGCATCATATAATCAACATAAATGTAATTTATACCCAATCCATTCAATGCAGAAAACAGTAAATAAATACACAGGAATGGTATAAAACTTCTCTTTATTATTGCTTCAATCAGTTACAGACTCAACTTGCCCCGGGCACTCAGCTGCAGGGGTCCACGCACTCAGTTGAAGACTACTAGGCCTCTGCGCACTCAACTATAGAGCCTTCTCCTACTCTACGACCCAAGACTTGACTCTACACTTAGATAAGACTCAATTCTTGATCCTTCTCTCATCCATTGATTCCGTGATTTACAAATTAGAGCCTTGCTCTGTTTATACAATCGGTAGATCTCGAAAGCTGAAATTACATTTACAAACATAAGGGTGGACAACCCTATGACTCATTTAAAAGTTCTCACTCCGCGCCCACAAAATGTGGAGCCTTTACATTGGATTTAGTCAAAATCTGGGCTTTAGGCCCCAAAACTTCCCTTGGGGGATCCCGCGCCCAATAGACTGATATTATCCACATGGATAGGATACTCCTTATCCAACCATAGTGTTTGGTCAATTTAGTGTCCAAAATTTCTCTACATAAATTATCAATCCAGGTATTGTAAACTAATGAAGTGTAGTGCGCTATATGTGCTAGATGACCCTTCTTATTTCAATGTTTTTGAGTTTTATGTTGGTTTGTGGTTTTGATCCTTTAATCCCTAATGATTTACAATGCACTTAACAAAAATCTTAAATCTACTTCTGCTAAAGAAATGAAATGAGGGCTAAGAGTGCTTTAAGTCTAATTTGGAAGTAAAGTTAACCAAGAAAATGAAAATAGGGTTTCTATTTCTGCTCTTATTATTGTTTCCAAATCATGAACTAAAAGAAATTAAGAGTGAAATTGTAACTACTATCTAATCAATTACAAAACCAAGGCTAAATGAAATATTGAAACTGAAAGTGAAATTACAGCTTTCTATGATGAAAATAAAACTAAAATAAAATATTGAAACTAAAAATGAAATTACAACTACTGTTTAGTTTATTGCAAAATCAAAACTTAATGAAAAACTGAAAATGAAATTGCAACAAAACTAAATGAAAGACTAAGACTGAAAATGAAATTGCAACTAATCTACTATGGAAGCTAAATGAAGTGCTTAGTTACTCTGCTTCACAATTTTGGGAGAACAACCTCCTTGTGATAACATTTTGAGGAATTTTGTACTTCATCATTCTAAGAGAAAATAAATACAAAAATGCAGAAAAGACTCATTACATAAATGAAGTATTCAACCACTTGGTTTAAGATGAACCATCAACCAGAAGGGATTTTTAGAAACATTCACTTACAATATGAGTCACTAAACTAGTAATAAAATGACAAGACAATAATGGCACTAATAAGAAACTAGAAAGAATTTAAACAAAAAAAAAAAACTATTCTGTACTGAAATAAACTATTCTGCGTTAGTAAGAAGATGACAAAGACTGCATTATGAACAAGGTTAGAAAATGGTTATAAACATCATGGAAAAACACAGTGAATTTACAGTTCAACTATGAAAGAAAAAAAAAAAATGAAATGTAACCTTGGCCAGTGTAGGGGCCCTCTGCAACTGCTCAGGTTATATGTAGTTAATCAAAACTCCAACAAACAATTTCAAATATCCATGAAACACATAGTCTTCATATTAAAAACAGAGAATGAGTTCTCAAAATTACATAACGGTAATCTGAACTTAACACATGAGCAAATTCGAACTAGTTCTGTGTTCTTCACACAAGTATTTATAGAGAAATTATACAACTATTTTATGGAGAAAAATAAGCTACAACAAAACACATAGGCAGACAAGCACACAGAATTCTCTTCTTTGGTTGCTGGAGACATAAATCTAAGGTGATGGCTGTTGGATTTAGTTTTCATAGATGGCTGATGAAGTCCGTGGCCTCAGGAAGTTGTTTCGGACCCCATCATGGTGAAACATGTGCAAAACAGAGTCCTATTTGCCTTAGGTCTCTATGTTTGACTTTCCTTTGACCAAAGTCTTCCTTGTTGACCTGGGCTAGATGAATAGGACACGATCCATACCATGATGTTTTCCAAGCTGCCCATGTAGTTATTTCCTCCTTCTGACACCTAGAACTTGTAAAAGCATGGAAGTAGCTGCGAAACAACCAATTAGCTGCAGAATAGGTTGCGTTCCGTAGCTAAAACACAAAAACTTTTTCAAACAAAAAACATAAAAGTATAACATGTAAATCACTAAAATGTTCTCCTTAAGGCAATGTATAATGGTTATTGAGGATAGGAATGCATTTCTTCATGGAAAAACAAAGGAGGGACGAGAAAAGTTGCTAAGGAAAGGGTAGTTCTGAGACTCAACATACCCCCACTGCAAGACTATTGCATGTCCCCATGCAACCAAAATTGTGAACTTCCTCCTCCTACTGCATTTGTTATGATACTTTAGCTTAAACATCCAACTTCCTTTTCTTGCTTTTCTTTGCACCAACTACCATCCTTGGCTTCCTCATGAGAAATCTGTACTTGAGGTTAATAAGCGCCCTGTTTAGCTTCTTATTCTTCCTTTTTAGTTTTATGTTCTTCTTGTGCCATAAACCTAAGTGAAGCATAGTGTTGTCATGGATAATATTATCCAACTTATTCTGTTCTTTTAAGGCTTCATTTTCTCTTTGGATGTGCCTATTCAAAACTTCTAGCTCATAGATCTCCTGTTTAAGGGAGCTAGTTAAAGTTTTTTGTGAGGTGGCAGACTGCTCTAGATTAGCTAAAGTCCATAGGTTTACTGATGTACTCTTTTTCTCCAATGACTCTATGTAGTCATAGATTTGTTGTTGGATTGGATCAATGTCAAGAGAAACTCTTCTTGGGCTGCCCTCAAAGTTTTGCGAAGGAGAGTTCTGTGGGCTTTGTTCATATGGAATATTGTCAGGGGATTGAGTTGGAGTTTCTTCCTCCAAATTTATAAACTGGGCCTCTTTTGATTTTGTCTTATTCACTTTGCCCCTGAGCCTAGAACTCCTCCTCAAGTTTTGGAAGCCTAAGGTTTCTTCTTCCATATCCTTTTTCCTTTTTCCTTTCTCTTTATCTTTCTTGATTTGTTCTCTGATTTTGGTTAGTCTTTCAGAAAGTAGTTGTTCATCCTCTTTAGGTGATGAAGGTTCAGGAATATCCCTATGGATTTATTCAAACTTTTCTTTCATTTTTCTCCTCTTCTTAGTCTACTTTCTGATCTCTATTAATTTCTTAGAGATTGGTTCTTATTCATCAGTTTTCTGTGCTGAAGTTTCAGGGGTGCTTTGAATGGTGAGACTAGTCTTCCTTCTCCTACTTCTTTTAACAGGACTTCCCTCAGACAAATATAGAGCATCTTGGAAGAAATTCCTTACCCAAAAGTCCTCCCATGTATCCCCTACACTTCTAAAATCTTCACTAGTCCATGGTGATATAGAGTGGTTTCTATTGATTCAACTTTCTTGTGAACATTAGTTGCCATTCTTCTCAAACTATTCAAGAGGAAAAATGGAAGATTGAGGGTTCCATTCTCTAGAAGATTCATTAACAGTCATATATGATACACATACATAGAGCCATACCTTCCTTCGTATGTAATAAACTTTTGTAGAATTATTCCATTTGTTTTTAAGTGCAGAGATTGGAATCCCTTTTCTAAAAGCTGAAGTGTCCATACCTGGATTTTTAAGAATGACCTTTTAGGATTCATCTAAAACTCTTTGTTCTTAAAGCACCTTTCTCCTAGCCTTGGCAGTTCTATTGCTTTAGCTATAAAGGACTCGGTAACTACAAATTTGATGTCACCTATTTCCACTTCCATTCCATCAAATGACCTGGCAAAGGATTTAGTGATTTCCTTATGGTAACCGTTGAATTTTTCAATGAAACACAACCAACCAGCCTTCTGTAACATTCCCTTCAGCTGCAGATAACCCTCCATGTACTTCACCCCTATGGGTTCAGTTTTAACAATGAGCCCCATAACTTCTGTTCTCGACTTCTCTTCAAAATTTCTCTCACTGTCTGAGAAATGGAATGACTGTGTAAAGAGGACTATGGACTGTGTATATAGAAACAGAATGACTATGGATATGGAAACGAAATGATAGAGTATATGGAAGCAGAATGACCGGGAATAGAATGACTGTGAATATGAAACAAAATGACTGTATATATGGAATATATGGAAATAGAGTAGCTGTATACGTAAACTGTGTGAAAACAAAGTGACTGTATACACAAAGTATATGAAAACAGAGTGACTGTATGCACAAAGAGGCTGCGTAAGTATGAGAGAAAAACTTAGTGTAATAAATGAACAATCAGGGTTTGAAGAGTCGTACATAGATAGGTCATGTCGTTAATCTAACCGTTAATAGGTGTAGCTGTAGAAGTCCAGTTAAGTACGAGTCATGGAGTTTAAAACAAAGATTAGTTATGAAGGCATCATTGGACCATTTGGCATTGAAGATGGAAGATATGGTGGAGACATCGTGGTAGTCAAATCACATAATGATCAATCAAGGAGACATGTGATCATATATGTTATACAAGTTTATGTTTTTGAATTTCTTTTTGAAATAATTTTTTGTATTTTACCTTTGGAACCTTACCTTCCGCTTGCTAATATTTTGATGTTTGCTTCCACAGGTGCTTTAGGCATGATTGGTCTTCAAAGTTGTTTTCTCTTCAATTACCTGCATATAAGATTTTATTATGAACTGGCCTCTTTGTGCTTGGACTGATAATCAAACTGTTGCTGCAGAATCAGATTAGCTGTAGAACAGGATCAGCTACGGAATGGGACCAGCTACAGAATGTGGAAACAACTGCAGAATGTAAAATAAAGAGTAAAATATGGCTTATGAATGAATGAAATGGAAATGGCTGTGTGAGTGAAAATATGACAAGATGATAAATGAAAAATGGAGATGAAAGAAATGTTGAAAAAGGAAAAATTTATTGGTGAAATATGGCAATGGAATGAAGTGAAACTGTAAAAGTAAAATAGAATGAAATGAGATGAGACAATGAATTTTGCAGAATGCAGAGTGAGTCACCACTTTTTTTTTTAAAGGAAAGAAATGGAAAATATAGGGTGTCAGAAGCCTCTGATTTTCAACCTATATTTTCTGTATAAGCATGCCAATTAGTGATTGGTTTTCAACCTTATACAATTTATTTATTTAGATAAGAAAAACAAAGACTAAGTTGGTGGAGAAGAAGGATTCTTCTTCACCAACTTCATTTCAAAATTGTTCTGGAAGATCTTGATGAACTCCTCCTTTGAGATTGGTTTTTGATATATTTTCAATCTATGACCATTCACAAGAAGAGGAGTTTGACTTTCATCTATTGTTCTGATCCTCACTGCTCCATTACTGAAAATTTTTTCAATCTCATATGGCCCAAGCCAATGAGTTTGAAATTTCCCTTGAAAATCTTTAAACTTTGAATCAAATAATAGTGCCCAATCTCCCTCTTGAAACTTCTTGTCCTTGATGTATTTGTCATGCCATTTAGCCCTCTGTTGTTGGACTAGACCAGTCCTTTGAACTACCTCTTGTATAATTTCATCAAGTTCATCTAATTGCTCCAGTCTATGTCTTTGAGCTTTTGATAAATCCATCCCCATCTAGACTGCCATCTTGAAAGTTTTTACTTGGAACTCTATAGGAAACAAGACTTGTTTCCCATAAACAAGTTCATAGGCTGTATGTCCCGTTGTGTTCCTCCATGTAGTTTTATAGGCCCATAAGGCTTCAGGAAGCCTTTCTACTCAATCTCTTCTATGTAGATGCACAATCTTGGTGAGGATTCCTGTTTGGTCAATTTAGTGTTGTCTAAATTGGTATCATTAATTGTCAACCCGGGGCTCGTAAGCTGATGAAGTGAGATGTACAGTATGTACTTAAGTAACCTTTCCTAGTTCTTTTTGTCATTTTTGGATGATGTTTGTGGTTGATTTAACTTCTTAAGATGGAGTGATGGATTTATAAACAAATGAGTGTGTGTGTGTGTATATGGTGATTTCTAAATGCTTCTAGAACTTTTTAAAGAGAAAGCTTGAAAAGTGACTTGCAATAGAATTGAAACTTCGAATGAAAGCAAAGCATTAAACAAAGTGACTAATGGCACTAGTCCACTATCTATGCTGATGATAAGAACAAAAATAGCATCTATGTTAACTCAATGGAAAGTGAAAAACACTACTTTAACTGCAAAACTTAAATGACAAATCATAACACTTCATTCTTTCTTAACACTCTGCCTCTAGCTGCAATTGTTCATGTGAAAAACAGTTAAGAAGGAATCAGTAATATGGGTCAAAAAGCTGATCAAACCAAGCTGCCACTCAATGATATTTTGGTCCAATAAAGGTTAGACAATTATGATGAGAAGACCATCAAAAGGTTAGTAAGCAACTTGTCAAAAACTTGATAAAGTAAACTAGCAATGAAACTGCGTAAGCAAGGTAAAAATCAGCAGCTAAGACAAGACAACTTCAAATACCATCAGTGATAAAAAGAAATAAAAACACACTATCCCGGGCTCCTAACACACCTGCATAAACAAACTGATCAGTTCTGAAAAGTGCTGGAAATGTAAAGGCATGAAATCAAACTGTACATTATTATACATGTTCAAAGAAATGAAAAACTGCAAAAATCAAACTATACATTATTGTACATGTGAAAATGAAAACAAAGAAAGGCAGGAAAATAAAGTTAAATGCTACTGTACATAGGTTGTGGTAGATGGGGGCCCTCCATCCACTCAACCAGCTAAAGATCAGCTACGCAGAGATGAGCAGAAACAGTCTTCTTATATTAAATCAGCATGTCAAAATACAGTCAAAAAGTGCTGTAGAAACAGTCTTTAAACAGAGTTTGATAACCAAAACAATTACAGCAATTACAACATCAAAAAGCTAATCTCTAAGCATTGGCAAACGCTTTATTTATAGGCACAGGGACAAACTGTCCTC
Organism: Pinus tabuliformis; assembly: GCA_031772625.1. Taxonomy (NCBI): domain Eukaryota; kingdom Viridiplantae; phylum Streptophyta; class Pinopsida; order Pinales; family Pinaceae; genus Pinus; species Pinus tabuliformis. The sequence goes on from CM062820.1 coordinate 1,302,393,333, forward strand.
TGCGTAAACTAAGCAACTACAGTCTTAACTAATTAACTACGCAGCAACACGCAGGCAACTCCGTGCACGTTTGGAGGAAACGGTCATCATGGGGAGTAAATCTATGGTTAGATCCTGTCCCTTGCTGTCTTCGTGGCATGGAGGAAGTGCCAGCTGTGGTTTCGTGTCTCAGTTGCTCACGCAGAGCTGTGCCACCGTCTGGAACTTAACTGTTTGACCGTGGGTACTCCTGCGTTGACCGGGGGCATACGTGACTGATTTGGCCCAACCAATAGCATACGAACCATGTATACATTCATACCAACGTGCCCATGTGGCCCGTTCCTGGAGAAGACACGTGGAGTATAGCAAACAACAAAAAGGCTGCGGAATCTCTGAACAGCTGCAGAATTGCTGAGTAGCTGCGGAATTGCAGAACAACTGCGGAATTGCTGAACATGTACCAAAATTCTAAACAAACAGTCAATCATTAGCACAGTCAACAAATCATGTTAAAAAGACATATAATGCAATGAATTGAACAAGTTGATGGAGGAAATGATGTCAGAAGAGAGAAGTGAATAGGGAAAAGCTGTTGGGAGGACAGGTAAATGAGTGCAAGGTTGAGGCTCAACATACCCCACTGCGAGGGTGTTGCATGTCCTCATGCAACCAAAATTTTGTCATAATCTTTTAGTTCACATGTTCAGATTCCTCTGCCAAGACATCCAACCTTCTCCTTTTCCTTCCTGTTGCCAAATTTGTTCTTGGTTTCCTAACCAAGCACCTGAATTTCAAGTTGATCAAGGCCCTGCTTAATTTCTTGCATTTCCTCTTCAATTTCCTGTTCTTTCTTTGCCAAAGACCCAAATGAAGCATTGTGTTATCGTGGATCATTTTGTCCACGTTTCTCTGTTCTTTCAATGCTTCGTTTTCCTGTTTGATGTGGCGGTTTAGGACCTCTAGCTCAAATACTTCTTGCTTCAGAGATTGAACCTGTTGTTCAAGGGGCAAGACAGTACTAGGACCAGCAACAGATTGCTCTAATGTTTCCAAATAATCATATGCCTCCTGCTGGACAGGGTCAATGTCAGGTGTTTGTCTTGGCCTAAATTCAAATCCTTGAAAACTGCTTTCTCTCTCTTGCTGGAAAGGACTTTCCTCTCTTGGAGGACTTAGCTCAATAGCTAGCTGAATTGGAGTCTTCTCAGGTGTGCCCAAATCAATGAAATGGGACTGTTTCTCTTTAGTCACACTCTTCTTCTCTATAAGTCTATTGCTTCTTCTTACTTGCAGGCTAGTACTTTTTGGTTCTTGCTGTTTTTGCTTTTGTTTCTTTTTGGAGATGGCAGTTTCATGAAGCTGAGCAAGCCTATGAGCTAATGTTTGGGTATCTTCTTCACTTGAGGGTTCAGGTGAAGGGTATGACTCTTGCAAAATAGCTTTCCCTTTATCCTCCTTTTGTCTTTTTGTTCTGCTTCCCTTTTTCTTTTCCTTTTGAATAGTTACTTGAACAGTTTCTTGGGCAATTTCTTGAAGAGTTTTTGTAACAATTTCCTGGGCAGTTTCTTCAACTTCTACACCAGTGTCTTGGGCAACAGTCTCTTCTTGGGTAACCATTTCTTTCCCTTTTCTTCTACTTCTTTTTGGCACCCTAGGAGAGCTACTAGAGGCTTCTGCTGCCTCTTGAAAATGGTTTCTAACAAGGAATTTCTCCCATGTATCCTTTCTAATTTTTAACTGCTCCTCAATCAAGATTTTAATGAGTCCATGGTGATATAGGTGGGGCTCAATGTTTCCCACGTTTTTCTGAACAGTGGCACTCATTTTTCTTAGACTAGCTAGCAAGAAATAAGGAAGATTGATGGTATGTTCACCCATAAAATGCATCATTATCTTTGTATGATAAACATACATTATACCAAATCTGCCTTCACATGTTAAAAATTTCTGAACTAGCAAAAGTAAGGCAGTCCATTCCTTTTTAATGACACTTACAGGTATTCCTTTGGTGAAGATAGTGGTATCCATACCTGGATTTTTCAACATGTTCTTCCACTCTTGGCCTTCAACAGTTCGATTTTTGAACCAACGTTCCCCAGTACAAGGCAAAGCAGTTGCTTGAGCCAAGCTGCTCTCTGTGACAGTGAATTGTAGGTCTCCAATCTCCATAGTATTTGTTTTTCCATCAAACGACCGAGCAAAGGCCTTGGTAACTTCCTTGTGATATACTTTGAACTTCTGAATAAATTTTAACCACTTGGCCTTCTGCAGGGCATTCTTCGTTTGTGGGTAACCGTCTAAAAACTTAGAACCTTCCGTCTCTGCTCTTAATAACTTGCCCATTTCGGTTACCAGCTCTCTTGCTGCTCTGACATCCTTGTTTGAATACTGGAGAGAGAGCTATACGGGAAAAACAGTGCTCAGCAGTGGGTATTACGGCTACAACAGAACGCTCAGCAGTGGGTATTACGGCTACAACAGAATGGCCGTGATGCAATTACGAGACTGGTGGTCAGGGTTTTGAGCGGAGAGGTGAGGAAAATAGAACAGAGTATGTTCACGGTGAAACAGAGTAGTGAATGAAACCGAGAGTGAAAACGGTGAGGGCGTAGATAACAATGCGAAGATGAGGTTATGCATGCGAGAAGCGGAGTTATGGGTAGAGGATACAACGGCCAAATCCCTGAACGTCGGGTGGCTGCGTACACTTGGCTGCGGAATGATCAATTGGAGAGCCGTGGTACAACAGTACACGTCACTCTGGTACGAAGAATTAATGAGAGAGAGCAGGCCGTATTAAGTTCAAATCAACAGCAATTAGGGAACCGTTAGGAAGGTGGTGAGGTGGATTACGCAGCATAATGGATGAGGATTATGAGGAGTGGACGGGGGTCTTGTCAATCATTACATTACGTGCCTCCTACCATAATCCGAAAACCATACATAAATGATATAACTGTTAGTTAGAAATTTAGAACATACCTTCGTGTATTTGCATTTTGATCCCTAACCTTTGATTTATTGCTGCCTTTGTATATGCCATGTGTCCTTGCTCTTTAATGATGCTGGTGCTTTTGACTGCAGATTTTTTCTTTTTGAAACAGAGTTTATTTTTGTTGCAGGAACAGAGTGTATTAGCTGCGAAATCTTGATATCAGCTGCGGAATTGGCTCCTAGCTTTGGAAATTGCAGCAACACTTTTCTGCCTGCACAAAGAGGATTAAAACAACTTGACTGAATGGAATAGTCCTGAGAGGGACTTTATTGGTGAAAATGAGATGGAATGAATGGACTGGAAGAAAATGAAGTGGAATGAAAATGATGAGATGGATGAGATGGACAGAAAAAGAGAGAGATTTTTTTTTTGGAAAATATAAAGTGTCAGGTGACCCTAATTTTCACTTCATATTTTCTGCATAAGACTGCCAATCCAAGATTGGTTTTCAGGCTTATACAAGAGATTTTTTTTTTTTTTTCAACTGAAAGAAACAAAGATCAGGCTGATGGAGGAGAAGAATTCTTCTCCACTAGCCTCATTGCAGAATATTCTTGGAACATTTTAACAAATTCCTCCCTTGAGAGTGGCTTGTGGTAGACTTTCAATCTATGGCCATTCACAATGAGAGGAGTCTGAAGCTCATCAATGGTCTTCACTCGAACTGCTCCATTTTTAAAGACTTCATCAATCTCATATGGCCCAAGCCAATGAGTTTGAAATTTTCCTTTGAAGTCCTTAAACTTGGAATCAAACAATAGTGCCCAATCTCCCTTCTGAAACTTTCTTTCTTTGATATGTCGATCATGCCATTTAGTTCTTTGGTGCTGAACTAGATCGGTCCTTAGAATTGCATCTTGTCTTATTTCATCTAGCTCATTTAGCTGGTCCATTCTGTGTTTTTGAGCTTCTGATAGGCTCATCCCCAATTGAACTGCCATTTTAAAGGTCTTGATTTGGAACTCAATGGGGAGCAGGACTTCTTTCCCATAAACAAGTTCATAGGGAGAATGTCCTGTTGTGTTCATCCATGTAGTTCTATAGGCCCATAAGGCTTCAGGAAGCCTTTCCGCCCAATCTCTTCTATGAAGATGAACAGTCTTGGTGATAATGCCTTCAAGGACTTTATTTGTAGTTTCCACTTGACCATTTGATTGCAGATGGTATGGAGTAGATGTTCTGTGCTTGATTTTGTATTCCTCCATCAGCTTATCCATCAATTTAGATGTAAATTGGCTTCCATGATCTGTCACAATTTCTCTTGGGACACCAAAACGAGTAAAAATATCCTCAAAAAGAAATTGAACAACTGAATTTTCAGTGGCAGAAGGCAATGCCTTGGCTTCTACCCACTTAGTAACATAATCAGTGCAAACCAATATGTACTTCTTTTGCTTAGATGGTGGATTAATAGGTCCAACGAAATCTAGAGCCCATTTCTCAAAGGGTTTGATGCATACCTGTGGCTGTAGTGGCATTTCATTTGAAGGAGTTGGTCTCCCAATTCTTTGGCAGCTGTCACACCTTCTAACATACTGCTTTGCATCTTTAAAGAGAGAAGGCCAATAATATCCTAAAGAAAGGATTTTATAGGCTGTCCTCTTGTCAGCAAAGTGTCCGCCACACGGTTCATCATGACATGCCTTAAGGATGTCAGGCATTTCATCTTCCCGAACACATCTTCTAATCATACAATCTGGCCCTGTTTTGAACAATTCATTAGAAATCCAAGAATAATGTGAACTCTCCTGAATGATTTTCCTTTTCTCATTAGGAAATAAGTGTGGAGGTAGCTTCCCTGTAACTAGATAATTAGCAATATCTGCATACCAAGGAGTCTTGGTAGTTACTGCAAACAAGTATTCATCTGGAAACTTATCCTCTACAGGAGAATCTTCATTAGTGTTTTGGATTCTAGACAAGAAATCAGCTACTGTGTTTTGTTTTCCTGGTCTATCTAACACAGTAATGTTGAATTCTTGTAAAAGTAAAAGCCATCTTGTAACTCTGCCATTAGTAATAGGTTTGTTCATGAGATATCTAATTGCAGACTGATCAGTATGGACAAAAGTTTCATAGCCGGTTATGTAGTGTCTAAACTTGTTGATTGCATGAACAACGGCTAAGAATTCTTTTTCAGTCATAGTGTAATTTAACTCGGTGGGAGTCAAATTTTTACTGGTGTAATAAATGGCATAAGGGACCAAATCCTTTTGTCCCAAAACGGCTCCTAGAGCTGTATCTGAAGCATCAATAGAAATGTGGAAAGGGAGTTTCCAATTTGGCCCTCTCAAAATGGATGCTTCAGATATTCTAGTCTTTAAAGTTTCAAAGGCAGACTGACATTCAGGATCCCATTTGAACTCACAATCTTTGGTAAGTAATTTGAAAAGAGGAGATGCTATCTTAGTGAAGTTTTCAATAAATCTTCTATAATATCCAGTAAACCCAAGAAAACTTCTAACATCTTTCTGGCAATTTGGAACAGGTAACTTGGAGATGACTTCCACTTTGGATCTATCAACTTTAATTCCATCTCCTGAAATATGATGTCCTAAAACAATTCCTTCAGTAAACATCATAAAACACTTTTCATGACTTAATGAAAGATTTGTTTCTTTACATCTAATTAGAACTTTTTCCAAATTTTCTAATGCTTCTTCAAATGTGTTACCTTAAACTGTGAAATCATCCATGTAGACCTCTACACAATCATGAATTAGATCTGAAAAGATTCCTAGTACAGCCCTTTGAAATGTAGCGGGTGCATTGCATAATCCAAAAGGAAGTACTCGGTAAGCAAAAGTTCCCCAAGGACAAGTAAATGTGGTTTTGTCTTGATCTTCAGGTGCTACCTGAATTTGATTGTAACCACTAAAACCATCCAAAAATGAGAAAAACTTTTTACCTGCTAAAGTATCTAATACTTGATCAATAAAGGGCAAAGGAAAGTGATCCTTCAAGGTTGCTTTGTTTAATTCTTTGTAATCAATGCAAACCCTCCATTTACCATTCTTTTTAGGTACTATAACCAAGGGAGAAACCCATTGGCTATCTGAAATAGGGTAAATGAAGTTTACATTGAGTAACTTCTGGAGCTCTTCTTTCACTATCTCTCTAAGATTTGGATTCATCCTTCTTTGAGGTTGTTTGATTGGTCTACTGTTTTCCTCAATGTAGATGTGATGAATGCAAGTCTTAGGGTCAATACCTTTCATGTCGATATACTCCCATGCAAAAGCAGTAGAATGTCTTTGCAAGACTTTGGTTAGCTCTTCCTGTTGGGATTTTTCCAAGTTTTTGTTAATGTTTAATGTCTTTTCTGGAAAGATCTCAATGGCAGAACTACCAAATTATTCCATAGAGAAAAGAGACATTTGTCTAGATGATAGACACTCTATGTCAGAATCCAACTGAAATTGTGTAGAGTCATATTCTGAAGATGGTTCAAAATTTTCTAATGTATTCAGAATTTGACTATCTTCACTAATCTCAGAAATGGTAAAGATAGGTTGTATAGTATCTTCATCATCAACCCACTCATTATCTCCTATTTCTGTAATTGCTTTCGCTGGAGGATACAGATTGAACTTCTTTGTTGAATTGCCATCAGAAATATACATATCCCCAGACCTACAACTTATGAAAGCATCAGCTGTGGCCAGCCAAGGTCTTCCTAAAATAAGAGGATGTCCTCCTAGATTGTTCTTGGGAGTTAAAATCATAAAATCAACTGGATATTCCCAAGAGTCTAGGGAGACTGAAATGTCTTCCAATACACCATCAGGTTTAATGATTGATCTATCTGCAAGCTGCAGTAGAGTAGGTGTAAAGAGAAGGTTAGGAAGTTTTAACTGGTCCATGGTCTGTCTACTCATAATGTTGATAGCAGCCCCTAAATCAATTAAAGTATTTGGTATTTCTACTCCATTGATATGTGTTTTGACAATTGGACTACCGGGGTCTACATATTTCTGCATGGTAATCTTTCCCATCATAATGTCTGCAATTTTTCCTACCAGGTGGATCCTTCTGGTATCTCTTGGTTTCCTTCCTGGTCTTTTAAGGCTCAACTCCTTTATTGTTTTTGCTAGAATGGGAATCTCTTTAATGTCTTGTAACAAGGGAATCTTGATACAGACATTCTTCAATTCATCTAGAAAATTATAGTCAGGCAACCAAATTTGCTTTTCCACTCCTTTGTCGATTTGTAACCTTTCAGGAAAAGGAGGTGTGGCCACAGATGTAGGTTGCTCAACTATGGGAGTTGTGGGGGTTGATTCTTTTTCTTTTTCTTTTTGAGTGTTTGGGTTTTGAAGGGATGCTTCAGAACCCTTATTAGCTCTAAGAGATTCTTCCTCAGAAATGCTTGGTTGTTGAACATTTATAGAAGGTGGATCTAAGATTCTACCTGATCTGAGTTGTACTTCATTGAGAGGAACAATCATATAGGTAGGGAATGGTTGACCTTCCATCATGTAAGCATTTTGAGGGTTCCTATTATTGGGGTTTGGCAATGGCTGAGAAGGAAGTTGATTTGACTTTTGTTGGGATTGGAGCAAGAGTTGAGAATTTTGATTTTGTGGAGAAGGTTGTTGTTGTTGAGGGAATGGTAATGATAGTTGTTGACTTTGATTTGGAAGTTGTGGAGCTTGCTGATTCTGAAAAGATGGAGGATATTGATAGAATTGAGCAAATCTCCCATAAGGATTTTGCATGCTTTGCATCCATGATTGAAAAGGATTTTGAGGTTGAGGCCAAGGTTGTTGCCAAGGATTCCAATTTGGTTGGGGTTGAAAATTCATAGAGTTGTTAAACCCTTGATTTTGTTGCCCTTGCCAAGGTCTCCTTGCAACAAAACAGAGAGATTCAAGTGTATTTGGATCTTCTTGAAAGACTGCTTTGAGCCCAGGGATTGAAGGACAAACCTTGGTCTCATGGTTTTCTGAGCAAATTACACATGTTTCCACAACTTGTGCTTCCAAGGGACATTCCCTTAAAGCATGTTTCTTCCTACATTTCGGGCAAAAGATGGCCAAGGCCTCGGCTTCTGCTTTCTGTTTATTGTGGATCTTAAGGGTGTCTAATTGTTCACTCAGACTCCCTAAGATGTCAGTTTTGAATTCATCAAGCATATTGTCGATCTCAGCCCTACTTACTGATCCAGTTGCAGATTTATTTGCTCTGAGGAGAGAAGGATCTCTAGGCCCTTTTTGAGTTTTTGATTTGCCCCTTGAGAGATGGACACATAATTCTGCTATATCAGAAAGTGGAAGCTGAGATATATCTCCCTTCCCCATCATATTCAAAAGATCTATCCATTCATCTCTAATGGCTTTTAGTAATAGGGCTTTCAAGGTCTCTTCATCCAAGTTACTCATTTTGCTCTTTTCAAATTATACTGAAATCTTTCAATCAATTCCTCCAAATTCTCATCTTCTCTTTGTACCATTTTAAATACCTCATCCTTGTGGTTGGTGGGCATACAATAGTCCAGGTACCTATCCAAAAATGTCTATTTCATATCATTCCAAGACCTAATGGATTGAGTGACTAACCCCATGAACCATTTCAAAGCTTGTCCTTTCAATGTGGAAGGGAACAATTTGAGTTTTTGAGTGTCATCCAAATAGTCATAAGTTCTACATACGACTTCAAACTCAAATAAGAATGTTTCAGGGTCCTCATTCCTTGATCCATGAAATTTTGGGAGGACAGATGGTGAGATGTTCTTCATGGTGGCTCGGGAATCCTCATCAACTATAGGGAATCCGAATGAGTTATCCCCATCCCTATTTCCTCCAATATTACCTCTACCTCCTCCATTGTTTCCTCCTCCTCCTCTACCTCTACCTCTACCAAATCCAGGTGCTTCTTCCTCTGCCATGGTAGTTTCCCCAGAGACTTCAGAGTCTTCTAGTTCTTCTACTAAGGGTGTATGAGAAGGATTCCCTCCTTCTTCTTCAGGTGTTTCTACTTCTTCAATTATAATTTGCCTCTCTGGAGAAAGAAGGAAAGGATCTCTTTCAGACTCGATGGAAGGTATGGGAGAGTCGACTCCTGCTTCTTGAATTCCGGGAACCCTAGGGCTAGGAGTGTCAGTTGGAGATAATGGAGGTGTCTCTTGTCTATCCCTTGAAGTAGATGGACTTGTAAAAATCGAACTCTTGGCTCTAGCTAAAAACCTTCCCCTAGAATCTCTAACTCTATGCATGTCATTTTTTATTTTTTCCTTCAAGTCAGGCTAATAATTCTTTTTCTGATCTTCCAGGTCACTCTAGGTGCAAGAAGAGAGCATACTTAAGAAACTATTAAACCAATAACCTTCTCTTTTCTGATCCTCCAGATCACTCTAGGTGCAAGAGGAGAGCATACTTTGAGAGGTTATCAATTTCCCTTTCTTGAAATTTTCTTAATTTTTTTTAGAATTGGCTACCTAATTTCACTTCCCCGGCAACGGCGCCAAAATGTTTGGTCAATTTAGTGTTGTCTAAATTGGTATCATTAATTGTCAACCCGGGGCTCGTAAGCTGATGAAGTGAGATGTACAGTATGTACTTAAGTAACCTTTCCTAGTTATTTTTGTCGTTTTTGGATGATGTTTGTGGTTGATTTAACTTCTTAAGATGGAGTGATGGATTTATAAACAAATGAGTGTGTGTGTGTGTGTATGGTGATTTCTAAATGCTTCTAGAACTTTTTAAAGAGAAAGCTTGAAAATTGACTTGCAATAGAATTGAAACTTCGAATGAAAGCAAAGCATTAAACAAAGTGACTAATGGCACTAGTCCACTATCTATGCTGCTGATAAGAACAAAAATAGCATCTATGTTAACTCAATGGAAAGTGAAAAACACTACTTTAACTGCAAAACTTAAATGACAAATCATAACACTTCATTCTTTCTTAACACTCTGCCTCTAGCTGCAATTGTTCATGTGAAAAACAGTTAAGAAGGAATCAGTAATATGGGTCAAAAAGCTGATCAAACCAAGCTGCCACTCAATGATATTTTGGTCCAATAAAGGTTAGACAATTATGATGAGAAGACCATCAAAAGGTTAGTAAGCAACTTGTCAAAAACTTGATAAAGTAAACTAGCAATGAAACTGCGTAAGCAAGGTAAAAATCAGCAGCTAAGACAAGACAACTTCAAATACCATCAGTGATAAAAAGAAATAAAAACACACTATCCCGGGCTCCTAACACACCTGCATAAACAAACTGATCAGTTCTGAAAAGTGCTGGAAATGTAAAGGCATGAAATCAAACTGTACATTATTATACATGTTCAAAGAAATGAAAAACTGCAGAAATCAAACTATACATTATTGTACATGTGAAAATGAAAACAAAGAAAGGTAGGAAAATAAAGTTAAATGCTACTGTACATAGGTTGTGGTAGATGGGGGCCCTCCATCCACTCAACCAGCTAAAGATCAGCTACGCAGAGATGAGCAGAAACAGTCTTCTTATATTAAATCAGCATGTCAAAATACAGTCAAAAAGTGCTGTAGAAACAGTCTTTAAACAGAGTTTGATAACCAAAACAATTACAGCAATTACAACATCAAAAAGCTAATCTCTAAGCGTTGGCAAACACTTTCTTTATAGGCACAGGGACAAATTGTCCTCTGCGTAAACTAAGCAACTACAGTCTTAACTAATTAACTACGCAGCAACACGCAGGCAACTCCGTGCACGTTTGGAGGAAACGGTCATCATGGGGAGTAAATCTATGGTTAGATCCTGTCCCTTGCTGTCTTCGTGGCGTGGAGGAAGTGCCAGCTGTGGTTCCGTGTCTCAGTTGCTCACGCAGAGCCGTGCCACTGTCTGGAACTTAACTGTTTGACCGTGGGTACTCCTGCGTTGACCGGGGGCATACGTGACTTATTTGGCCCAACCAATAGCATACGAACCATGTATACATTCATACCAACGTGCCCATGTGGCCCGTTCCTGGAGAAGACACGTGGAGTATAGCAAACAACAAAAAGGCTGTGGAATCTCTGAACAACTGCGGAATTGCTGAGTAGCTGCGGAATTGCAGAACAGCTGCGGAATTGCTGAACATGTACCAAAATTCTAAACAAACAGTCAATCATTAGCACAGTCAACAAATCATGTTAAAAAGACATATAATGCAATGAATTGAACAAGTTGATGGAGGAAATGATGTCAGAAGAGAGAAGTGAATAGGGAAAAGCTGTTGGGAGGACAGGTAAATGAGTGCAAGGTTGAGGCTCTACAATTCCTTCAATCACTTTATTTGTAGACTCCACTTGACCATTTGCTTGTGGATGATAGGGAGTAGATTTCCTATGCTTGATTTTGTACTCCTCCATAAGCCTTTCCATCATGTTGGATGTGAATTGAGATCCTTGATCTGTCACAATTTATTTTGGAACACCAAAGTGAGTAAAAATGTCCTCAAAAAGAAAACTAACTACAGATTTTTTGTTATAAAAAAGTAATGCTTTGGCTTCTACCCATTTTGTGACATAATCAGTGCATACCAATATATACTTTTCCTACTTAGATGGAGGATTAATTGGTCCAATAAAGTCTAAAGCCCACTTTTCAAAGGGTTCGATAAGTACCTGAGTTTGTAATGGCATCTCATTTGAGGGAGCAGGTTTCACTACCCTTTGGCAGCTGTCGCATCTCCTGACATATTATTTAGCATCTTTGAAGATGGATGGCTAATAATATCCTAAAGAAAGGATTTTATAGGCTTTACTCTTGTCAGCAAAGTGTCCACCACATGGCTCATCATGACATGCTTTGAGAATATCGAGCATCTCATCTTCCCTGACACACCTTCTGATCATAAGATCTGGCCCTGTTTTATAAAATTCATTAGTGATCCATGAATATCTTGCACTTTCTTGAATAATCTTTCTTTTCTCTCTAGGAAACAAATGTGAAGGTAACTTCCCTGTAACTAAGTAATTAGCAACATCTACAAACCAAGGAGTTTGAGTAGTTACTGCAAAGAGATATTCATCAAAAAACTTATCTTCAACCAGAGAGTCTTCTTTGATATTCTGAATCCTGGACAAAAAATCAACAACTGTGTTTTGTTTTCCAGGTCTATCTAGCACAGTAATGTTGAATTCTTGCAAAAGTAAAAGCCATATTGTAAATCTGCCACTAGTAATAGGTTTATTCATCAAATATCTAATTCCAGAGTGATATGTATGAACAAAGGTTTCATAGCATGTTATATAATGTCTGAATTTGTTAATTGCATGAACAACAGCTAAGAATTCTTTTTCAGTCACAGTATAATTCAACTCAGTGGGAGTCAAATTCTTACTTGTATAGTAAATGGCATAAGGAATCAAACAGTTTTGTCCCAGTACATCTCCTAGAGTTGTATCTGAAGCATCTGTAGAAATATGGAAAGGAAGTTTCCAATTTGGTCCTCTTAAAATAGGTGCTTCAGAAATTTTTTCTTTCAAGGTTTCAAATGCTACTTGGCAATCAGGATTCCAAATGAATTCACAATCTTTTGTAAGTAATTTGAAGAGTGGAGATGCTATTTTAGTGAAGTTTTCTATAAATCTTCTATAGTATCTTGTAAATCCTAGAAAACTTCTAACATCTTTTTGGAAATTTGGAATTGATAACTTAGAGATGACTTCAACTTTAGATTTGTAAAATTTAATCCCATCTCCTGAAATGTGATGTCCTAAAACAATACCTTCTGTAAACATCATAAAGCATTTTTCATGGCTTAGTGAAAGGTTTGTTTCTTTACATCTTTTAAGGAATTTTTCCAAATTTTCCAAAGCTTCTTCAAATGAGTTTCCATAGACTGTAAAATCATCCATATATACCTCTAGAAAATCATGAATTAGATCAGAAAAAATTCCTAGTACTTCTCTTTGGAATGTTGCAGGTGCATTACATAACCCAAAAGGAAGTACTCGGTAGGCAAAAGTTCCCCATGGACAAGTAAATGTGGTTTTATCCTGATCCTTAGGTGCTACATGAATTTGATTATACAATGGTTAACCATCCAAGAATGAGAAATACTTCTTACCTACTAATGTATCTAACACTTGATCTATAAAGGGCAAAGGAAAGTGATCTTTCAAGGTTGCTTTATTCAATTCTCGGTAATCAATACATACCCTCCATTTACCATTCTTTTCAGGCACAATTACCAAAGGAGAAACCCATTGGCTATCTGAAATTGGGTAAATGAAGTTTACATTGAGTAATTTTTGGAGCTCTTCTTTCACAATTTCCCTAAGATTTTGATTCATTATTCTCTGAGGTTGTCTGATTAGTCTACTGTTTTCTTCAATATAGATATGATGGATACAAGTCTTAGGATAAATACCTTTCATGTCAGTGTATTCCCATGCAAATGCAGCAGGATGTTTTTGTAATGTTTTGGTTAGATCTTCTTGTTGTAGTTTCTCCAAGTTTTTGTTTATGTTCAATGTCCTTTCTAACTCTTGGTGGAGTAGGTGGAGTAGTAGGAATCAAAATTCTACCCCTAGAATCTCTTTCTCTATGCATGTCATTGTTTTGTTATGTTGTTTTTGTTTTTGTTTTTTTTTTTTTTTTATGAATTTAAGAGATAAGGCTACCTAGTTATACTTCCCCGGCAACAGCGCCAAAATGTTTGGTCAATTTAGTGTCCTAAATTTCTCTACATAAATTATCAATTCGGGTATCATAAACTGATGAAGTGTAGTGCACTATATGTGCTAGATGACCCTTCTTACTTCAATTTTTTTGAGTTTTATGTTGTTTTGGGGTTTTGATCCTTTAATCCCTAATGATTTACACTGCACTTATCAAAAATATTAAATCTACTTCTACTAAAGAAATGAAATGAGGACTAAGAGTGCTTTAAGTCAAATTTGGAAGTAAATTTAACCAAGAAAATGAAAACAAAGTTTCTATTTCTGCTCTGATTATTGTTTCCAAATCATGAACTAAAAGAACTTAAGAGTGAAATTGCAACTACTATCTAATCAATTACAAAACCAAGGCTAAATGAAATATTAAAACTGAAAGTGAAATTGCAGCTATCTATGATGGAAATAAAACTAAAATGAAATACTGAAACTAAAAATGAAATTACAACTACTGTTTAGTCTATTGCAGAATCAAAACTTAATGAAAAACTGAAAATGAAATTGCAACAAAACTAAATGAAAGACTAAGAGTGAAAATGAAATTGCAACTAATCTACTATGGAAGGTAAATGAAGTGCTTAGTTACTCTGCTTCACAATTTTGGGAGAACAACCTCCTTGTGATAACATTTTGAGGAATTTTGTACTTCATCATTCTAAGAGAAAATAAATACAAAAATGCAGAAAAGACTCATTACATAAATGAAGTATTCAACCACTTGGTTTAAGATGAACCATCAACCAGAAGGGCTTTTTAGAAACATTCACTTACAATATGAGTCACTAAACTAGTAATAAAATGACAAGACAGTAATGGCACTGATCAGTTTTAATTAAAAACCTAAAGACTAATGAAACAACAAATGAAATAAATTACTCTACACTACTGAACTCAACTTCAAGCTACTGATAAGAAACTAGAAAGAATTTAAACGAAAAAAAAACTATTTTGTACTGAAATAAACTATTCTGCGTTAGTAAGAAGATGACAAAGACTGCATTATGAACAAGGTTAGAAAATGGTTATAAACATCATGGAAAAACACAGTGAATTTACAGTTCAACTATGAAATACAAAACAAAAATGAAACGTAACCTTAGCCAGCACAGGGGCCCTTTGCAACTGCTCAGGTTATATGTAGTTAATCAACACTCCAACAAACACTTTCAGATATCCATGAAACACAGTCTTCATATGAAAAATAAAGAATGAGTTCTCAAAATTATAGAGCGGTAATCTGAACTTAACACATGATCAAATTCGAACTGGTTTTGCGTTCTTCACACAGGTATTTATAGAGAAATTATACAACTGTTTTATGGAGAAAAATAAGCTACAAGAAAACACGTAGGCATACAAGGACATGTAATTCTCTTTTTTGGTTGCTGGAGACATAAATCCAATGTGATGGCTATTGGATTCAGTTTGCACAAATGGTTGATGAATTCTATGGCCTCAGGAAGTTGCTTCAGACCCCATCATGGTGAAACATGTGCAAAAAAAAGTCATGCTTGCCTTAGGTCTCTATGTTTGACTTCCCTTTGACCGGAGTCTTCCTTGTCGACCTGGGCTAGATGAATAGGACTCGATCCATGCCATGATGTTTTTCAACCTGCTCATGTAGTTATTTCCTCCTTCTGACACCTAGAACCTGTAAAAGCATGGAAGTATCTGCGGAACAACCGATTAGCTGCAGAATAGGATGTGTTCCGTAACTAAAAGACAAAAACTTATTCAAACAACAAACATAAAAGTATAACATGTAAATCACTAAAATGTTCTCCTTAAGGCAATGTATAATGGTTATTGATGATAGGAATGCATTTCTTCATGGAAAAACAAAGAAGGAGGGATGAGAAAAGTTGCTAAGGAAAGGGTAGTTCTGAGACTCAACACATAGCGACCCTCCATACATCCTGCTTGTCAACAAATTTGTGCACTGCATGGTGGAAAATTGGGTGCCAAATATGGGAATATTTCTTAAGTGAAATAGTGTGGACCTTTGTATCCTCTTGAACTCTTTTTTGATCTTGGAGGTCCTGGTGCCATCCTCCTTTTGAAATTCTTCCGCATACACCTCCCTTTTCAAGGCCAGAAACTGGAAGCCATTTGTGAAGTCATTGTCGACCAAATTAGACCTGTCATACTTGCCATATAGATCCTCCACTGCTTCAGTTCTTGTATCCAGAGCTTTTTGTGGGACTGATATTATTCCTTTCGCCATCGCTTCTCTTCTACGGTAAACTATCTGCACTAGAGGTTTCTTGTTGCTCTTCCTCTGCCCCAGTTCCTCAGGGCAAACCTGCAATTCTTTTGTGATCTACAATTGAAATTCTAGAGTCCCCTGCATCCTCCTATGATTTAAGTAGTCGAATCTAACATGACATCCCCTGACTGATGAGGCATTAACAACTAATTACATCGGCAACCTTTCCATGTATTCTAGCTATATCCTGTCATCATTGGCCGACTTGGACATGACAACTATGACATGGTCTGGAAAGTACAAAGTCGGCTGCATGGCGTCTTTTTTTTTCCATGATGGGTTCATTTACTAATGAATTCTATGCTTAATGGGAAAGATTTTGCGACCCTATCTTGATAGTTGCCCTATTAACTTCTTAATCGGGAAATAACTACTGGTACGGTGGATGGGACGGGTACTTGTGCGGTCATCAATTTTGGAAAAGGTTTAGACCTACGTGTATTCTGCTGATTAGGATGGAATGTGTGGCAACTATTTCTGCTGACTAGGCCTACCAGCGTGATCATTGATGCTACCCCCCAACCACAAATGGGTTGCGGCATACTAAGTTTTGCCGCAACTTTATTATCTTGATTTTTTTTTTAGTTCCGGAAGGGCTTTAGGTGCACGCCATTCACCCATCCCTGCAATAGGACTCCATCTAGTTATGCGAGCCTTACCACATTCAATTATCTTATTTCTGTGACTAGGAACGTGCTTAACCAATGCATATGCAATTTCCCTGGGAACTTCTGGAACTTGCTGTCATAAAGGAGCACCTGGTCTCCGACTTCAAACAACTTATTTTTGATGTGCCTATTGTGCCAAGCCTTTTGTCTTTGTTTCTCAATTGATTCATGGAACTCTGCTAGGAACCGGGTTTCGTCGAGCTCCATCAGTTGGCTTAGACTGTCCCACAAGGCAATGTTATCCATCATTCCCGTAGCTTCTAAGATGAGCATGCTGGGCAATATAAATTATGTTGGTACCACGACTTCTCTGCCATACACAAGTTGAAATGGAGTTTGCTTGTGTAGTCTTTTACTGTTTTCCTATATGCCCATAGGGTCGCTGGAAATCTTTCGTCCCAGTCGTCCTAGTTGGCAAATATGACTTTTGTTAGCCCTTTCTCTAGTATTTTGTTAAATGCTTCTACTGCACCGTTGGCTTGTGGGTGATATGGAATACTCTTATTATGTTGAACCATAAAAGTCATTAGCAGAGTCTCAATGGTTTCATTCAGAAAGTGGGTTCCCTGGTCACTTGTGAGGCTCCTTGGGCATCCGAACCTTGAAATAATATTTTCAAAAATGAACCTTGCTGCTATTTCTGTTGTGCAGTCTTTCATTGGTGCGGCCTCTGCCCATCTTGTGAGGTATTCTGTCGTTGTTATTAGGTATCAGGCTCATGAATGCCTTATTGGTGGAGAGATTGGTCCAATGAAGTCTGCCCACTTATCAAAGATCTGGACTATATGGACCGGATGTAGTGGTTGCTCATTGCGCCGCGAAGGCTTACCGACCCTTTGATAGACATCACACTCTTTGGAAAATGATTTAGAATCCTCATGGATAGTGGGCCACCATAATCTTGCGTGGAGTATCTTTCTTGCGATGGCCTTGCCTCCTACATGGCCTCCTGCAACCCCTGTGTGACACTCCCATAGGACGTCCTTTCTTTCATGTTGTAGGACACAACACCTAAGTATTTGGTCCAAACCCATTTTGTAGAGGTGTCCTACAATGAGCTGGTAATCTATTGTCCTGACCACCAAGTGCTGTCTCTGTGCTGCCATGTATTCCTCTGGGCAACGACCTGTTGTTAACAATGCAACAATCTCTTCTAGGTGGGCGGGAATCACCTCTATCTTGAATAAGTTGGCATCGGGCAACCAATAATCTATTGCTCCTTCATTCTCCCCTGTATCCAGCTGTGACAGGTAATTTGGTCCTACATTCAATCTGTTAGGTTTAACAACCACTTCAAACATGAACTCCTGGAATAGTAAAAGCCACCTGCATATCCTTCTTTCTAGTACTAGCTTGTTTACTAGGTATTTCAACACAGAATAGTTTGTAAAGAATTTGAATGGCACACCCACTAAGCAGTGCCTGAACTTCTGGAGAGAGTACACCATTGCCAATGCTTCCCGTTCGGTTGTTATGTAGTTCCTTTTCACCGTAGAGAGCTTTCTGCTAGCGTAGTATAGTAGATGGTCCATCCTTTTCTCCCCTGGTTGCACTAAGACCGCTCCTAACTCTATTCCAGACGCGTCAATATGTACATGGAACATTTTGTTCTAGTCTAGGTACACAAATATGGGGGCGCTTACTAATCTTTCCTTCAATTTATTCAGATTTGCTTGATATTCCACAGTCTAGATGAATTCTTCCGTCTTCTTTAGAAAATTTTCCATCGGGGCTGTTATGGATACGTAGTTCCTGACGAACCGTCTGCAGTAACCATTGTGAACCAAAGTTTCCCTTAGTTGTTTCACGTTGCGTGGTGGTTCCATGTGGACAATTGCTGCAACCTTGGACAGGTCTACACAGACTCCATCCTTGCAGACGATATGGTCTAGTAGAGTTCCAAAGGGAATTGCGAAAATACATTTTTTTAGATTTAAGGAAATCTGCAATTGTCTGCACCTCTCGAACATTAGTCTTAATAAGTTGGTATGATTTTTCAATAGGTTCTATATTTTCCAGTCGTTTATGTAAACTTCTAGGAACTTATGAATATAATCTCGGAATGCAGCTATGACAATCCTCAAGAAGACTTCTAGTGCATTCTTTAGTCCGAATGACATCACATTGTATGCGTACGACCCCCACTCAATTGTGAAATTTGTTTTCCTTTTGTCCCCTTCAGCTATTCAGACTTGGTGGTAACATGAGAACCCATCTGTGAACGAGTATGCTTCATTCCCTGCTACATTGTCTAGGACTTCATCGATGAATGGCATGGGGAATGGGTCATGCACACATACATTATTCAGGCTTCTGTAATCAATCCATACTCTAATTTCGGTTGCATCCTTCTTGTTCTAAATAACTATGGGGCTTATCCAATCAGCTTCATCTACTAGAAATATGATTCCTGCATCCAACATTTTGTCAATTTCCCTTTTAACTTTCTCTTTTACCCTTGGGTTCAGTTAGTATGGTCTGTGCTTTACCAGTCGGGCATTCGGTTTCAAAACAATTTTCATTTCTCCTAGGTTACCTTTTATCCCCTTGAGTTCTGCCACTAAAGCTGGGAACAGGTCCTGGTATTCCTGCAATAAATCGAAGATTTCTTTGGTGGTTTGTTCATCCCAGTCCCACCGATGCCATTTTGGGCTTATCTTCTGTCCCCACATTCTGTCTTCTCAACTTCACTGGTAGGAGATGGGCACCTTCTGTCGAAGGGCTCTCCCGAATACCTCTTTCCCCTTCCATTTCTCCAAAGGCTAGGTTTCTAAGCCCCTCTAATCCATCCTCCTCTAGTTCTGCATCTATTTTTTCATAGATCACAAATCCTGGTGATTCCATATCGTACAGGCATTGTAGAAAATTTCCATCGTGCCGTCCTTCAACTAACGTTCCTAGGTTGAACAAAACCCCTTTTATTGAATGGAGTGCCCCTGTCATTTGTGCCTATTACCCATGAATGAAAAATTGTTGATGAACTGTTCCTCCAAGGTATCCCAACCTGTTGTTTGTCGCCATAGCTCCTCTTGGATACACCAAGCCCGAGGGACAGTGCTGAGGATATGTATAAATGTGTGTACCCATCGATTCCTTGGTTGTACCTAGCTCTCCCAACTTGTTGTGTAGTCTTTGATGTGCTCCTCGGGACCTGAATCCCCCATATATTTTCCCTCATCTTGTGGTCGATCTACCTCTTGGGCAAACCTCTCCCTCATTTGCTTGTTTAGCGCTCATCCAATCTTTTAATTATTTGTAGTGTGTCTTCTGCCATCTTGTTGGCATTGTCATAAGCCCGATGTTGAGAAAGGGAATCCTTTGATCTTTTGCTATTTCATGGTCCACCCTGTCTAAAAAATGGTCCACCGGCTCAAGGCCATAGTACTTCAGGTGGTCGTCTACTCCCATGTCTCCCCAGTTTACTCAGCTTATCATTGCACATCGTCGAGTGGTCATTTTGTATCCACCCTACTGCCATGCATCCCATGCATCTTCTGAACTAGTCTCCAAGCTTTGAATGATTCTCCAACTAACTGATCCTCCAGCTGTATGATTTATATAGTCCTCCCTCTTCCCTGTTGTGAGTGCATACAACTAGTCTAACACCCCTAGTTCATTCCTATCATCCACTGGCTCTGTAAACCTAGGTCCTTGGTAGGGGTCTAATGGTGGGATCACCCTTAGCCCATCTACTTCAAAAATCATCAACTCCTTCTTCAAATCTATGACAACATAGTTTTCATAAGCCCAATCAATCCCCAAGAGTGCCAGATACAGGTCTTTATCCCCCATAATGTCAATTACTTCGAACTCGGTGTGCGTTTTCACCCCTACCACATCAACCTCTACATTTTCCAATCTCCCGATAGGTAGTATGTAGTACTGATTCACCATTCTTAATTGAATTGGTGAGTAATTCAACTGTGGCTTCCCCATTGCCTACCAAGTCTTCCTGGGTAGGATGTTTACATTCGACCCTAAGTCTAGCATGGTGTCCCTTATCTGGAATCCTGCCACTTGCGCATTGATTTGGAACTCCTTTTTGCTCCTTCTCTTATTCTGTTTCACTCTCTTTGAAGCTTTCTCCAGTGAGTTTGCACGTGGTTGTCCCACTACCTCAACTTCAATGGATACTGTGGCCTTTAAGATTTTCTGCAATTCCTTCAGCGTGGCTTCATCCTCAACAATTTTCAAGAACAGTTTAAACCACTCCCCAAGCGGCTGGGTGTGATCGAGCACGTGGACTTACAATCTTTGATTGTCTCTATATTGGTCATTCTCTCAAACAACTTGGCTGCTTCCTGATAGTACTATCTTTGGTGTTTGGGCTGATATGCCTTCTGTGGTGACGCCACTTTGATGATCAAGGGGGCGTCCTCTGTGTAGTGCTCCTCCCCTGTCTTCTTCCCTCCTCGAGTGACTATATTGATATTGGTCATGAGGAAGCCATCATCAGTTCGAGGTTCAAAATTCACCAACTTGGCCCCTCGCTACCTGGTTCTCTCTTCCCACTTCGCAATGAGCTCTGGGCAGTCCTCCGACGCATGGGTGTTAATTATGCACTGTGAACACCAGGGTCTCCTTGGGAGTGGGCATTCTCTGGCGACATGTCCTTCTTGGTCGCAGTTGTAATACCTCAAGGGCCCTCTTCTTCTGATTCTTCCTCCGCATTCGTTTCCTCCTCGTCCTCCTTGACTTGCTTCGTTGACCCTGAATGTGGATCTGTCTAGTCTTTCTGCTATAGCGTCCAATGCTCGACACTGATCGGTGTGATGAGTTGTCAATGCGCACAACTCACAGTAGTTGTTATTAGGGAAATTAGAGTATTTTTGTATAATTGGGCACATCCACGATAGGTGTCCATATGCCCTACAGATCTCACAGAAGTCTTGATTGTTCCTTCCTAGGAAGGGTCCTTAGGCTCTGACTGCCATAACCCCTACGGTGGGTGGGGACCTTAATGACCTTTCCAGTCCCCTTGGGTGATTAACTCCCTACAACCGTGGGCATTCTGTCGCAACATGCCCCTCCACCATGCAGTGGATGCACCAAACATTAAGCTTGGCTAGACGTACGGGCTAGAGATCCCTCAACTTCTTGGTCAAGTTCGTGATCTTGATCTGCATAATCGTGATCGCTAGATCTTGCAGACTTGTGCCTCCCCGATATTCATGGGAGTATCCTTCCATAACTTCTATATGGGATGCTTGCTCCAACGCATCCTGCAGGGTTCCTATCTTTTGTTGGGTCAGCGATGTCCTGGTCAAAGGAAAGAGTGCCTTGATAAACCAGTCCCGCTAGTGATTTTGGTCCAGGGTGTAACTCAACTTGGCGATGGCATCCTTAAACCTTTGCATGAGCTCCCAAGCCGTCTCACCCTCCCTCTGCTTAATTTCCCATAGCTCTGATAACCCCTACTGATCTGTCTATGGTACCTTGAATTCCTGCACGAATCCCCTCTTAATATCATCTATTGTGGGATTCTGGTTCTGCTCTGCCCACTTTATGAACCAGCATAGAGCCCTTTCTCTTAGCATGGTCTGGAATTCCACCACCTAGATGTTATCTGGAGTCTGAAGGGCCCTCCAAATGGCTTTGCAGAGGTACCAGTGCTACTCCACATACTCGTTTCCCTTTCCTGCAAATTCTAAATATCTAGTAAACAACTCCGCCATATTGCTCTGAGTATGGGCTAACAACACAAAACCTTTGCTTCCCAGTTGTTGGGATCCCTGTAGTCCTAGGTTACTAATATAGCTAGTTCTTTCATTACCTCTGATGTTGAAACTGGCCCTGTATCTCTCTCGTGCACTATATACTCGCACTGCCTTAGCTAAGCTAACAACAAATTCCTCCAGATTGTGATAAGGTACCAAGGGAAGGTTGGGGAAAATGCCACTTATGTCTCAAGGTTGGTGTTGCTGAATTTTGACGGATTCTTCTTCCTCATTGAACAACCTCCTCATCACATCACCCACATTGTCTTCATCTCTTTCCTCATGCCGATACGGTTTCTAATCTTGTAATTCTCCTTCCGCAACCTGCAGGGAAGGTCCTCCTTTAGTTCCCTGTTGCGATCCTACTTTCGCAACCTGCAGGGAAGGTCCTCCTTCATTTCCCTATTGAAATCCTACTTCCACAACCTATAGGGAATGCTCTTATTCATTTCCTCGATTCCTACATCCCTCTTTCTTGCACTTGGGTTGCCCAGCACCTTCTTCTCCTTTTTCCTCAACTCGGGGTTTTCGCATCACCACTCTTACTTGGTGGGGCCCCCTTCTTCTCTTCCTTAGAGCCTGAGTCGCTCTCGCCTACCACTTGTCTGCTAGTAGCACCCTCCTCTGTGCTCTAAAATCCCTAGCTCTCCTCAATCCTTCCACATCCATCTCCTCAGCAGCATCCCTATCCCTCAATAGGCATCATTTCCCCCTCTAAGTCCTTCCCTCGGTACTGGGGTTTTATGCTTCCATCCCCGTAGTGGGTAAAGGGAGTAGTCCTTCCTCTACCATAAACATCTTAATCCATGTCAGGACATCCCTTATCAACTTCCTTCTCAGTCCAGAGCCAAACACAACCTCCACCTTTGAGAAATACTAGTATCTCTCTGCAACAAATTCAACTATGTACCCTTCCACCATAGTCTTCACCCAGAAATCGACTGCTTTTGTCTGATCATTATCCAAATGTTGTAGCAGTACGATATCAGATGGATTCCAATAGTAGCGAACTATCCCTGATCCACTTGACTGATTCTATGTCTTCAGCTCCATCAACCAATTGTACAAGTCCTCGGGGAACTTGCACCAGAAAATTTCATACTGGTCATTGAGAAGGGTTCAGCATGGAGTCAAAGAAGTATCAACCAGGTGCACTTGATCTCTCACACACAGACACAGACACACAGATATATATATATATATATATATATATATATATATATATATATATATATATATATATATATATATATATATATATATATATATATATATATAACCATTATACATAAAATAGAAATAGTAGCATCCTTAGAGATAATCTATGAATTAACATCTACATGTAATTGATAAGACATTCAAAATTTTAATAGACACATGAAGCACGAGGCCCAGATACACCAGAAGTCACAGCCAACATCGACTATGTCTTATATTAAACTTAACATGAAAGATTACAACATGATCTGGCATTCGCCATAAACATTACAGAAAGTACCCAGTTCATTCCCGCAAGTTCAGATTGGTTCCCCGACTAAGTCCCTTGGATGACAGCACTTTGTCATTTAGTCACGAAAACTAGGTATCTCTTCGCCTGCTCTTGGCTCAACAGACTCCTTCTTACACTAGCTAGTCCAACAACAACCTTCTTCCTTTCTAGTCTTCCCCTTTTATATTGTTCTCTGCTGCCTGGACTACAAGTTCTTGCTCAACTGTTCTCCCCCTTGGCTACTTTTGCACCTTCCTACCTCCTTGACTGCTTTTGCCTTTTTTTGCCACCTTTCCGCAACTCCTCCACAAATGTCTATTACACCACCCAACCATTGTTTCCATCTGTTTCTTTCCCGCCCTTTGATAAGTCAAAACTGGTCAAAATCTTTCAAAATTAAATGAAGGCCTCAACAAACAGTTAAAAGAAATAGTTACTCATATGCTCCTAGGAGGGGAGATATAGATGGGGAGAGGAGACCAATGGAGGGGGGGGGGGGGGCCAGATATCCTTGACCTGGGTGAAATAAACTAGTGGGAAAGACTTGAATAGTTGGCAAGGTACAAGACTTGAGGCTAGATAGTAAGTCCTGAGGCCTAAGGTACCTGACTGTAGTTGGACTCACTTGACTGTGAAGAAAAGGAAGTTCTCGGGGGGAGAGTATAGATGTAATTTCTAGGCTTGTGGTTGGGTGGCGAGACTTTCCAAACAGGAACATAGTTTGCATAATTACAAGTCTATGAATAGATAAGTGATTTAAATTTATCTTCAAGAAATGTTGGTTAAATATGAAAATATTAGATGTACAAATAGAATTAATTAACGTTGGTTGAATATGAAAACATTAGATTTACATGTAGAATTGATTAAATACATAAATTCCATAGAATTGCAATTCGAACTGAGAACAAAACTATGATACCTAAACTCAGGAGAGCAGACAAATTTTACAAACAAGTAATGCTAATAACAATATGCATAGGATAGATATTTCATTGTAATGAATAAGCATGGATATTTTGCTGTAATAAATAAGTAAAGGTTTTTTGTTGTAACAAATAAGTATAGACATTTTTCTGTAACAAATAAGTTTAGATATCTTGCTCGAACCCATAAAATTAGTAAAGACCATAGCTTTATTGTACGTAATGAAATTCCTACGAAAGAAGGTTTGGAAGTTTCGAATGGATAACAACCAAAAGGGAAAGGAATGACAATAGACAAATAACAACCAAAAGGGAAAGGAATGACAATAGACAAATATAACCAAAATCGCCATCTATTATTCTACAGTGGTTTTTAAAAAAAATACAAGGAGGAAAAATAGTAAGAAGCTTTCACCATTCAAGGGAATATTCATTCTATTAAATACTAAAAACATAAATAGAGAGTTTTTTCCATCTCAAAGAAGACTGAAACTTTAAGGTATGAGTCGAGTTCACAGTGACCGACCTGGCCAGGCAGCCCCAAGGTTTTTAGAAGACTTTGAATAGCAAATAAACAACATTTAAAGTCTGAAATCTAAATCTCTGCAGTTGATTTCCACAAAGAAAAAATATCTCGATTCACTGATTCCAAAACATTCTTTAAAAAAAAAGGAAAACTAAGGATAATCCTTGACGAAATTGCTTATCGAGCACAACTCAGAACCATTTTAACGCTATGCACCAACGAAACATCATAACCAAAATAAATCAATAGAAATCGACGTATAGCCCAGACCCATCTTTTCATAGGACAAACAACTGGATCGATATCTTCTAAATACCTAAGGAACCAGTAAGAAGAATTACGACCTGAAAATAACAATGAAAATCCTTAAACCCTCGAATTATGAATAATGTTGTCTTAGCCACGCAAATTGAAAACTGGTTACAGGTTAATACTTGAAGTCATACGACAAGCAACCACAGAGTCAGGAAGAAAGACTTAGCTCATTGACAAAGAAACTAAAGAGAATGCCGAGAGTGTTGATAACATACCTGAGACTGAGGAACTCCAGCAGATGGTGGCCTGCCTACAAATGAGCAAAACAAATCAGTTAACCAAGTAGAGGAGTGAACTAAAAGAAAAATAATAAAACCTAAAGATAGCATGACGAACTATGTGCTCACCTCCCTGAGAATGGCATGGGTCCTGACTGCCTTCCATGGTGTCATAAAGCATGGTGTCAGAAAGCTGATGAGTAATCCCTAAACGGTTGAAGTATTTAGTTAGATTCCCTACCAGAAGAAACCCCGAGGCGAAAACTAACCTCAAATAGTAAAGAACACCGGAACAACGAAGGAACGATTGAGATAGAATACCTCCCGGTGAGGCCAGGATGTGAAACTCCGTTGAAAATAGTAGAAATGGTCATGAATCAGTCTAGCGTAGCAAAGAGCCAACTATGTTGCAAAGTCGTAAAGCCAAAGAGCCAGTAATCCAAATTACACCACAGTTGGTCAGACGTGGGAGAGTTGGTTAGAAGGTAAAACCGTAACCCCTCGATGTCGTCGGATCGTCGTCCAACAATCAAAGGGAGTAGATCAATCCACCTGTCGCAAGTCAGCCCAAAACCTTTGATGAATACATGCAGTGGGATTGAATATACCATTACCGCATGTATCAGGGTATTGTTGGCATTTAACCAAGGTCCGGCCATACACATCAACCCCATAATAAAGCCATGTGATATATATAAATGTGAACCATCGTAGACCTTGAAGTTTACATTGCCACAAATAAAACAGATCACAAACCAGATACGCTAAGGATGCTATTAATGATTGATCAACCATTATCACAATATTTTTTTTTTATTATTATTTTTACGTAGTTGCTTATGAAATGTGTTATAGCAAAGAAGTAATGGGAAATGACAAGTTGCCTTGAAAGCCATGATAGAGGTGATTAAAAAATGCATTCATCATGCATTTGTAACCGTTTGTCTGTACTTGTAACCGTTTGTCTGTACTTGTAGGCTTACGTGTAAGAAAATATCTCAGAGATAGTCATCACATAGAACAATAAAATTTGCATAGATGGTCCTTAGTGAGAATTCCCTCACAAATGGCCTTCTAGGAAACAACCTTGCAAACATAAAAGATTGTAAAAGTAGACACTTGGTCGGAAAAAAATCTTTGGATTACTAACGTGCGGATACAAATCCCCTAAAACTCACCCAGCCAACTCTAATATAATTTTATTAGTTCAGATAGTAGCTAAAATATACACATTCTAAGCTCACCACACAACCTAATGGCATACATTGCCACAGAAATACAATGCAATGAGCCTCAGTGAATAAATGAATTGCTTCAAACTTTTCCATGCAAAGTTATCCTCTCGTCCAACAGTTTGGACTAAATGTATTGCTTGCATACAATAAATAGTAGAATCTCCTTAATTTCAACATTCTAACTTCTTTTTAAATTTATTTTAATCTAGGGAAACTCATGGCTTGATTATAATTATGTGCTTATTAGGCATAGTAAAAAAGCAATAGAGTCTCATTGATTTATTTTGAGTTGGGAAGCACAGGGCTCAACCATAACTCCATGCTTATTAGATACCCACATTTTCACTGTGCTTTGGAGGTCTGCACTTGCTACTTACAATACTTTTATGTTTGCCCACTACAATACAGTAAACATACCTCTCCCAGTAGGTTTTAAACCCATATAGAAATTACTTGCATACAAATTCTAAAACACAGAAAATAAATAATGCGAGAGTAGAACACATAAAACACATATACACAGAAATTTTCCCCTGGATCCCAAAACCGGGACTACTAGCTTGATTTTTCGTTATGTTCCTTTCAATGTTATAACACATATTTATACATGCCGAAGCATCCAATACCATGGATCGAAAACCATCACGTCCAAAAAACATGTGCAAAAATCATGCACAAAACCATAGGTGGGTCTGCCCAACCTAACATAGGGTCCAAAACCAAAATTTTCAAGGGCACTGCCTCGGACCCCATAAAGTGGGGTTACGGGTGCCCTTCAAATCCCCCGTTAACTACGTGGAAAGAATATAACACAACCAAAAATTCTCCCACTTGTTGTTTTCTTTCCACAAGGGGCCACAAGAGAGCTTAGTCATTTTCCCAGCCCTGAAATTCTCATTGTCTCTCTACACCAAGAGAACTTCTCAGAGCTCACAGATTTTGTTAATGCATCTGCAGTATTCTTCAAAGTGTCCACCTTTACCAACAACACCTTTTTGTCTACTATCATATCCCTCACAAATTGATACTAAACATGAATGTGCTTTGTCTTTGAATGATATGCAGGGTTATTTTCCAAGAAAATTGCACTTTGGCTGTCAAAGTCTATCCTTATAGCTTCCCGTACCAACCCCATACTTGAACACAATCTCTGCAACCAAACTGCTTCCTTGCTTGCATGAGTGGCTGCCATGTATTCTGCCTCTGTAGTTGACAGTGCCACTATAGATTGTTTCTTACTCATCCAACCGACTGCACCTCCAAATAGGTTAAACACATACCCACTTGTAGATCTTCTCTGATCCAGATCTCCAGCCCAGTCTGCATCAACAAAGCCATGAATATCCAACACTCTGTCCAATCCTGGTCTTCCTTGGTAGCATAAACCACAATCACTAGTGCCACGCAAATACCTGAAAACCCGATTCATTGTTGTCCAGTGCTCCTTCCCTGGTTTTGACATAAACCTGCTCAATACTCCCACTACATGTGCAATGTCTGGTCTAGTACAGACCATTGTATACATCAGGCTACCGACTGCACTTGCATATGGAACATGGGACATGTCCTCTTCCTCTTCTTGTGTCTTGGGACACTGTTCAGCAGATAACCTCACACCTACAGCAATAGGAACCTTCACCAGTTTACTTTCCTGCATATTAAACCTCTGCAATATTGTCTCGACATACCTCCTCTGGTTTAACCAGAGCTTTCTCTTTGCCTGATCTCTTTTAATTTCCATGCCCAAAATATAGTTTGCAGCACCAATATCTTTCATGTCGAATTTGGAGGACAATTGGGTCTTGAAATCTTGGATAATTTCTTTGTCATTTCCAACCAGCAACACATCATTCACATACAAGACCAGATAAATAACATGGTCACCAATTAAATTAAAATACACACAGTGATCGGCTTTGCTTCTGGTGAAGCCAAGTCCCCGTATAAATGTATCAAATTTCTGATACCACATCCTTGGTGACCATTTTAACCCATATAGAGACTTCTTTAACTTACATACCAGTTCTTTCTTATCCTTCATCGCAAAGCCTTCAGGTTGCTTTATGTAGATCTCCTCTTCCAGATCTCTGTGAAGAAATGGTGTCTTCACATCCATCTGTTCTACCTCAAAATCAAAAGCAGCAACAACAGATAAAATTAATCTAATAGAAGTTACCTTGGCAACAGGAGAAAAAATATCACCAAAATCAATTCCTGGCACCTGGGAATAACCTTTTGCTACCAACCAAGCTTTCTATTTCTCCACTTTTCTTTCTGCATTTGTCTTCTTTTTGAACACCCATTTATTGCCAATGGGTTTCCTTCCAGCCAGCAACTCCATCAGATCCCAAGCCTCATTTTTGTACAAAGATGCCATTTCATCAACCATGACCTCTTTCCAGAGTTTTCCATCCTTTGAAACCACTGCTTCCTTCACAGTTCTAGGATCATCATCAGTAACAGACAAAGCAAAATTTGAACAGAAAGCAGATGGACTATACCTTTCTATCTTCCTTCTTTCTCGAACTGATCTTTTCACAGCCGGAGTTTGCGGCTCTTCATCTTCTCATTCCTCCTCTGTTGTAGAGTCTGATTCTTCCTCCTTTAGCTCAAACTCAATCTTCTTGGGTTCCTTTGGTTGGATTTCATGTTTAATAACATATTTCACCTCTCTGAACACCACATCTCGACTGTACACAACCTTTCATGTGATTGGGTTCCAAAGCTTATAACCCTTTAAACTATCCTTATACCCAATAAAGATGCACTTTTCAGATTTACTATCCAACTTGGTTCATTTCTCCTTTGGAACATGTACATATGCATCACATCCAAATACCCTCAAATGTGAAAGAGAGGGTTTCTTACCAGTCCATACCTCTTGTGGAGTCTTATCATCCAACACTGATGAAGGTGACCTGTTGACCAGGTAACATGCAGTATCCACTGCCTTTGCCCAGAATTACTATCCTAACCCGGCACCACTAAGCATGCTTCTTGCCCTTTCCATCAACGTCTTATTCATTCTTTCTGCAACTCCATTTTGCTAAGGTGTATATGGAGTAGTCTTCTGTCGTGCTATACCACACTTCTTACAGAATTCTTCAAATTCCTTACTGCAAAACTCTCCACCGTTATCTGTCCTCAGCACCTTTATCTTCTTCTCTGTCTGGTTTTCTACCAGAGCCTTAAATTCTTTAAACTTGGCAAAGAGTTCAGATTTCTTCTTAAGAGAATATATCCATGTATTCCTTGAGAAGTCATTTATAAATGATACATAGTACACAGACTTACCCAGTGATGGAACCTTCACAGGTCCAAACACATCATTGTGCACAAGTTCTAATATTTGTTTCGCCCTCTTACTACCAGAGGGGAAGCTCACCCGATTCTGCTTCCCATATACACAATTTTCACAAAAATCAAAATCCAGAGAGCTATTACTCATACCTTCTACCATACCTTTACCATGAAGTATTCGAAGGCCCTTCTCTCCAATATGTCCAAGCCTTTGAAGCCACAACATGATCTTTTCTCCAGAGACCACTAGATTTTCTGCTCCACTTTCAGGAACCATGGAATTGTTGCACCCATCAACAACAGTGCTACCTTATAGCTTGTACAGAGTTCCAATCGAACTCCCTTCATCAATACCAGTGCTCCCCGAACCATTTTGCAGGTATCCTTCTGGAACACTGTTTTTACACCTGCATCATTCAGCTTACTAATAGAAATCAGATTTCTGGCTAATGTAGGAATATGCAAAACACCCGGAAGTGTTCTAACCCTTCCACCTTGCAGCTTCAACTTTACTTTTCCACGACCAATGATTATAGCCTTCCTGTCATCCCCCAATAAGACATCACCACCATCATATTTCTCATACTCACAAAACCACTCTCTATGGGGAGTGAAGTGAAAGGATGCACCTGCGTTAATCAACCATGCCTCATGATCTACATTTGTACTTAGAGAAGTCAATACACATCCCCACTTTCATCTGAGGTAGTTTTCACCTCTGCAGAAGGAGCCTCATCAGATCCCTTTCCTTTGTCAGAAGATTTAGTATTATATTCCCTTTTGAAGTGGCCTTCCTTTCCGCATTTCCAACACACCACCTTTACAGGTTTTCCTAGAGATTTAGATCTCCCTTTATATTTAGATCTCCCACTCGATGACTTATTTTTGTTTTTGTTCTGGGACCGTCCTCGTACAGAGAAGGCATCACCATTTTGGCTCTCCATATTTTTCCATCTCATCTCCTCTGTCAGCAAGGCTGAGACTATTTCATCAAACTGCAAGGCAGTTGCATTGCTACCTATTGCAATAACCAGACTATCCCGCGAATCTGGTAGAGAATACAACAAACTAATGCACTTATCTTCATCTGAAATTTTAATATCAATAGATGCTAACTGAGTTACCACAGTATTAAATGCGTTCAGATGCTCTGTCACCGAGTCTCCATCTTTCATCCTCAGGTTATACAACTTTTTCCACAGGAACAATTTATTCACCAGAGACTTAGATTGGTACAAAGTCCCTAACTTGTCCCACAAAGCCTTTGCTGTAACTTCCCCTGATAAATTCAACAATACTGAATCTGAGACACACAATCGTATTGTGCTCTTTGCCTTCTGATCCAACTTCTTCCATTCTTCATCTGACACTCCCGTTGGTTTAGTACCCGGATCTACCACGATCCACTAATCTTTATCCACCAACGGATCCTCCATCTTTAGTTTCCACAACTCAAAACTCTGACCATTAAATTTCTCGATCTCTATCTTTCCACTGCTCGCCATCTTCTTTCACCACCAGAATCGATCTCGCAAATATCCCACTAAACAGGGTCTACCACAGACCCGAGCGAAACCCCTCAACAACAAAGGCGTCCCCTTGAGGCCAAATCTGCTCCAATACCAAATGTAGGTTTTAACCCCGTACAGAAATTACTTGCATACAAATTCTAAAACACTGAAAATAAATAATGCGAGAGTAAAACACATAAAACACATAATAGAGATTTTCCCCTGGATCCCAAAACCGGGACTACTAGTTTGATTTTTCATTATGTTCCTTTCAATGTTATAATACATATTTATACATGCC
Source organism: Pinus tabuliformis (assembly GCA_031772625.1). Lineage (NCBI taxonomy): Eukaryota > Viridiplantae > Streptophyta > Pinopsida > Pinales > Pinaceae > Pinus > Pinus tabuliformis. The sequence goes on from CM062820.1 coordinate 1,302,425,440, forward strand.
GAAGCATCCAATACCATGGACCGAAAACCATCGCGTCCAATACCATGGACCGAAAACCATCACGTCCAAAAAACATGTGTGAAAATCATGCACAAAACCATAGGTGGGTCCACCCAACCTAACCCCCATAAAGTGGGGTTACGGATGCCCTTCAAATCCCCTTTTAACCACGTGGAAAGAATATAACACAACCCAACATGCCCATCTCAAATTGCATAAAAATATGGCGGACACACTTCCCCGCAACTAATGGATTTTGCTAGACTATACTTGACAATATTGCTTATGGAAGAATTTGGATCACCTTCAAAATTAATTAAGTGTTTTACACCTTTCAGGTTTCCTTAAATACTTGTCTAAAAATAGTAGACACAATCTGGTAGCTCATCTTCCAACCCACACATTCACATTTGCCAGGAAATAACTTTATGTAACTGTTGGGTGGACACAGATCAAATCATCCCTCTAGATAATAAATACTCTATTGTCTACTCTATTCTGACATCAAAACACAGAAACCAAAATGGTCTACACCCAAATATTCAACCCAACTTCTCATACATGAACAGTCTCACTTCACTAAAACCTCCAACCTTGAACAACATCTAGCTTCAAAACGAAGCCAAATATTTCACTTGGCTAAGGGACTTGATGACAACAAATTTTCTCAAAAGATAATTGAAGGCACAAGATAGAATTCAATTTATTTAGGCTAAAAATAGCCTCCTTATCTTGATTTTATATTATCATAAACATAGAACTCAAAAGGATCCATGCACATCTGCTGCTAACATAGAAGTAGTGGTTTGAGAAAAACAATAAACAATGTGGACATAACAGACATAATACCTCATATTGTCCTATACATGTATTTCTACAAATTTACCAATTGTTTGGATCCAAGTTTTTTCCATGTAGTTTTAGCATCCATCAGAAGATGTGAATGAATCAGCAAACCCAGTTGGACGTGTTGGAAGACTTCCTTGGCTATCATCCAATCCACTTGCACTTTTGTCCTCGAATGCTTTCCATTTCTTCAGAGCCTGAGGGAGACTCATCTCAAAATCAATTCCCCTAGAATCATCATTATCTAAATCTTTGGGCTTCCATTTTTTTATGGCGATTAGAAAATGAGACTTGACCTCCTTTCTTCACTACTAGTGATGCTCGCAACACTTTTCTCATTGCGCTCATCCATTGCTATCTGTTGTTGTCGGCATTCCATGTTGTGTCACCTCTTCCCAGAAAAGGGAAGCATCGAGGAAATGGGTAGGCTCCATGGGGTTTTCAGGGCCACAGTTCAGGTGGTTGACAGTTGAAGTAGTTGTAGGTTGTGGAATCTAAGGGCTCAAATTCCTTCAATCGTCTAACAATTAATCAAACTATACATAAGGCTACAAAGTGGCAGCTTAAGGGAGTTCTTCCAAGAAGAATGTCTTACGACCTCGAAATAAAAATAAACAAATTAACTACTAAAATAATAATAATAATTTAAAAAAAATATTATATTAGGTTAAAGAATAAAATTAAAAATTTGAATTATAAAATAAATTAAAATAAAATAATTTTTTTATGAGTGAAGTGTCCATCGATTAAAAATTTATTATATATATTTTTCCAAAAAACCATTCCACGAAAATGTTCAAAAATTACTTTTCACTTCTACTATTTTGTTCCTGCTCCCATGCGGACCTGCAATATGGAAATGTTTTCCCTTTGTTTGTGCTATTTTATTCCTGCTCCCATGCTGACCTGCAATTTGATAAATCTGGTATATGAGGTGGAGAGAAATTCACAACAATCATCCATATTAAATACTGTAAAAAACATATGTTTATGTATAAATGGTTAAAGAAACAGTGTATCATTTTCTAAGTATTATTATTTCACTCAGAGTTAACAGGTGGGCCTTTTCTCAGATTGTTCATTATATTTATCCCCTCCATTAAAGAATTAATCCATTAATTTAATATAATGTAATGATTATATATTTTGATTTATTAAATTATGTAAAATACTTTTCAATTGAAAGTCGTATCATATTTAATTATATATTTAGATTAGGTTAGATTATTCTAAATGATACTCTAGAAAAAAAACATATAAATTCACTCTTTTAGTTTTAATAATAAACCTATAAATTTAATCTCTAATATATAATAGTGAAGTTTCTTTAAATATTATTAAAATTGAAAAAGATGTTTCTGTAAATATTATTAAAATTGAAAATGATGTTACTTTAAATACTATTAAAATTAAAAATGATGTACTATTGATGTTCCTATAAGTATTATTAAAATAAAAAATGATGTAATATTGATGTTTCTAGAAATCTTATTAAATTTGAAAATGGCTTTTGTTTTTAGCTCATACTTTCACATTATTTATGATGGGTTAAAAAATAATTTTCCTGAAATAAATAAATTAAAATTAAAATATTTAATAAAAATAAAATTTATTTTTATCATTCATATATATATAATTTTAATTTGTTTATCAAAATACATTATCATTGCGCAGATTACCTTTAAATTTATTGCTTCAATTTTTATTTATTTATTTAGAAGTATAATATAAATGGTAATTGATTTTAAAATATTTGTTGTTAAATCAATAAAATTTATTTTATTTAATTTTATTATTATTTAATTTGAATTGTTAAGAAACATGATTTCTTTTTATGTTTTAATTTTTAAAATATTATATATATAAATGACAACATTTATGTGGTATTGAGTTGTAAAGGGCCTTGCTACTCTTGATGCTATATAACATTGAATGATAATAAGCATTAACAAGATAACTCATTATATAATCTATATTTTCAATGAAACATAGATCACTTTTATCATTCTTAGAAGGTTGACACTTACCATTTATTAACTCCACATCCAATACGACTTAATTTTACATATCATTTTCAAGTTATTTTTTATCATTCTACCAAAGCACCAAAGCAAGAGCCAATGATTCGGCATTCAATGTTTATGTAGGAGGGTTATGAGGTTAGCTATAGTGTTTCTCTCTTTTCTCCTACCTAGATCAATTGACTCTACTTAGGCCTCCCCTAAATCTTATAAGCTTGTGTGAACTAGTATAAAATATTGAAGAATTGGAAAGGAGATATTTATTCATGAAGCATGATGCCCTTCCCAAGTGCTCCAAGAGTTAATGTAAATGTTACACATCTAGTTCCACTTTTAGACCTTGCATTGTGATTTGTAATTAAATTTTATAACTAATTAGTGTATTGTTAGTATAAAGAAATTTTTATTTCCATGGAATTTGTTACACCTCAAGTTCTCTATAGTTTACCCTACATTTCTTTCTCTAGATTTGACCATCATGATGAGCTAAAAGTGTGATGATTAACATATTGTATTGGACTTTATTTATGTGAAAGTGTCGGTCTAGTTGGTAGTCCAAACTCCTTTGATGGTCAGGCATGGCTTGTCCTTTTAGTCTGCATTTCAAGGTGCTCAATTTTAATGCTATGACCAACTAGCCCTTGATGGAAATAACACTCCATTAAGTCAGGCATTTAAGTCCTAAGTAAGTATTTGAGCATCTTTAAGTGCATCTACTAGAACATGATCTATCGGAGCCTCTATCTACTTGTTCTATATGTTGTGTAAAGGTGTTTCTCTTATGTAAAAGTTGTCATATCTATGGTTTAGCACACTTATTGTGCACTGTGCATAGACCCTTTGTCTTATTTATGTACCACAGTTTGGCCAGGAACTATGGGATGTGATGTTGTTCTTATTCATCCATTTTCACTTTTGTCAAGGTAGTCTCGCATATTATCAAGGCATTTGTCATAGTCACTGAGGAATAAATAGGCAATTTGTGAAAACATGGACCTCATCTAGACATGCCACGTGGAAAACTAGAAAATGATCTCCTTATTTGTCACTTTTGGAGCTCATTTTCATCCATTATGAGGGATGACACACATGTGTGGACACTATGATAACTTTTGGAGTTGTTTGGAATATGTGATGACATGGACAAGTCACTTGAGTGACTCTATATATTGAAGTTCAATGAAATGGAACTCACTTAATGCAAGTTAGATGTTGTGGAGGTGACTTAAAAGGATATTTTGAAGATTTGTTATCCTACTTGGATGAGACACACTTGTTGGGACCCTATTAAAAGAGTTGGATGTCGGATGAAAAGTGGACTAAAATGCTTTTCTAACTTTCTCTGAGGCCTTTCCAATGCATTTTCAAGTGAACACTGAGCAACTAAGGCTAGTCGTTCCTCCATTGAGAGAGACATCCACCTTTAGTGAGGATTGTTATGCACAGGTGGCATCCTCATATTTTTTACTTAGTATCCTTACTTGTGTGGATGAAAAGTCACTTATACGGTGTTTCCTTAACCTAAAGCTAGGGAGTAAAGAACATGAAGAATTCAAAAGCCTCATTTATAAATAAAGACTCTACTCTCATTCCAAATTGTGAATTGTTGGAGGTCATTTTATAAGCTATTAAAATAAGGCATTTCTTGGAGTTTTGATGTCAATTCTTGGAGATATCTCTTTCTTGGTTCATAAAAGGTATTATTGTGAATGTTCAAAGCTTCTATCAAATTTTAAGCCCTGAGTGATTGATGACCTACTTTTATCTTAATTAAGTAAATCAAATCTGAATTTATTTAAGCACATAAAAAAATATGTTTTAATATGCAACAATCGCTCATATCATTGAAAAATGAATAGTGAAAGCATAAACTTAATACACTAATAATTACACACCTAAATTATCTTTTCATTTAAATATTCCAAGCATAGTATGTGGAAACCTCCAAAAGTTGTCAAACTAACAAATTTATGCTATACAAAAAAAATCATATTTGCATTTACTAAGATAAATCTACTTATTCGTCAATTGAGAATCCTCCTACCTAAGCTACTATACAGTACTTTACTTTGGTATGCTTCTTGACCTTGGTTCCTCCCCTATGGTTTGAATTTAATCAATTGGTCTCTCTTAATACCTTGAGTATTCTTGGTGTACCAAAAAATGTGTGTCTTCAACCTCTCTCATCTTGTTCTATTTAATCTTTGAGAGAGATAACTAATCTCCTCAATACTAGAAACCAAATTCCCAAATCTCAACAACTAATCCCCTAAAGTTAGCAACTAATATCCTTAATCCGGACAACTACCTTATCCCAACAAGGAGGTGTGTGATTAAAATTAGATTAAACCTATCTCACTAATATTCTAGAATCTTTATCCCCATTAGAGGTGATGAACACAGATGATCCACCAGACAGGTCTAATTATTGCCCCCCATGTTGCAGTAATGTCATTGAAAAGAGCGATGTGACTGGTGCCTCCAGGTAAGAGGCAGAACATTCTTGAGAGCATCTAGGTTTTAATACCCATGACAGTAGTAGTGAAGAGAAAATTTAGGCTTCGGGAAATGATAATTAGCTGTGTAGCAAGATTTATCTGCATCAGATCTATGGGTGGACACTTTGGAGAGAAAAGCCTGTATACTAGATAGTGTGTGACCTCAATTACATGTTTGTTTTGTGAAGATGGTGAAATGTGGCCTTCTCAAGCTTCTCAAGTGAAAATTTGGGATCCGAGATCGACTTGCACCCAAAATTTGATTATCTCAATGAGAGAGGTTTGTGGCAAAGGAGAATGCATTGAGGAACTTTGAAAAATAATAGTGTGAAGTCGTGGAGGAGATATGGGGCATGCCATTGTTGTAGGCAACTGGTTCTTCTCTTGGTATATAATAATTCTTGTGTGGGATTCATTGGCTAGATGCTTTAAACGTTGGTTAAGGTCGTTTGGACTCACAATATAATCTTGGGGTGATGGGTCTTGGTGTGTATGGTCTACCTATTCATGGTGTACCTCCTCTAAGGGATATCGAGGTTCCCTTTGCTCGACAGTGAGCAGGGTAGTGGCATTGGAAGTGAATATCCCTCACCAAGGCCAAAAGGGTGGGTTGAACCACAAGAGGTATGGTATTGATAAGTCTTGGAAGGTCATTTGTGTGGGGGCCTCATTTCTAATTCATCTCTCTGATTTAAGGTGTAAGTCTAGAAGGGTGGCAAGCATAAATTTCAGTTTTTTGTTACTCCTTCAATAATTAGTTGCTTAGTATGGTATTGTAGTGAGTTTTACAGATACCACTAGTACGTTGTATATTGGCAATCTAGGATAGCTAGAGGTGCATGTATACCCTCTCAATTCTGAGCCTGTGTGTGGTTTGGGAGGATTTGTTGTTTGTAGAACAGGTGGGGGGTTCATTGTTGTGTGCCCAAAACAATTCTTGCGAGGGCCCTCCATGCAGAGATAGAGAGGCCGACCACAATGGGGTGGGGGCTAGCAAGGACATGGAGATCGCCCTCAAGGGGGCCCATTGGTTGATGAAGGAGAGCTAGAGTAGCCTCTCAGAAGCTCTCCCTGGAGAGTAGATTTACCTCCATGCGCCCCCCTCTCGACTCCATAGAAACCCAAGTTCGTCTAGTGCAAGTTGTGGTGACCAATAGGAACAATACCACCACAATGATAGGAATGAAGTCATTAGCTTCCTCAATGACATATAACATAATCACCGACACATATTGGATCATCGAGACTCTCTCTGCCAAAACTGGAAGCGCCTGCAAGACCGGATGGAAAATTTTGATGGACGCATGACCCATATGGAATCCCATATTCATGATTATTTTCATTGCCCTGGTGATGATGGTAATGTAGCTCAAGCTCCCAATACTACAATTTTTTAATGAAGCGTGTTAGATGTATTTTGTTTTTTGCTTAATCTTTGGCCTGTTTAAATGGGCCTCAAAGCAAATAGGTATATCCCAAATCAAATTTATGAGAACCAATAAGATTGAAGATGATGATGTCAACCATGGGGGATGACTCACCATTTTTGGTGTTAAAAAGTAAAAAGATTTAAAAAAAATACTTTTTCAACTCATATTTTCATCTTATCTCCCTACGGTTTTACTCAAATTTCAAGCGGTAGTATCATTTGATGCAAAATTTAATTTCTCATCTAAGGAGTACCCATGTTGCATTCTTTTGATCAACCATGCTACACAAAAACTGAGAAATACATGAAAACTTTTATTGCAATCACGATTTTTCATGTATTTCTCATTTTTCATGTAGTAAGGCCCATTAAAGGTATGCAACATGGGCAGTCCTAGGATGAGGAATTATATTCTGCATCCAACGAGTTCTCCTGCTCGAAATTTGAGTAAAAATGTAGGGAGAGAAGTTGAAAGTATGAATTGAAAAATTAGTTTTCTTCTTTTTTCCCTCTAAAATTTGATGATGTAATCTAATATTATTTTTTTATTTACACTATTATTTTATAATATTCCTTTGGAGACCCATTTTAGACCTCAAAATTTCTCTAATTAATTTACATGTGGTCTTTGAGTTTTGATCAATAAATCTTAGTCTTTTTTTGTTTGTATATGGTGGCCAATAAATCTTGTAGGGTTGAGTCCATAGCTTGCTGGAAGATGAGCCTATCACAATGTAATATTGTCCCAAACTAATAGAAATTTTTTGACTTAACAAAAAAAAAATCTAGAATCTCTAGAATATTTCATTTATATTCCAAGACTAGGAGATTAAATATGACTTTCAATTCTATTTATTTAAGTGAAGTTACAAGATAATATTATTTCTCACTTTTATTAATTGGTCACTATGAATTGTATCAAGCTACTTCTCACACATTCACACCTAACTTGTGTAAGAAGCTCTTGCTTAAGCTATTTTTCTCAACAATCCCTCTTATAAAAGAAGGAATTCGACACCGATCAAAGTTTCTCTTTTAATTTTTAAAGCTTCCCCTTTGCTAAGGGCATGGTTAAAATATTAGAAACTTGTTGGATACACATACTAGAGCTTCACTACTTCCTTCTAAATATTGTCTTGTATGAGGTGATATATGATATTGATGTGCTTGGACAAACCATGAAACATTGATTTATCGGTGGTTTGATATAATTCTGATTATAATTTTAGACCATCATTGGATCCAACTCTTGACCAAATAAATTTGCAACCAAATTGTGAATTCAAATGGCCTCACTACTCACTATATAGCTACCATATACTTCGTCATTATTGAGCTAAGTTCCATGGAATTCTAATTATTGTGAACCAGGCATGTCATCACCGATCCCAAACTAAGGAAACATCCTGAGGTGCTCTTATTGTTTGTTGCAATTTCTATCTAGTTTGAGTCTGTATAATCTTGTAAATTCACCTCACCAGCTAGAAGGTATCTCATACCATACTCCATTTAAGAACATGTTTTTCTTCTACGAATTTCTCTTGGCTAGGCTTCACCATGAGCTTACTCAAGGTGTCCATTGCAAAACATATATCTAGAATGGTGATTGAATACATCAAGGAACCTATCAACTACCTATAAATTGTGGGTTCCACCAACTCTAAATGTGAATTTGTTACCTCCATTAGATTGGTGATCATGGTTGTGGCCTTAGGATTGTAATCCTCCATTTAGAATATCTTCAAAATCTCAATTGAATACATACCTTTCCTAAGGTATATCTCCATTGGTTTCTACCAAACCTATAAACCTAAGAGGTAATGCACATGTCGATTTCTTTCATCTCGAGTTAAGGTGACATACTTTATTTGCACCTTATAATGAGATTCTCTGCATCTATTATAAATAAATCATTTATATATAGAATCCAAATAAATACATTAATCCCAAAAGGCATATAATATAAGTTAGGATATTCCCTTCTTTTGGTGAAACCCATACTCAGCAAATTTCCATCGATCATATAATACCATTCTCTTAGTTCCTACCTGAGTCCATACAAGGCTATCTTAAGCCTACAAACATGGAACTACTTCCAACTTACAAAGCCATAGGGTTTCTCTATGTACACTTCTTCTTCAATGATCACATTCAGGAAATATTTCTTCACATCCATTTGCTATATCCTTCATCCCATGAATTAAACTATATACATAATATCTCTAAATTTGGAAATGTGCTTGTTGACTAGAGCAAAAGTATCCTCGTAATCCACTCCCTCTTTCTAAGAGAACCCTCTTGCTACAAACCTTGATTGAAATTATCAGTGCTTCCATCTAAAACATGCTTGATCTTGTAGAGCCACATGGAGTCCAAAACTAATCTCCCTTATAGTCTTGGTATTTTTCCCCAAACATCATTCTTCATGATGGAGGTGTACTCATCCACCATGGAATCTTATCATACTTGCGAGTATGTTTCCTTCTAAAAATTGGAAGGCTAAAAATAAATATTGTTTCTCATCAATTCCATGTAAGTAGGAAAGTTAGTCAAGGACCTACTCCCCTTAAATTTTCTCCTAGGATCATTAACATACTCATAAACATCCCTCAATTCTTATGAAAACTAACAAGGTCTCCTAATAGAACTGGATGTGGCTAATGTCTCATCCTCCTCACCTGGATGTCGTCATCTTGAACTAAAACATGTTGGTGTCTTTAGTGACCCTAGCTTAATCTTTCTAATCTCATTGCTCCTCATCCTCTGTCACTTGACTGTCCTCATGTGACCTCCTGGATGGAAAGAGTTCTTCAAATTTTACATCCTTTCTTACTATTATGTTCTTGTAATTTGGATTATAGTCCCCATAGGCCTTTGAAATCTCAATATAAGCCACAAATTAACCCCTCTTGTTGGAGAGCTCTAACTTGGTCATATTTTCTATAGGTACATGGATATAAATTGGATATCCAATGATTCATAAATGAATTACCTCTACCTTCACACTAGTGAATGCCTCTATCACATACCCAATTCCCTCAATGACTTACTGAGGTTATAGGGTACCCACAAATTTATTGTTTTTTTTACTAGCTTGACAATAAGCTTTGACACCACTTTCTCACATACCTTGGTTAAATATACCACTCAATCATGAAAATCTTTTATTTCTTCCTTTGAGGTATTTTATCAAAAACTTTGTATGTAATCAATTATGATACCTTTTAGCCATTTCTTCAAATATTTTCCATACAACTTCAGGAGCATTCAACAGACCCAACCTTCTAAGGGAATATCTACTAAATTTTAGCAATATAAGATATGAAACTTGTACCACATGTTCCTTGAGATATCTTCTTTGTCTCCTCCATGTTTTAGGTTCTGTAACATCTCAAAAAGAAAGTTATTATAAGAATGCAAAGATGACATGTTTGAGCATGTTTTTAGGAGCATTCATGAAGCCAAAATTCCTTGCCAATATCTCAAAATTGAGCCCTGCCTTTAGTGGGATTTCCCTCAATATGGTCGAAGTTTTAGCCTTTGAAACCTTCCAAAAAAAAAGTTACAAAAAAAATTCCAAGATGACTTGTTTAAAGCAACATTCAAGAAGCTCAAATTCCTCAAAGCATAAATCCAAAAATATAGAAAACCAAGATATGATAATTGAACCATGTGTTCAATGACATTTCCTCCAAATATGTGTTATAGTCCATTCTCCCCACTTTGAGTCAATGTTATAGGAAGATAAACCATAATGCTTCTATTAAATCAAAATATAAGTACAATATACGTTGGGATATGAGTGACCCCTTCTTGATCCTTGGCAAGAATCCTTCCTTTTCCTTCTAGAAAGATAGTGCTTATCTCACATGTGATGGAATTTTGGTATAAGTCCTCGAACATAACTAATCGATACTCTCCATATATTGTCCCCTCCTCTTGATATAATTAATTTATATAATCTTTTCCCATCCCTTCAGAGGATGTATCTAGAAACCTAGGGGCTTGAGAAGGGGCTTCTATCACATGCAAGGGAAGTCTAGCAGAAATCCACCACCATAACTAAGTAATACTCTCAATATATTTTCCCCTCCTTGCCATAGATCTAAACTGGCTCATTTTTCCCACTTTGAGCCAGTGGTAAGAACCCTAGTTAAACATCTAACTTGTTGACCTTAATGTAACCTTCATCCTCTTTGACTATCCATGCTTACTAGGATAGTTGATCCCACAATAATGTCATCCTCTACATAGTCGCTACTAGATAGTGCGAAAACTTTTGAACAAGGTACCCCAGTTTCCTTTGAGAAGGGAGTAATCGTGGTCAAAAGTTCTAGAGTTTGTCATTCCCAATGAGATCAAATCAAACCACTTGTGTATGAGTTGGCTAGGGGTAAATTATTGTAGAAGTTTCCTAACTTTTGAATCCCACAGGTTTCCAAATACATCCTCCCGAGGGATGGGAAAATCCTATATAAACTGACCTTGTCAAGAGGAAGAGACAATATATGGAAAGTATTGTTCAGTTATGTTGGTCGATTTCTACCATACTTCCATTGCATGTGAGAGAATCCCTATATTAATGTAAGCAACGAAATTATTATTTCTAAGGGAAACAACCTCAGAAAAGAGCTCAATTATGGCACTATATTCTTCCACATTGTTGGTTGCAAGGAAATACAAATTCCCCCTAAACTCATAACCTCATTGGTGGGTGATAAGAGGACCCAAGCAATGGAAGATTTGTTTTGAGTACTATGGATGGAACCATTTGCAAAGCCTATGTAGATAATGGAGGGACTTGACATCTTTCAATTTAAGCACCACACATCAGCAAACACTCAAAGTAATTATCAACACACATAAATCAAAAGAGATAAAAACGCACCATACCCAAAATTATGTACAATATGTACACGCACCATGCAACTAGAAGACTTATAACCAATAATTTTTGAGGTAGATCCCATTATGTGGATCTGATAAATGGTTTCCACATAATATACCAACTTGTAGGCTCCCTTTTTGAGAAAACTTTTAACAATTCAGGGACCTTTCTAGAGAGGTTCCAACTTATTGAACCTAAATTATCTTGATCTTGATTATTGACTAGAACCATATCACCTTCTGCAAATATACAACGTTGAACATATTTTTCATACTAATCTTTGATACATTACTTATGAGTCTTGTTACACTAAAATTTGTCACCATGACTATTTGCAGTTAGTATGGCTCCATCAACTGTCATACTATCCTCCTTGGCAAGCCTCATACCTCTGCTCTCCATGTCAAACTCCAAGAAAGAGAGAAAGTCATTAAAAATCTATATATCTCTAGGTACGCAGTTTCTCTTAGCCTTACCTGCGTGTACGCATCCCAAGTTCACAATACCTGCGTACTTGTACGCTCTGTCTGTAAAGCAATGGGTGCGTACTCCTGTAAAGGTCAAAAGGCGCAAGTTTCACTCCAAAAAAGTTACTTGTGGTCATTTCTAGAGCATTCTAGAAGCTTGTTTGACGTGTATGAAGCGCCTCCAGATGGTTCATGTATCCCTACCAAAGAGGAACTTATCCCATCAAGAGGGGAGCTAGCCCATCCAAAGAGGGGCTTATCCCATTGATGATGGACTTGAATAACTTCCTCTAGAGCACTATAAATACAGGCATTGGGCCAAAGGGAGGGGAGGTTGAAAGCTGAACATTCCTAAGGGTAGATGTTGCTGGAATTAGGACTCCCTTGTAAAGCTTGAGAGGAGAGATTCCCATCCTTTCCTAGCCTTATTTGAGAGTGGGTGAGCTGATCAAAGTAAAGGAAAACTCTTGCTGGACCCTAGGAGGGACTTGCACAACACCAAGGCTCAGGTTGTAATGGTTCCTTTTGTTTCCACTTAATGCAAATGAACTCATTTTTCTCAATAGATTGTTATTCATGATTTGTTTCATATACTCCTTGGTCTGTATGATGGATATGTATTGTTTTATGAGTTTATCAGGTGCTATTTAATCTTTTGGCTTGTTAGTGAATGCAGGTTTCGAAGAGAAGGAGGAGCTCATCCAGATCGGCGAGGCTGGACTACTACAAAGCGTTGGACTAAAGGTATGTTAAAATCACCTGATTACTTGAATTCTCAATGCATGTTTAGAGAAAGGTAGTGTTTATTTGTCTTGTTTGTCACTAGAAAGCTTTTGCTTCTAGGGAGGTCGGTTGTGTCCGCACTATCGACTCTTTCCCCCTGACAAAATGGCGACTCCACTGGGGAATCCATTGATATGAATGTTTTTTCCTTTGTATGAAATTTTGATCTGAGAAAAGTCGTTTGTTTTTTGGTTTTTGGCTGTCTGACTGTGTATTTGGGTGGGCTAGCTTAGGGTTAAATTAGATTTTAGTTTTTCTTTGTTTTGCTAGAAGTACGCAGCCTCTGCGTTGAGCACAATGCGTACTTGTACGCCCTGTCGCTTTGTGCACAGAGCATACCCGCACCTGTGCAAACAGGTCGCCTGCGTACCCTGTCAAAATTAAGAAAATTTCAATTTTCTTCTTTTTGCCTTTTAGATTTTGTTTTTAATTTGTTTTTTCTGCCCAGATCCACTGGTTTTCTGCCATAAATCTTCACCTAAGCTTGTTTCATCAGTGTCGAGAGTTTTAGTGAAATTCATAGAGATTTTGCCTTAGGGTTTGATTTTTTAACTGGTCCTGTAGTGACTTTGGTGTTAGAGGTTGTCAAACTTTGGATCTCCCTGGTTTTGTTCAGTCCTCTTAGGAGTCGGGCCTTTCATAGAATCCACCCTTGTGAGAAACCTACCTTTGTGTCTTCTCTTTGCGAATCTCGAAAAAGTTTGTTGATTGGACTTTGAATTTTATTCTTGAGAAAAAGAACAAAAGATTTTGATTTTTGTTTTTGACTGGTTTTTGGTTCTGCATTAACTAGTCCTTAATACATTTTGACTGAGTAAAACATCCAGGAATCATATTTAGTAAGCTTTTGCCTCGTTAGATTTACATTTAGATTTATTTCTCTTAGTTTTGCTTTTGAGTGAAATTGAGTTGATTTGATTGCCATAGATTTTTTAACTTTGATTTTTGTTAAAGTAAGTTTTACATGCTTTATTAATTAGAAAAAATACAAAAATATCTTTTGAAGGAAAGTTTGCTTGGGTAGCATTTGAGTCTTTGAAAGGAAAGGAATTTTCGTGAAGTGATTAGTGGTCATGTGTTGTATGTTTTGAAAAGATAAAGAGTTTGTTTCTTTGATTTTCATTGCCAAGAAAGTTGTCTTTATATCAATTTTGCATTCTCCAACTCTCTTAGTTAAGGAATTCATTGAAAAAGGAAAAGTTAGTATAAATCATCCTAAGTGCATCTTTTTAGTGGATTTCGGTCGAGTCTACACACCATCAGTTTCATCTCCACTACCTTTTGTCTTAAAGAAAAGCCATAAAATTAACACTTAAAGTAAAATCAACTTAGTAACTTTTTATTTACTAGGGCTCTGAAACACCAATATATATCAGGCTAGTGTCTTGGAGTAGGAGAGTAATTAACTCTCCAAGACAGCAAAACCAAACAAGTAGCTCATCTTGTGGTAGGATAAATCCAACTGTTTCATTTGTACTCTGGGAAAGCTCCTCTTAAAGGAGAAGCACGAGACCGTGTCCGAACCAGTGAGGGGATCAATCCTCCTTCATTGGGAAAGACGCCAGATATGCACGTATTACAAACGGTAAACCTCGGATTATTGTCGAGGAGCCTGGGGTCACTTGTCGGTAAACCTTGGATTATTGTCAAGGAGCCGGCAAGGGGATTGAGCTTGTTACTCTGCCCTTGCATGCTATCGGGTCGTAGACTGTTCCCCCAGGTGCATTTGTTGCTGTTGGTAACCTTAGTGACCATTATCTTTAGGATTCTACCGAGGTGACGGTGGAGGGAAGATCCCATTGTACCTGGAGTAGACGTCGGCTAGACTCACTTGGATTTTCCGGGGGTTCACTTCACTCGAGACGGTTAAAGTGGAGGAACTTGTGCAGGTCTATTCATTAAGCAGGTTGCCGAGGTAACTGTTCCGCCCACCACTTCTATACTGAATTCGACGATGTTGGGTTTCATCTCCAACTAGTGTTTTCGGTCCGGAAGGCTACTGTTTGTGTATGGTTTGACGCTCTAGATTCTTTAGGCGTTTGATTCAAATTTGTTTGGTTCTTTAGAGACTTTAGGTGGTTTGCTTTGAGATTTTACTTTGTTTGCGTGTGCAGTAGTTAAAAGTTTTTAACTGTGGCTGAATTACCGAGACAGTCCCGTAGACTTCGGGGCAAGTCTCCTGAGATTGTTACTGTGGCCGATTCATTGAGGAAGTCCCGTAGATTGCAGGGCGAACCTCCTGAAGAGGTCTCGAGTCATTACGAAGGTTTGAAGGTCCTTATAACTCCTAGTGACAGTAAAGTAGGTTCACCTGAAGAAGGAGAATCGTCATTGGTAGTCCATCCAGATTACCAAGGTCTAGAAACAGGTTATAATCCCGAAGCAGTTGCAGTTTCCGAGCTTGCTGGTAGTTTTTCATCTACTAGTGATATAGGCGAAGAACCTGAAGTATCTGAACCTGTTACTCCAACTTCTAGTGCACCTGATTCACCTAGGGTAGAAAGAGTTATCACCGAAAATCTTCCTGCTGGTTTGATAGCTATTGAAGAACTTGCTCCAGAGGAAGAATTTGGCGTTTCTATCCTTGAAGATCAACCCACTATTGATCTAAGGGAGCATGAATCCATCTTTTACAGTCCTCCTAGAAGTACTACTTGGTACCTTTCGTTAACCAATTATTTAGACAACTCAGGGATAAGTTTTTCTCCACCTCGTACTCCTTTTCCACCTGGAGGTATTTATACTCCTGTAAATATGTCTGGTCAGTTGTCCGTGTTCACTCAATCTCCTGAATCTTTCTTGTATGGCGGTCCTTCTGTTCCCTCTGGGTATCAGTCACTTTTTGGTACTTTTGCGGGAGAATCTCCTCAACCCATTGAACATGGGTTGTTAGCTGGAAACAATGGTAATAAACCGTTGGGTGTAGGAGACATTTACATGATGTCAGGTTCAGTTCCCGGTTCTCAACCTCAAGGTGGCCAATTACCGCCTGGAGGGCAGCCTCAATTAACGCCTGGGGGGCAACCTCAAGGTACACAAATTGCGTATGGGGGGCAAACTTAAGGACAATATGTACCCATACTACAATACATTCCTCAAGGTCAACCCCAGCCTCAATATGTACCCCAGGGTCAACCTCAGTATCAATTCGTAGCTCAAGGTCAACCCCAGTATCAGTATTTACCTCAAGGTTATCAACCTCAAGGTCAATACTTGAGTCAAGGTTATCAACCACCTCAAGGTCAATCTTATGTTCAAGGTACGGGAAATGTACCTTTCAGTTATCAATCCTACCCTCAATCCGGTTATGGATCTCAATATCCTCAACCTGTCATGGGTCAATACCCCGGAATGAACATAGTGTGGGATCCATCGCAAGTTCAACAGGTATTGTAGCCAAGCGTACAGTTGTCATCTCAAGCTGGACAACCCTTAGTTGCTGGTCCATCCCAGCAACCAGTCCAATCTAATGTTCAAACTTCTGTACCTTCGGTAGTTACTCAGTCGCCAATTGCACCTAGTACTCCATCTCAAACGACTGCTGCAACTACCACAACATCTGCTCCTTCCACCACACTTGCTTCTGGAGTATCGACAGCTCCGGTTTCTACTGTCTCTGCAACTACTCCTCAGACATCTTTACCATTGTCTGGATCTACGATTCAAACTATGGTTCAGATGCCTGTAGGACAACCTGGTTTAAGTACGGTTGTCACTAGTCAACCATAATTCACTTATCAACCGTACCAGGGACAGTACCAAAATGGGCCCGCTGTCCAACAGCCAGTTTACCAGTATCAACCGTATCCTGGGTACACTTATCAACAACCTCAGCAACCCCAGTACGGTCCGGTTAATCCTGGTTTTCCAGGAGGATATAATATCCCGAATGCAATTCCTATTCCAAGTTATCCTGGATATTCTCCTCCTGGGACTGGTCTTGTGACCCAGAGTTTTAGGGATCCTAATCAGCAGTTACTGTTTTTCGCAACTTTGGATTTACCAGACTTGTCGCGCCTAACGAATGATCCAATAAATTATCTTCCGTTCTGGCCGCCAATGCCAAATAAGTTGCCCAGTGATATACCCAAGTTCGAAGGTAAGTCTGGAGAGGATCCGTCCAATCATGTGATGACTTACCACCTCTGGTGTGCTTCAAATTCCATCTCGGATGATTCGATTCGCTTACGTCTTTTCCAGCGTACGCTCATTGGTCTCGCGGCCAAGTGGTACATTGAGTTACCACAGGCCTCTTTTTACAATTTTAGTCAGTTAGCTACCTCGTTCCTAACTCATTTTCAGTTGCCGGTCAGATATGATAATGGTACGGAACTACTAACTTCACTAAAACAGTCGAAGTCCACTTATATTTCCGATCATATCCATGAATGGAGACGTCGACGATGATTAGTGAAAGTTTTTATCCCGGACCAAATCTTAGCTGAATGGTTTGTTAAATCATTATTACCGAAGATTACTGAAGATGTAGCTAAGGCCGGAGTAGTTACTGAGGAGCAAGTAATTTCTCAAGCGCAGTACCTTGACTTAGTTTACACTCAGTCAGGTACGTTACATGAAAAGATCCCAGATCTTCCAAAGTCAAATCAAATTGCTGCTGCTCCTTCGGGATCTCATGTTGCTGATGGCATGATTGGTTCGGTAAATACTAAAAGCAAGAAGAAATCTTCAAAGAATTCTTTGCCCATTATAACCTTACCAGATTCCCCGACAGGAGAGTCTTCTCCTGAAATTTCCGCCGATATTCACGCTGTAGAGTCATCTACGGCTAAATCAAAAAACGGTGGGAAGAAGAAAGGTAAGAAGAAGAATAAAGCAGACAAGACTCCAAAGGAGAAAACAGAAAAGTCAGAAACCAATGACGAAAAGCGTAAACCTCGATATCCTTGTCTTATTTGTGAAGAGGATCATTTTACAAGAGATTGCCCCCATCGGGCCGAGGTTGTGAAAATCGTCAAAGGTTCCTCAACTCCTGCTGTTTTGAAAGATCCATTTCCAAAGCAGGAGAGTAAGATGATAGGTTCTTCCTCGAGTGCCACTGAAGAACCCATATTGATGATGTCTCATGTAAGGATTGCGACTCGATCGCAAGATTATGGTAGTAAAAGTGCTGTTGATGGATCGAAAGAAGCAGAATCTTCTCATTCAAATCTATCAACCTCAGCTCCTGGTTTCGATCCACTACAGATCGAGAAACCTAACCCTGACTTAGTAATCAAACCGCCCGCCAAGGGTGTACTTCGAAGGTCTGCTTTCAATCCACATGCAAGAGCGGCCCAGAATTACAACATTGTTGAGGATTTAGTTGTTTCACCCTCAGCAATGTCGGCTTTAGAAGTGCTGCAATCATGCCCAGCACAACGAAAATTACTTTTTTCGGCTATAGGAGCTGTTGATGTTCAAGACCCGAACCTGATAATCTTTGATCTAGAAAATAGTACACCGCGTTTGCCTCATCAGATGGCTTTCGAGATCCCAGTGATAGTCAAAAACATGCCTATTCATCGGACTGTAATTGATGAGGGAGCTTCCACGTGTATTATGTCGATACAGTGTTGGAGATCGCTTGGTTCTCCTTCACTAAATCAATCCCCGACAATTCTTAAGGCCTTTGATGGCCGTGGGTTCCATCCGTTTGGCATTCTACAGGATTTTCCTATAGGGGTTGAAGGAAAAACCGTTAGTCTAGATGTGGAGGTGGTTGATGCCCCTCTGGACTACAACCTTCTTTTGGGTTGAAGTTGGTCTTACGCTATGACAACGGTCATTTCATCGGTCTTCAGAGTAATAAAGTTTCCACATAATGGCAAGATCGTAACCATATACCAGCTGGCTTACTTTTCATCTGACCCAGCCTCTTCAGAGAGTATCCAGCATGTCGGTAAAATGACTATCCCTTATAAGGATGTTGGCGTAGGATTAGTTAAAGATGTCGGTTTACTGGGAACTTTTCCTTTTCCTCCAATCAACGTCGTGTCTTCATTTGCATCTATTCATATGATTACTTCAGACAGTATTATTTATGACAATCCTTGGATCGTTCCTTCTGAATCTGAGATAGACTCATTTGGTGATGCAATGCCTTTGAGTCCATATGAAATTGCTTATGAAGCCGTGCAGTCTTTTTCCGACCCAAGTTCAACCCAAATCGACCAAATGAATGTGGTCCGTGAGGAATCCCTTTTCGCGTCAACCTCGGAGTTAATAACGTTTCCCGAAGTTGTGTCATCTGACGAACAACTTTGTGAAGTCCTGTGTGTAGACGATTTACCATGGGAAGATCTCCATCATAGATCTTCGTTTTTACCTGAGGATGATCATTTTGAAAACGATTTCTCATCAATCTTTACAGCTGAATATGTCAAAGATGCTCAGAGTCCAATGAAACATCCTGATTTAGAGCTGAATTTGGGAAATGTTTCTCGTACTATTCCCATTGACATTTCAGTCAAGCCCAGAATTGTTGAACACATTCATATAGGTGCCTCGTGTTCGGATGACGAAATTCAAACATACAAGGCCCTATTTCAAGAATTCCGCGACGTGTTTGCCTGGTCTTACGAAGAAATGCCAGGAATTGATCCCGCCATTGTTGTCCATGAAATCAAGACTTACCCGGATGCTAAACCCGTCCAGCAACGTTTGCGTCAGATTCACCCATGAAAAGCGGCTGCGATTAAAGCAGAAGTTAAGCTGTTGAAAGCAGGTTTCATTTATCCGATCCCGTTAACGGATTGGGTATCGAATATTGTTCCGGTTAACAAAAAGCAGGGAACAATAAGAATATGTATCGACTATAGGGATATCAATCGTGCTTGTCCCAAGGAAAACTATCCAACGCCCTATATCGATCAAATTATTGATGATTGTGCCGGCAGTGAAATAATTTCCTTTATGGACGGTTTTTCCGGTTACAACCAAATCAATATTCTACCTGCCGATCAACCAAAAATGGCTTTCATTTGTCCATGGGGGACATTTGCTTATTGCAAATTACCTTTTGGGCTTAAGAATGTCGGAGCCACTTTTCAAAGGGCGATGTCTTATGCATTTCATGACATCAAGCACATTGTGCAACCATATCTCGATGATTTGCCCACTCACTCCTTACATCGAGCTGATCACCTTGTCCATTTACGAGCAAATTGTATGAGGTGTAGGCATTATCGTATACGGTTGAACCCACACAAATGTGTCTTCTGCATAGAAGTGGGACGATTGCTGGGATTTGTAGTTTCAAAAGCCGGCATTCGCGTCGATCCCTCGAAGGTAGAAGCTATCATCAAATTGCCTCCTCCTTCGAGTTTGCACCAACTGCAAAGTTTGCAGGGGAAAGCAAACTTTTTACGACGATTCATTCCTAACTACGCCGAGATTACCAAGGGTTTTACCAGGTTGTTGAAACAAAATGCTCAATTTTATTGGGATGAGATAGCTCAGAAATCTTTTGATGCGCTAAAGCACGCATTGACCCATGCACTGTTACTGCATCCTCCCAAGTACAACTAGGATTACTTTCTGTACCTCGCCGCCGCTCATTCCACCATTGGAATGGTCTTAGTACAGGAAGATGAATTCAGAATGGAACATGTGATCTATTATCTTAGTCAGACGTTAAATCCCACTGAGCTCAAATATTCACATGTGGAGAAATTGGCCTTGGCAGTCATTCAAGCTGTCCAACGTTTTCGTCACTACATTCTTCTCCGTAAAACTACAGTCATTTCGGATTGCAACCCTATGATCTACATTTTAACTAAACAATTGCTAGGGGGCAAGTACTCTAAATGGATCGTTATCCTGCAAGAGTTCGACTTGGAATTTGAAAAGTCTAAGTCTAAGAAATCTTTAGTTTTTGCGGAATTAATGTGTGATTTCCCGCGTGCTGACACGGAAACTGTGGCAGAGGAACCAATTGCAGACGAATCTCTGCTTCTCATCAGCACTTTAGATCCGTGGTATGGGGATATAATTGTCTATCTCCAAACCCAATCCTTTCGGCTCGAACTTTCAAAATCGGAACGTCGAAAAATTCGATTCCAATCCCAACAGTACAAAATTATTGGAGATACTCTTTATTGTCGTGGGGCGGACTTGGTTTTTCGTCGTTGCTTAACTCATGAAGAAGCTGAAAGGGTTTTGAATGACTGTCATTCTGGAGCGTGTGGCGGTCATATGTCTGGGTATGCCACAGCCCAGAAGGTGTTGCGTGCTGGCTACTTCTGGCCGTCCATGTTTAAAGATTGTATCATTGCGGTCCGAAAATGCCACAACTGTCAAGTGTTTGATCACAAGATGCACGCACCACCTGCTCCTCTCCACCCTATAATTGCCCTTTTGCTAAATGGGGTATCGATTTTATTACATGTAACCCTCACTCGGCCGGGGGGCATGCATATATCATCCTTGCGGTTGATTATTTTAGTAAGTGGGCCGAGGCGATGCCTACATTCGAGGCAGACGGCAAGACAGCTGCGATTTTCGTATTCAATCACATTATTGCTAGGTTTGGTGTCCCACAAGCGATAATCACTGACCATGGGCGCCATTTTCGAAACATTATGATGAGAGAACTTACAGGCCAGCTTGGTTTGCTTCACGATAGTTCAACTCCTTATTATCCACAAGCCAATGGCCTGGTTGAGTCTATCAACAAAGTTTTAGTTATCATGATCCGACGAATCATTGGTATTCATCGGTCAAATTGGCACAACATGTTATTTTCCGCGCTTTGGGCGTACCGAACCTCAGTGAAAACATCAACAGGGTTCACTCCTTTCCAACTAGTTTATGGTTTGGAAGCAGTGCTGCCCATTGAATGCGAAATCCCGTCACTTCAAATGGATGTCGAATTACTTCCAGCTACTTCCGAAGAAGAGAAGCGTCTATTATACTTAGCTCAATTAGATGAGACTCGACGTGACGCTGCATTGGCAATCGAGACTCACGCAAAAAGAATGAAAGCTTAGTATGATCGCAACGTGACCCCTCGTACTTTTTCGGAAGGAGACCTAGTGCTATTATATGATCAAGCTAATGATAAATTAGGTGCTGGCAAATTCGTTCCTATGTGGCATGGGCCCTACATTGTCAAGCGAAAGCTAGCAAAAGGGGCCTATGAGCTGGTAGATTTTGATGGGGACTCTTTGGGTAAGCCCAAAAATGGACTTTACCTAAAGAGGTATTATGCTTAAATGATGGGTATGGAGATTTAGTTAGGTGAGTTTTTCTTTCTAGCTGGTGTGTTTGTTAGTATAGACAATGTGCTTAGCTTAGAGAGTGTGTTTTAGTCGTTATTCTGGCTTATCTTGGTTTTACTCTTGATATTGCAGATGTCGACGCCTCTCCAAACGTACATTGGATTCGCTGATGGTGCTTGTCGTAGTACACGGAATATCTCTTCCGCAACTTGGGTTATATATTCGCCCTATGACGAGTTAGTTTCTATGCATGGGGTGAGCCTCAGTCAAACAACATTGCAGAATACAGTGCAGTGATTGAGTTATTATCTGAATCTATTTCGCTTGGGATTCGGAGTTTGATAGTGAGGTTAGATTCTGAACTCGTTGTATTACAGCTTAATAGAGTATATGCCATTAGAAATCCAGTGTTATTAAGGTTATTTTTGAGAGTGCGCCTCTTGGAACGTGAATTTGATTACATTGAATATCAGCATATTCCAAGGTCATTAAATACATTAGCAGATGCAATTGCTTCTCGAATGTTAGACAGACATTTGCGATAATCATACATGTAAATTTAAAAACATTTCATCATACATGTTTAACAAGATAAGCCGGTAATAATAATATATATAGATAGGAGTGTGTCAAAATATACATCGTCTTCGATCATAGGTTGAAAAACACCTTATGATCGGCAAAAATGATAAGTACAAAAAACCAAAATGTCACATGTGTCTACAAAAAGTGACTAGCCAATCACTGGTGGTGCTCTCTATACGAGACCACTGCCCGCGCTACCCTACACAGGAACCTCCTGAAAGGTCCTGGGACTACGACCACATAGCGCTGAAGTCGGATAGGAATATCGTCTATATTCGTCTCTGGTATGTCCGCCGTAAGACGCTCTAGATCTTGTTCCAACTCGGCTAAGGTCTCTGCGGCCGCATCCTGTGGGGCCGGTGCTGGTGCAACTGGTACTCTTCTCTCGAATGGCCGGAGATTGGCCAGACGCTGTGGACCTACATCTGCATTTTGAAAATTGTCACTGTCAGTTTTGAGACGATATAAAAACAAAAAAAGAGTAAATAATTTAAAAACTTGTGAAAAATGAAGTACCTCTGTCATCCCATTGTTCTCCCTGTGGAAGAACCATGTCCGGATCACCGCGAAAATCTACTCCGGCATAAGAAAAATCCTGGATCGCAAAGACCTGGTCCTCCAACCAGTGAAGGTAACCCGCAGGAAATCGGACAACTCCCGCTCCCTCATCAGGATGCCGGGCCATCACCGCAACCCATCGAATCAACTTTGGCTCCCGAGGAGGCCCAACTGCAACGGTGAGATGCTGTGGGATCAGCATCGGAACTCTCTCTAGGGCAAAGCTCACAACTAAAGGCCCATTCCCAAAGGTTTTTAATTGCCCGTTCTTTGCCCTAGTTAGTTGGCCTTTCATATTGGGCAACACAGCGTCACACCAGTTGAAAATGGTGCCTCGGTAGCAATCAATCGCCATCCGCATTTGGGACCCGGTGGCAATATGCAAAGCGGCTGCGCCGCAGAGTCTGGTAACTGTAAAGGAAATTACCATAAGTTCAGGTAGGGATATGTATTTGATTTCTATCCCTTTCTCCTGGTGCTGATTATTGCACCACTCTAGCCGGAGACTAGCAAGGGATTGGCCACCCGGCCTAGTCCCGGACAGAGTCAGTTGCTTGCCCCTATTGGGCAAACCAGTGAGAAAATATATGTCTGAGGGCTCTATCTCGAGCTGGTGCCCTCCGATGTAAAAGCATTGATCCTGAACATTCCACCTTTCAACCAGCCATTCTAGGAATCGCACCTGGGCCCTCATGCCAGGTATGGCCCAGTATTTGTAAAGACCACATGCCTTCAAAGCATCAATGGAAGGTTGATGATCTATTGCGGCCAAATCGACATCTTCGTGTTCTCTTTCGCGCCAATCAAGCATGGTGAGCAATCTACACACCAAAAAACATCCATTAGAATTCACTAAATCAAAAATTAATGGTTCAAATTTGAGATTTGGGGGTTTAAAAATGCTTTGCGCGGAGTACGCACCCCGCGTTCAGAAACAGAGCGTGGGTACGCAACTGTTCTGAAGGTAGGCTGCGTACACCCGCCATTTTCCCAATGGAGAAAATGTCGGGGTACGCAGGTCACCCATGGGGCACCTGCGTACCCCGAAAAGCGGATCTTAAAACCCTAAAGCCCCCAAAAAATCAAACTAGGGCCTAAAATGAAATTCTAAACAGACAAAAACAAAGAGGAGGATGTTGTGAAATACCTGAAAGAGACGGCGCTCGATTCCGACGGTCGGATTCTCCGCAAAGTCCACGGGAAGTTTCTTGCCAAAAGCCCTTTTCTCTCCCTCAACAGTAAAATGGTAAAAATGACATGGTAAAAGGTCTTTTTATAGGTTTTTTGGATAAATGAATGCTAAGTTTGTTTATTTTTCACCATGGAAGGATATTTTTCAATGAATTTTTGCTTATCTTAAACAGGTATGAGTAATGTGTCGTTTTTGTGCAGGACAAAAGGATTTTCAGGGAAAATTATCATTTTTCACGAACCAAAACATCAGAGTCATC
Organism: Pinus tabuliformis; assembly: GCA_031772625.1. Lineage (NCBI taxonomy): Eukaryota > Viridiplantae > Streptophyta > Pinopsida > Pinales > Pinaceae > Pinus > Pinus tabuliformis. Next base: position 1,302,450,184 of record CM062820.1, read on the forward strand.
TTTTAAGCCCTTTTCTGACTCCTAAAACATGAAAAGATTGCTGAGCATTTCTTTTACACTCATTAAAACGGAATTAAAAGACGGTCCCCTTATAGCCCTTTTCTGACCGTAAAAACAGGAAAAGATTGCTGGGTTTTTGTCGTTTCAAACTCGAGACTGGAAATAAAACGACGTGTCCTTGATCTCTTTTTACTTTTCAGGTCAGAGGCACTAATCATGAAAGTACTCCTTGGTCGCAAGACTAAGCGGTTCTCTCAAGTATTATTTTATACTTTTTCGGGCTTGGGAGACACAACTTTACGAAAAAGTTCAACCTGGAGTCTTCTTAAGTTTTTTCAGACTCTCTAAAAATGAAAAACGCCGAGTTTCTCCTATACTGGACTCGTTAAAATTTTACAGTAAAGGACCTTTTCGATTACAAACAGGAACGGACCACTCCTTCTTAGGGTTTGAATCAAAACTAAGTTGGACTCATCCAAAGGATGAGCTTATAATCAAGCATATGTTATCCTCCTCAAGCTTGTAAAAAATAAAGAGGTACTTGCCAGAAATGGTGGGGGAAAAGAGAGAAAAATGAGCCCATTTGTTATCCTTTGTCTCAGAAGAAGCCTTATTACCACTCTTGAACACGACACTTTACATTCACCTGGGTTGGGAAATCCTTTGCCTCACCGTTGATCAAACCACATTGAAAGTTTTCAGCCGGGTATTAACTTTGGGTCAAATGTCACCAAGCCATCTGTCGTGTCGTTATGTGTTCAAGAGGTCTCTGCAATAAACATTCATCTGCAAAATACCTGTCATCCATCTTGACCATCCCTGAGTCAGTCCTTACAGCTACATTTCTTCAACTTGATCTATGATTTCGTGTTGTGGGCTTGCCTGCAACGGGTCGCTTTCTATCGACATCAGCACATTATCTAGAAAGAGGACCTAGGAATCGTCAGTACCTTGAAGTCTGCATGCATCAATGGCAGATTTCTCACCTTTGACGACAGTTTACATCATTGACTTTCGATCGAAGGATTCCGTGAAATGTTCGACATCAACTCATTCATTCACATCTCATGGATTGTACTGGGTACTTTGAGAACCATTGACATCACTGGTGGTCTCTCTCACGCTTGTTAACAGTTTACATCATTGACTGGTAATCAAGTGGTTTCTACCATGTTCGACATCAACTCATTTATTCGCATGGATAGAATCGTACCTGTTTGGGAAGTAGAAATGAAGACCCTGGATCTAGTTTCCACCATCCAGGCTGCGAGGAGTTTTGTATTCATTATATAGTAGACCAACTATAAACAGATGGTTGTGTCCATACTGTGTCTACAAAAGTCTATGATTATGATGTATTGCAGAATCATTCCTGTATCAGAGCAGTAGATAGTTTGTTAGTTAAAGTTTTAAATCTGAGTATGGGAATGCCTACCTCAACGATGATATGATCTTATATATGTATTTTGTGTTGAATACTTGCAGGTTCCGACTGGGCTCTCCACAAGATAATCCTTGAAATGATAAAGCACTTCACCCTTCCTAGATGATATGAAACCCTTATCTACTACAGGCTTCACACTTTAGGGGGCAATCTGTTACACTAAAATTTGTCACCATGACTATTTGCAGTTAGTATGGCTCCATCAACTGTCATACTATCCTCCTTGGCAAGCCTCATACCTCTTCTCTCCATGTCAAACTCCAAGAAAGAGAGAAAGTCATTAAAAATCTATATATCTCTGGGTACGCAGTTTCTCTTAGCCTTACCTGCATGTACGCATCCCAAGTTCACAATACCTGCGTACTTGTACGCTCTGTCTATAAAGAAATGGGTGCGTACTCCTGTAAAGGTCAAAAGGCGCAAGTTTCACTCCAAAAAAGTTACTTGTGGTCATTTCTAGAGCATTCTAGAAGCTTGTTTGACGTGTATGAAGCGCCTCCAAATGGTTCATGTATCCCTACCAAAGAGGAACTTATCCCATCAAGAGGGGAGCTATCCCATCCAAAGAGGGGCTTATCCCATTGATGGTGGACCTGAATAACTTCCCCTAGAGCACTATAAATACAGGCATTGGGCCAAAGGGAGGGGAGGTTGAAAGCTGAACATTCCTAAGGGTAGATGCTGCTGGAATTAGGACTCCCTTGTAAATCTTGAGAGGAGAGATTCCCATCCTTTCATAGCCTTATTTGAGAGTGGGTGAGCTAATCAAAGTAAAGGAAAACTCTTGCTGGACCCTAGGAGGGACTTGCACAACACCAAGGCTCAGGTTGTAATGGTTCCTTTTGTTTCCACTTAATGCAAATGAACTCATTTTTCTCAACAGATTGTTATTCATGATTTGTTTCATATACTCCTTGGTCTGTATGATGGATATGTATTGTTTTATGAGTTTATCAGGTGCTATTTAATCTTTTGGCTTGTTAGTGAATGTAGGTTTCGAAGAGAAGGAGGAGCTCATCCGGATCGACGAGGCTGGACTACTACAAAGCGTTGGACTAAAGGTATGTTAAAATCACCTGATTACTTGAATTCTCAATGCATGTTTAGAGAAAGGTAGTGTTTATTTGTCTTGTTTGTCACTAGAAAGCTTTTGCTTCTAGGGAGGTCGGTTGTGTCGGCACTATCGACTCTTTCCGCCTGACAAGTCTCAATGGATATGTTAGCGTAGCGATGTTATTCGTTAAGATGGGCAAAATGTATGAGATGTTCTTCCTTCAAAGAAGTGTCAGGTAGTACTTCAATGGCTAGTTTCGAATATGGAACATTGCACTAAAATGCAAGTACAACCTCCACCCCATTAACCAATTGAAAATGAGTGAATCTCATGGAAGTTTTCACTGAGTCTTGATAGTCCCATAATGTGGAAAAAAGCATAAATTTCAAATTTCTCTTATGATTTCGTACCATACTTCAAAGCATGTTTTTAAAGACATGGTTGTTGGTCGCTACTTATTCGTTAGCCTGGGGATAATAGGAGCTTGAGTGTTCTTGTTGAAAACCCAACTTATTTCTAATTCCATCATCATATGATTGTAAAAATGTGCATCATGATCTATCACTATTGTTTTGGGTACCCAAACCTAGTAATGATGTGGTTGAATATGAATAATAATCTAATGGCACTATCATTAGAGAAGGTAGGCATGACCTCAACCCACTTAGTTAAGTAGTCCATTGCTATGATGATATAGTGGTTTCCATTGGGTGAGATTTACTTACATTGCATAAAGTCAATGAACCATGTATCAAAGAGTCTAATAACAACCATAGGGTAAAGCAGATAAGGGGGAACACACATCTTCATAGTAAATATTTAATATGGATGGAAGTTTTGGACCAATGTAATATAATCCTTAAATATGGAAGGGTAAAATTAGCTTGTGCTTAATATTTTCTAAGTAGTGACATGCCTAAATAAATTACCTCCACATGCTCCTGCATGGAAATCATTTAATTCTTGTTTGGCATCCTCATGGGTGAGACATTGACTTAACACCACATCAACTCCATGAATATAAAAAGTGTAAGAGATAATGAAATAATGGCTATCATGATGGCATAAACATTGATTCTCATAGCGAGACAACTCAGACAAACAATGTTGAGTTTGGAGATGGAGTATAAAAATCCCATACCATGGATCAAACAAGCTAATGAGGAATAAGGATTCATTAAATAATTAATCCTTAGCACAACTTCTTCATCAACTTGGGGTAACTATGAAATTAACTCAACGAATGCCAAATATTTCTTAGATTTAGTAACTGCAAACTCCAAGTCGAACTCTAGAAGGATAACAATCCATTTTGCGTATATTCCCCCAATGATCTATCGACTAAGAATATGTTTCATAGGGTTAGCATTACTGATGACTATAGTCTTTCACAAGAGTATGTAATTCCATAAACATTTGACAACAATAAGTACTTCCAATACCAACTTATCAATGTGGGAATAAAAAAGTGCTAGACAAATAAGGCCTTTGCTAAGATAGTAGATGCAATGTTAATTGCACATCTCATCTTCTTGGATAATAATTGTGCCAATGGTGGATTCAGAGGATGCAAGATAGAGAAAAAATACCTAATTAAGATTATGAGGGCTCCATAATGGGGTAGACAACAAGGCTTATTTCAATGCATCAAAGAACTTTTGGGCTTGGTCATCCCATACAAAAGAAACAACCTTCTTCAATAGATGCACAAAACCTATCATTTTGTCAACATAATTGGAAATAAACCCATGAAAGAAATTAACTTTTCCTTGAAGTGCTTGAAGCTAGTGAAAAGTATGTGGAGGAGGAAAATTAATGATAGCTTCAAACTTTGATGGATAAAATCTGATCCATTCCTTGGAAATGATGAAACCTATAAACCTCTCAGGGACCATGCAAAAAAAAACACACGCTTTCCAATGAATGGAATAATGGTGACATCAAATAAAGACTTCCATAAGATGAGCTAGATGATCCTCACATTAGAGGGACTGAGTAGTAAGGTCATCAAGATAGAACTTGACGATGTGCTTGATGCCATGAAATGTGTAAGACATTGCTTGCTAGAAAGTGGCACTAGTGTTTTTAAGACAAAAATTTAATGTTCGATAAGAAAATGTCCCCCATGGGTAGTTAAAGGCAATTTTTTTTATCCTCTAGTTTGATCTACATTTGATTATAGCTAGAAAAATCACCCTTGAAGGAAAGATAGCATTCTTGATGCATTAATCAAGAATTTTATTAATAAAAAAGGGTTTGATAATTATCCTTTGGACGAGGTAAATTCAGACCCGTATAATTCACACAAATCCTAATCATTCATTGTTACTTAGTCACCAAAATAGGATTGGAATGTTATGTAACTAGATCATAAGAAAAAGAGAGTAAAAAATAGTTCAACGACTTCAAAATAAGCCTCTTTGAGGGGGAAACCTAATTTTACATCACATAAATGATCAATCATTGGGGGACTTTTGAGGTCTAAAATGGGCCTCCTAAGGAAATTATAAAATAATAGTGGAAATGATAAAATAATATTAGATTACATCATCAAAATTTAGAGGGAAAAAAGACAAATATTTTTTCAAATCATATTTTCAACTTATCTCCCTACGGGTTTACTCAAATTTCAAGCGGAAACACTCATTGGATACATAATTTTTGATTCCTAGTATAAGGACTACCCATGTTGCATACTTTCGATGGACCCTGCTACATGACAAATGAGAAATACATGAAAAACATGATTGCAATCACATTTTTTCATGTATTTATCATTTTCCTATAGCAGGGTCCATCGAAAGTATGCAACATGGGTATTCCTTAGATGAAGAATTAAATTTTACATCCAATGAGTACCCCCGCTCGAAATTCAAATAAAAACTTAGGGAGATAAGTTGAAAAAGTAGTTTTATTATTTTATTATTTTTTAATCTTTGTACTTCTTTACTCCTAAAATGGTGAATCATCCACCATGGTTGAAATAATCATCTTGAATCCTATTGGTTCTTAAAATTTTTATTTTGGTTGTACATTTTCCTTAGGAAGCCCATTTTAGACCTCAAAAATCCCCTAATGTATTTGATGATACAAATGACAATGCCTCCTTGGTACATATAGGAGTCTAAAGGGTCATAATATAATCATGGCCTACATAATAATAATAATGTAATCTTGTCACAACAATAACAATAGTGGGTTTCTATGAGGCACACCAATAAAAATATAGGGGCTACATGGGGCATAATAATAACAATATGAGGGCTACACTAGTATTATATGGACCTAACATGCCTTTTACCTTCAAAAAAGTGTTGTCCTAAATGCTTGAGTAGTTCTGTATGATTATGTATAAAATACTCATCCTCCCATGTGGAATCTTCGGTAGGGAAGTTCTTTCATCTAATGAGATACTATGAAATTGATCGATTTCGTAGTTGTCAAGTTCTTGTTTCTGTGACTGTTTCAAGCTCTAATATGATTTTTTCTTCTTCGTCAAGTTCTCACAATGTTGTTTGAACTTGAAGTTTGTCACCTTGTAGTAGCGACTGCAACACCCTCCAAAATTTTTCCCTGCATCCAATTATAGAGTCTCCCTTGGATTTTTACTTGATGTTTGCAAGCACTCGAGCTCACCCCGTGAGCTCGTGTTGAGTCTTTTCACCCTCCTTACTTGACCGTTCAACGGACATATTTTTGCATGTTGGTCACAATGTCATGCTTGCATCCATGTTTTGGTCATGCACAAGGTTCCGCTTTGTGCATACAAGTTGTATTCGCTATGTAAACATCTGTTACACTCACACACAAAGTTGTATGCACTGTCGTGCAAGCGTTGTCACGGTCGTTCAACGATTTATCACAAGTGTCGCATTTTTCGCTTTCACCGTCGATCAATCATCATGAGTATATGTTGTATTGATGGTTTGAGGCATCTTGTCATGAAGTCATGTGAGTGTGTGCTCGCGAGGTCGCACATGCATAAATTCACTCGCTGACACACTTAGTCATTTTGCTGAAGCTGTGACGACCAAATCACCCTATAACATCTATACCTCCACCCCAGAATCAACTCGACCGACTGTCATCGAGAACAACGCAGAAGTGTCCAACAAGCCATTTCAATTTGCGTTGCCCGCAAGCACAACAACCAACTCTCCTGCTGGTCAACCAGAGATTTTGACCGAGCGGTGACCCCAAGACTCACTCCCCTAAAAATTTGTGCAAAAGTTATAGACTTTGCCCACTCCACTGACTGAAGAAACTACGCAGATAGGTCAGACATACATCTAATGCTCATCCCTGTCTCCCTCAAGAAATTGTGTAGTTTTTCCAGCCACCCACCCAGTTAGCCAATTGACTGCTCACCTAGAAAACTGCACAGATTTCATGAGCAGTCCCTAAGCTACCCAACAGCCCACTCAGCTTAGAAAATGTGCAGAGGTGTTCAATGGGTCAGCCTCCCAACAACTGTGTAGTTTTTGTCACCAACAATCTTGTGGGCCACTTCCAGCTCCTTGAAAAAAATGTGCACTTTTTCCCAACAAGCCTCCTGCTTCCTGCTACCAGCTCCCTGGAGGAATTGCTCAGTTTTTGCTGCCAAGCCCCTCTGCTGGCCGCATTGCTTCCCTCTAGAAATTGCGTAGATCTACCCTCTAGCCGAGCCAAATCCCGCAGACAGTCACTTCTGATCCGGACTGTCCATCTCAGTCTCTGAGTAACTTCTATGAAATTTTCACCAACAGTGCTCGGAGCTCGCATCCCAACTTGAAACTTGACTTGCACAATTTCATAGCCTTGTCCTCTGTCCCGGTCACCTGCATTAAAAAACAAATGGCAATGCATCATGGTAGACTAAGAGGTTTATGGATTTGATGTCGTCTCGTCATGAGGGATTGTAGATACAAGTATATGGATAAGATATGATGCAACGATGGATGGGATGAATAAGGAGATTACATGCAAGGAGATGTGTTTGTGAAAAAATGAATGAATGATGCATTCGAGGAGATTTTCTCGCGAATGGACAATACATGCTAGGAGATTCTTTTGCAAACGGATGAACATGCGAGGAGATTTTTTTTCGTGAATAGACGAACATGTGAATCATGCAAAAGAACAAGAAAAGGAGCAATGTGCACATGAAACATCAAGCCAACACCAAGACCATCGAAGACTCAACACATCTTGCCATGAGGAGGTGAAGTTATGATACACCAAGAGCACATCCATCACTCAGCAGCACTGCAGCTCGACATGGACACCACCAACAACATGAACATACCAGCACTGTTGTGTCGAGTTGTGTCATGACTCATGTTAGCCACATCACTACTGTGGGCCATACTCTTGTAAAGCAATGTAATGTAACGTGGAAGTCCAAGAGACCCATATGTAATATGAAAAGTCATGAAAGTCAAATAGTCATGAGGGAAGTTGAACAGTCACAAGGGCCAGTTTTACCCTTGGCTATAAATACCCCTCATTTATACATGCAATAGGACTTTTCACCTTGGCTCCTCCCACATAGCCTTGAGAGTCTGTAGTCTTTTCTTTGAGGAGAAAAAAAAACGCCCATGCCCCTTTCACGGGGTTAGTGATGTATCGTGTACTGATGCATCTTGGAACTTTCCCTTAATTCAAAAGCCTGATAATAGGCCAACGCGTTTTACACATGTATTGTAACTGTTGTAGACTAATCTTGAACACTTATAATGCATGTTGCTTTAACCTGTGTTAAAACAATTGAACTCTTTCGGTTGCTCTAATACATATATTGATAAAAATGTGTTGTATAAGTTGTTAACGATATCCTACCTGCAAGGGTTACCTCACCGGACATCAGATAAAAACTTTCACATAAACTTGTTATAACATCCGCTACACTCGCGCGGACTGCTCCACTGGGTGTTGTACGCGCTATCTTATCTTGTGTGTTGTGACTGCCACATCTATGTGGACTGCTCCTCTAGAAGTTGTGCATGTCATGTTGTATTGTGTGTCTCTAACAGAGTTTTGAATTTTTTTCCCTATTGAATGGAGACTCACTTCCACCCTCTCTCTCTGTGGTGAAAGAACCTTGAGACAAGTAACAATATCACTCTCTAGGAATGTGAACCTCGAAGACAAAGAAGACCACTCTCATGTGCTGACAAGCAAGAGTTGAGGAAAACATTTAAGATAATGGCAATTGGGCCATCATACTGGATGGGAATCCTACACCAAACGATGTGAACTCTATTTGGGATTTAATACCGAGGAAATCCCCTGAATGTTGGCCATTCTAGCACTGTCAACATCTGGTGCTACAATAAGGGTCGCCAGTTATTTATGGTTGATTTTTCTCTCACCCCCACTCATCAATAATCTAATCAAGGTAGTAACTCGCACTCCCTCTCACCTACGCACGACTCTGAAGTTGGTTACTCCTCACATCCCAGGCCTAAACAAGAAATATTGTATCAACAACTTCACTCCGTGCATCCCATCATTTGTTAGTTTTGAAAAGAATTCAGACTGATCCCAGAATTACAACATCTTCCATACGCATCAAAAAAGCCAAAAACCACTCCCACGGGGGTTATTGTATCATCGGTGGAAGAAACAGTAATTGCCACACTTGAAGGTCTGGCATAAGCTATTGAGAATGGATAGGAACCTATGGTCTTCCAACAGGAATAACGAGACACCCTCGTGATCTTGGGATCAGACTCCAAGACAAGAGGTGAAGGGGAAGGCAGTGGAGGAGGCAGAGGCAGAGATGAACCAATAGAGTCAGAGCTGGAACCATTAGATTCTGAAGAAGAGGAGGAGGATGAAGAAGAAGAAGACATGGCTGACTAAAATCTGGAATGGATGACTTTGGGCCCACTGTCTCTCCCGGGTGCTTTACAAAATATGTCGAAGCGGTCAGAGAGAATGATTAAAAAGTTTGACCCTGACAACACATTGAAGGCAAAAGATCACTTGGACAACTTATACCTACAACTGCAGACATTTGAGGTACGGTACGATGACGTTGCATGTAGACTCTTCCCATGTACCATGGATGGTCACGCAGCATCATGGTATCACATCCTTCATGTCAACTCTATCCATAACTGGGATGCGTTCAAATGTATGTTTCTAGAAAAGTTTGTTATTGAGAAGATCCCAGCCATGTTACTCAAAGAATTGGGAATCCTGAAGATGGAGGGGAAAAAAAAGGTAAAATATTTCAATCATAGGTTTCTATGCATATTGAATAAGTTTGCAGCCGACACAAAACCTCACAACTCCATCAATGTTGACTACTACGTGTCCGCACTGCCAACCAACATTGCGCAGTTTGTCAAACGAGCTGTGAAACCAACACTATTAGAAAAGTGCGAAGAGGGAATCATTGTTAAAAAGGACTTGTGCGCGATTGGAATCATCAAGGATGGCGAACCAATGAAGGACTCCAGAGATGCGAGCAAGAAGCTCCAGGATGTGGTGAGTAAGGGTAAGGACATGGAAACAAGTGATATTGAAAACCTTACTCATCTAGTCAAAAAATTGACAACAGAAGTGTCCGAGCTCAAACAATGAACAATTGACACACCTACGAGAAACCAACCACCCAGACAAAGACAAGGACGCATGTCATTAGAAAGTAATCACTTCTCAACTGAAACTACCTAGAGCTCAGTGTTCCAGCTCGAATAGTGTGCGAATAACAAATTGTCTTCATTCCATGAAGATGATCACTTCAGAAGGGTCTTTTTTAGACTTGAAGCGAGTTGCATGCTTAGTATGAAACCACAAACTTGACGTAGTGAGCAGTGCACAGGGACAACTAAGAGACAGGATGGTGATGAAGATGTTGCGCCTGATGAGGCATCAAGCATTAGTTAGGTGGTGAACATGTATTAGTGCTCACAAGCAGCACAGAAGACAAACACTAAGAAGCAGCCCTGAAATCCAAATGATCGTTACAATATCAGAAGTAAGGGGGCTCCCCCTACACTTGGGGAAATGAAACAAAAGCTTGAACTACTGAGGAAGGTTGATCCACTAGCTGTCCAAAAGCATAAAATACAAAGCAAGCCCAGAAAGACATCGATGGACAAGAGTATGTCCATGAGTAGCAAACTGCAAAACACTCCGCCGAACAACACGAACACCAGTATTACCCCAAACATCTTGTTGAGTCTACCTACTCTGGATTAAAACATTGTGGAAGACATGAAGAAAACTCGTGCAAACATCATCTTTTTCGAGTTGGCTAAGATCCAAAGTCAGTGGGACATCTTGCTGTGTGCACTCGAGTAGACATCCATGGACAACGCAACCTCTACTAGCAAGGGAGCAAGCACACCTCCTCGATCACTTTCAACTGTGCTAAACACACTCTGGATGGAAGAAGAAAACTATGTTTTCCATCCATTTCTGCTTTTGTTTGAAATATTTAACTATAATGTTCACAACTGTTTGGTTGATTTTGGTGCGACAGCCAACGTCATGCCGCTTTCCCTTGCAAAAAATATCAATGCGCAATGGAGAAAGACATTCATGTAGATCATCCAACTTGATCGAACATCCATTCCAACCATTGGTGAAATTCAAGATGTGATCATCCAAATATCTCATGAAGGCCGAGTTCACCAATGCATAAACATTGTCGTTGTGAACATACCAGAATCGTATATCTTACTACTTAGCAAAGATTGGTCCTACAAACTGAACGAATAGTTTGCTATAGACTAGTTGCATATATGGCTTCCATACAAGGGAAAAAACAATCAAATATGGGTGTTATCTGAGAGATACATGAGGCACAATGTCACTCCCATAAATGGCGAGAATAAACCATTGGCCTTTGCAGAGCTCATGTTAGGCAACTACCTCTTAGAAACAAGCCGGGGCGTTATCCCGTACGACCAGCTCCAACCCCACTAGACACGCAGTTGGGTCTCCTTCCTTGCCCAACTGATGGAAATGAAACATGTACAGTGCATTGTAACATTAGTAGTAGTAGCAATAGAAATAGTAGTAGCAGTAGTGAAAGCGTGTCGAATAGTCCGTGTACAATTGAATTGTGGACCATGTACTTCGACGGATCAAACACACAGGATGGCTCAGGGGCCGGGTGCAGCTTAATCGACCCCAAAAATAGGAAACATTTTATTTCAATCCGCTTGGAGTTCGAGTGCACAAACAACATTGCTGAATATGAAGCACTCTTGTTGGGCTTGCAAAAAGCCATTAGCCTCAACGTGGTTGCGCTCAAGGTGGTAGGTGATTGGGAAATAGTGGTATGGCAGGTACGTAACACCATTCACTGTTTATCACCTCATCTCAAAAGTTACCAACAAGAGGTATGATGACTAATCTCTACTTAGTTCCAAGCATTTAATATCACTGTTGTACCAAGAATGTGTAATGAAACTACCAATGCTTTGGCAAACACAACTTTTGGAATGTCACTGCTTAGGGATAGATTTCCTATTGAAATTTTAGATAGACCATCTATCCCGGATAACATAACTAATTTATGTGTGTTTGATGATGATCAACATATACTACATTTCATGGCCAACACTGATATCTTCAAGGATGCAGTGATAGACAAAGATAAGCACGAGCAATCTTTGCAAGCTGGGCAAATATCAAGAAATGTCACCTCATCCCCAAGGGTGTGATATCTTTGGAAACTCTTTATGACTTGCGAGAACACTTTCATGGGCCAAGGAACAGCAAAACCCACAACTCTACCATGATGCACAAACTGATTAACCTGGGAATAGAGCAAGATCTGAAGTTCGTCAATCTCGGTAAGTGTTGCATGCAGAAGGAGTGTCAAGCCTTTTTCCACTTGTTCAAATAGTACCGGTATGTGTTCGTGTGGACATATGATGATATAAAAACTTTCAACATGTGAATAATCCAACACATCATTTCGATCAAAGAAGGGGTCAAGCCATATCAGCAGAACCTGAGGAAAGTACATTGATCACTCTAACCCCTCATACAGAAAGAGCTCACCAAGCTGTTGGATGCACAGATCATAGACATAGTTCGTAATTGTACATGGGTTTCAAACCTTGTTCCTGTATGTAATAAGTCCAGGGAAATCCGCTTGTGTGTTGATTTCCAAAACTTAAATTGCACCTCAGACAAAGACAAATACCCCTTGCTGTCTGTGGAACACATTTTGCAAATAGTATCTCGAGCACAAATGTTTTCTTTACTTAACGAGTTTTCAGTATATAATCAAATCCTGGTAGTGGAACCCAATAGACTCAAAGCTACCTTCCATACCAAGTGGGGTACATTCGCATACAGAAAAATTAAGTTTGGGCTTGTGAATGCAGGCATAGCCTTTCAATGCACCATGGACATCACCTTCTGTGGACTCATCGGACAGAGCGTAGTGGTATACCTCGATGATGTGACTGTGGCTTCAAGAAAATGGGAAGACCACATACGCGATCTTAAGACAAAAATGAGTGATGCCGGAAATATGGGATTTTCTTGAATCCCAAAAAGAGCATATTTGTAGTGTCTGAGGAGAACCTCCTTGGGCACATCATTTCCAAAAGTGGGATCAAGGTTGATCCAAATTAGGTCCGGATTATTACATAGATCGCTCACCCAACCAACATGAGATAAATGCAACCCTTCTTGGGAAAGATAAACTTCCTCCCGAAGTTCATCTCGGACTACGCACAAATAGTAAAACTAATGCAAGACATGATCAAGAAGGATGCAGTCTACAACTGGGGCAAAAGGGAAAACTATGCATTCACCCATATCAAGAAAGCTATTGTAGAATTTCTTACACTCTACAACCCAGATTTAAACAAAGACTTCCTGCTATACACCTTCACCTCTGACAACTTGTTCGCTATAGTACTCACTCAGAAGGATGAAATGAACGATGAACGTGGACCCGAACTCAACTACCCCATCATTGACAAACAAGCATATGCAGTATATAAGGCAGTTAAACACTTCAGACCCTACTTGTTGAAGAACCATTGCATAGTCTATGTGCCTCACCCAGTAGTCCGCTAACTTCTCGTACACTAAGAGCTGGGTGAACAACGTGCAAACTAGATGACAGGGTTGCAAGAGTATGATCACGACATCAAGCTAGTTCACACTGTCAAGGTTCATGGTATTTGCAAACTCATAGCTGAGATAATACACACACAGGAGGATGTAGCAAAGCTCTTCGGTTGGGAGGAGGAAATTGAAATGTATGATGTAGTGTGAGCACCACCCACTGCATGCAGAAAATCTTGGTACGAAGATGTGCGCCAGTACCTTGAGCACAACACCATACCCTCTCACTTTTCCATCAGAAAAAAGAGGGCATTATAGATCAAATATTTAGCCCATCAGTTGGTGCATGAAGTGCTTTACAGAAAGCATAGTAACAAAATCTTGCTCAGGTGCTTAGAGGCACATGAATCAGAGAAGGTTTTGCAATATCTGCATGACAGACCAATCAGAGGTCACTTCATGGGAAATACCAATTCACACAAAGTTATGCGAGCCAGTTTCTACTGACCCATATTATTCAAGGATGCACATTTTTACAGCCACAAGTGTCCAGTCTGTCATCGATGCGCTAACAAAACATGAAGGTCAGCAACCCCACCGCACCCTGTTGCAGTGACTGAAACATTCCAACAATGGGGCCTGGACATCATCGGGGAAATTTTCTCACATTCGTCGAAGCAACACCACTACATTCTGATAGCAACTGATTACTTCACGTGGTGGACAAAAGCAGTTGTGCTCAAGCAAGTGAACGACCAAGAGGCCATTAGATTCCTCCAATAGAACATCATCTCATGCTTTGGCGTTCCGGTTTCACTTGTGTTTGAAAATGCAACGTACTTTTCATCTTTAAAGCTTTATGATTTTTCATTGAAAAATGGTATTTTGCTGAAACATTCATCTAACTGCTACCTGTGGGGAAACAATCTCGCAGAATCCATGAACAAAATCCTTATATGTATAATAAAAAACACTATTTACTCTGAGCAGCGTAATTGGAATTTTTCCTTAACGAATGATTTATGGGCTGACTGTGTAACACCGAAACCCTCTCTGAATACCTCTCCATACTTCTTGGTCTATAGGAAAGAAGCCATCCTACCACCCAACATCTACTTTCCTTCGCTTTAGTTTTGATCAAGAATCCTAAGGCAAGCCTTTTCTGCTAGTTCACCATAGGATGGATACACCTCGAAAGCTACAAGAAGAAAGGATGAAAGAAAAAGAAAAGTTTACACTCCACCAGAACCGTATCAAGAGATGGTTCGATGAGAAGTCTGCAGGGAAAGCTAACTTCGGTGTTGGTGAATCAGTCTTGAAATGGGATAAATCCCATGAAGACAAAGGCAAGCATACGAAGTTCTAGTCCCTGTGGATCGGTTCGTACACTGTCCACGAGAAGCTTGGCCCTTACACATACCATCTACAATCACTTGACGAGAGGATTGAAATCTTCCTGTCAACGACCAAGATCTCAAACATTATTTTTAGTAGGTCGGGCCACGCCCCACACCATGTACATAAGTCCCTTTGCTGCTATTCTTTTTATTTTTCACTTTGCCTACTATTTATATTTCATATTGTTTTGTTTTTTTAGTATCTTGCTATTTTGGTCTCTTTTAAATAAGCGCTACTGTTGTAGGGAAAAGTATCCGACTCGGATGACCCTATCCCACTCTAAGGGTGATAGTACCTCAGCAACAACTGTAAAGAAAACTACTTAAGGTTTACTTCTTTATGAAAGCAAGAGAGAATGAAGAAATGCACTAACCGTTGCCTTGCGCTTAATGTCGAATCCAAACTCTTCTCTTTGCTGCTTGCTCCCAGCTCCTTGCTCTTTTGCTGGCCCAGCTACAATGAGATCCTGCAAAATAACAAAGAAGGAAACTAAAAGAAGCATGCAATCATAACTGATTCAAGGATTAGCATAAATCAAATATACAATTATCAAAATACATCATTGAAACAAGTGCATATAGAAGAACCTCAATAGCTTTTATTAATGGAAGAAGTAAAGTTCTGAGAGTGTTACAACCATTGAAGGCCCCAATCCAGCAACACCTCCCAGCAGAAAGAATTTCTCCTCTTCACCAACTTCAAGCAATCACCCAATAGTTCTATAGTGAAACCAACAGCATATCATTACTTTGCACAAAATCATAGCCTCTTGAGCTCATAGGAGAGAGCTCAATATATAGATGAATTGAGAAAGGATGAGTCAGCTTGCAACTGGTGTGTAGCTGCCTTGTGTCCTCTCTCTCTTCAGTTGATCTTCAGTTCTTGAGTCCACTTGGAGAACCTTGCTTCCACTTGGAGAAACAGAGCCTCTGACTCATCACAAGGCGAAATCCCTGATCCAAGTGTCATTTTTGGAAGATTCCAGAGCAATGACTCAGTGTGCCACTTGTCCCATCTCGCTCAGCGCAGGTGGCCTTTGTTCTACCTGCTTTGCAACGCAGGTACACCATGGAGGAGTTGAGTTTCAGCGCAGAAGCCTAGTGGAGCACCTGCTTTGATTTCAGGATTGCTTGTTTTTGAGTGTTTTCAGGTGGAGAACTGATCTGAGAGCTGTTGGTTTGCTGACCTTGTTCCTCTAGGGGTAGGAACATCATGTTTAGGGACTTTGGATCCCTTGGATTATTGACAATTCATGCCCGATGCTGCCAGGCACAAATTTGTCTATAACATATGCCCCCTAAAGTATGAGGTCGTTTATCGGGTGAAATGCTTTATTAGGAGGATCCGAAGTTCATTCAATCTGCTGAGAAGTGTCCTGTAATAAGATACAATACAATACATTATTTTTCATTCTTTTTCATGATCTAGCTGAGGCGGGCATTCCCATGCTCAGCTTTATAAATTCATTTTGGTACATAGCACAGACGATCGTCTGATGATAGACTGATAATACTCTACTGAAATTATCATCCTTTGAGAAGGATGATCATCTGCTGCAATGATGTACATATCAAATGTCTTTATATCCTGAATATATATCGCAGCCCGAATGGATGAAACTAGATCCGAGGTATTCAATCTCTTCCGATCTTCACTCGATGTACAAGTCGATCCATGTGAGAATTTCTTGAAGTCGAACATGGAAAGACATCGCTTGATTACCGGTCAATGATGTAAACCGTTAACAAGCGCGAGAGGAATCACCGATAAGGATGATGACCCTCAAGGTATGGTAGTACAATTCACATGGTGGGAATAAAGGACTTGGCGTCGACCACCATGCAAAATCTTCTGGTCGAAGGTCATTGATGTATACCTGTCGCCGGAAGTGAGAAACTTGCCATTGAGGCATGCAAGCTTCAAAGTACTGAGGGGGTTGTTCCTAGATCAACTCCTTGGATAATGAGCTGATGTCGACAAGGAGCGATCCGTCAAAGGAGGGCCTTAATGAATCCCACATCAGTGACACGGAACGGAGCTAGTGATTGTGATGAGGTGAAAACAAACTGTGATGTATGATTCAGGGTGGCGGTCATGAAATGGATGAAGGACAATGTATGGCAGTGGATGGGACACGGTTGACTCTTTGCAGAACAACATCTCTTGAACATATAATGACACTGATGTGATGGATTGGTAGCATTACCCCAAATGTGGATGGTGTGGCGAGGACCATGGTGATGAGACCGGTGAATGAAACAACCCAACCCGATGTGATACGGAGGACAAAGTGTCATGTTCAAGAGCGACTTGCTACCATTAAAGCTGTGAAGTTCTCCCAATTTTTCCCCAGTCATTGCTGACCAGTACCTCTTTATTTTTATCAAGCTTGAGGAGGATAACATATGCTTGTTCTATAACCTGCCCTTCGGGCAAGCCCATCGCTATGTTTTAACGAGCCTAGCGATAGGGAAACTCGTTCTCGTCTAAAGACAAGTTTGTCGCTATTTAATGAATTTAACGAGTCTAACGACAAGGATAACTCGGTCCTTTTCATTTTTAGAGAGTCTGAAAAGGTACATAAAGTCAACTCCAGAATTCCTTTTTCGTCATCTAATCCCTTAAGTCCGAAAAAGTATAAAACAATACAGAAGGGATGAATTTTCGATTGCTTTAACGAGCCGAACAAAACAAGCGCTCGATCTTTTTGTGCAATAATCCCTCAGGTCCAAAAAGATTAAAATCTAGAGGAGGGATAGCTCTTCCGGTCGTTTAACGAGCTGGAAGGCCAAAACTCGGCAAACTTTTCATATTTTACGAGTCAGGAGAAAAGAGCTCAAAGAAGACTCGTCTTTTGAGGAACGAGTGATAAACAGGGATAGCAGCAGATTCCAGGTACAGGTTGGAATTTTCCAATCACGGCAGTGTCACAAGGATGGCTAAGTGAAATCACTCTTCGCAGCTGTTCCTCAAAATGGGTAAACAAACATATGGAGATGAACGATTGGCCAAATGAACGGATGGAGGTGAGACTGCAAGAACACGACCAAGGGCTTTAATATGGCTGTCAAAGGTTACATTTACCAAGGTTATTTACCGGTTCATTTTTTCTGGGTGAGCTTGAACTCTAGGGGAAGATTGCTCACAACTTATGTTTATTTTTTAACGAGCATGAACTATGTGCTAAAACTGCTCGAATCTTGCGTTTATTTTTTAACGAGCATGAACTGTGTGCTAAAACTGCTCGATTATACCAGTCTTAATACAAGGAACGCCTCAGGTGAGGTAGTCATATTTAAGGAGCTATACCTCACTAGTTACTCCAATTTGGCAAGTTTTAACTTTTGCCCCACATCCTTTCTTTATGCAAGCTGGAAACAGCTAATCCTACGAGTTTAACGGGTTAGACCTACAGGTTTAAAGGGAGGACCTAAAAATTTAAAAAATAAATAGTCGTCCCGTGCTTGCACTCCAAAAGGTTCGCATGCCCCCAGGTATAAAGTATAATTTCAAGGCTACCCCTCCTCTGTTCCACCTCTGTTTTTCTACTTGTCGTCTTGCTATATTTTTAACGATACTTGTCTTCTCGTTATTTTTCGGTGCCGACGGTACTTGTCTTCCCATCAGTTCACTTTTTTATTTTTGCAAGATCGCAACAGATAAAACATTGGCGTTACAGAGGGAGGTTTGCTTCTTACTTATTATCCGAAAAATGGTTTTGTTCGCTGCCGCAAACTAAACTCTTTTTTCCGGCGATGTCTATTACTAGGTTACTAAAGATGGTGACCACTTGTTGCAGCAATTTCATCTCTTTCTTTGGAGGCTGCCCCTACTTATCCTTCAAAACATATGTTTTAATGGGTGAGGCTTGCCTTCAAAGATGGTGGCTACTTGCCGCCACAAATGGATCTCCTCCCTCGGCATCCTACTTACCTAGACAAGGGGAGCGAGAAGCTGATTATCTCACTCACATAACTTTGACAAAAGAACTTTATCCTAGAACAACCCTCTCTTCCATGCCGGACGGGGTACGGACTAGTCATATTCTTCTGCGGAAATTAACTTTATACCCAAGGTTTTCTCTGCCCAAGGCAGGCCAGGGTGCATGCCCCCTGGGTCCCAGTTCTTTCTTCCGAATCACTCGCATTCATCGGGAAGTAGAACCGGGGGTGGAGGCATTCCTTGAGTGAATAAACCGTTAAGGGATGGTATTTGACTATTTGCGATGCGTGATCCTGGAAATGAAAGTTGGTCTACGAGCTTGACCATTCTTCCTTCGTGCGGAAAACACATAACTCTGAAGAGTGAGGACACTATCGCCTCCATGCAATATATATAGTCTCGTCCAAGGAGTAAGTTATACACCAAGGGTCCCTGGACGACCATGATGTTCATATGAACTGTCTTCCCCTTCAATGTAACAAGAACATTGGGGAGAATCCCTAACGGATGACTGGTTCCTTTATCAAAACCTGATAGATTTCTCATCTCGGGTAAAAGCGCCGGGGAACCCAGTGCTTTCCAAGCAATAGAGGAAAGGATACTCACAGATGCCCCTTCATCAATGATAGTTCCAGCCATCACCATTCTGTAGATTTGGACGATGATTCTGAATGGAATACTGGCTGGTAACCGGGGTCTGCCTAGTTGATTCCAATCAAAGGACACAACCAGGTTGCTTGGTGGTGGGACCGAATACACGGCCGGATACGACCCTGATGATGTTCCTTCCTGCGATAAAGGAATGGGCGCGTTGCCCTGATGCTCATCAGAGTCTGTGTTGATGAAAAGAATCTGGATGGTGTCATCCTTGTTCTCTTCAGTGAGGGTGTCATTTGAAGATGAATCTTCAACGACGGTGTCATTTGAGGATGAAACCTCTGAAGGAAGAACCGGGTCAACTGCCGTTTCGACCTTTAGACTTTCGTCTGGTCTGGATTCAGTAGGTTCATTCTCAATGACCGACACTTCAGCTGACCACTTGATCGGGCCAGCTGGATTTTCAACTATCGAGGGACTTGGCACGAGTTTTTGGTATCCAGGAGGAAGTCGTAACGGTGAAACCGGACGATCTTCCAAAACTCTCTTCGCCTCATATAAGAATGGACAACGGTGGATGGCGTGATCGCCTTCACACAGTCTGCAGGGTGATCTTGGTCTCCCTCTTTGTCCTTCACTCTCGCTAGTTGACGGAATGCAATCAACATGTCTATCAGAGGTTGATGCTACCGAATTGTGCAACCTGGGGGACCAGTCCATTAGTATCCGGGGAATACAAGGACAGTCACGGTGGAAGTGGGTCCCTTTGCAAATGACACATGGCGATTTAGGCCCGGTCGGTGCAGTGTGTGGATTTTTGTCAGATGTCTTTTGCTTGCCCCCAGTCGCCTTCGCCTTAGGCTCCTTCTGCTTCTTTTCTTTCTTCTTCTTCTCCTTCTTCTCCATGGGAGGCTGACTTTTGCCGGCTCTACCTTGCGAAGATGAAGGATCAGAGGAAGAATTGTAAGAAGTGGAAGGCTGGTGGGTAGCTCTAGACTGGTCTGACTGTTGATTCGACTGCTCAGGATTAGTGGTGATCTGAACTACATTAGTTGAAAAGAGCCATACAGGTAGAACAATTGTCAATCCTGGAAGTGACAATGTGGCCATATGAGGCGCACCAACATCTCCCCAAGAGGAGACGGGATTGGGACTTCCACCAAGGTGACTTCCTTGGTTGGTGGGCTCCATACTTTTCAACTGAAAGATCAACGTGGGAATAACAGGTGATTATGTTTCGATTAAAATAAATTTTATTAACGACGCTTTAGACACAACTTTGCTTTTTCATGTTTTAAGAGTCGAGAAAAAGCTAAAGATGACTCTAGTCTCCTTCGATGTTTTAACGAGCCCGAAGTGACAAATGCTCGGATGGACTTTTTCAGTTATAGAGTTTGAAAAAGGCCAAAAGAAACTTCTCTGGAGTTCTAGGCAGAGGGTGTGCCAAACTTTTCGCAAAACCACAGAATACGTTTTACGGTACGGGTGGTCGATCTTCGTGAATGTTGTGTTCACTGCATCGCGATCAGTAGGGCGGCCGACACGGCTTCCTAAGGATAAAGGCTTTGTTCCTATAGGGGTCTCCCAATATATACGCGACGGTACGTGGGAGCACAAGTCCGTATTAGTGCCACCGACTCTCAGGAGGAATCACCCACCTTCGTAGAGATCGACAATCACTATGTTTAACGACGCCGGAACACGTCTCTACCTAGACCTCTATGTGTTTGCGTTATGTTACAAAGCGTTGTTATGTAAATTGAATTTATTTTAATGTTGATCTTGTTTAGCAGTTTGCCTTTAAGGATCACCACGAGATGTATGTAACAAATTCCTGAATGCAGTCTAAGATGAGAAGCAAACTTTTCAATCTTTCAACTTTGAAAATCTTAACTACTGAGGGAAAAGAAAGACAAATCTTTTCACACAGATCATAGAGCACACACTAATGCAATTTTTCCTAAATCAGTATGCAAATAGTCAAATGCAAAATGCACAATGCATGTATTTTCTTTTCCCTTTCTTAATGTTGATGTATTACAAAAAGAAAGTTGTTATATAACTTTGATTTCGATTTCAAGCGAAAGTAAACAAGCTAGTCCAAAATCAAAAGACACCTTAAGATTTACTTGTTTAAACACTGGAAATGCATGAAATCAAACCATAATGACGAAATTAAAAAGACTAATCAGCTATGGACAGCAAACAAGCTAACTCTTTAGACCAGCAAAATGCCTAACACAGGTTCAGATCTAAGAGGCCAAAGCAAGACTAGTTCACTTTCGTTATGGGAAATTGTAAATGATGTAAGAAATACAAAAGAACAAGTACAATTTCGTTATATAACAGAGGCGGAATGATGGCAAGTAAGGTTGGTTTCAGAACAGGTACAAGACTGGTAACTGGCTGCAAAATCTATAGTGAAAACAGGCAAGAAAAAGGGAGGAAACCCCAAATGCACAAGGCAAAATTGGGCCAACGCAGGTGCTGCACAGCCGGTCTGGCTCTCAGCGCAGGTAGCCCCTTCGGGACCTGCGTTGCAAAGCAGGTAGCCTGTGTACTACCTGCTTTGGAAAACGAAAGTTGCGTTTTCTCAGTTTCCGGGTCACAATTTTCTCAAAAATTCACAGTTTTTGCTCAAATCAGAAGCTATCAGTCAAGCACACACCAAGGGATGACAAGGAAGATGAAAAGCTATCACTAAGAGCTTACAAGGATCCTTGTAGATCAGCTCTTCAAATCATGAACATGCTCAGAAATGAGCTAGAGTAGCTGCCCTCTACTTCGCTTTTGATATAGTGAAAAGCTTTTCGATTTGGTACTCTTTTGTTCAGGAAATGAATAGCAAAATACTACAAACAATCAAACAGATATGATCCCCAGCGGAGTCGCCAGTTTGTTGTAGGGAAAAGTATCCGACTCGGATGACCCTATCCCACTCTAAGGGTGATAGTACCTCAGCAACAACTGTAAAGAAAACTACTTAAGGTTTACTTCTTTACGAAAGCAAGAGAGAATGAAGAAATGCACTAACAGTTGCCTTGCGCTTAATGTCGAATCCAAACTCTTCTCTTTGCTGCTTGCTCCCAGCTCCTTGCTCTTTTGCTGGCCCAGCTACAATGAGATCCAGCAAAATAACAAAGAAGGAAACTACAAGAAGCATGCAATCATAACTGATTCAAGGATTAGCATAAATCAAATATACAATTATCACAATACATCATTGAAACAAGTGCATATAGAAGAACCTCAATAGCTTTTATTAATGGAAGAAGTAAAGTTCTGAGAGTGTTACAACCATTGAAGGCCCCAATCCAGCAACACCTCCCAGCAGAAAGAATTTCTCCTCTTCACCTCCTTCAAGCAATCACCCAATAGTTCTATAGTGAAACCAACAGCATATCATTACTTTGCACAAAATCCCAGCCTCTTGAGCTCATAGGAGAGAGCTCAATATATAGATGAATTGAGAAAGGATGAGTCAGCTTGCAACTGGTGTGTAGCTGCCTTGTGTCCTCTCTCTCTTCAGTTGATCTTCAGTTCTTGAGTCCACTTGGAGAACCTTGCTTCCACTTGGAGAAACAGAGCCTCTGACTCATCACAAGGCGAAATCCCTGATCCAAGTGTCATTTTTGGAAGATTCCAGAGCAATGACTCAGTGTGCCACTTGTCCCATCTCGCTCAGCGCAGGTGGCCTTTGTTCTACCTGCTTTGCAACGCAGGTACACCATGGAGGAGTTGAGTTTCAGCGCAGAAGCCTAGTGGAGCACCTGCTTTGATTTCAGGATTGCTTGTTTTTGAGTGTTTTCAGGTGGAGAACTGATCTGAGAGCTGTTGGTTTGCTGACCTTGTTCCTCTAGGGGTAGGAACATCATGTTTAGGGACTTTGGATCCCTTGGATTATTGACAATTCATGCCCGATGCTGCCAGGCACAAATTTGTCTATAACAGCTACCCTTTACTGAGTTTTGGATTTTGAATAAGTATGTGGCTGAGATCTAAACAATCTTGTGACATTGTAGCACTTGGCCTATCCTGTGTCTGTCTTCTCTATGCTTGTTTGTAACCTTTGGTCGATGAAATCTTGATGGAAAATATGATCTGTCTATAGGGGAAGCTTGGGTCTAACCATGAAACCGTGTCCGCATTGGGAAACCCCATGCCTATACTCAACCTTTTGCTTTGTGTGATCAAGCTCATCCAACTAGTAGAAATGGAGAAGGGTAAAATCTAAATGAGGAAACATATGTCAGAGGTCTTACATGCTTCTCTGAAGGAACAACCTCTTCTGCTCTCAATGATTTGGGATCCCTATTCCGCCCCGAAAATAAATAAGTGCCTATGCATAATCCTCTTTAAAAATATAAAGGCGAAAGAAGAGAAAGGTTTCTTATGTAGAGAGGTGAAACATGCAACTCCATCGGGGTACTAACCAGGCTTGCTGGTAGTGGAGTAATGCATGTGTTCCTGCGTGAATTCGCCAGGGTACTATCTAGGCTTGTTGGCAGCGGAGCAACACCAAAGATGAAAACTTACACTCTGATTTTTTTTAGCTCGCGAACCAAACTACCCTTCTCAATTTCGAAACACTGGGATCAAGCTGAAACCTTTTGTTGTGTTTGACTGAGTTGGCAAAAGGTGACCATGTATGTCTATGGGATAAGTGGGGAAGCCAAAGTAACCCACACAATGATTCAATACTCCCTGAAAGACCAAGAACCTGTGCTTTCAATGAACCAAAACAGAGAATCTGGAGTTCAACCAGTGTGTTGCTAAGTGTTGTAGCAGCTACAATACCCTCCAAAATTTATGCCTACATCCAATTTTGGAGCCTCACTTGGATATTTACTTGATGTTTGCAAGCACTCGGGCTCACCCCATGAGCTTGTATTGAGTCTTTACACCTGTTAGGTCCCTATAATACTAGTTAATACCTCATTAGTATTGTAGTTATACCCCTTATTAATATTGTTGTGCCTCTATTGCCCCCATATTGTTATTACTGTGCCCCATAGAATCCCTCTATTGTTATTTTTGTGGCTTTATATTATTATTGTTAGGTCGGCTGGATTATATTGTGACTCCTTAGACTCCTATATATAGAAAGGAGGTTTTGTCATTCGAATCATACAAGAATTGTTAATTTATGTAATGTAAAGGAGGTTTCCCCCTCGAAGAGGTTGAATTATTAGGCGTTGATCTATCTTTTCTTGAGATGGTTTCATAACATTTGGTATCAGAGCTTTGGATTCTAGGGTTTCACTGCTCCAAACAGGCCATCGTGGCATTTTCACTATAACTTTTTTTTTTGTGATGTTTCAGAAGTTTCAAAAAAAACCCATTTATGAAGAAATCACACTGAACCTTGGGTCTGAATTTCATAGCTTTTCGCGCTATATTTGTGGAGATATGATCTGAGGAATTTGGTCTTTTTGCAGACTCCTGAATTACATTCCAAACAGGTGACCTAGGGAAAATCATCATAACTTTCTCTCTGGGGATCGGATTGAAATTTCGTAAGAAGGTATAGAAAGAGGACAAACTTTAGTTTCTTTTATGAATTTTTCAGATCCAAAGGTTGAAACAATGACTCGTGGCACGTCGTACAAGTTCGCTCTACTGAACTAGTCTATAATCAAGTCACTGTGGGAGATTTCACATAACTCTTTCTAGGAGAATCCAATTTGTGTCAGACTTGTGGTATTAGAAATAGGACACAGAGGGCTACTGCAGGTCACAAATTTAGAACTAGATGATTGGAAAGTACAGAGATACATCAGAGGCAATATCAAGCTCCTACAAAGTGAAAAAAGGTGTGTAGATTTTCTTAAATTTTTGCTTAAGCTTGGTTTGAAAATTTATTTTGAAGGAATTCAAAGGGAATAATAGAGCATTATTATCGGTAAATGATGCCCCGAGGAAATAAAATGCAAACACCTAGTAAGGAACCTGAAAGCTCTAGCATGACTCATGAAGAAGAAGAAGAAATGCTATATGATATATCAAAATTACAAGAACAAGTGCAACAAGTGTCACTTGCACAAAAAGCAACAGAATCTAAGATGGGTGGTTTAAGGAAAGATGTAGAAGCTAAGATGGATGGTTTAGAAAAAGGTGTAGAAGCTAAGATGGATTGTTTAAAGAAAGGCGTAGAAGCTAAGATGGATGGCATGGTAGCTAAGGTGAATGGCATGGACGCTAAAATTGATGGCATGGATGATAAGATGGAAGAATTGAAGATAAATATGAATAAGTTGCTACAAGAAATGGTCACTAAGGGTGAAAGGGTACTAAAGGAAACTCATGATGAGAACAAAAGAAATGTTAATCATGATTCCATAGACTCTAATGTTGGATCGAAGACTCACCATATTCCAAAAATCGATATGAGTAAGTTTGATGGCAAGGATCCTGCCACATGGATATTACAGATGGAGCAATTCTTCGATCTCAATAATGTGCAAAACACACAAAAGGTACATATGGCAGCTTTATATTTGGAACCAAATCAGTTTGTATGGTATCAATGGCTTTGCTCTCGTAAACAATTTATCACTTGGGCAATTTTTACGGAAGAATTGATAGCACATTATGAGGATACAAAAAGCAACACCTTTTTTAGCCAATTGATAAGTCTCAAACAAAAGGGTTCAATAATGGAGCACATTGAGGAGTTCCAAAAATTGAACATAAGGGTAAAAGATATTCCAGAGGAGCATAGGATTGATGTGTTCATAGGGTCTTTAAAGGATAATATCCAACATGATGTTCGCCTTTGGGAACATGATTCATTAGAGAAGGCATTCAGGTTAGCAAGAAAAATGGAAAGCAAAATTATGGCAACCAGGAAGCATACCACTCACAACTATAAAGACGGAAGTGTTGTTGCCCCTAGTCTTCCACAACCTATAAGGTTGACACCACAACAATTGGAAGAAAAAAGAGCAAAAGGGCTTTGTTATAGTTGTGATAGCAAATACACTAAAGGTCATAAGTGTGCTGAGAAGAAATTATTCTACATATATTGTGAAGAGGAAGAAGAAAAGGAGCAAGAAAGGTCAAAAGAAGAGGATATACTCCAGGAACAAAGCCTAGATGAAGAAAAAATAAATCCGACCATATCTTGTAATGCATTGGCTGGAATTACCACTCCTCAAACCATCAAGATAGAAGGACAAATCAAGAAGAAACAAGTAATAGTGTTGATTGATTCAAGAAGCACCCACAATTTTATTCATTGTAAGGTAGCAAAAGAATTGAATTGCTTCCTATATCCAGCACCAGAGTGTCAAGTGATGATTGCAAATGGAGGAACAATAAATTGCTCTGGAAAGTGCCATAATATCAAGCTATCCATGGGAGAATATGTATTGACTAGCCCAATGCTTTCCATTCCAATGGGAGGTGCTGATGTTGTACTAGGAGTCCAATGGCTACAATCCTTGGGTACAATAGCTTTTAATTTTCAAGAACTTTTCATCAAATTTTCTACGGAAGGAAAGGAAGTTGAATTAAGGGGTATTGCAGGGAAACCAGGAAAGATAATCAGCTCTAATGGTATGACAAAGCTTCTAAAAAAGGAGCAAAGAGGTGTAATTGCACAATTATGTTTGCTAGATGTTTCCACATCGGAATCATCTATTTCTCCAGATCTCCAAAAATTCCTGGAAATCATTCCAAGGTATTTGAGACTCCCAAAGGTCTCCCACCTATGCATGATCATGATCATGCTATTCATCTGATTCCAGGAAGTGTTCCTCCAAACATCAGGCCGTACAGATATCCCTATGTCCAAAAGAGTGAAATTGAACGTATGGTTGCAGAAATGCTAGAGGCTGGTATAATTCAACCGAGTCAAAGTTCTTTCTCTACTCCAGTAGTATTGGTGCACAAGAAGGATGGATCATGGCGCATGTGTCCGGATTATAGGGAGCTCAACAAGCTCACTATTAAAGATAAGTTCCCCATTCCTGTCATTGATGAATTACTGGATGAATTGCATGGATCAATTTACTTCACCAAGTTGGATCTTCGTTCAGGATATCATCAAATTAGAATGAAGACTGAAGACATTCCGAAAACAGCATTTGGAACTCATGAGGGTCATTATGAATTTTTGGTCATGCCTTTTGGCCTTACCAATGCACCTTCAACATTTCAAGGTTTGATGAATTCAATTTTCAAACCATTCCTTAGAAAATCTGTGTTAGTATTTTTGGATGATATACTAATCTACAACAAGTCTTCGAAGGATCATTTTGAACATGTTGACAGGGTGCTACAACTATTGGAGGAGAAACAATTATGCAAAAAGATCCAAATGTTTCTTTGGAGTCCAGGAGGTGGAATATTTGGGTCATATTGTATCTCATGAAGGAGTTAAGGTAGACCTTAGCAAAATTAAAGCCATTAAGGAATGGAAAATCCCCACATCTATAAAGCATCTGCGAGGATTTCTCGGGTTGACAGGGTATTATCGCAAGTTTGTTAAGAATTATGGGAGAATAGCAGCACGTCTAACAACATTATTGAAGAAAGATGCATTTTCATGGACTCCGGAAGCAACAAAGGCCTTTGAACATCTTAAAGAGGCAATGTGCCAAGCACCGGTCTTAGCTACACCGGACTTCACAAAAACCTTTATTGTGGAATGTGATGCTTCAGGAAATGGAATTGGTGCTGTTCTAATGCAAGATGAAAGACCCATTGCTTTTGAAAGTCATCCAATCAAGGGAAAGTTTTTAAGCAAAGCTAT
Source organism: Pinus tabuliformis (assembly GCA_031772625.1). Taxonomy (NCBI): domain Eukaryota; kingdom Viridiplantae; phylum Streptophyta; class Pinopsida; order Pinales; family Pinaceae; genus Pinus; species Pinus tabuliformis. Next base: position 1,302,478,402 of record CM062820.1, read on the forward strand.
TTATGAGAAGGAAATGTTGGCAATACTCCATGCACTTAAGAAATGGCGACCCTACCTAATGGGAAGACACTTCAAGGTAAAAACGGATCATGATAGCCTTAAATACTTTTTAAAACAAAGATTATCCTCTGAAGAGCAACAAAAGTGGGTCACAAAGATGTTGGGTTATGACTTTGAAATCATCTACAAAAAAGGGAAGCAAAATGTGGTGGCAGATGCACTCTCAAGAAAGGATGAGGATGTGGAAGCATTGTTGTGCGCCATTTCTATTATCCAACCAGATTGGATAAACGAAGCAAGGGAGGAATGGAAGAATGATGAAGAAGTGTGGGCACTTATTCGAAAGTTACAACAAGATTCTAGTACGTCTAATACATTTAGCTGGAAAAATGATTCATTATGGTACAAAGATCTCTTATACCTCTATAAGAATTCCCAGCTAAAAAAAAGATTCTTATGGAATTGCACACTTCTCCCTTAGGAGGGCACTCAGGATTTTTAAAAACTTACCACAGGGTTAAGAAGGAATTTTTTTGGGATGGCCTTAAATAAGATATTCAAAAGTTTGTGGCGGAATGTTTGGTTTTCCAACAAAATAAAGTTGAAACAATTAAGACACCGGGTCTATTACAACCTTTATCCATTCCAAGCCAATGTTGGGAGGAGGTTTCAATGGATTTTATCACAGGTTTACCCAAGTCTGAGGGAAAGAGTGTCATCATGGTGGTAGTTGACAGACTTACCAAGTATGCACACTTTTGTGCATTATCACATCCTTTTAAAGCTAGTACAGTTTCTACTGCATTTATGGAAACAATTCAAAAGCTACATGGAAACCCAAAGATTATTGTAAGTGACAGAGATCCCATTTTCACTGGAAATTTTTGGACAGAATTATTTTCTCGTCTTGGTACTCAGTTAGCTCATAGCTCATATTATCATCCTCAATCTGATGGGAAAACTGAGATAGTAAACAAATGTTTGGAAGGATATCTTCGTTGCTTTGTATCTGATAAACAGACACAATGGGTCAAATGGTTTCCTCTGGTTGAATGGTGGTATAACACTTCCTTCCATACAGCAACAAAAATGACCCCATTTATGGCACTTTATGCGTATCAACCACCATCCATCACATCATATTTAAGAGAAAATTCTAAGGTTCAAGCAGTGGAACATCACATCGAACATCAACAACAAGTCCTCCAACTCTTAAAGGATAACCTCATGTTGGCACATAATAGAATGAAACAACAGGCAGATCAACATCGCAGTGAAAGAAGTTTTGATGTAGGTGATTGGGTATTCCTATGGCTACAACCATATAAGCAAATGTCCCCCAAGCAAGCTAAGAAGGATAATAAATTATCACCAAAGTATTATGGTCCATACAAGGTGTTGCAAAATATTGGTACTATGGCATACAAATTGGAGCTTCCTACAGCTTCTCGATTGCACCCAGTTTTCCATGTTTCATGTTTAAAGAAGGTTATAGGCGACAAGCTCCTAGTTCAAACAATATTGCCAAAACTTGACGAGGAAGGAAAAATTATATTGGAACCGGAAGCAGTCACAGAAACAAAAATTCGATAGCTACAAAATCGATCAATTTCAGAGTATCTTATCAAGTGGAAGAACTTATCCACTGAAGATTCCACATGGGAGGATGAGAATTTTATGCAGAAGTATCCATAACTACTCAAGCGTTGAGGACAACACTTTTTTGAAGGAGAGGGGCATGTTGGGTCCCTATAATGCTAGTTATTACCCCATTAGTATTGTAGTTATACCCCTTATTAATATTGTTGTGCCTCTATTGCCCCCATATTGTTATTATTGTGCCCCATAGAATCCCTCTATTGTTATTTTTGTGGCTTTATATTATTATTGTGAGGTCGGCTGGATTATATTGTGACTCCTTAGACTCCTATATATAGAAAGGAGGTTTTGTCATTCGAATCATCCAAGAATTGCTCATTTATGTAATGTAAAGGAGGTTGCCCCCTCGAAGAGGCTGAATTCTAAGGTGTTGATCTATCTTTTCTATCTTTTCTTGAGTTGGTTTCATAACAACACCCTCCTTTATTGACCATTCAACGGGTATATTTTTTCATGTTGGTCAAAATGTCACGCTTGCGGCCATGTTTTGGTCATGCACAAGTTCCTGCTTCATGTGTACAACTTGTATTTACTATGTAAACATCCGTCACACTCACACACAAAGTTGTATAAACTATCACACAAGCGTAATCATGGTCATTCAACGATCTATCACAAGCATCACACTTGTAGCTCGTCCCTTTGGTTAGTCATGTTAAGCATGTGTTGTCTTTATGGTTTGAGGTGTCTTGTCATCAGGTCATGTTGAGTGTGTGTTCGTGAGGTCACATATGAAAAAATTCACTCTCTCACACACTTAGTCATTTTGCTGAAGTTGTGACGACTATCACCCTCTAATAGCCAGACCTCAACCCCAGAATTGAATTGACCGACTGTCACCCAGAACATCACAGAAGTGTCCAACAAGCCATTTCAATCTTCTCTGCTCGCAAGCACAACAACCAACTCTCCTATTAGTAAACCAGAGAATTTGATGGGGTGGTGACCTCAGGACTCACTCCCCTCAAAATTTTCACAAAAATTGCAGACCTTGCTCGGTCCACTAACTGAAGAAACTACAAAGATAGGTTGGACAAACATCCAATGTCCGTCCCTGTCTCCCTCAAGAAATTGCGCAGTTTTTCTAGCCAACCATCCAGTCAGCCAACTGACTACTCACCTAGAAAACTATGCAGATTTCATGAACAGTCCCTCATCTTCCCAGCAGCTCGCTCAGCTCAAAAACTAAGCAGAGGTGTTCAGTAGGTTAGCATCCCAACAATTGCACAGTTTTTGTCACCAGCAATGTCGTAGCCCGCTGCCATCTTCTTGAAAAAATGTGCATTTTTCCCAGGAAGCCTCCTGCAACCCGTTACCAACTCCCCAGAGAAATTGAGCAGTTTTTGCTACCAGACCCCTCTGCTTCCCGCACTGCTTCCATAAAAAAATTGTGCAGATCTACCCTCTAGCCAAGCCAGATCTCGCTGACAGTCAATGTTGATATGGATTGTCCATCTGAGTCTCCGAGTGACTTCTGCGCAATTTTTACTAGCAGTACTTGGAGCCCGCATCCTAGCTTGAAACTTTCTTTGCGCAATTTCATAGCCTTGTCCTCTCTCCCAGTCACCTACATCTGAAAGTGAACGACAAAGCATCATGGTAGACTAGGAGGTTTATGGATTTGATTTCGTCTCGTCATGAGTGATTGCAGATATAGTGATATGGATAATGCATGGCACGACGACGGATGGGATGAAGGAACGATGCATGCGAGGAGATTTTATCATGAACAGACAATACATGCAAGGATATTATTTCGTGAATGGATGAATATGCGAGGAGATGTTTTCGCAAATGGACGAAAATGTGCAATATTCCAAAGAACAAGTAAAGGAGCGACGTGCACATGCAACATCAAGCGAACACCAAGACCATCGAAGACTTTGCAAATCTTGCCATGAGGAGGTGAAGCTGTGATACACCAAGATCACATCCATCACTCAGTAGCACTGCAGCTCAACATGGACACCACCAACAACATGAACATACCAGCACAATCGTTTCGGGTTGTGTCATGGGTCATGTCGGCCACAATGCTAGTATAGGCCATACTGTTGTAAATCAATGTAATGTAACATGGAAGTCCAAGAGACCCACATGTAATCTGAAAAGTCATGAAAGTAAAACAGTCATGAGAGAAGTTGAATAGCCAGAAGGGCTAGTTTTACCCTTGGCTATAAATACCCCTCATTTGTACATGCAACATCAATTTTCACCTTGGCTCCTCCCACATAGCCTTGAGAATCTGTAGTATTTTCTTTAAGAAGTGAAAAGTGGCTCCAATGCCCCTTTCACGGGGTTAGTGATGTATGGTGTACCAATGTGTCTTGGAACTTTTGCTTAATTTAGAAGCCCGATAACAAGCCAGCAGGTTTTCACATGTGTATTATAAATGTTGTAGGGCTAATCTTGAACACTTGTAATGCATTTTGCTTTAACCTGTGTTCAAACAATTGAACTCTTTCGGTTGGTCTAATACATATCTACAACAAAACCCTGTGATTAGCATCCCTTTTTTCTTCCTTTTTTGCGTCTAGAGCCCATTTTTGGTGCTATTTGTGTCCATTTATCAAATATGGTGCAAAAATTGATGCAAAGTTTGCACCGATTTTTTCACCAAGTCTTACACCAAGTTTAGCACCAGGTATTGTAGTAGGTTTTGCATCAGGTTTTACACCAGGTTTTATGCCAGGTTTTATGCAAATTTTTGTGCCATCCTTTGCACCATGTTTTGCATCAAGTTTGGCACCTAATTTTTTTCACCAACTTTTGTATCATTTATTGCATCCACTTTTTGTGTCTACACTTGCATCAAGTTACTTTTTCATCATCTCTTGCATCCTCTTTTGCATCATTTTTTGCATCCATTTTTACAACATTTTTTGCATCCCCTTTGCGTCAAGATTTGCATCAACTTTTGTGTCTCATATTGCATCTACTTTTGCATCAAATTTTGTTGCATCAAATTTTGCATCATATTTTTCATCCATTGTTGCACCCATGTTTACATCTACTTTTGCATCTTATTTTTCATCTTCATTTGCTTCTTTTTTTGCATCTATCATTACATCCACTTTTTTTGTGACACTATTTGTACCATGTTTTTTACTTACTGTTGTACCCATGTTTGCTTCCAATTTTGCATCCATCTTCGCATCCACTTTTGCTTCAAAATATTGCATCTATTTTTGCATCCACTTTTGTGTTGGGTTTTGCATCTCATTTTGTATCATCTTTTGCATCTACTTCCATTGCATCCATATTTTTCATCCAATTTTATTTCTACTATTGCACCCATGTTTGCATCCACTTTTGCATCCCTTATTGCATATTGCCTTGCATCCAAGTTTGCATATTTTTTTGTGTTTTTTATTACATCCACTTTCTCATCCACTTTTGTTGTGCCATATCTCCCACATTTTCTTCCAATTTTACATCCACATTTGCATCCTCTTTTGTGTCCAAGTTTGCATCAAATAATTTTTATGTTTTTTTTCATTCTATTTTGCATCTACTTTTACATCCACTTCCGATGCATCCAGTTTTGAATCTAATTTTGTGTCCACTATTGCACCCATGTTTGGTCCATGTTTACATCCATTTTTTAATCCAATTTTTCCTCTTTGCATCCAAGTTTGTGTCTTTTTTTTTTGTTCATTGTTGTATCCACATTTATTTCACAACAATTCATGCTAAGTTTTATGCCTACTATTACACCCATGTTTTCTTCCACTTTTTCATCCATGTTTGCATCCTATTTTGTGTCCAATTTTGCATCAACTATTGCATCTACTTTTTCATCCACTTTTGTGTCAATTTTTCTGTCTTGTTTTGCATCTACTTATGTTGTGTCCACTCTTCATCCAATTTTATGTCTATTGTTGCCCCCATTTTTTTTTTTGACTTTTGCATCCATTTTCAAACACTCATATATTTTTTTCATTGATGATATTTCTTATGACATTAACAATTATGAACAACTGATGACAATTTCAATAATTATGACGATGATGATAATGAAGATGATGACGATGACATGAATTGTGATTATTATGATAATCAAAATGATGATAAAGATGATGGGGGTTATAATGACAATGATGATGGCGATGCTAATGACCTTGGACAATCTTCCCAATTTTTAAATGTTGTCATGGTCATAATCATAATCATTATCTTTAGAGTCATCTTCCAAGTCATCATCATTTGATCATCATTATCATTATTCTCATCTTGGTCATCACCAACAACAATAATGGCATGAATGATGATTATGATGTTCATGACGAAGTTGACAACAATGATGATAGAAATTACATTAATTATGATGATGGGGATGATGAAAACTATATTGACGATGATAATGGTAGTGATGATGATGATCATCGATCATCTCTAAAAAATAAATTTGTTATTTCTCTTGCATATATCGTGTGTCCTAACAACCCTTTTTGAGCACTTGTAATATTTGTTGGGTTGATGATATTTCTTATGACACTTATAATTATGAACAATTGACGACAATGTCCATAATGATGATGATGATGATGATGATGATGACGACATGAATGGTGATTATGACGATAATGCAATGATGAAATTGATTGTGGTGATGATGATGATAATGAAGATGATGACACTCCCTCTAAATTAGGGAGATACTCATAATGAGACAAAAAAGTAATCTCAAGCTGAAATATTCATATAAGAATGGATCTGGATTGATAAGCATCAACGATAATTTACATCATCATAGCCAACATTGTCAAAATAGAAAGGGCTTGACTAACAAGTTATATCTCTCCATTAGATCATAGCACAATGTTGGGAGGCATAGATTTGGACACCACTATCTCTTTAGGCACTTACCGCACTAGGATGTTCATCAGGCATGTCCTCGCATGATCATTTCCTAATCCACTATCATAATATTTGACACCAGGAAATGTCGATCCTCATGACTATTCTTATCTTGGATTAATGTACTTGACTTATGGTGGTTAGTCCTAGTCAAAGCACAAATTCTCAAAGAATATTGGTCCCAGATGTTTATCTAATCCACCATTCTCCCTACTGGTGTCTTTAGTAGGCTTACAACTATTAGTCTCGGCCATAGTACATGACAAATGGATAATATGGTGTCAATGCTCACTCCCTCTCAACCAGGGAGGAGACATCCACAAGCATAAACGTTTCTCAAGAATACCCATCATTTTCATAGGGAATAACATCATTAATTTGTTTTCATCACATGACGCCTTTATGATTAAGCATTCATAGATTTGTGGCAAAATATTTCCCCTTTTGTCATTTGTGATGAAAGAAAATAAAAAAGTGAAAGCCAAAAACATTAAAGATACACTATAATGATTTATCTAAGTCTAAAATCTAAGGTTAAAGTGAAAATTTATGTAAATAGTATATCTATGAGTTGTTCAAAACTTATGAAAACCTTATTCCCTAAGTCCTATATATAAGAAAAATAAAAAAAAAGAAAAATAAGGCCCAATGAATGGTAACTCATGTACTCACACCCTCTTTGGAAAACATATGAATATATACACTCCTAGTCACACTTGATCACATGTTTGTGATGGTTAAATCATGAAGTCCTCTTTTCCCCTTTCATTTTAACTTCATCATTTAAGCACCTAATTGAGGATCTAGGGAATTTTTATTGCCTAAGGGTTTCATGTCTACTCTTGGTTTACTTATGTCACACTACAGTCAATCATGTGACGGAGTAAAATACTTAAGCTTGTGGAGTTATTAGAACAGTGTATTAAGTTAGTCACCACAAACACATGTATTACATGTCATTGATCCACATGTGTGGGTTGGAGACTCATTGCTTGAGAACTTTAATGGATACTACTTTAGGGCCTTGATGGTATATCTTACAAAATCTCTTGGTAAACATTGTGATTCATCCTTTCTTTTCCTCGAGACACCTGATAAGATTGAAGTCACTCCCAATAATCCACGAAGATGGGGAGTATAAATTACTTGTGTTGGAAATAGAATTGAGAAATAGAGGGTTTCCATTTGCAATATTGGAGTCATAGACATTGGATACATGGTAGTAGTCCTCGATGTCAATTAACTAAAATTATATTGTCATAATGCGAAAAGAGGTAAACATATTGGTAACCTTGATGTCCTGATCATTCCAAATAATAGCCATTCCACCCAAGTATATCTAATCATCAATAACTACTACTTGGAAATTCGTCCCCCATTTTCTAATTATATGAGGTAGAACCTCACTTAATATTTGTATTTCTTATATCAACATTATTGATGGGTGCTTGGCATACCATTTTTCTTTTAGGAGTATTTGTTTTCCTATACTATTGAGGTCCCTCATGTTCCATGAGAATATTTTCATGGAGAATTTACACAGAAAGGAAGTATAATATGACTAAAAAAAATGTTCCAAGATTTAAGTTATTGGACAATGCCACTTCATGACTCCTATATTTCCTTAACCAGGGACTGAATGGTGAACTTGATAGCCTTAAGGGAAATATACCAATGAAAATCTCAAAAAGAGGTGACTTTTGACTTTATCACATACAAGTTAATATACTAAAAAAAATATCCATAAAAATTTCATCAATCAATGAATCTTTAAAAAAAATGTCCAAAACAATTTCATCAAGCAATGAAGCATTACATTATAAATTACAATCTATAAAACTTTTGGGAACTTTTTGATAAACCATGTTCAAAACCAACATATTTAATATTAATATTTAACAATAATATGGAAAATAACACATTTTCATAAATTAAATAACATGCTATCAATCCTAAGAAATGTCACTAACATAAAACTAAAAAGAATGCAACTAATGGGGGTGACCACTCAAGGCCACCATAAGACAATTAATCTATTAAGACAAGGATTAATGGAGAAATAAATCTACAAAGGACAAAGGCAAACCTATTTTAACTTTATTGTTTTATTAGGTGCAAGTTGAACATCTCAAGATATAATAAAGAGAAGAATTATTTTTATTTCATTAAGAAAACCCAAGCACATTCTATAACTTAGCAAGGAAGAGATGTATAATACCCATCTCAGTGACACAATGCATGGCATTAAGTTACTTTTTTATATATAATTTAAACTTATATCATAAAATCACAAATTTAGAATGAATGGATGTTTAACATCTATTTTTATAAAAAGAAAATATAATTTTTGTTATATAAAAAAACCAGAAACTAAATATATTTTTTTAGAAAGTAAAAAAGTACTAAACTGAATATATATTAAAAGAAAAAAACTAAACTTAAGCAAATATTTTTTTTTTTTTTTTTTTTTTTTTTTTTTTTTAATTTAAAATATTTTTTAGAATTTTTTTAAACACTTCCATCCATTCTAAGAAGCAAAAATAATAATAGAAATAAGGACGGACCAAAAATATTCCTTTCCTTGGTAAGTGTTTCCCACCATTCATTCCACTCACTCGAGCTATTTCATAAAACAGAGATAAGCGCTATTTCACACCCTTTTGGAAAAGCCTATTGAGCTTCTCTTATGATATATCTATTCCTTGATGGAGTCCTTGATATATTGATCAAGTTTTGATTCCTTGGAGATTAATTAAAGCAAAGAAAACATGAGTACTCTTAATTCCAAGTTCAATGCCTCTAATGGTGGACACAAGGCAAGGGAGGGGTTGTTACTGTGGTCATAACTCCAAGTTCATTGTCTCTGATGGTGGATGAGGCAAGGGAGGGGGTTGTAGTGATGGTCATGGTCGTGGAGTTTCCTCTTTTACATTATATTTAGGGAGTTCAAAGCAATTTGAATGGAATCATTGTCGTCACTAGGTATAATGGATTAAGTTTGATAATGGATAAAATGAAGTAATTATTTGTGAGCATTTTTTCTTGAACGAACATTAGGATCCATCTTATTATAGAGAAAATTACATGCATTAAAAACAACTCAATATTTCATGTCGCATTCATATTGCATGTGACTTATTTTTCATTAAAAACAATTAACTTTTTCATGTGACATTCTTTTTCTGTTAAAATTTCTTCTATTTCTAATATGAATTACAATTGTAATTTGAAATAAAGCTTATAGTAAATATTAATTTACCAATTCTACATGGAAATCATAAGAAACATTCACAATATAATATGAAGAACAAATGGGTACGTACTTCATATGGATTAAAAAATGCTTCTACTACTTAACGTGAATTACAAGTGTAACCTTAATCGGATCTCCAGTGTATCTTAAGCCATATTTTCATTTTATTTTTAGTACTATTAAATGTTATTATGTCCTACCTCATTTTATTGTTAGCACTGTAATAAAAATATGAATTTTTCTATAGAATTAGTGCTAACATGTAATATTGATTTTTTTTGCAGAACGCTATAGGTAATGACCACGAAGATGATGATATAGATTATGTTTAGATTACATCGTATATCAGAGATGATGATGATGAGGATGGTGATGGCATTGGTGATGATTATGTGGATGATATTATCAGGATGGTCAGGATGATGATCATGGAAATGATCATGAGGATGAGCTTGACTATGATTTTCGTGGTGCTAGCTAGCCATGCGTTATTTTTTATATTTAGTTGGATGTCTTAATATGGTAATCATAAATTTGAATTTTAGTTTATTTGAATAATGATGATGATACTATCGGTACTATCTTGTTACCTTATGAATATGTTGAAAATTGTTTACAATTTTTTTATGAAGAATTATTGTGTATGACGAGATTCCTATTTTTTATGGATGTTGTGAATTTACCTTAGCATAATGATATCTATGAAACATTTTTAGTTGGTAATCTTACATTGAATTTTAGTTGATTTGATTAAATATGATGATGATATTATCATTTTTATCTTGTTATTTTATGTATATATTGAAAATTATCAACATTATTTTGATGGAGAATTATTATGTATGATGATATTACTATCTTTTGATGGATGTTGTGAATTTACCTTAGAATAACGGTTTTCATGAAATATTTTGATATGATAATCACACATTTGAATCCTAGGCGATTTGATTAAAGATGATGAGGATATTATTAGTATTATCTTGTTACTTTATATATGTGTTGAAACCTGTCAATGCTTTTTAATGGAGAATGATTATGTATGATGATATTACTATTTTTGGATGTAATGTTGTGAATTTACCTTGGAATAATGATATTTGCGATAAATGTTGATTTAGTAGTAATATATGTATATTGAAAATTGTCAATGAATTTTTGATGGAGAATTGTTATATATGAGGATACTGCTATATTTTTTATGAATGTTGTCAATTACCCTTAAATTTATTTACAAATACTAAGTTATGAATTTGAATTGTGATATATTCTTAAATGTGTTATACATGAAAATACCTCATCATCTTGGAGGAGAATACTATGTTGTTGGTTGAAATACCCCTTTCTCCTAAACTATATAATTCTATAATACAAGTTATGTACCATGAAGACCACGGTATCCTAGTCTATAACAAGTTGTCCCCTTCATCTAACATTTGTTACCAAAATTCTCACATTAGAGGAATTTTCAACTCAAAAAATAACCACCTAAGAAAAATAAAGAAACTAATAAAATAATGCCATGTAGACAATTTTTTAATATATCATTTTTATTATTCTTTTACCAAAATTACCCAAATAAATCTCACATTTATCAAAATAACTATATATGTATTTTATATTTAAATTAATATATTAGCACAAGATTTAATAAAATTTAAATTAAAAAAGAAAATTCAAAATTTAAAGGAAATTTAAATTTAAATTACCCAAATAAACGTCACTTTTATAAAAAATAACCATCTACATGTATTTTATATTGAAATTAATTTATTAACACAAGATTTAAGAAAATTTAAATTTAAAAGGAAATTTTAAAATATAAATTTAAGTTGAATTTAAATTTAAGTTACTCAAATAAATGCACTTTTATCAAAATAGCGATATATTTGTATTTTATATTTAAATTGATTTATCAATAAAACATTTAATAAAATTTAAAATAAGAAAGTAAATTTAATAATTAAACTAAATTTAGGATTTAGGATTTTATATTTAAATCTATTTATTTAACACGCCATGATTTACCCTTCATTAAAAATATTCTCGATATTCTAACTTTTATCGATTAAGATATTAATTTTATTTTTAATATTTAATATTTTTGGGTCACTTGGGCACCATTCACAGTTAAATTAGGTAAGTTATATTATTAAAAAAAAATCCCCTGTATGTCTTTTAAATTTTAAACAATTTTGATTGGCTTACACATTATGACATGGAAATTCAATGTTAACATTTTAAACTGAAAATCCCTCTAATGCGAGGAGAAAAGCTCAAGTTAACTAGAATTTGACACTCTTGTTCACTTTCGGAAACTCATATGGTGGAATGTGATCTCTTTATCCTCATCTTTAGATTTTTCGTAAAAAATAAAAGCATACAAAAGTGGGAAAGAACCATAAATCATGGGGAAGCTTTTTCCTAAGCACAAAAGCATCTAAAAAGTGGAAAATGCCATTTTTATATGAGGAAACATTATTCACCCAAAAGATTTTGCCAAAATTGAACTAATGAGGAATTTGGGAAATCTTCATAGCCTTCACTTTCCTATATATTGGAGGCTTGGCCATTGAGGAAATGATGGGAATTCGTGTATTGTCACGCTGCTGAGATCTATCTTGAGAGGGAGAGTTTTGGAGCTAAGAGTTGGGGGAGGTGTTGTTGCAACTGCATCTGATGGTTGTAACTTTCCTCCAACTCCTTTATTAATATAGATTAGTTGTTCTTCCTTCCATATGCTACTATTCATTCTTTACTTATCCTATTTAACTAATGAATGTATGGGATTTTGATTTTGATTTATTTATTCAGTAATATTTATATGTTTATGATAGTTTTAATTATCAAGATATTATGTTGTGAAGTTTTCTTTATTCTCTCTCTTGTGTGTAGGACCAATATTTGGAGCTATCTAGGAGCGATTCCCAACTACACTAAAAACTCCAACAAGACCTGCATGCGAGGACTCACATGAATTCATTCTTCTTTTCTTAATTTATACTCTACATCTTAATCTACTAAGAATCTTGAGCCTTAGAACAACCTATCTATTAACCAATCTATCTTAGGTTTCTGGGATAAACTGAGAGGGTTTTATGTTCATCTAACTGTGCGTTAAACCCTACAACAAAATGATATTTATAAACTATAATATATTTCATTATGTAATAAAATTAGTTAAATGGAAGTAAAAGTAAAACTCTAAACAAGAAGCCAAAAGTGGATGTAACCATCGATGCAAAATTGGAAGTAGAATTGAATGTTAAATTAGTCATCAAAACAAGGCAAACAATGAGACAAAAAGAGTTTTAAAGTAGAATTAAAAAAGGGTGCAAAACTAGACACAAAGAAGGGAACAAAATAGGGCATACAAAAAGATACCAAATTGGGCGCAAACAAGGATGCAAAAATGGACACCAAAATGAGGATGCAAAGAATGGTGTAAAATTAGGATGCAAAATTGGGTGAAAAAGGATGTAAGAAAAGACACAAAACAAGAAGAAAAATGGGACTAAAAAATGGTGAAACAAAGGATGCCAAAAATGATGCATAACTAGATGAAAATTCAAACTAAAATCTAGGTGCAAAATGAGATGCAAATGTGGACACAAAATGTGGCAGAAAAAATGATGCAAATTTGGATTCCAAAAAGGATTCAAAATTAGACACCAAAAAGGATGCAAAATTAGACATAGAAAATGGTGAAAAATTGGACACAAAAGTAGAAAAAATGGTGTGAAAATGGGCATAAAAATGGCTCAAATTTGGATGCAACATTGGATGCAAAATGAGATGCAACAAATGATTCAAAACTTGGTGCAAAAACAAATGCAAAAATAGACAAAAAAAAAAACTCAAAATTGAACATAACATTAGACACAAAATGGGATTCAAAGGTGGACACAACACATGGTGTTGTTGGGAAAAGTATCCAATTCGGAATGCCCCTATCCCACTCTAAGGTGTGATAGTGCCTTAGCAACAAACAAGGTAAACTAATTGAGTATTCTTCTTTATGAAATGTAAATGAGGAAGAAGGATGTAACTAACCTGTGTCTTTCGCTAGTTTGTCGATCCAGATCACTCCTCTCTTCGGTAGCTCCCAGCTTCTTGCTCCTTCACCAGCCCAGCTTCACCGAATTCCTGCAAGATCACAAGAGAGAGAAACTACACAAAGATACAGATATACATTCATAAAAAGCTCAATATCAGATTAAGCTAAACATGTAAGCATAACAAAACATCATTGGTACACATCATGTAGGAGAAACTCAAATAGTTTATTGATAGAGTAATAAAGTCCAAGAGGAGATACAACCAAGTGAGGCCCGATCCAGCATCTACCTCCTAGCAAAGGAATCCCTTCCTCTCCTCCAACAAAGCATAAATCATCCAATGTACTAATCTCAATCTCAAACCAACAACAATTCTCTGCAAAGTACAAAATTCCAGCCTCCTGAACCTCTGGGTGAGAGATCCATATATAGATGTAAGCAGAGAGGATGAGTCAGCTTATGTTTTGACTTGTGGCTTCTCTCTGTCAGTTCTTGTTTCCACTTGGAGGTTGAGAGCCTCTTACTCATCACTAGTCGAATTCATTGAGGCAAGTGTCATTGGAGAAGATTCTGGAAGCTTCCAGGGTCTTTCCACCTCGTTGAATGAGCTTGCCATTTGTCATTTCCCGCTCAGCGCACCTTGGTAGTGCTTCCACCTGCGTTGCAGTGCACCTAGCCAGTGTAACCTCTGCATTTCAATGCAAGCAGCTAGTGGAGCCTTTGAATTGATCCTGAATTGACTGTTTCTGAGTGGTTTTTGGTGGAGAGCTTCTGGGAGAAGCTGTCATTGGTTGACCTTGTTCCTTTAGGGGCAGGAACAAATCTTTTAGGGACTTTGGATCCCTTGGATTATGGACATTTCATGCTCAATGTTGTAAGGCACAAAAATGTTTATAACAGTTGCGCCCTAAAGTATGAGGCCGTTTATCTGGTGAAATGCTTTATTAGGAGGATCCGAAGTTCTTCCAATGCTGGGAGGAGACCTGTAATAAGATACAACACAATACATTATTTTTCATACTGTTTTCATGATCTAGCTGAGGCGGGTATTCCCATGCTCAGCTTTATAAATTCATTTCTCTGTACATAGAACAGACAATCGTCTGATGATAGACTGATGATTTTGATGAAATCATCATCCTTTTGGTAGGATGATTATCTGCTGCAATGCTGTACATGTCAATGTCTTTATTTTTCCTGAATATATATCGCAGCCCGGATGGATGAAACTAGATCCGGGGTCTTCAATCTCGTCCGATCTTCACTCTAAGTACAAGTCGATCCATGTGAGAAATGTTCTGAAGTCGAACATGGAAAGACATCGGTTGATTACCGGTCAATGATGTAAACCGTTAACAAGCGCGAGAGGAATCACCGATAATGATAATGACCCTCAAGGTACTGCAGTACAATTCACGTGGTGTGAATAAATGACTTGGAGTCGAACACCACGCAAAATCTTTCGGTCGAAGGTCATTGATGTATACCTGTCGCCGGAAGTGAGAAACTTGCCATTGAGGCATGCAAGCTTCAAAGTACTGAAGGGGTTGTTCCTAGATCAACTTCTTGGATAATGAGCTGATGTCGACAAGAAGCGATCCGTCAAAGGAGGGCCTTGATGTATCCCACATCAGTGACACGGAACGGAGCAAATGATTTTGATGGAGGTGAAAACGATCTGATGATATACGGTTCAGGGTGGCGGTCATGAAAGAATGAAGGATAATGTATGGTAGTGGATGGGACACGGTTGACTTCTCTGGATGACTTCTCTTGAACATATTGGCGACACTTATGTGATGGATTGGTAGCATTTACCCCAAAGATGGATGGTATGGCGAGACCATGGTGATGTGACCGGTGGATGAAACAACCCAACCCGACTCAGGCATGGAGTGGAAGTGTCATGTTCAAGAGCGACTTGCTATCAATAAAGTTCTTTGAGTTTCTTCCCAATTTTTCCCCAGTCATTGCTGACCAGTACCTCTTTATTTTTGTCAAGCTTGAGGAGGATAACATATGCTTGTTCTATAATTTTCCCTTCGGGAAAACCCATCGCTATGTTTTAACGAGCCTAGCGATAGTGAAACTCGTTCTCGTCTAAAGACAAGTTTGTCGCTATTTAATGTTTTTAACGAGTCTAACGACAAAGATAACTCGGTCCTTTTCATTTTTAGAGAGTCTGAAAAGGTACGTAAAGTTAACTCCGAAAGTCCTTTTTCGTCATCTAATCCCTTAAGTCCGAAAAAGTATAAAACAATACAGAAGGGACGAATTTTTGATAGTTTTAACGAGCCGAACAAAACAAGCGCTCGATTGTTTTGTGCAATAATCCCTCAGGTCCAAAAAGATTAAAATCTAGAGGAGGGATAGCTCTTCCGGTCGCTTTAACGAGCTAGAAGGCCAAAACTCGGCAATCTTTTCATATTTTATGAGTCATATGAAAAGAGCTTAAAGAAGACTCGTCTTTTGAGGAACGAGTGATAAAACGGGTTAGCAGCTGATTCCAGGTAAGGGTTGAAATTTTCCAATCACGGCAGTGTCACAAGGATGGCTAGTGAAATCACTCTTCGCAGCTGTTCCTCAAAATGGGTAAACAATCAAATGGAGGTGAATGATCGGCCAATGGAAAAGTGGAGGTGACGGTGCAAACACGACCAAGGCTTTAATGGCTGATAATGTTACATTCACGGTGGTTACTTACCGGAGGGTAGTTCATTTTTTAACGAGCTTAAACGCGGAAAAACACTGCTCGGTCTTATGTTTATTTTTTAACGAGCATGAACTATGTGCTAAAACTGCTCGATTATCCAGTCATATGATAAGAATGTCTCATGTAAGATCCCATTTTTTATGGAGCTTGCGCCTTACCAAGCTTTGCTCCTGGAATCCTTTCTTTATGCAATCTTGGAACTAACTAATCCTACGAGTTTAAAGGGTTAGACCTACAGGTTTAAAGGGAGGACCTAAAAATTTAAAAAATAAATAGCCGCCCCTTGCTTGCACTCCAAAAGGGTTGCATGCCCCCAGGTATAAAACAGAGTTTCAAGGTTACCCCTACTTTAGTCCGATAAAACATTTGTTTTAGCGAGAGAGGCCTACCTCTTACAGGTCACCCAAAGATTGTTCTATTAATCTTTCAAACAAAACACTTCTTCGGCAATGTCTACCGAGATAGACAAAGGTGATTGACTCAGTTCTGTCAACTCACATAACTTTGACAAAAGAATATTATTCTAGAATAACCCTCTTCCAGCATGGGCGGGGTACAGACTAGTCATATTCTCCTGCGGAAACCTACCCTATACCCAAAGTTTTCCTGCCGAAGCAGACCAGGATGCATGCCCCCTGGGTTCCAGTCATATCCTTCCGAATTACTCGCGCTCATCGGGAGGACGGACCATGGGTTGAGACATTTCTTGTGTGAAGAGACCATTTAGGGAAGGTATATGACTATTTACGATGCGTGATCCGGGAAATGAAAGCTGGTCCACGAGCTTGACCACTCTTCCTTCGTGCGGAAAACACATTACTCTAAAGAGTGAGGAGACGATGGCTCCCATGCAATATATATAGTCTCGTCCAAGGAGTAGGTTATAATCCAAGGGTCCTTGAACGACCATCACGTTCATTTGAACGGTCTTCCCTTTCAATGTGATAGGCACATTGGGGAGGATCCCTAAAGGTCGACTGGTTCCTTTATCAAAGCCTGTCAGATTTCTCATTTCAGGCAAAAGCGCTGGCGAACCAAGCGCTTTCCAAGCAATAGAGGAAAGGATACTCACAGATGCCCCCTCATCAATGATGGTGCCAGCCATGACCATTCTGTATATTTGGACGATAATTCTGAATGGTATGCTTGCTGGCAAACGGGGTCTGCCTAGTTGGTTCCAGTCGAAGGAGACAACTAGGTTGCTTGGTGGTGGGACCGAGTAGACGGCCGGGTATTGCTCTGACGAACTTCCTTCCTGCGATAAAGGAATGGGGGAATTGCCCCCGTGCTCGTCGGAGTCTTTGTTGATGAAGAGAATTTGGATGGTGTCATCTTTCTCCTCTTCAGTGACTATATCATTCGAAGATAAATCCTCTGAAGGCAAGACCGGGTCAACTGCTGCCTCGACCTTTTGACTTTCGTCGGGTATGGATTCAGCTGGTTCATCTTCAATGACCGGCGCTTCAGCTGACCACTTGAGCGGGCCAGCTGGATTTTCAACTAACGAAGGACTCGGCAAGAGTTTTTTATATCCAGGAGGAAGTCGTAATGGTGAAACCGGACGATCATCAAAAACTCTTTTCGCTTCGTCTAAAAAGGGACAACGGTGGATGGCGTGGTTGCTTTCGCACAGTCTACAGGGAGATCTAGTTCTCCCTTTTTGTCCAAGGACTTCACTTTCGCTAGTTGACGGTGGGCATTCAACATGGCTATCAGAGGTTGATGCCACCGTATTGTGCAAATGGGGAGACCAGTCCCTTAGTATCCGAGGGATACAGGGACAATCTCTGTGGAAATGGTCTCCCTTGCATATGACACATGGCGATTTAGGCCTAGTCAGTGCTGTGTGTGGATTTTTGTCAGACGACACTTGTTTGCCCCCAGTCGCTTTTGGCTCCTTCTTCTTCTTCTCTTTCTTCTTCTTTTCCTTCTTCTCCTTAGGAACTTGGTTTTTTGTTTTACCAGTTCCGTCAAGCGAAGAGGAAGGAGGAGAGGAAGAATTAGAGGAAGTAGAAGGCTGGTGGGCAACTCTGGACTGGTCTAACTGTTGATTCGACTGTTCAGGAATAGTGGTGTTCTGAACGACATTGGTTGAGAAGAGCCAGACCGGCAAGCCAATTGTCAGTCCTGGAAGCGACAATGTGGCCATATGGGGTGCACCAACATCTCCCCAAGAGGAGAAGGGACTAGGATTTCCACCAAGGGGAACTCCTTGGTTGGTAGGCTCCATTTTCTCAACCTAAAGATCAACGCAGGAAAAAGGGTGATTGTTCCGTTTAAAATAAATTTTAACGACGCTTAGACACAACTTGCTTTTTCAATTTTAAAGAGTCGAGAAAAAGCAAAAGATGACTCTAGTCTCCTTCAATGTTTTAACGAGCCCGAAGTGACAAATGCTCGGATGGAATTTTTCCGTTATAGAGTCTGGAAAAGGCCAAAAGGAACTGCTCTAGAGTTCTAGGTAGAGGGTGTGCCAAACTTTTCGCAAAACCGCAGAATACTTTTTAAGGTACGGGTGGTCAATCTTCTCGAATGCTGTGTTCAGTGCATTGCGATCAGTAGGGCGGCCGACACGGCTTCCTATGGATAAAGGTTTTATTCCTATAGGGGTCTCCCAATATATACTCGACGGTACGTGGGAGCACAATCCGTACTGGCTCTATCGTCTCTCAGGAGGAATCACCCAACCATCAGCGAGATCGACAGTCACCAGGTTTTACGACGCCGGAACACGTCTCTAGCCTAGACCTCTATGTTGTGCGTTAAGTTACAAAGCGTTGTTAAGTTCATTCAATTTATTTTAGGTTGATCTTTCTTAGAAGTTTGCCTTTTTGGATCACCACGAGATGTATGATACAATTCCTAAATGCAGTCTAAAGATGATAAGCAAGCTTTTATATCTTTTCAACAATGAAAATCCTAGCTACAAGGGGAAAAGGAAGACACAAACTTTTTTCAAAGAGCATAGAGCACACTGTAATGCACTTTTCCCTAAATCAAACCATACAAACTATCAATATGCAAATGCACAAATGCATGTATTTGTTTTCGCTTTCTTAATATTGATGTCTAAAAAGAAAGATGTTGTACAAATTTGAATTCGATTTCAAGTGAAAACATAAACAAGTTTCTTTTTGAAAACAAAAAGATGATTACGACACTTTATGATTTTGAAGTAAACACGTGTTTCGACACTAGAAATGCATAAATTCAAACCAAAAGACAAAAGTAAAAGCGTAATCAACTGTGAACAGCAAACAAACTCACTCCTAAGATCAAAACGACACTTACGACAGGTCTAGATCTAAGGGCGACAGTATGACTAGTTTACTTTTGTAATGAGAAACTGCAAATGATGTAACAAATACACAAAGAACAAATACAGTTTCTTTATACAACTGAGGTGGAATTGAGGCAAAGAAAAGGGGTTTCAGATAGGTACACTGACTGATAACAGGCTGCAAAAAAAAAAGAGATAAAACTGAGCAAAAGGAAGCAGGGAACCACAGCTGCACAATGCAAAGGCTGATCAGCGCACCCTCAACACAGAGAAACTGAACTTCAGCGCAGGTATCCTTCACGGGACCTGCGTTGAAATGCAGAACCTCTTCACAGAGTCTGCGCTGAAGCAGAAACGAGAATTGTCTCTGGGTTCCGGGTTACGGTCTGCAGTTTAATCTACAGTTTTTGGCCAGATAAAAGCTATCAATTAGGTACAATTAGGAGGATGATTTAAAGGAGGACTAAGATCTATCACAAAGGGCTGTTAGAGCACTTGTGGATCAGTTTGTTCAGATCATAAAAACAGGCCCAGTGAATGGACTAGAGTGGCAAATCTCTACTTTGCATTTGAAAATGGCAAATGCATTTCGATTCGGCACTCCTGAGTTTATGAGAAGAACAACAATATAAACACAAATAAACTAACAAGATACGATCCCCAGCGGAGTCGCCAATTTGTTGTTGGGAAAAGTATCCAATTCGGAATGCCCCTATCCCACTCTAAGGTGTGATAGTGCCCTAGCAACAAACAAGGTAAACTAATTGAGTATTCTTCTTTATGAAATGTAAATGAGGAAGAAGGATGTAACTAACCTGTGTCTTTCGCTAGTTTGTCGATCCAGATCACTCCTCTCTTCGGTAGCTCCCAGCTTCTTGCTCCTTCACCAACCCAACTTCACCGAATTCCTGCAAGATCACAAGAGAGAGAAACTACACAAAGATACAGATATACATTCATAAAAAGCTCAAGATCAGATTAAGCTAAACATGTAAGCATAACAAAACATCATTGGTACACAGCATGTAGGAGAAACTCAAATAGTTTATTGATAGAGTAATAAAGTCCAAGAGGAGATACAACCAAGTGAGGCCCGATCCAGCATCTACCTCCCAGCAAAGGAATCCCTTCCTCTCCTCCAACAAAGCATAAATCATCCAATGTACTAATCTCAATCTCAAACCAACAACAATTCTCTGCAAAGTACAAAATTCCAGCCTCCTAAGCCTCTGGGTGAGAGATCCATATATAGATGTAAGCAGAGAGGATGAGTCAGCTTATGTTTTGACTTGTGGCTTCTCTCTGTCAATTCTTGTTTCCACTTGGAGGTTGAGAGCCTCTTACTCATCACTAGTCGAAGTCATTGAGGCAAGTGTCATTGGAGAAGATTCTGGAAGCTTCCAGGGTCTTTCCACCTCGTTGAATGAGCTTGCCATTTATCATTTCCCGCTCAGCGCACCCTGGTAGTGCTTCCACCTGCGTTGCAGTGCACCTAGCCAGTGTAACCTCTTCATTTCAACGCAGGCAGCTAGTGGAGCCTTTGAATTGATCCTGAATTGACTGTTTCTGAGTGGTTTTTGGTGGAGAACTTCTGGGAGAAGCTGTCATTGGTTGACCTTGTTCCTTTAGGGGAAGGAACAACTCTTTTAGGGACTTTGGATCCCTTGGATTATGGACATTTCATGCTCAATGTTGTAAGGCACAAAAATGTTTATAACACATGGTCCAACATAGGGTGAAAATTTAGATGCTCAAAAGGATGCAAAATTGGATGCAAGAAATGTTGTTAAAAACGATGCTAAATTGGATGCAAAAAATGATGCAAAATTAGGTGCAAAATAGGATGCAATGAAATAAAAAAGTGGATGAAAAAAATGGTGCAAAAATGGACGAAAAATTTGGCACTAAATAAAATTCAACATATGGTGCAAAATTAGATGCAAAAAATGGTGTAAAAAAAGGCAGAAAAATTGGTGCAAAAATAGATGTAAAAATAAATACAAAGTTAGAAGCAAAAAATGGCATAAGACTAGATGCAAAAACTGGCACAAACTCGATGCAAAAAAAAGGCACTAAATCAGATGCAAACGATGGTGTAAAACTCGATGCAAATTACGACACAAAAATAGAAGCAAAGAATGGCACAAAATAGGAAGCAAAAAATGATGCAAAAATATATGCAAAAAATGGCACAAAACTAGAAGCAAAACCTGTTGTAAAACCAAATGCAAATCTTGGTGCAAAATATGATGCAAAAAATGATGCAAAATTTGGCATAAAAAAAGATGCAAATTTTGGCGCAAAAAATGACTCTTTAAAAATTGTACAATAGAGCCAGATTTAGCACCAGGCTGCTCATCCCAATGGAGAGAAAAATACACTAAAATCTGGTGCTAAATCTGGCGTAAATTAGGGTACACGCAATTTCCCAAATACACTAAAATCCCAATGAATTTGACTATTAGGAGAATATTTGGTAGATTATGAAGATTTGGAGGAGATAATTTAGGGACTTGTTCCCTACTACAGGAGGATCAATAATAAATAATAAATCAACAAGATATTATGGAATTATGGCACAGATTGTGGAACTCCAATGATTGAGAAAATGTAGGAACGTGTTCCACTAATCAAGGGACCATATCCACTAATCAAGCGATTTTGGTGGGGAAGATTCTTCCATTCATGGGGAATGATTCCTAATAATTTTGTATAAGTACCAAGTCCAATTTTCCATTAGAGAGATTTTCATTAGTGTTATTATGGAGAGAACTTGTATTTTTGCATCTCCATTGTATTTTTTTGCAGGGATGTAATTCTATTGATGAAAATAATGAAGATTGGTGTCATGTTCAACTTATAAATCTTGTTCTCCTCCATAGTTCTCTAAGTTTCCTTGGGATTGGCCACCCCGAGAGCCTCAGAGCCCTTTTGTAGCATTTTCTTTCCTTATTTTCACTGCTTATTCACATGCATCTCTTGTTTTTATTTCTTTCTACTTCTGCATTTAGTATTAATGTTTTCTTGTTGTGGGATTGAGTTAAATGGTTAATGTAAGTTAATTTGCAAGATCACAAGTATCATTTCATCCTTGGAAAAGCTTTGGAAGTTCCTAGTAATCATTGAGTTTCTTGGATCAGTCTTCTTATTCCCAAATCTAGATTTCTAGACCTCCTTTTTAGCAAAGAACAATGAATTTCTGATTTTTTTAGAGCATGCTAACAAGCTTCAATAGAGTTGGTTCCACTTGAATTATATCAAAAAAAATTCTAGTTCATAGAAAAATTTACCCCATTTCAATTGCACTTGATTTGATTAGGCATTTTTTAGATTTACTAGCTCACTAGTTCTCGATTTCTAGATTTTCGACTAGTAATGTTTTTATCATGGGTTAACAGAGGTCTTTTTGAGTGATTCCACTTGGAATGGGGACCTAAGACATCCTAGTTAATAAAAAAATTTGTCCCATCCAATTTGGATTTGATTTTGTTTGTTATTCGATGAATTATAGTAAATCTGTACATCTTGTAGGAAATCACTGTAGCATCATGTAGGAAAGCCTATTTTGAGCCCAAATTGAGAAAAACCATCATTGAAGTTGGGATTAGGGCTCTATTTGACCTCCATGACATCAAGACCATTTTAACCCTCTTTCTCCACACTTAGGTCAACATTTTGCTAGTTTTCAAGGGTAGGATTTGATTTCCATTTCTTTTATCTTCAGTCTTCCATTAGATCTCATCAATGTTTTATATCATTCTCCAAATTTTTTCTCATGCATGAAGTAGACAACTAGCTCATGAAATTATGTTTCCTTTAGATAATTGAAATTCTTCTTGTTTGCATGATTTTTGGGTAAATATCAATGTTTGATGCAGTGTAGGTGTTTCAAGGGTACAAAGAGATTTCATAGTTAGCAACCTCATCCCAACTTCATCCACCCATGGTCCTCACTTCCTTTCACTAAACCCTCACCAATTTCATCATTTCACAAGAAAACTTCTCCAAGCTTTTTGAGCAAATCCGACTATCCCCCAACTTTGGTTTTGAGTTCTGAAGTGGTCCTAGGCACTCCCTTGCCTCATTCCATCCACCAACCACCTTCCCTAATCTTTCTGTCACCTTCAACACCCATCCTTTTTCTCTTGGTTGTATCCTGTAGGTTTTCCTGTAGTGGCCTGTTTTGAGGCCGAATTGAGGAAAAGTTCTCTAGGAAGCTAGCAAAGGGTCCCTACTTGTCCCCCAAGCCTTTTGACCATTCAAAATCATCTCCAAGCCACCTACCACATCACCAAAAGAGATTAGCTTTCACACTCTCACATGAAAAAAAAGACAAAAAGAAAAACATATTTATTTTATTCATTCCCTTACACAACAGTAGAAGGTTTGATGGTTTGAATCTGCATGCTTAGGAAAGTAGGATTGCATACATGTTAACTTAGCATTCTTTTGAAGCAAAGCCTCTTAGCAGTTAGTTAGAAAATGGTGTGTTTTAACATTTGATTTCAGTCTCTTTCCTTGTACTTTCTTTCTTGCAATAGGTTAAGGTTCCATTTCGAACATTTCATTTTCTACAATTAGTTTAGGATTTGACTTCAATACATGCACTCCATTACATCATGACAGGAAAGGAAGGACACATTGTATGCTGCACATATAGTGTCAATACCTCTTAAGTTTGTATGAACCCCGGGTTGATAATTAAATTCGGTAGCCTTGGGAGTTGCAGCATTCTTGTTGCAATACCGAGGCTCATCACTTTTTGGCGCCGTTGTCGGGGAGGTGTCAAAGTATGCATTGTTTTCTTCCCTAGTTGATTAATTTATTTTTACTTTTTGCAAAAACAAAAAATATTTTCATTAGGCATATTTAATTTCAAAAGTAGAAAATTGCATTGCATTATAGTTTTCATTCAATCATAAAAATAAAAACAAAATTTCTCCAACACCAACCCACCCCCCCATTTGATCACATGGTGTAGTAAGAGCCATATCACCATTCACTTTTACAAGTAGAAGAAGAATATGGCAAAGACTGTAGAATAAATGGATGGAGATGAGGACAATGAGGAACATCCTCTCGGATTTCCCATTCAAGATACTGGTGGTAGTCTGCACATGAGGAACATCCCTCCATCTTTTCTTCCAAATTTCATGGTCTAATGTCAAAGGATCCAGAAACCTTTCTCTTTGAATTTGAAATTGTTTGTAGATATTATGGTTACTTATTAAAAACTAAAAAATTGAGATTGTTTTCGGAAACATTGAAGGATAGAGCTCTTAAATGGTTCATGAGTTTAGGGACTAATTCAATAAGATAATTGAATGATATGGAAAATATATTTATAGAAAAATATAAAGATCATGATCTTATAGAAGAAATCTTTAGAATGAATCAAAGAGAAGATGAGAGTCTAGAAGATCTAATAGATAGGTTCATGTATAACATTAAGAGGGAAAAACTACATCATTTAGGATCTGACACACTAAAAACCCTCTTACTTAGTGTAGTTAGGGATGAATGGATTGATCTCCTTAATCTCATAAGTAGAGGTGATGTATATCAATTATCATTTGAGGAAATTTGTGAAACATGCAAACAAATATTAAGAGAAAAGGCCAGAGTAGGTAAATCGACATCATGATCAATAAGTCAAGCTAAAATTGGAAATTTGTTTGATGATTTTAAAACAGAAATTCTTAGAAATCTAACAAAGCAAGTAGAAATGTTAAGAATGCAAGATGAAGGAAAAGAAAATGTTGATATTTGTGTTGCAGAATCACATGATGTTAAACATTGTCCATCATTACCAAGGTTGAAGGAAGTTCACCAAGAGGGAAATCGAGCAAGTCAATTATCAATGCAACAATGTTATGTAGCTCCAGGAGGACCATGGCAGCCTATTCAGCCTAACATGATGCAAGAGCCTAATTCACAATTTCAAGCTTATGCACATCCACCTCAAAGTAATTGGAACACACCTTTTCCTTGGCATCATTAGCCATCTCAACCCCAAATCCAATCTTGGAATCAAGGTTGGTAAGGAACTTATGGGAGCCATCCGCAATATCCTCAATATTTTCCTCAATATCCTCCATACCCAACTCCGTGTTATCGCTACCATTCACCTCCACCACAACCAAAACCCCATCCACATCCATCTCAAATATACACTTCCACTCAACTACCTATACCACCATTTACAAACCCACACATTGAAGTAGCTCAGCCCACTTACAATGCCAAGGTACATCACTTCCAAACATCTCCTCTTGAGATCAATGGTATTAACCAAAGAGTATTGCAAAAAAAAGATTATCTTGATATTATTAAAGGACCACATCCAGAGTAAGAAGATTCAAATGAGAATACCAAAGGATCATGGGTTGCATTTGATGAAGATAAGAAAACAAAATTAGAGATAGAGAAAGCTCCCTCATGGTTACCATGAAATCCTCCATGTGTTCAAGAGAACAATCAACAAAAAGAGGAAGATTTGAAGGTCATGGAAGAAGAAGACATCCAAGATGATCCAAATAAGAAAGTGGACCATGGGAATCATAACTATATTGAAATATGGTTCCAGACAGTCACTAAGGTGCAACAATACTCTCATCTTCAATTGTGCTTGATATCATCAAAGTCAAAGTATTTGATCACTCAAATTTAGGTACATGTCAAAGCATACATTTCAAACCTACACATCATTCTGTCTATCATCTTGATGTGCACATGGCTACATTGGAAGCATTCTTATACTTGAAAGTGACTTTGTTTTTCAAGTAGGGTAGGGTAGAAGAAAAAAGAAAACTGATGAAAAAAAGAGAAAAAATAAAAATCTCAGTCGAAAACCTCCTTGGAGGCACCTGAGATTGGCTCATTGATTGAAAACCTCCATGAGGTGGTCAATGGACTGGTAAAAAAGAAAAAAGAGGAAAAAAGTAAAAGATCCTAAGTAAAACCCTCCTTTGAGGCACTTAGGCAGACCCACTAGTTGAAAAACTCCTTGAGGTGGCTAGTAGGCCTAGAAGAAAAAAAAAAAAGAGAAAAAATAAAAAATTCTATGCTTCATGTATCTCTTTGATGAATGCATGTACTCTCAAACATCTGCAAGCAACAAGAACAAGTTGGTACCAAAAGGGAAATTGGTCAAGCCTAGTCAAAAGAAGTCAAATTTTGACTTTCTCCTTCTTTGCTCAAATACTCCAACAAGGCCAAGGCCATGCTAATCCATCACCCTAATCTGTTTTCACCATCCACCCATAATTCTCAAGCTTATACCATTCAGTTTTCTTATTGTCCTAAAAAACTATAGGATGCTTTATTTTACTACAGGATACAAAAATACATAGAGCAGAAAATTGTTTTTACCATAACTTGAAAACCATGCATCTATTTGCCAAATTGTTTCAGGGGGGGATGCATATGGATGATGGTGACATGCTCAAACAATTTCAGCAAATTCCAGTGCATAATTTTTGAGAAATCAGCCTCCATCACCTACAACCATTTTGTATTTGCTTGATATCCGTGCATCCATTTAAAAAGTTGTTTCATGGGGAGATGCATGTGGATGATGGTAACATGCCCACGAAATTTCAGCAAATTCTAGTACATGATTTCCAAGAAATCGGCCTCCATCACCTTCAACCATTTTTAGTTTTTCTTGAGATCTGTGCATCCATTGACCAAAAACGTTTTTATGGGGAGATGCATAATGATGATGGAAACATGCTCAAAAAGTTTCAGGTCAATCCATTCTATCATTTGGAAGATATGGACAAAACAAGTCGTCTTGAAAACCTACAGGATTTGCTGAGATCCTACATGATACAGAACAACACCTACAGGATTGGCAATGAGCAGTTTTAAAAGGGAAAAATAGAGGTTGGATTCATCAAGCAGTGTTAAGGAGGTAGGCTCTATATTTCCCCACATTTTTCCAAGTAATAGGAACATAAAAAAACCCTTCTAGTTTGTTGAAAGTGATTGCAGCATAAGAGAATTGTAACATTAAAAAACCCTTCTAGTTTGTTGAAGTGATTGCAGCATAAGGGAATTGTATACACATAAATTTTAAATTTGGTATCAGACCTATACAAACCTCCATCCATCAGAGAAAAATGACAGGGGAAACCGATCAACATAGTGACGATTCATTAGCACCCTCCTGTACTAGGGATATTCACAAGGCACAATTGGATGGGTTTCTTTGAAAAATTGAGCGGATATGATGATATAGTAGCCATAGAATTGCAGTAAGCTTCAGAATGGAGACCCAGAGGTCAAAGAAGCTTCTCCAAAGCTTAGGAGCAGCATCAGGATCATCAGCATCAGCATCCAACACCTGCACATCAACATAAACTCAGCAACAACATGCAGGTCTCTCCAACAACTATCAGGTAGGTAAATGTATGCAATATTCTTGACCTCTTATCTTAAGCATATTATAGTTAGAAATTTGTTGTCAATGCATGAGAGATGAGGTTTTATAAGCTAAGGATGGGTCAACAGTCTCAGCCGCCTTCAACTAGTTAATTGCAGCTCACTCCTTTGCTCATGCAATGTTGAAAAGTCAAATTATGAAGGGTGATGATTTCAAGGAATGAGGACAATAGTTAAAAGAAGAAATTTTTGCAAAGGCAAAGTCACCACAACACTCCAAGCCCTCCATCTACTTCATATTCACTATCTATTAATCATTCATCCATCCCATTTCATTTTTGAAAAAAAATAAAAAATAAACATAGCATGCTCTCCATTTTCACAAACCTACACTACTCCCCTTGAGCCCTAGCATCATCATCCAATCCCTCTTCATCATTTCTCATCACTCCCATACATTTAGAAGACTCTAAAGGAAGAAGGAATGACTACTACGAGAAGGCAGAATGCTACAACAGGAAGGAAGAAAGGAAAAAAAATGTGCTAAAACCCAAAATGATAGTGCCTAAGGTAGACCTAATCAAAATAGAGAACTCCAAGGCCATTAGGCAATCATCTAGGCCATGAGAGAGAAGAAGAATGAAACAGAAGGAAATGAGGCATTCACAATCAAAACAAAACTCAAACTGCAGTGATGAAAATATGTTTTCCAAGAGGTATCCAATCTCTTTCTAGCTTTTGTCCAAGGCCTAAAAATGGGAAAAAGGCATGGGAGTCAAGTTGAGGGTCTACCCTAACCTCAGACTATCATTTATGCTCAAAACTGGTATCCTGCAGTTTTAACAGGGTTTCCTGTAGCTTTGATAGGAATTACTATAGGATGTCCTAGTTCTCATATAAATGCATTTTGAAGGTGTTAGAGGTGTCCAAATGGCAGAATAAGGTAGCAGAAGGTTGATAAGGATATGGAAGACCTTGCCAAATTGAAAGATATTCAAGAAGCCATCATGAATAAGGGAAAGAAGGCAAGTTAATGGTCTCAAGAAACAATAATTTTTTTTTGCACAAATATGTTTTTGGGATTTTCCTTGTAGAGCTTACAGCCAAGATTCTTAATGCATAAGAGAGAGGCCACCATGGCCATGAATGAGGCACAAGGACACTTTCAACAAGGGGGTATGACGGGCCTCTAAATTAGACATAAATTAAGGCCCATGCCTCTAAATTAAAACATAAATTAAGGCATATGACCAACCTTCAGCACATTAAACATTTCTTTCTGCATTAGATAATTTATTTTTAACTTTAACATATTCATTAGGAAGGTTTATGAATAATTGGATATTTGTGCCTAATATTATTTATTTTTGTGGAATATTATGAGAATATTGGGCAGGTTATGAAGATTTGGAGGAGGAGATAATTTAGGGACTTGTTCTCTACTATAGGAGGATTAATAATAATTAATAAATCAAAAATATATTAAGGAATTATGGCACATATTGTGGAACTCCAATGATTGAGAAAATCTAGGAATGTGTTCCACTAATCAAGGGACCAGATCCACTAATCAAGGGATTTTAGTGGGGAAAGCTTCCTCCATTCATGGGTAATGATTCCTAATCATATTGTATAAGTACCAAGTCGAATTTGCATTTAGGGGGATTTTCATTAGTGTTATTGTGGAGAGAACTTGTATTTTTGCAACTCCATTGTATTTTCTTGCAAGGAAGTAATTCTATTGATGAAAATAATGAAGAT
This sequence comes from Pinus tabuliformis, assembly GCA_031772625.1. NCBI lineage: Eukaryota > Viridiplantae > Streptophyta > Pinopsida > Pinales > Pinaceae > Pinus > Pinus tabuliformis. The sequence goes on from CM062820.1 coordinate 1,302,508,371, forward strand.
TGGTGTCATGTTCAGCTTCTAAATCTTGTTCTCCCCCATATGTCTCTGCGTTTCCTTGGGCTTGGCCATCCCAGGAGCCTCAAAGCCCTTTTGTATCATTTTATTTCCTTCTTTTCACTGCTTATTCACATGGATCTCTTGTTTTTATTTCTTTCTACTTCTGCATTTAGTATTAATGATTTCTTGTTGTAGGATTGAGTTAAATGGTTAATGTAAGTTCTTTTGCAGGATCACACTCATAATTTCATCCTTGAAAAAGATTTGGAAGTTCATAGTAATCATTGAGCTGCTTGGATTAGTCTTCTTATTCCCAAATCTAGATTTTTGGACCTCCTTTTTAGCAAAGAACAATAAATTTCTGCTATTTTTTAGAGCATGCTAACAAGCTTCAATCGAGTTGGTTCCACTTGCATTGTATCACAAAAAAATTCTAGTTCATAGAAAAAATTACCCCATTGCATTTGCAATTGATTTGATTAGGTATTTTTTAGATTTACTGGCTCACTAGTTCTCGAATTTCTAGATTTTTGACTAGTAATGTTTTTCTATTTTTTAGCATGGGTTAACACAGGTCTTTTTGAGTGATTCCACTTGGAATGGGGACCTAAGACATCCTAGTTATTTACAAAATTTGTCCCATCCAATTTGGATTTGAGTTGATTGGTCATTCGATGAATTATAATAATTTTGTACATCCTGTAGGAAATCATTGTAGCATCCTGTAGGAAAGTCGAGGTTTTGAGCCCAAATTGAAAAAACCATCATTGAAGCTAGGATTAGGACTATACTTGACCTCTATGCCATCAAGACAATTTTAACCCTCTTTCTCCACACTTAGGTCAACATTTTTCTAGTTTTCAAGGGTAGGATTTGATTTCCATTTCTTCTATCTTCAGTCTTCCATTAGATCTCATGAATGTTTTATATCATTCTACAAATTTTTCCTCATGCATGAAGTAGACAACTAGCTCATGAAATTCTGTTTCCTTTAGATAATTGAAATTCTTCTTGTTTGCATGATTTTTGGGTAAATATCAATGTTTGATGCAGTGCAGGTGTTTCAAGAGTATAGAGATATTTCATAGTCAGCAACCTCATCCCAACTTCATCCACCCATGTCCTCACTTTCTTTCACTAAACCCTCACCAGTTTCATCATTTCACAAAGAAACTTCTCCAAGATTTTTGAGCAAATATGGCCATCTCCCAAATTTGGTTTTCAGTTCTGAAGTGGTCCTAGGCACTCCCTTGCCTCATTCCATCCACCAACCACCTTCCCTAAGCTTTCCATCACCTTCAACGTCCATCTTTTTGCTCTCGGCTTTATCTTGTAGGTTTTCAGGGGATCCTGTAGGTTTTCCTGTAGTGCCTTGTTTTGAGACCAAATTGAGGAAAAATCCTCTAGGAAGCTCGCAAAGGGTCCCTACTTTTTCCCCAAGCCTTTTGACCATTCACCATCATCTCCAAACCACATGCCACATCACCAAAAGAGATTAGCTTTTACACTCTCACATGAAAAAAAAGACAAAAAGAAAAACATATTTATTTTATTCATTCCCATGCACAATAGTAGAAGGTTTGATGGTTTGAATATGCATACTTAGGATAGTAGGATTGCATACATGTTAACTTAGCATTATTTTGAAGCAAAGCCTCTTAGCAGTTAGTTAGAAAATGGTGTGTTTTAGCATTTGATTTCAGTCTCTTTCCTTGTACTTTCTTTCTTGCAATAGGTTAAGGTTCCATTTCGAACATTTGATTTCTATAATCAGTTTAGGATATGAATTCAGTACATGAACTCCATTACATCATGAAAACAAAGGAAGGACACATTGTATGCCGCACATATAGTGCTTATACCTCTTAAGTTTGTACGAACGTATGGTTGATAATTAAAGTCGGTAGCCGTGTGAGTTGTAGCGTTCTTGTTGCAATAGCAAGGCTCATCACTACGATTCTGATCCACCTGTTGTTTCATTTGATTATGCGCTAGAGTCAAGTTATCCTTTTAAGAGTTGGAGAACCTGTTGTTTATGCTCGATGTGATATTCCACTACTTTAACCTTAGAATTTTATCTTAAATATGATGTGATCGATGGTGGATGATATCCATAAAGTGCCATAAATGGGGTAATTTTTGCTTCAGTATGGAAGGAAGCGGTATACCACCATTTTTCCATTAGTAACCAATTGAGCCATTGTTCTTGTTTATCGGATACAAATAAATGAAGATATCCTTCCAAACATTTGTTCACTATCTCATTTTTCCCATTAGTTTGCATATGGTAAGATGAGTTATGAGCTAACCGAGTACTAAGACAAGAAAATAATTTTGTCCAAAAATTTCCAGTGAAAATGGGATCTTTGTCACTTACAATGATCTTTGGGTTTCCATGTAGCTTTTGAACTATTTCCATGAATGTAGTAGCAACTATAATGGATTTGAAAGTATGAGATAGTTCACAAAAGTGTGCATACTTTATAAGTCTATCGACTACCACCATGGTAACACTCGTTCCTTCGAACTAGGGTAAACCTGTGATAAAATCCATGGAGACCTCCTCCTAATGCTGACTTGGAATGGCTAAAGGTTGTAACAAACCTAAGGTTTTAATTGTGTTATTTTGTTGCCAAACCAAACATTATTCCACAAACTTCTAAATAACAGATTTACAACCATCCAAAAAAAAAAACCTTCTTGGCCCTATGGTAAGTTTTTAGAAATCTTGAGTGCCCTCCTAAGGAGAGGTGTGCGATTCCAAATGAATCTTTTTTTTTATTTGGGAGTTCTTATATAGATATAAGTGATATTGTCCATAATAAATCATTTTTCTAAATAAATGTATCATATGTACTAGGATCTTGTTGCAACTTTTGAATAAATGCCCACACCTCTTCGTCATTCTTCCACTCATTCCTTGCTTCAATTATCCAATTAGGTTGGACAATAGAAATGGAACAGAGCAATGCTTCAACATCCTCATCCCTTCTTGAGAGTGCATCTTCAGCAACATTTTTCTTCCCTTTTTTGTAGATTATTTGAAAATCATAACCCACCATCTTTGTGACCAAATTGTACTTCTCTTCTGAATATAAGATTTATTCCAAAAATTATTTAAGACTATCACGACCTATTTTTACCTTGAACTGTCTTCCCATTAGGTAAGGCCACCATTTCTTTAGATCATGTAGTATTGCCAACATTTCCTTCTCATAAATAGGTTTGTGCAAATACTTTCCCTTGATTGGATGACTTCAAAAGAAATGGGTCTTCCTTCTTGCATTAAAGCAACACTAATTCCATTTCCTAAGGCATCACATTCCATAATAAAGGTTTTTGTGAAGTATGGTGTAGCTACGACTAGGTTTGGGCACATTGCCTCTTTAAGATGTTCAAAGGCCTTAGTTTCTTATGGAGTGCAAAAAAATGCATTTTTCTTCAATAATGTTGTTAGAGGTGATGCTATTTTCCCATAATTCTTAACAAACTTGTGATAACACCCTGTCAACCCGAGAAATCCTCGAAGATTCTTTAGGGTTATGGGGATTTTCCATTCCTTCAAGATTTTAATTTTGTCAGGGTCTACCTTAACACCCTCATTGGATAAAACATGACCCAAATATTCCACTTCTTATATCCCAAAGAAACATTTGGATGGTTTTCATATGATTGTTTCTCCTCCAATAAGAACCCTGTCAACATGATATTTTCAACATTTTCTATAGATTAATATATCATCAAAAAATACTAACACAAATTTTCTAAGAAAGGGTTTGAAATTGGAATTTATCAAACTTGGAATGTGGAAGGTGCATTAGTAAGGCCAAAAGACATGACCAAGAATTCATAATGACCTTCATGAGTTTTGAATGTTGTTTTTGGAATGTCTTTTGTCTTCATTCTAATTTGATGATATCTGGAACAAAGATCCAACTTGCTGAAGTAAATTGCCCCATGTAATTCATCCAACAATTCTTCAATGAAAGGAATGGGAAATTTATCTTTAATAGTGAGCTTATTGAGCTCTCTATAATATGGACACATATGCCTTGATTCATTCTTCTTGTGCACCAATACTACTTGAGAAGAGAAAGAAATTTGGATAGGTTGAATTATACCTTCCTCTAGCATTTTTACAACCATACATTCAATATCACTCTTTTGGGCATAGAGCTATTTGTAAGGTTTGATGTTTGGTAAAACACTTCCTAGAATCAAGTGAATAGCGTGATCATGATCATGAATATGTAGAAATTCTCACTATAGATCAGCAGATTATGCAATATACTAAAGCAAAATACAAGATCTACTTCTACAAAAAACTTTGCAGAAGCTTAGTCGAATATGAGCAAGATCAAATAGACAACATATAACTAAAAATGAGAAATCAATCACACTTGAACACAGAAGAATAACCTAGGGAAAGCCTCAGCCTAAAACCCCAATCTCTATATTATCATACAAGTGGAAATATGTTCAGATTACAAAAAGAATCAGCTCACAAGCTATCTTGCTCTCTCTGCAATCAAACAATACAGCTCATAGACTGAATAGACACAAGATATGCCTTCCCTCAACCCTCCAAGCCTCCTATTTCCTTGTGCAGTTTTTCTTGGGGTCCAATGATGCCACCTATGTGATTGGCCTCATCACACACTCACTAAACTGAAGAAGTAACTGCGCAATCATCAAGGAATGAATTCCTTCTGCATGCAAGAGATATTCACAATGGAATATTCCTACAACTGATAGTACAATGTCCCTCCATCTGATCTCAACTAGGTCTCTGAATGAACTGACATGCATGAGTTATTTATGAGAGAATATTCAGTTATCTGAAGTGCAGCAGTTACATGCATGCATGCATTAACTAACTGAATTCACAATTAGTTCAACAAACTATTTGAACTAATCTAATTGGACTTAACTCAGTTAACTAAGCTAACTAATTACAACTCATCCTTATCTCTTTAACTGAGGGATAAATTCCTCAATCAATGGAGAAACTGTTGCATGTCCTCACATAGACTTCATGTTTGATTTTCTACAACTAATTAACTCAAGATGAATTAATTAATTATTTTACAAACAACTGCTAAGATCAAATTCGAATTTTACTTTTCTATTTTAGTTCAGGGACTAACTAAAATAGGAAGGTAACACGAAATGCTATTTATGGCAATGCTATTTTTAGCACTTCTATATTTAGCATTTCTTGTTGCTATTATCAACACTCCCTTTCAACAAGAAAGGGATTATCAGTAACCCCAATCCTATCTCTGTGGAACTCGAACATGCATTTTGACAATGCCTTCGTCAAAATATCTGCATCCTGTTCCTCGGTTGAAACATACAACAAAAACATGATCCTCTTAACCACACAGTCTCGAAGATGGTGATATTGGATATCAATGTGCTTGGACCTGTAATGAAAAAATGGATTCTCAGAGAGTTTGATACAACTCTGATTATCCCAATAGATCATGGTTGGATCCATCCTCTGACCAAACAATTCCACTAGAATCTTTCACATCCAAATGGCCTCACATGAAGCTTGACTAGCATCCATGTATTCAGCCTTTGCTGAGCTAAGTGCAACTGATCCCTATTTCCTGTTGTACCAGGAAACTGCAGCTAAGCCAAGGTTGAAGACTCCTCCAAAAGTGCTCTTCCAGTTTGATGGACTCCCTACCCACTCCACATCTGTGAAGCCCTGAAGCTTCACTCCCTCTGTCCATCTATACCACAATCCAAATTGAGATGTGCCTCTAAGGTATCTCAACACATGCTTTGCTGCCTTCCAAAACAACTTGGTAGGCTGAACCATGGCTTGACTCAGCTGGTTCACCGCAAAGCATAAGTCTGGTCATGTGTTCACCAGATATATAAGTGAACTCACAAGTTGTCGATAAATAGTAGCAGCTACTACCTTACTTGAAGTAGCATCCTCCTTCGTCCAGTTCCTAGCTAGAGGAGTCTGCATGGGCTTGCACTTCTCCATATCGAACCGCCTGAGGATCTCATTGGCACACTTGCCTTGATACACAAAAACTTCTCCATCTCTCTACTACACTTCCATGCCTAGAAAGTAGTGCATATGACCCATGTCTTTCATTTCGAACTCTCTTGCAAGGTCCTCCTTGCAAGACTGGATCAGTTGGCCATCACCTGTCAAAATCAGATCACTGACATAAAGAACAATGATCAATGGCTTACCTTCTACCATGATGTGGTAAAGGTTCACATCTACTTCACTCTTGGTGAAGCCCAACCCGATGAAATAGCTATTGATCCTGGTGTACTAAGTACGGGGTGCTTGCTTCAGCCCATACAAAGCCCTCTTGAGTTGGCACACATGCGACTCATGGTCAAAGGTCTCGAAACCCTCTGGCTACTCAATGTACACCTCCTCCTCAATCTTCCCATTGAGGAATGTTGCCTTCATGTCCATTTGATGGATCTTCCAACCCATCTGAGCTGATAGTGCCAACATCGATTTGATAGATGGGTACCTCGATACAGGAGCAAAGGTCTCATCATAGTCGATCCCCTCGACTTGTGAGAAACCATGGGCAACAAACCTTGCCTTATGTTTCTCAACACTACCATCAACTGCCTGCTTTACCTTGTAAAGCCATCTAGAACTCACCACTGACTTGCCCTGAGGTCTTGGGACAACATCCCACACACTGTTCTGAATGATAGAGTCGTACTCCTCTACCATTGCATCAACCCAGACTGGTTGTTGCATTGCCTCCTCGAATGAAGAAGGCTTGGACTCTACACACTCCCCAACAAGGGCCATGTACCTAGTGTACTACTTAGGCGACCTCCTCTGTCTGTGCTGAGAAGAAGGTTGTCCCACATTCTCCCGCGCATCTAGCGTCAACCTGTCAGCTTCCCTTGAGCGTTTCCGCCCATCTCTGGAATTCTTAGCATGAGTGGATGTCTCCACTCTTGGATCCTCTGCATGCAGTTGCTCCGCATCAATTTGAGGCTCCTCCTCCTTAGGAACTAAAAGTTCCTCATCTACATGCAACTTGCACTCCCTCTCAAGTGATACTCGCATGGCTTTCTGCTCGTCGAACTTTAGATCCCTGCGCACCACTATCTTCTGACTGGTAGGCAGGTACACTTGATAGTTGTGGGGTGTATCAGTGTACCCCACAAGTATTCCCAACTCAACTGTTGGATCTAGCTTCTTCTGGGCATCTTTGGTCACATGACACTAAACTGATGATCCAAAGATTCGGAAGTGACTCACATCTGGTCGCTTCCGGAAAAGGCCTCCATAGGTGTCTTCATTCCCAGTATACAGTGTGGGCTTCTATTCTGCAAGTATACTATTGTATTGCATGCCTCAGCCCACAAATGCAGTGGTAGGCTTTGGTCATGCAAAATCACTCAAGCTCCTCCCACAATCGATCTGTTCTTCCTTTCGGCCACCCCATTCTGCTGTGGGTTATGGGGAGTTGTCAACTCCTGTTTAAGGACTTCTGCAGAGTAGAAGTCCTTAAACTGTTGGGAGACATACTCTCCACCATTGTCAATATGCAAGGCTTTTATTTTCTTTCCAGATTCTTTCTCTGTGAAGGCTTTAAACTCACAAAACCTCAAGAAGGTCTGATCCTTCTTTTGCATAAAGTAGAGCCAACATCTACGAGAAAAATCATCAATAAAAATAACATAGTACATTTGTTTAGCGGTGGAGGCTGTAGAGAATGGTCCACAAACATCTGAGTGAACTCGCTCCAGGATTTCTCCAGCTCTATTGTCTCGATCTGGAAAGGAAGATTTCGCATACTCACCCAAGGTACAACCTTTGCATGTATTCGTCTGCTCCAATTTTCCCTTGGGTAGTACGGTAGAAATTTGTTGCATGATCTTTAGGGCTCCATGGTGCAAATGGCCCAATCTTCTATGCCATAGCTCGCCAACATCTTGGCTCTGCGCCATCTCAGCTTTGGAACTCAATGCAACACATTCATCTACCTATAGCTTGTAGAGATTCTTTACTCGAATCTTGATTCACTTGGTTTGTCCAGTGCTAATATGCCTCAGGAATAACTTTCCTTTACTAAAGACTACATCATAGCCTTTCTCTTCTAGCATAACAATGGACACAAGATTCTTCTTCAGACCTGGTACATACTTTACATCAGTTAGGGTGAGAGGAGCTCCATGCTCCCTCTAAAACACAACCGTACCTTCACCTGAAACACGGTACTTTCCATCATCACCCATCTCGGTCCACATTTGGAGATCCTTCTCCTCCAAGGTACTAAAAAGATTCTTGTCACCTGACATGTGGAATGAAGCTCCACTGTCCAGGTACCACACACATCCCACCATGGATGAAACCATGCATGCGATAAGAGAGAAATCCAACTCAAACTGTGAGGCCAGTGCCTCACCATCAGATCCCTTCGAGGATCCCTTCTTGGATTTCTTCTGTGGACAATTCGTAGCATAATGGCCCACCTCATGACAATGAAAGCATCGTACTTTCGATTTGTTAAACTTCTTCCCACCATGGGAAGAAGCAGATTTGGAATGGGACGTCTTCCCTTTCCCTTTCCCTTTCCTCACCTTACTCGCTAAGGCTAGATTTTCCTCATCATCTTGCTTTGATGAGGACCCATCTCTAGTGCTTCTTCTTATCTCCTCTTGCATTAGATCTGACCAAAGTCGTTCCCAATCTAGAAGTTTTTCTCTTCCATTAACCAAGTCTTGGTAGTTATGCCAGCTCTTAGGAAGACCAAGGAGTGCAAGACTCACCATGTCATCATCGGCTGTCGTGATCCCTACACTTCCAAGCTCATCCTTGCAGGTGGTGAGCTTGTTCAGATATGTAGAGATTGTGTCGCCCTTTTCACACTTCATTTTCTGAAGCTTGTCTTTCAGCTCCAGCTTCCTCTGATCACTATTCTTCTGATATAGATCTTTCAATGTTTTCCACATCAAAAATGATGTCTCCTTCCCATGGAGACTCGAGACTATGTGGTCTCGAACTCCCTCTAGAAGGATTCTCCTTGCTCTACCCACACATTTCTTCCATTCCGCCAATTCTGTAGCATTAGCGGTTACGGTCTTGTGGACTTCTTGATCAATGAAGTCCTTTAGACCATTATCCTATAATATTGTTTCCATGCGATCCTTCCAGGCTATATAATTCGAGCTGCCATCAAGAGCATACTCGAGTCTTAAACCATTGAACGCCATTGGTGAAATTGAGATGCGATAAGAACTCAATTTCTATATTCAGGAACCTAAAACTTCGAACTTCAAACTTCTTGTATATTGTTCTCTCCTTTGATCACCTTTGCTCTGATACCATGTAGAATTTCTCATTGTAGATCAAAAGATTATGCAATATACTAAAGCAGAATACAAGATCTACTTCTACAACAAACTTTGCGGAAGCTTAATCGAATATGAGCAAGATCAAATAGAACACATATAAATGAGAACAAGAAATCAATCACACATGAACATAGAAGAATAATGCGGGGAAAGCCTCAGACTAAAACCCCAATCTCTGTATTATCATACAAGTGGAAATATGTTCAGATTACAAAAAGCATCAGCTCACAAGATATCATGCTCTCTCTGCAATCAAACAATACAGCTCACAGTCTGAATAGACACAAGATATGCCTTCCCTCATCCCTCCAAACCGCCTATTTCCTTGCACAATTTTTCTTGGGGTCCAATGATGCCACCTTTTTGATTGGCCTCATCACACACTCACTAAAGAAGTAAATGTGCAATCCTCAAGGAATGAATTCCTTCTACATGCAAGAGATATTCACAATGAATATTCCTGCAACTAATAGTACATTGTCCCTCCATCTGATCTCAACTGGGTCTCTGACTAAAATGACATGCATGAGTTATTTATGAGAGAATATTCAGTTATCTAAAGTCCAGCAGTTACATGCATGCATGCATTAACTAACTGAACTCACAATTAGTTCAACAAACTATTTGAATTAATCTAACTGGACTTCACTCAGTTAACTGAGCTAACTAATTACAACTCAAATTACAACTCATCCTTATCTCTTTCACTGAGGGATAAATTCATCAATCAATGGAGAAACTGTTGCATGTCCTCACATAGACTTCATGTTTGATTTTCTACAACTAATTAACTCAAGATGAATTAATTAATTATTTTACAAACAGCTTCTAAGATCAAATTCAACTTTTACTTCTCTATTTTAGTTCAGGGACTAACTAAAATAGGAAGGTATCCCAAAATGCTGTTTATGGAAGTGGTATTTTTAGCACTTCTATATTTAGCATTTCTTGTTGCTATTTTCAACAGAATAGGTGGGAAACCTTTAGGAGTCTCAAATACCTTGGAATTATTTTCCAAGCGTTTTTGGAGATCTAGAGAAATGGATGATTTCGATTTTTGAACATCGAGTGAGCATAATTGTGCAATTACACCTTGTTGTACTTTCTTCAAAATATTTGTCATTCCATTAGATATAGTTATCTTCCCCATTTTCCATATGATACCCCTTAATTAAATTTCCTTTCCTAATACAACATCAACACCCACCCATTGGAATGGACAACATTGGGATATTCAATATATATTCCCACATGGTTAGCTTGATATTATGGCACTTCCTTGAGCAATTTATAGTTCCATAATTTGCAATTGTCCATGTTAACATTCATCACTCCCAATTCATTTTTGGTTTCTCTTTGTGAGAGGGAAATCTGTTCTCTCAATTTTGATATATCATGTTGCATTTCTTCTTCTTCATGCGTCATAGTAGAGCTTTATGGAGGCTTAATGAGTGTATATGTTTTTTGTTTGTGAGAAATTTTGGAACCAATTAATGATATCTAAGCTTCACTATTCCCTTTGAATCACTTCATACTATTTTTTCAAATAAAAATAATGCAAATTTAAAAATACACACCATGATTTAGAACTTGATTTTGAGCTTGTCGATATGGCTAATCTTGCAACTATTGTATCTATGATTTCGTTTTCCAAAGTCTTAAGTTTTTTTCTATGGTATCCCTCTGTGTATTATTTCCAACCCCACTAATTAGACCAAGATTGGATTCTTCAAGATAAAGTTATACCAATTCTCCCAATATACTTGATTATAGATTGGTTCAATAGAGCGAACTTGTACAAGATGCTACATGTCATTGTTTTAACCTTCATCCCTGAAAATAATACCTGCAAAATTAAATTCAGTTCATTTTAAGTTAATTTTTATGAAATTAAATCAAATTCATGAAGAGAAAGCTATGACGATTTTAATTGGAACACTTTTTGAGATAAAATTCTGGAGCATGCAAGAAACCCTAATTTCCTTGAACCATATCTCCAGAACTTTAGCAAACCAAGCTATGAAATTTTTATACAAAGTTCATAAATATTTCATCTCTACATGGTTGAAATTTCATTTTCTAAAGCCTCGCCAAAACAAAAAAAATTATAGCTAAAATTCCGAGATGACCTATTTGAAGAAGCAAAACCCTAGGATTCAAAGCTTTGATACCAAATGTTATGTCACCAGATCACAAAAGAGAAGAAAAGATAGATCAAAAACTTGAAAATAAGACTCTTCAAGGGGGAAACCTCCTTTACATCATATAAATGAGCAACTCTTCGATGATACAAATGACAAGACCTCCTTGGTATATATAGGAGTCTAAAGTGTCACAATATAATCAGGGCCTACATAACAATAATAATGTAAGGGAACAATAATAAAAATAATGGGATGCTATGGGGCACAACAATAAAAATATGGGGGCTACATGGTGAACAATAATAATAATATGTGGGCTACGCTAGTATTATAGGGACCTAACATGGAAACCCATTCTTTCAAAAGATACCGGATATATGAAACCAACATCTTGGAGTTTTTGAACATATCCTTTGATAAAAATTTCTTTAGAAGGGTTGACTGACATGAGGCCTTTCTTAACTGGCTTAGCTCTATCATATGTATTAATTTTTTGTTTGATGATTCGGAGTCCAATTGCATTTCTTTGTAAGACCAAGAAAAGACATCATGGAATTATTTGAATAGGGTGGTGTAAACCAAGACCCATCATCAGGACAAAGGTCAAGGAGAAGCGAAGGAATAATTAAGTAATAAATAGAGAGAGTGATCAATGGAATGGGCCGACAGTGAGGGGTGGAAATATTAATGAAGCTAAAGGCAAAATGTTTAAACAAAAAATAATTATGTTCAATTATGATATGCAACATTATGTAAATTTTTTGAAAATGATCCATATATTAAATCTTTTTTCAATTAATATAAATGTATGTTTATAAATATTTAATTTTAATATATTAATATATTTAAATATCAATTTAAAATCTTAATATATTGTTTTAAATATATTAATATATCTATATGGTCTATAAAATACCATGGATATTCCACTAGACAATTCGTCACAACATATTTGATAATATTATATTAAAAATATGAGATTCTATACTATTACAGTTTTATTTAATTTCTAGATCTGTAAAATTAACTGTAATTAGTGCATACATGTAAAAATAAATCAAGCAGAAAAGTAGAGAACAAAAAAATAAGCTCACTAACACATAATATGCAAGTTACGCTCTCTGGGAAACCCTTTCAGGAGAAAACTCAGTTGGAAGGTGAGGCCGCTTCAATCTCTTTCTCTGTCTGGAAATATGGTTGTAGATACAAAGAAGTAATGTCTGTGGCTTGTGGGTTGCTACAATTCACAGATCCTCTATGTTTTCTTTACCTCCTATCTCTCCTTTCTATCTTTGATCAACTATGGAACAAAATTCTCTTGAAAGAATGGAATGCCTCTTCCTCCTAGTGGCACAGTTATAACACAACCCGATAGCCTGCTACTAGTTAAGTTTGACTACATAAACTCTTAACTAGAGTTACAAAATAGACTCTTCTAGAGTATTTTACATAAAAAACACGTGGCTAGCCCCCTTTCCATGAATAATGGGGCTGATGCGGCATCATCCCGAACTATAGGTGTGAAAACATGAAGGTCAACTTCTGAGTGGCATAACTTTTGCATATAGACTCTGATTGATGTGATTCTTACGCCATTGGAAATATTTATGCATGTAGAATAGCATGAGAAGGTGCTGCATTAAAGAAGAAAAATTTTACCCCAAAAAACTTTGTTTGATGTCTCAAAATGCTCCTGGAAGGTTTTAGACCCTGTTTCACCAAATTGGGTCCCGCTGGTAAAAATGGTCCTGTGAGCTGATTCCTCCACTTTTTCCACTCCAAATGCATCGAGATGGATGAAAAAAATATAATGATCCAATTTGGATCACACCTCCCCATTTTGGGAGGCTTTTGGTCCCAAAAATCTTTTACTGAATGAGGTGAGGAAATTTTTCCTCTACCTTCTCTCTGGTATACCATTTAGCTTTTCCTAGAAGTTGTCCCTTCAACCCAATCTACCAAAGGTCTTTTTATCCTTGTCTTGTAGTTCTGGACCTCTTCTGCAAAACTGTATCTTATTTCAACTATGCCTGACCATCTGGTGCCAAATCCTCCACAGAAGGTAGGACATGTTCCTCTTCTTGATCTAGCATGGAAGGCTCATAGATTTTCAAATTCTCTACATTTACAACTAAGTAAATGCACATATATGGTGGTAAATTGGGTCGATAGGCATTATCAACCACCTTTTCTAGTATCTCAAAGGGACCATACCTTAGAGCCTTGATTTTCTTACCAGACCCTTGCAGCCTCTCCTTGTTCAACTGTAACCATACTTTGTCTCCCACCTTTAATGATTTCTCTATTCTGTGCTGATCATGCCTAGCCTTATACTTCACATGCGACTTCTGTAGTGTTTCCTGTACTTGTAGATGGATCTTCCTGATCTTCTTTATAATTTTCTTAGCCCCCAAGGCATCTCTTGTAATGTCTTCCTTCACTCCTCCTTGCTGCCCATATGCAATATCCAAAGGTGAAGGTGGAAAATATCCAAAAAAAGTTTCAAATTGGGATTTTCCTGTAGAAGTGTGGACCACTCTATTATAGGAATGTTGTATATATACCATATTTTCATCCCAGGCCTTCAGATGCTTCTAGTTGTAACCCCTCAGAAGTTGCACGAAAGTCCTGTTGATTACTTCTGTCTACCCATCTGTTTGTGGATGGAATGTTGTAGATCTCTTCAACTTCGTGTCCATCTTCTCCCACAATGTAGTCTAGAATGCACTAAGAAATCTTGTATCCCTGTCTAAAATCATGATCCTTGGTATCCCAAAGTGTACCTAGGTTTTTCCAAAGAACAAGTTTGTTTCATCTTGTCCACTGATGGTCTTTTTACGTGGCATCAGAACACACATCTTGTTGAACCTGTCAACTACCATGAACAAGTAGTCATGTCCCTTCCTAGTTGTCTGTAAACCTCCCACAAATTCTGTGGAAATTATTTCCCAAGGACAAGTAGGTACATGTAAGAGATGATACAAACCTTGTTTCCTATTGCTAGGCTTGCTGGTAAAACAAAGCATGCATCCTATTATGAACATAGCTATTTGTTCTTGCATCTTGGGCCAATACACATACCTCTACAAGTTAGCCACTATCTTGCCTACACCAAAGTGCCCTGCAACCTTGGAGGTGTGAGCCTCTCTAATCAGCTGCAAATGTTCATCTTTAGGAACACATAGGTTATCGAGCATGTAGAGTAACCCATCCTAGAGATGGTAGTCAATAGTGTTGTCACCATCGTGCACATGACTCTGACTCTGCAACTACTAATACACCTCCTTGAAGTCCTCATCTTCTAAATATGTCTCTCTGTATGCATCATGGGTGAATGGCTCCATGTGCATAAGAGTCCCCAAAGCTATAATATTTAATGTGGGTGGCCTTGAAATAATATCAACCAACTTGTTTGTGTTTCCCTTCTTATGCTTGACCACCAAATGAAATTGTTGCAAAAACCCCATCCACTTGTAATGCTTGGTCTATTATAGCTTATTTTGGGCCTGTAGGTACTATAAAAACTGGTGATCCACGTGGATTATTGTATCATTTCCCATCATATAGTGATTCCACTTCTTCACAGCTTGCACCATGGCATAGAGCTTCTTATCGTAGGTAGGGTAGTTAAGAACTACCCCATGAAATACTTCAGAATGGTAGAAAATGGGCCTTACTCCTTGCATCAAGACAACTCCCATAACATACCCACTCACATATATCTCCACTTAAAAGGGTCGTCGTGAGTTTGGTAATGCCAGAACTGGTGCTTCATTGGTCTTCTTCTTTAACTCATCAAAATCCTTCTACTACCCTTTTCCCTGTTGGAAACTATTGCCACTTGCTTTTATGGTGTGGAGTGGTGCTGCTACCACTGAAAATGAGGCTACAAATTTCCTCAGGTACTGTTCTATTCCAATGAAAATCCTAACCTTAGTAACATTGGTAGGCACCGACCACTTCATGATGGCCTCCATATTGGAAGGATATATCTTCAATTCTCCTCCACTAATCACATATCCCAAATACACCAAGGACTGTTGCGCAAACTCGCACTTCTTGAGATTTTCTAGTAGCTAGTGCTTCTTCAATGTTTCCAGCACCTGCATCAAATGTGAAATATGCTCCTCCAAGGGAGCATTATATACTAGTATATCATCCAAATAGACAATAACAAATGAATCTATAAAAGGGTGCAGTATATTATTTATTAATCTCATAAATGTAATTGGTGCATTACATAGGCCAAATGGCATAACTAACCACTCATACAAACCTTTCTTGGTTTTGAAGGCGGTCTTCCATGTATCTTCTTCTTTGACTCGAGCCTGGTGATATCCAGACTTCAAGTCTAGCTTGGAGAAATACTTTCCTTGCTGTAACTGATCTATCAAATTGTCTATCTTGGGCAGGGGCTATCCATTCTGGAACATGATTTTATTCAACACCCTGTAATCTATAAACATCTACCAAGTCCCATCCTTATTTGGCATAATGATGATGGGTGACCCACATGGTGTTGTACTCGATCAAATGACACTTTGTTCCATCAACTGCTACAACTGTTTCTTCACCTCACTTGCTTCTATAACAAAATGCTTGTACATCCCAATATTTGGCAATGGGGAGTCTGGAAATAGTTGTATCTCGTGCTCCACTTCTCTCTTAGGGGGTATCCCTTTAGGCTCTCAAAACATGTCCTTGTATGCTTGTAACAACAACTCCAATTGTTTTTTTTGTTTCTTAGTACACCCCTCTAGTGATGCCTTGCCTTTTATTGACTCCTCTATAGACTGATTTTCTCTTATAAACAATAAAACATAATTCTTATTAGAACTTATCAATTTCTTGTCTTGGTTGGCACTTATTATTGAAATTTTCGACTTGCCTTTGTGCGTGTTGATGATGAATGATTTTCCATCCTTGATGAGTCGGTACTGGTTAACTCTCCTCATTAATATTACATCACACATGTTAATGTATCGACTCCCAAACACAACTCCACATACATCAAGGGGAACCACTTCCAAATCTACTTCATCAATAAAATCAACACTGATAACAAATCTAATTTTACATTGTTTTGTTACCTTCAAATCTACATCCTTATGTACATATCCCAGTGGATATGGGTTTGGATGATCACAAACTTCCAGCCCCAACTTCTTGACTAGATCTGTTGCAATGAGATTTTCTTCCGATCCTAAGTCAAATAGAGCATCAATCTTCGTCTTCTTGACCTATATCTTTACATGTAAGAGTTTGGTAATTTCTTTCTCTTCCTTTAGCTGAAGGCTACTCAGATTCACCTCCTTTTGGACTGATGTACAAATGATCTTCTCATCCACGTCTGAGCTGCTTTCAACTTGTTTGTTCAAATCAGTGGCCATGAGATTCTTCTTCTTATTATCTTTCTTCTTGTTCTTCGGGTTTATTTCTGGATGCAACTTCCAACACTTCTCCTTTGTATGGCCATTAATGTTGCAGTGGTTGCTAGGATCTTTGCACTGGTGTGTTGTGGCTGCTATATTTTTATCTTTTCCCCCTTTTTACTTCTTCTTCCCATCCTTAGAAGCATGTTGTTGCTCCTTTTTCTTCGATCCACTTGATTGTTCTCTTTTCAGGCCTATGTTCTCTAGGTATTGTGTTTTTACACAAGCCTCGTCCACCGTTTTGGGCTTGAACAACATCACTTTCTCACACAAATGGTAGTGCAGACCTTGCAAATACTTGAGGAGTACATTTGGGTTCTTTGGAGAGATACCCAACATTATAGCCATATTTTTTAATTTTGTGGTGTACTCCTGCACATTTTGGCTCGACTTTTTCTTGAATTAATGCCACCGGATCCACTGGTCTTCCACATACCCAATAGGATAAAACTGTGACTTAATGAGGGTTTTGAAATCCTCCCACTTAGTCACTGGAGGTTCTCCCTCCAACCTCATGGTTTCTGTGTGGCTCTCCCACCAAGTCAGTGCATGGCCCTCCAATTTCAACTTTGTGAATGAGATATTTTTCCCTTCCTCGATCTGATGGACGATGAAATAAACTTCCAGTTGCTAAAAATAGTGGTTTAACTTTAGAGGGTCGATCTCACCATGGTATATCTTGATATCAAATTTTTCTTCCCCTTTAAACAGGGATTGGTTGACGACACTCGAATTGGGTTGATCTTTTCCGGGTTCTTTCTTCAGTTGGTTATCTGTGTCTTCCTAATCTCCTGATCCCCCTTCTAATTCGTCGTCTGCATTCGAACCCTCTTCTTCTCCAAATATCCCCAATTTATTTCTTAGGGACACAATGAGGAGGTTTACATTGCAGTTTATAACCACGACTTGTTCTTCGAGCTGCGAAAACCTCACCTCTACATGATCACGAGGTTCATTTATAGATTTGTCGCCCATGATTACGGTTTTATGATTTTCGGCCTCACCGATCTAGATCCCTGCAATCTCCACAAAAATACCCAAATAAACCTACTTTGATACCAAATGATCTGTAAACTTCCATGGATATTCCACTTGATTATTCATCACAACGCATATGATAATATTATATTAAAAATTTGAGATTCTACACTATTATTTAATTTCTAGATCTATAAAGTTAACTGTAATTAGTGCATGCATGTAAAAGTAAATCAAGCAGAAAAGTAGAGAATGAAAAAATAAGAGCACACACACATAATACACAAGATGTGCTCTCTGGGAAACCCTTTTGGGAGAAAACCCAACTGGAAGGTGAGGCTGCTTCACTCTCTTTCTCTATCTGGAAATATGGCTACAGATACAAAGAAGTAATGTTTGTGGCCTGTGGGCTACTATAGTGCACAAATCCTCAATGTGTGCTCTACCTCCTATCTCTCTTGGCTATCTTTGCTCAACTATGGAACAAAATTCTCTTGAAAGAATGGAATGTCTCTTCCTCCTATTGGCTTGGTTATAACACAACCCGATAGCCTACTCGTGGTTAAGTATGACTACATCAACTCTTAACTAGAGTTACAAAATAAAATCTTCTAGAGTCTTTAACATCACAAACACATGGCTAGCCCCTTTTCTATGAATAATGGCGGTTGATGCGGCATCCTCCCGAACTATAGGTTTGAAAACATGAAGGTCAACTTCTAAGTGGCATAACGTTTGCATACGAACTCCGATTGATGCGATTCTTGCGTCGTTGGAATCTTTTTTTGTGTATATCATACCATGAAAAGATGTTGCACTGAAGTGGTAAATTTTTACCCCTAAAAACCACCGTTTGATGCCTCAAAATGCTCCTAGGAGGTTTCAGACCCCGTTTCGCCAGACTAGGTCCCGCCAATAAAAACGGTCTCATGAGCTGATTCCTCCACTTTTTCCACTCCAAATGCATTGAGATAGATGAAAAACAATATAATGATCCAATTCAAATCACTAAATAGTAATTTAAATATGTTAATATATTAAATATTTATTAAATTAAATGCCACAATGTTGCAAGTAAAATTAATATTTATAATTTATTGAATTGATTAGAAATGTTTGTATGAGATATTGTGATGATTTTCAATATGATTTTAATTGCGATAAGTTAATTAATTAATTAATGAAAGTATAGATTAATATATTTAAATATTAATTTGATTATATATTTTTTATTATATGTATTTATTTTTAATTTCAATATGTTAATATATTTAAATATATTAATATATTCAAATTTGTTATTTTATTTTAACTAATTATTAATATATTTTAGAAAATGTATTCATGTTATTTGTTAATTAATATTATTAAGGGAGTTTGACTTTAATTAAGGAATAAGAGGGGTAGAGGTGTTTAAGGAAAGAGGATAGGTCACAGGCTAGAGATTATAGCTTGTGTGAGTAAGGGGATCCAATTTGTGTTGACACCAATTATACTCTCTGTTGATATTGGTTGGGTGCTTCATGATATACATAGCCTCGCGTATATTTCTTTTATAATAGTGGTTTTCCTTGGATATAATTTCCACATCTTCCAGGAAAACATGGTGGTTGGTCTTAGAAGAATGTTTGAAAAGTGTTGAGGATCTAATCCTGCCTTTTCTAATATTTGCAGCATATTCTTTAAGCCTGATTTTGAAGGATCTTCCTATCTCTCCAATCTAACATTTACCACAAGAGAACTTGACTTTATAAACGCCTTTTTGCTGGAAGTGGTATGGGTTGTCATTTACAGATTTCATCTTCTCCCGGATCGTATTTAATGGTTTAAACAAGGTTTTTATTCCTTTCTTTCTCAGTAGCCTAGATAACTTGTTAGTGATACCCTAGATGTAAGGGAGATACACTTTTCCAATTAGGGCTTGTGCGTTGGAGGATTCATCGAGTGATTCACTAGAGGGGCCACTCGACTCAGAAGTGTTAGATGCTTACTGGATGTGTTGGTAAGAAATATCAACTAGACTTAAAGACATGTTCTCACCATACTAATCAACCTCTGAAAGAGAAGGAACCACCTAAGGCTCAGGGGATTGATGGGATCCACTAGTGATGGAAGAGATCATATGCATAGGAGCTACAAAATTAGAAGGAATAATGAGTGGAGGTTTAGGGAAAACACCTATAAGTGATGGGATTTTAAATAGTCCCACACTGACACTATCATACGCCATAGGGTTATCTCCATTAGATGACATTGTAGTGCCAATAATGATATCCTTGGATGTTGACAAAAAATCTTGTTGTAGTTGCTACAACCACCCTCCAAAATTTTTCCCATGATCTGATTTTGGAGCCTCTATTCTATATACATGAGTATATTATCCATTTTCTTCAATTATTTATGCTATGTTAAATACTTATCATTCCATCCAGTGCTTGTGATGTCTTTTTTTTACCCCATTTTCTAACACAACCCATCTCTTGCCTTGACCTTGCAGCATTGTCAGTCTTCCCTCTTGGAACTATGCAATCTAGTGTCTCTTAAAATTGTTCTGAGCCTTCAGGATCTGAATTAAACAATCCTGGAAGGCAAGCCAGCCTTGAGGATCTTAACTGCGCAATCCTAGAAGGTAAACCAACCTTGAACTTAGAAACTGTGCCAAAGCTATCCTTTCCCTCAAAAACTGTGCAATTCACTGAGGCAAGGAATTGCAGAAGCCCTTGAGCCTGGGAATTGTGCAATCCCCTTTTCCAGTGTGAAAAATAAGTTTTTCAAAAAGTAGAGTTGGCATCCCTAAAAAACAGGAGTTTCCCAATTAATGTCTAGTGAAGTCCATGAAGTTGCTAACTACTTTCAGACAAGTGATGCTTTTTCCTTAATTCTAGGCATGTGCGTCAGAAATCCTAACCCATTTAGATATATTTAGTAGACACCCCTAGAGATCATTTTTACACTCGATATTGGAGCTTTGTCCTTCCCAATTAGATCAAGAAACTTTCAGTCAATTTTGCGTTGCTTTTTTGGGTAAGTTTTGCATGTGTCACTTTTTCTGTCGCTTTTGTCGTTTTGGATTCTATGAGTGTTTTTTTTCCTATTTATTTTCATAGTAGCTGGATTTTTAAATTTATTAGCTTGTACAAATGTTGGTTTGGTCTGTTGTTCACATTTTTCAAGTGTCGCATTGATTTCTTTGTTTTTTCCCATTAGCAGTTGTTGTTGTTGGGTCACTTTTTGCATGTTCATTTTTTCCTTTTCCATGATTGTTTCTCGCACTTATTTTCATTGATATAACCTTCCATTAGCCATATCTACTTTCCTTCCTACCCCAACACTCATATTTGTCACAATTTTCTCACTTTCCCGAGCATATCTGCATAATCATGGCAGAGAGTTTCCTTCTCCAACTATGCATTTTGCATCTCCAAGAGACAAACCTCGATCTTGGACTATGAGACTACGCAATGCACAATAATTGGATTTCCCAAATGTGCATTACAAAAACACAAGCCTCTTCCCTGATCTTTGGCCATTGGGACTGAGTAATGTGGAGTTCCTTCCCTCACTCTGCCAAGTTGAGACTGTGCATTGTGTAGTTTCAATCTTGTACCTACCTCCTTGACTATTGAGACTGTGCAATGCATAGTTCATGAGGCCATTCTCCCCCCTTCATCCTAGGACTTGTGTAATATTTCCTCTTGGTGTGTGAGTTTTTGCCTTGATCTTACTGAATAAATTGATTTTCTTGAGCTAATTTGTGTTTTCCATGAGTGCATTATGTCATACAGGTACTGTAGTTTTTGAGGTTATCTTTCTCCATTAGTTTTGGTCATTATGGAGAGATCTGCCTCAAATGACAACAAAGAAAGCACCATCAGTGAGATAGTTGAGAGTGTTCCTGCCACTATGCCATCTCTTTCAGTTACTCAACTATTCACTGAGAAATACTCAAACATTACATGGCACATAGTGAAGGATGTCCAAAGGTCAGGATTACACAAGATTTCTTTTAGGTATCCAGCCTTTCCATGTGCATACATTGTCAAATGGATTTTTTCACATAGAGATACAAAGACCATGACCCTTAACAGTTCCAGTGGACGAAGGCTTGCCTCTTTTATGACACATGATTGTCAGTGTATGTATCATTTTCCATCGCCATAATCTTACATGGATTCCCATTTCTATGCAATCACCAGCTACCTGAGCACAAAATATTTCATCAAAGGTTGGGTGAAAGAGCCATCCAAATTCTTCCAAACGCCCAACAACACTTACAAGACCAAATCTCTCACAAAGGAATTTCAGTATTTGATAATTTTATGCTACCAGATCTATGGTCAAAAGAGGACCTTTCTCGAAGGCTAAGCATTCTTGATGCATCAGATTGTGAAAGAAGGAAAACCATTTAACTGGTCAGACTTGTTGGCTCAACAATTGAGGACCCATGTAACTAATGCCAAGAACCCTCCCAAGGGTAAGCAAGCTAGGTTCTACATATCTGCTTACTTGTCAGATGTAATTTGTGCTCAAAACTCCTTCCCTGGCATGATTTGGACATGGTCACCAAAGGAACCTGTTGTACAAATTTATTGCAATATTCTTTCAGATTACATCCATAAAGGAGTCATGGAGACGCTAACATCACTTCCTCATTCCATTGTATAAGATTATATTTGAGGAAGATCCACCTTGGATGTCACATGAGGTGATGGAAGCAGTGTCAGGATTGGCGGATTGGTTCACCTCACTAGATGGCACTTACCTCCAAGTGTTTGGTGGAGTCTACACATCTTCTGCCAAGGTATGTCATCAAGAATTTGGTCATGCAAGAATTTTGATGCCATTTCCTACCTAACCTATAATAGGGTTAATGTTCGAAGTGTGCAAACAACATTAACTCATTTACACTTTCAAATTACATTTCCCATTCACAGAATCTCCAACAAATTTCTAACGTATATTTTTATTTTCTTATGAATTGAAAAATCTGAGTACATGCATTCATAGATAATCATATATCTAATTCCTCTTCTATCATTACAAAAATTTGGACGAGTTGGAATTTTCCCAAACGAAATCCAAGCTCCTTGTTTTTTTCCACAAAGTCTTAGATTTTTTCTTATTTTTCCTCCTACAAATCTAGTCTATTTTACTAAAGTTAATAAAAAAACTACCATCTATATCCACAAAAGGAGATAAGATTTTTTATTTTTTTTAACATCATTCCTATCCAACTTTTTTATCTTTAAACTAAAACAAAACTAATTTACTAATAAAATAAAGGAATCTAAGTCCTTCCAAATTTCATTTGTTTTTTCCAATTTCAAGAGTAAGATGCTCTTGCATCATACTCCTTGGGAAAGAAATTATCCACGGTCTCTTGAACATTTGTGCAATGCTTTGACATCTTTGGAACAATCATCCAAGTAGAATCCTCCAATGGTTTATTTTTCCACTTCACCAAATATTAAAAGTAATCTTTTCCTTTAGTTTTCTTCACCACTTTTCGATCTAATAACCCTTCAATTTCCTTTGGAGTTGCATTGGGCAGTTGTTCCTTCCATTCAACAATCTGATCTACTTCACTGGAAGAATTTTCATTTGAAACTTTTCTTGTTCCCTAAAAGGAATACAAATAAGAAACATAAAAAATTGGGGAAATACCAACAATGCATGGAAGCTCCACTTCATAAGCATTTAAGGAAAATTTCCTTAAAAATTTTCAAGGTCCAATCTTCTTGAGTTTTAGCTTGTTGTAAGTTCCTTTAGTAAATATTTCTTTCCTCAAATGTCCCATTACTAAATCACCAATCTCAAAGTTCTACTACATTCTCATCGAATCAACCCTTTGTTTATATTTGTTGTTGCTTTCCTATAGCTATTTCTTAACTCTTTCTTGCAATTATTGCATGCTCACTGCAAATTTTTCACCTTTTGTACTTCTTATATCTTGTTTTTCCAAATTCCTCAATTCATGTACTCCCCTTTGATGCATTCCATACAATATATAGAAGGGACTCATACATGTACTTTTGTTGGGTGTATCGTTGTATGCACAGTTAGCCTAAGGAAGAATCTGATCCCATTATTTGGGAGTTTCACTTACCAATCTTCTTAGGATGTTTCCCAAACTCCTATTCACCAATTTTGTTTTCCCATCCATTTGTGGGTGACAGGATGAGATTAAATTAAGGTTAGTACCCAAATCTTCCATAATGTTCTCTAAAAATGACCAACAAACCTTGTGTCTCTATTAGATACAATGCTTCTAGGAAATCCATGCAACCTTACCACCTCTTTAAAGAAAAAATTGGAAACATTGGTGGCATCACTAGTTTTGCTACAAGGTATAAAATGTGCCATTTTAGAGAATCTATCAACTACAACATAGATAGAGTCATTACCTCTTTGAGTCCTTGGCAATCCTAATATAAATTCCTTGCTCACTGAATCGCATGGCCTAGTAGGAATTGGTAATGGATGATATAGAACTATATTTTGACTTCTTCCCTTCACATGCTAGAAGATCCTACATTTTGAGATCAGCTTGCATGTCTGGCCAAAAATGAAAAGCATTCAATTGAGGAAAAGTTTTATCTTTCCCAAAATGTCTTGATAATCCTCCGTTATGCTTTCCCCTGATAAGATTTTATCTCATAGAAAATTTGGGTATGCACAATCTACTATATTTAATAACAATCCTTCCTGCAATATAAAGCTCAATCATGGAGTTCTATCACCACTAATTGTATTTTTACAAGAAACATATGCGTCTTTAAAATCAACATCTTCTATATACATCTCCATTTCATCAAATCAAGCATTGATTTGAAACTCATGCAAAATCAAATTTATTATACTTAATGCATCAAAAACATTATTTGATTTACCACTTGTATTTTTGATGACAAATGTGAAATTTGGCTTGAATGTTGATAAATTGTAGAGAGTTGTTATAATTATAAAGAACAAACTCTTTGGGCGTAAGATAATGCCTCCATTTTTTTAAAGCTTGAACTATAGCATGAAACTCTTTATCATAAGAGGAATACTTCTCCCTTGCTTCATTTAATTCTTCACTAAAATACACAATCTCCCTTCCTTCTTGGATTAGGACAACTCCAATAGCAGCTCCACTTGCATCTACCTCAGTTTGGAAACATTTGTTAAAATATGGTAAGACTAGTACATGTTTTTCAATTATCCTTTGCTTTAGTACTTTAAAATTTCTATCAGCTATTATAGTCCATTTCAATGGATTCTTATTCTCCTTGACTATGTCAAAAATGGGTGCACACAAACCATTTTAATTATGTATAAACTTTTAGTAGAAAATTGCAAGATCATGAAAGCTCTCACCTCAAACACATTCCTTGGAATAGGCCAGTTAATGATTGCATTCACTTTATCTAGATCCATATTCAATCCTTCTTTTGAAATCACAAATCTTAGGTATACAAACTCGTTCTTCATGAAGCTACATTAATTAAATTTATCAACAACTTCTCTTGATACAAGGTGCTCAAAACTAATTTTAGATGCTTGAGATTCTCTTCTTTTGTTTGGATATACACTAAAATGTCATCCAGATAAACAATAACAAATTTACCTATAAATTCTTCTAGAATTCATTTATTAATCTCATAAATGTGCTATAGGTGCATTAGTAAGGCCAAAAGGAATCACCAACCACTCATACAAACCATTGTTTAGTTTAAAAATTGTTTTCCATTCATCATCCTCTCTAATTCTAATATGGTGATAGCCACTCTTCAGATCAATTTTAGAAAATACTTAGCACCACAAACAATCAATCAGATCTTCAATGTGGGGAAGTGGAAATATATACCTGATTCTAATTTTATTGATGACCCTTTAATCAATACACATTCTACATCCACCATATTTCATTGGGCTAAGCACGATGGGAACACCACATGGACTTAAGCTCTCCTTTATTACTCCTTTGTCCAACAACTCCTGCACCTGTTTCTTTATCTCTTCATTTTCTTTTGGAGTCATGTGGCATGCTTCTTTATTCAGAAGACTTTCCCCTGAAATTAAATATATATGATGACTAATGCTTTGAAAAGGAGGCAACTTAGTTGGCAACTCATTAACAATTATATCGACAAACTCATCCAACATAACCTTGACTTCTTCAAGAAAATCATTTAAACTTGTGCTAGTAAGAATTACCTTGGGTTTACCAATCAAAGAAAAAATAATTTCTTCTTTCTTTTTGAACTCTTGCAGCAGTTCCTCCCTGTCCATAAGTATCACACTAGGACCAACTTCCTCTTTTGTTTCTTTATCCTCCAAAGGGAATAACATATGTTTTTGGCCATTTTTCTCAAGAGTGTAGTTGTTCCGCCTACCATAATGAATGGTTTTCCTGTCATACTATCATGGAATTCCCAACAACACATGACACACATCCATTGGAATTATATCACATAATACCTCATCCTTGTAATTACCAATCTGGAACTTCAATTTACACTATTCATTCACCAATATTTGATGGCATTTTTGCAGACAAGATAGCTTGTAAGGTGTGGTATGTGCTATTATCTGCACCCCCAACTTATCTACCAATTATGTGGATACCAAGTTATCTGTGCTACCAATGTAAATAACCACTTTGAAATATTTACCTCCTAATTTACATGTGGTTCTAAATAAACTTTTTCTTTGTGCTAGTTCCTTAACTTATTTTTTAGACTTAATCAAGATTCTCTTCATTAATAACGATTCTCCTACTTTTGGTGTTTCTTCATGGATAACTGCAGCTACATTTTCTTCTTGTGCTTCTGTTATATTTTCTCCTCTTTGGATTGTAGGATTATTTTACGGGCAATCCCATGACATATGTCCCAATTTCCCACATTTGTTACATTGAACTTGGTAGCCTCTTCCTCAACCATGTCCTCTTGAGAAATTACTTCTTCCTCTTGATTCACCTTCTGTTGATGGTTGACTACTTGAACTGCCTTCACCTTCCTTTGGAGGTTGAGTTTTCTCCTGGTATCTGGTTTGTCCTCTTCCCCTTACAAGACTCCTCCCTCTATTCCTTTGGCTTTTCATTCTAGCTGATTTTTCCTTTGCTTTCAAGGGGAATTGGTAAGCATCTTCTACAGTTTTGGGTGAAAATAGGCTAAACTTATCTTTAATCTTGAACTACAACCCATTGATATATCTGGAAACCTTTTCAGGTGTTTCTTCATTATATTCTTTAACAGTCAATGACCTTTGTTTCAAATTTTGAATTTTCCTGAATAAAGCAACTAGTAATCTTTGGGAAAAAATTACCTTTCAACTTGATCACTATTTTTCTCCAGATTTTGATCTTGGCTTTGTTGTTTCTTCTCCTTTATTCTTGGACTCCATCCCACCAAAGAGATGCATGTCCTTTCAATCTAGTAACAACAAACTTAACCTGTTTGTTTTCAACTACCTACTCATACTCAAAATGCTTATCTAAAGTATTAATCCAATCTATTAATTCTTCTAATTCCAAGCTACCATTGTATGTAGGTATATCCATTTTAGGCCTCGAAATAGCCCCAATGATTAACCTCATCAATTTAATTTATTCAATCTCTCTGGCATGTTCTTCATCTTCTGTTGGAGACTCTTCCTCGGATTTGTTGATGTCTTCAGTCTCTGGATCTATTTGTATGTTCATCTCTAATGCTTCTAGCCTTTCTTGGACACCTCCCATTCCTCCCTATCTCCAACATCAACTATTGGTCTTCCCCTTTGACATCATCTTCCCCATCGACATGGAATTCCATTTTGTACTTTTTTTCTATGTGTCGTAGCTCTAATACCAAAATTGATGCCATATCCCACCTAACCTACAATATGATTAATGGCTTGAGTTTGCAAACAACATTAATTCAATTACACTTTCAAATTACATTTCCCATTCACAAAATCTCCAACAAATTTCTAACATATATTTTTATTTTCTTATGAATTCCAAAAAACTGAGTACATGCATTCATAAATAATCATATATCTAATTCCTCTTCTATCATTACTAAAATTTGGATGAGTTGGAATTTTCCAAAAAGGAATCCAAGCTCCCTGTTTTTTTTCCACAAAGTTTTAGCTTTCTTCAAATTTTTCCTCCTATAAATCTAGTTTAATTTAGTAAAATTAATAAAAAAACTACTTCCATTTATATCCACAAAAATGGATAAGATTTCTAATTTTTTTCTAAAATAATTCCTATCCAAACTTTTTGAGCTAAAACACAACTAATTTATTAATAAAACAAGGAATCTAATTCCTTCCACATTTCATTTGTTTTTTTCCAAGTTCAAGAGTCATATGCTCCTGCATCAAAGTTGCTCATCATCTTTCCACATGGTTATCATGAGTGTTGCAGAGGAAGAAGAAATCACCTTGGCCCACTCTTCCTTTGAAAATTGGATGCATGATATCAATAATTTAAAGGTAGTTGATACCAAAGGTTAAGAGATAGAGAAATTTGCATTCGGTTGATTTGGCTACAATATGTATGATCCCAAGAATTTTTGTAAAGAACATTGTGCAAAGATACATTTTAGTTGGTTGAGCGAGACTTTTCTTAGGCCCAATGAGGAAAGGATAAGGAATTGTTACAATGCATCTAAGTCCTGCCAACCAGTTAGATTTGAAGGTACGTCACAGGTTACTCCTCAACCGGAAGCAACTCTAGAAGCAGAACCATCAATGAGGCACAACCTAGTGCATGAAAAGGGAAAGAGGAAGGTTGTGTAGAGTCTATTGGAAGAACAAAGCTACAAATCGAAATCAGACCCAATCATCCTAAAAGCATCCATAGTAGCAGAAAGAAAGAGAAAATAGAGGAAGCAAGAGGAAAAATTGAAGCAGAAGGAAGACTGAGAACATAAGGAATGAGAAGAAAGAAAAAGGCAAGAAGAAGAATAAAGGTGGACAAAAGAAGAAGAAGAAGAAGAATCACTGAAGCAAGCTAACGAAGAAGAAAAAAGTCAACTATAGGAAGAAGACAACAAGAAATTGTAGGATAAGGGAATTTATCAAGAAGTTGATGACCTAATAGTAATTCAAGATATGGAGGTGGAACTGGAGCAGAAAAACCAAGATGTTGATCTCATTTCGAGCATGCAGTAGATCACCACTCAATCTCCTCCTCCTCTGACAGCAGAGCAAGCTCTGAGCAAAGAAGAGGACATTTCTCCTCTTGATGATGGTCTGGTCATGGATAAGTACAATCTATCTTATGATGATCTTTAGAAGAAGATTGTACAAGTGAGAAATAAACACTTTCTGGATGATCTTACATCTCTTGCGTTCATTAGAGAAAGGGTGATTGTGATGGATGCTAAGAGGAATACAGAAGACATTGTTGCAACCAATATAGCATTCACAGGTGCTATCAAGTCAAACATGGAGTATCTCATGGCCAAGAATAGAAAGATGGAGAATAACTTACAAGCTACAAGGAAACAAGTGGAACAAGTCCAAGCAGAGGTCCAGAAATTAGCTCCCTCACAGGTGTATATAGAAGAACTTAAGGAAACCATACTTGGTGAAGTATCTGCATTGGGAGAGACCATGAGAAGCCTCTATGATGAGCTTGTCACCATGCTCAAAGAAGTGGTCTTCTTGCATGGCATGCAACATAAGTGAAAATATAATTCTAAAGCTCTCAAGTTTATTGATACAACCATCACTATTGTGCATGAGTGGGAAATGTAGTACAAAGGCACACCTCCCAAGTTGGTGAAGAAGACAAGGAAACACACTGAGTTGGAGAAAGCAGGAGTTCATATGTGTATCCAAAGTAACAAACAACTCAACTCATTCATCCCCAAAATTCAGGTCTCATACTCACGGTTGTATAATTGTGTGGATTTCATGGTGAAGTCACACAAGATCCCTTCATTTGGTTCACTCACAGAAGCCAAAGGCAGGAATAAATTCAAGAAGGAGGTTGAAGAATACTTTGACCAGCTCAAGAAGATCACTACCAAGGAATATATAGAGGTAAACAATCATAATATTCATAAGTACATTGGTGACCCTGTCCAGATTAATACAATGTTGCTCTTGCTGAAGAAGGAAACTCAAACTGGCTCCAAGGCAGTGTACCCAAATGAAATGGAGGCTAGAGTACACTTCCAACCCAGTCCCACTACACAATTTGGGAAATTCATCACACTATAAAAATCTTGGTACCACTATGTGACTGAGAAACTACAAGTTGAAGTGGTTGAGTTGGAGTCTCCCCAAACTCAAGCTTGACTTGGTTTTGTCTTATTAGGCTCTCTAGTTGACTCTACCTAATTTTGTCTTATATGGGTATGAGAAATAATGTAATATTCTTTTGTAATTAATTTTAAGTGAAATTCAAAGTTTCAATTGTGGAATGTGAAAATTCATTTTGTAATGAAGTCCAATGGTCATGGTTGAAAGAAGTCAAAGATTCACGAGGGAAGTCCAAGAGTCACAAAGGGGAGATGACCAATCACCTCATTTGTTATCATTATACCTTCACAACTCATGTAAGGGGCTTTTGGCTTAGGATAAGAAGCTTGGGAGTTTTGTTGAAATACTTGGCTTCTCCTTAGCATAGAGGGAGTATCTTTCTATTGGGACTAGTGGTTTTCCAATTGTATATGTATGTTTGGGACTTTTTCTTTAATAAAATCTCAGAGTTGGCACATTTTCATTCATATGTTGTGAATATAGTATGATTACTCTTGTTATGTTTGCAATAAATGTTATTTCATTTACACTAACGCTTATGAACTATTCCATTTGCATTAGTATGAATCTTATTGAATGTGTGTTGTTTTATATTTTAATCATGGTTATCTTATGAACTATTTTGCAAGTTAACTTATGATTCATTTTATGTTCGTGTGTTCCTTTAAATTTGCATACTATTACAAGATTCTAAGGAGCTCACTCACTTTCCCTTTGTTGTGTTAGAACCTTTCATTCATTGCACGTGACTCTTCACAGAGCTATAGACTTGTTTCACCAAAGTCACAAATACATCATTCTATGTGTTATTGCACTAGTACAAAATGATGAAATTAATGATTAGGTGACTAAAAAAGTTAGTCACTGCAATTATTTCAAGTAAATTACTACTAAATTTGAGAAATTTTAAGTGACCAAACTAAAGATGACTAACTTAAACGACTAATTTAGTCCAGGGATAAAATATACAACTAGATAATAAGTGACTAGGGATTTGTTTCTTTCAAATATTAAAATGGTTTATTTCCCTCCATTTGAAAGGTTTGTCCAAATATCAAAATTTCATTTCATTCAATTTTCATTAAGGTTTCATGGATTTATTTCTTTCAAATATTAAAATGGTTTATTTCCCTCCATTTGAAAGGTTTTTCCACGGGGAAGAAGGAGAAGGAAGGGTACATTTGTAAGGATCAAGGGTGGATGCCACTTTCGGCTTAGCATGCCCGTCAGATTTGAGATTTATTCTCCAGGAGGGGCTCCACATTCCTTGTGTTCGTGTTCATCCCGCGTTGAAGGGTATATGCGGCGAAGAAGGCCAGCATTTTGAACCCAAAGCCATGCTTTCTTACTCTGCAAGTCTCGAACTGAGGCAACCCTTGGCGCCTTCTCTCTCACGCATCTGGTCATGTTATCACATATAATGTTGTGTTAAAAAATATTTATATGGGAAAATTTTGTTGGTGTTTAAGGCTGTAGGAGCTCCATGCATTCCTATGTTTGAAATTTTCTTAACAAAAATCAGAAATAGAGGGAGTATGTGGTCTACTTGTAGCAGAATGGAAAATCTACTGATGCTTCCTTTTCAGTATCACTTAAAGCTACTGAAGAATCAGATACTGACACAAAGAAAAATGATGATGCAGATGTGGGAGATGAGGGATTGAGACAAGTTCTTCAATTTCTTAAAGTTGGGATGAATGGCCTAAAATTTAAGGTGTTAAGATTTGTGACTCCAAAATAGATAAAAAGGATTTAGAGATTTTTCCATCAGTTGTAGTTAGTGCATATATGTAGCAATACAAAGGAGAAAGTTGCTTTAGCCATTTGGGTGCATGGTTGCAGTGAATGAGAATACTTTTGAAGTGATTGCTTACAGTGAAAATACCCCATATGTGTTTCAAGTGTCAACTCATGCAGTTCCCATCGTGGAGGACTAGCAAATTGTTTATATTGGTAGTGATGCAAGGAAAATTTTCACTCCTTCGAGCACCATGGCAATGCAGAAGGTTGCCAAGTTTGAAGAAATCAGTCTTTTGAATCTTGTTTTGGTCCATTCCAAGAGTTCTGGTAAACCCTTCTATGCTATACTCCATATAATTGACGTGGCATTGGTGATATATTTTGAGTCTATTGGGACTTTGGATGTTTCCACCTCTGATATGAGAGCATTACAATCCTATAAGCTTGTTGTGAAAGGCAATATCACAGTTGCAAATCAATCCCTAGTGGAAATATTGGGCTATTGTGTGACATGATTGTACAAGAGGTGTGTGACCTTATAGGCTATGACCATGTTATGAATTATACATTTCATGATGATGATCATGGTGAGGTGATATTCAAGATTAGGAGATATGATTTAGAACCTTATTTGGGTCTTCACTACCCCATAACTAATGTCCTTCAAGTTTCAAGATTTTTATTTATGAGGAATAGAGTAAGAATGATTTGTGATTGCTATGCACAACCTGTAACAGTGATTCAGGACAAGAGATTGCCTAGAGACCTAAGTTTCTGTGGATCTACATTGATAGCACCTCATGGTTGCCATGCTCAATACATGGCCAACATGGGTTCTATAGCATCTCTAGTAATGGAGGTAGTAATCAATGAGAAGGAATTGGACTGAGGTAGCGAGGGGCAGATGCAACAAAAAGGAAGAAGGCTTTGGGGACTGGTGGTTTGTCATCACACTAGTCCACGCTATGTTCCATTTCCTTTGAGGTATGCCTGTGAGTTCTTAATGCATGTTTTTGGAATTCAGCTAAACAAGGAAGTTGAATTGGCTACTCAGATGAGAGAAAAGCAAATTCTGCACACTCAAGCATTGCTCTAAGAAATGCTTCTTCGAGATACACCCTTGGGCATTGTCACTCGAAAGCCCAACATCATGGATCTTGTCAGATGTGATGGTGATGCCCTTTACTATGAAGAAAACTTTTAGCTTCTGGGGGTAACTCCTACTAAGGCTTAGATCCAAGATATTGTTGCATGGTTTTTTGAGCATCACATGGATTCCATAAGTTTGAGCACAGATAGTCGTGTTTATGCAGGCTATCCTGGAGCGGGATCATTAGGGAATGTAGTTTGTGGAATTTCCATGGTGAGAATTAATTCAAAAGACTTTTTTTTTGGTTCAGATCCCATACTGCAAAAGAAATCAAATGGGGAGGTGCCAAACATGACCTGCAGAACAGAGAAAATGGTAAGAAAATTCATCCATGATATTCATTTGATGCATTCCTTGCAATGGTAAAAATAAGGAGTTTTCCTTGGGAGGATGTTGAGATGGATGCCATCCATTCATTGCAATTAATACTATGAGGTTCCTGCAAAGAAACTAATGACAGTAGTAGAAATAGCTTGATAAATAGGCAACTCACTGATTTGAAACTTCAGGAAATGGATGAATTGAATGCAGTGACAAATGAGATGGTGAGAATGATTGAAACAACAACGAATCCAATCTTGGAAGTCGATGCTTATGGAGTAGTAAATGAATGGAATAGAAAAGTTTTTGAAATTACAGGGTTGTCAGTGGAAGAGGTCTTGGGGGAGCTTCTAATCAATATTGTCGAGGAAACCTCAGCTGAGAATGATGATACATTTGGCTTTGAAAGGAGTTGAAAAGAAAAATGTTCAAATTGAGCTGAAAAGACATGGCTCAAAGGAGGAAAAAGGTCTAGTAGTTTTACTCGTTAATGCTTGCTCAAGCAGGGACCTGGAGGAGAATTTTGTGGGAGTGTGCTTTTTTGCCCAAGATGTGACTAGGTAGAAGATTGTTATGGACAAGTTCACATTCATTCAAGGTGACTACATGGAAATAGTTCAAAATCCAAGTTCCCTAATTCCTCCCATATCTGGAACACATGAATGTGGATGGTGTTCTGAGTGGACTTCCCCCTGGAGACAAAGAGGCTCTAATTCTTACTATTAAAGCTGCTAGTGTTTTGGATTGCATTTTTTATGAGCAGAGTTCCAATGCATAAAATCGAAAGCTCCATATTTGAAGGGCATAAATATCTTAGTCAAAATGACAGCTAGTTAAATAGGTGGCATAATTTCCCTCATTAAAGGAACCCCTGGTAGCAAACAAAGGAGCACCATTAAGCTACAGAAAATATCATCTGCAGTATCAAAGGAAGAATTGTGTTTACTTGCTCACAGATGATCCTTTTCTCTATAGAGAAGGATGATAATTCACATATAAAGAGTCTGATGGACAAAACCAAAATTCGTAGTCAAAGGTGCAGTGAAAGATGCTTTCCTTTTTGCATGTCAAAGGAGGCTCAATTATTCTTTCATGTTGATAAGGTTGCCCTAGCCAATTTTGTTGAGTGAGAACCCATGAGAAAACATAGGAGAGTAACAAACATCGATCATCATACATCGATCATCAAACATCACTAAAAGAAATAAAAATATCAAAGAAATAAGAACAGAAGGGATCAAGAAATAGGACATGGCTAGAAGAAAGAAGCCAGCAAAACCAAACTTCCTCTATGGATTCCTCAACAATCTTTTCTTATGAATAGAGTTCATGTAGATTTGCCAATTGTACTAGTTCCTTCACCATTCCCTCATCTTCATTCACTAAGCTTATACATAATGGTAGCTTGGATTTTAACAGATGCATCACCAAGTGGAAGACCAAGAACATCTCACAAATGTTGATCAAAACTTCATTATCCTGCAGATTTGGTGACTGTGGGGAAGCTCTGATGTTTCCTACAGCACAACCATTGAAATCCATTCTATGAATCTATAATGCGAGATGTGAGATATTTCATTCAATTCAAAAACTAAAACCTAAGCCAGTCAAGTTAGTACGGGAAGGAGCGTTTTCTTTGAAATTGATTGCATCTTCATCAAACCTTAGACTGGCAAGGGACAAATCTGCTTTAACAACTGAGAGTGGATCAATGATTGGAGAGGTTTTTCCTATTTTGACAACCACAATTCTAGTTCTTCTGAAAACTGTGAAGGATCTTCATATAGCTTTAACCATACTTGCACGCACTGCATGCTTTGATGCTCATGTTCTCCACAAAGCTCTTGAAGGTGTTGGACCACCCTGAAACCACACTAAAATAATACAAGGATAGATAAAAAGGACACCTGCTTACAAATAAATAGTGTTCATGCTATAAGCCTTTTGGATAAAATCCACAAACATATTCATAAGATGGAACTTTTCTTATCCTTTGATCATTGAGTTCTATCTCAGAAATATACTCGAGAGGATATTTATGTGTAGAATCTAGATGTGAATGCTCGATCAAAATTTTCATACCAAGGTTGTACATAATCTAGGGCTCTTGCAATCATCCATATTCCATTCCAGTAAATGCCTTGTTCTGTTCCCTATTTTTGAAGAATGGTAGATGTAGTCTTTACCAAGGCCCCATAGGGACTCCACTTCCCAACTTTTGTTTCTTAATTGCTGGAATACCATTTGTAGATGTCCTTCTCCATCAAGTTTATATTGATTCAAGTGAAATTTTAGGTGTTTTCTCATTATTTCCTTTCAGGTGCTTGATAGGTCACTTGCCTTTATATACACCATTTGCAATCTGATGTTTTTTTAATTCCTTTGGGCTTTTCTGTCAAACTTTAACTTGTGTGTTGAAGAATGAATTTTTCTGTAATATAAGAGTATCTTGTAGACCTTTCATTTTTGGTTTGATATGGACATTATCATTCTCTACTTCAGAACAAACGATCCAAGCACACAAAACATTTGTGACCACATTCAGAAAGTCTTTGTTTGAATTCTGCTATGGCATCAAAGTTTCAAACTGCCTCCAATTATAAGTTTTGTCTGCCATGAAAACTCTACAAGTTTTGCTGCAAAGTCACTTTTGAAACACAGACCATGTAACTTTGTTTATGCATATTTGACTCATTCATGCTGCTTGAATTCAATTGAGAACCACAACAGTCATATGCCC
Organism: Pinus tabuliformis; assembly: GCA_031772625.1. Lineage (NCBI taxonomy): Eukaryota > Viridiplantae > Streptophyta > Pinopsida > Pinales > Pinaceae > Pinus > Pinus tabuliformis. The sequence continues at coordinate 1,302,544,482 of CM062820.1, forward strand.
TTTTGCATTTTTTTTTCATTCACATTATAAAAGTCATTAAAAATCCTTTAGACCTTCAATTAGCCTTGTGATTTCTTGCACAAACCAAGGGGTAAAGGTGTCAACATTGACACATTTATGGTGGTGGATGGTGATGGCTCCTATTTGTTTCAAATTTTAGTAAGAATGTTGGTCTTCCTCACCTCCATAGTCTTTTCTTTCGAGAGGACTATTCATGACTTGGAGGATTTTCTCTCTCGAGTATTATCTATTATCAATTCCACTTTCTAGGGATACTCTTTTGGGTTCCCTTCCTTTTCTATTTTATTATCTATTCTTCTTTCATTCTTCTTAGATTTTAGAACTGGTTGATAGATTCTCTAGGCACTCCTTATTTCTGTTGTCAAATGTTGTCCTCCTAGTCCCATTGACATAGTTTGAAGTATTCTTTTGTCACATAGAAGGTCTCTCTCTCTTGTTTTTTATTGAGAAATGTTGCATATATACTTCATAGATCAAATAAGTACATCATGGAACATGAAGGATTACAACAAACAAACAACAATGGTGCCCCAAAAGGTGAAGGCAAGGGATTTTAAAGTTCCCCTCTCTTTTGTCAACTTTGATATCTATGGATGTTTTCTTGTATGTGTTTTTATAAATTGACATTTTTAGGGTATTTTTCTTGTATTTTTTTATAGTAGCGGCCAACACATGTTCTGAAGCTTGGGAAGTGGAATACTAAACAAGATACTGATTACACATCTTATTTTAAGGGTGACTGTGTTGTTAGAGGTGCAATTCCTGGCAATGAAGAACCGTTTAACAAGGAAGATGAGGGTACCAGATGCCAAAGATTTGGGAACAAACCTGGAGCAGAGTGCATGTTACCACCTTCAACAACTGGGCAAGAGTCATAGGGTGGAAACATACAAACCAATGAAACTGTAAGTATTTCATAGTTTTTCCTTCTTGTAAATTGCTTTCAGTCAAAACTGACATAATTCAAATTTAAACCATAATTTATAATGTTAGAATACCTGTTAAGGTAATAGTTCCAAATGTAGAAATAAGCCAAATTTTTGGAAGTTTTCTAATTAGTCATTGGATAAAGTGGTTAATAACACTGGAAAAGGGCATTATTTTTTTCTTGTGGTTTGAATAGCCATGATCTTGGATTGGTAGATATCTTGTCTAAACAAAATAATTTATTATATTTATTTTTTTTATAAATATTACTCCCAATTTGTGTGTCTAGGACCAAGGTATGCTATTAATTTCATGCAGATTTTAGAAATCAAGCCATGAAATTACATGCTTTGTGGAGAATGGGTGTGCAAAATTTGTCAGCATCTTGTAAGCCATGAATACAAATCTTAGGTACTTATGAACCAAGTCTGCACACAGTTGATTTGAGAAATTATTAATGGCATAGGTTGATTAAAATAAAGGCCCTTCCATCTATAACATTTGAAATTAAAGATTTTAGGTTGACTAAGGACATTTCTCACCATCTATTGTTCAAACTCATTATTCTAAAAATTCCAATGATTTTGCACCTTCTGTGAGACAATATAGGTCTTTGTGAAGCCTTCTTAAGTTAGGTACTAGCAGGGCCTAATTTTGCATCAGAATCTGTAATATGGATATTTATTATACCTATACTTCTAGGAAAACATTAAAATATTGATGTGTATTATCTAATAGGTGAGAGGAATCCATTAGCATTTGGTTAGGTAGATTCTTGGCTGAAGCAAATTGATTGAGCACTATGAATATTTGTTACAAGGTTCATGGCATTAACATAAGATTTCATAAAGAAATAACTCTCTCCAAGGAACAACTCTATATTTCATTGATGTAAAGGTTATTCAACATGTTGCAGCTTGGCAGAGGTGCACCTATCCCCAGTGTTGGAGCCTTGAGTGAAAGCAACCCTATATTTAACAAAGCATGGGAAGACAAGCAGACAAGAGGAACAACCAAAATTCCAATAATACCATCAGAAACTCCATCTCGTAACAAGCCATCCCAAAGGTCATCGGTAATTAGTTTTGAATAAGATAGGTTGTATCTACAACAAATCTGATCATTTTCATTTGGGGCCTCTGAAAGTTGAACATGTTTATGTGTTTGTAGTGTTGGTGTTGCTTCAAATCAGGAGTTGGCTTTTACAATAGAATTTGTCTACAAATTTTGAAATTATTGATTTTAAAATTTAAATCACTCAAATTATTGCAAGAATTATTATGTGATTTTCCTGAAGAAATTTCATAGAATACTTTTTGTGAAAATTAAAATAAATTTGAAAATAAATATTTTAATGATACCCATAAGGGTAGGCAGTTACTGCCCACCAGGGGAAGTCAACAGTGCCATAGATCTAGACATACCATGAATAAAACAAATCTGAAAGTAGCCATGAACATCCACACCAATGGGGATCTTAGAGTCACTTTCACAAAATAACAAACACCCACATGACTTTACAAGGCTATAAGGCACATTCTTTGGGCTTATATGGTGTGTCCAAATTTTTTTGTAGTACCCCTACTAAAAGAGGGGTAACATGACCTTGGGCTTACAATAATGGTAATAATTATTGCAAAGTGTTCATATGTAACCATGCTTACACGAGAGGTAGTAGGCCCAAAAAAGTGACCCATCTCCAACAAATGAGGGGGGAAATGGTTTTGGTGCAACATCCAGCCTCCAAATGCACTTCAAAGGTACTTCTCCTCTACAAATTAGCCAGTAAACTCTCACGCAATCTTAGAGGATTGAAAAAGAATGAAAATACTCACATTTTTTAATATTACCCTATTCTTGAGCAACCAGATACCACAGGCAATAGAAATAGGCAGATTTCTAAATGTTTAATACTTCTCCCCCCAGTGAAAAAGAAGGACCTCAAAGGATATATGATCCAGATTCTTCCTAATACCCAAAACCTGAAGAACTACATGACAAATTTTCTTAGCAGTAGGACAACAAATAAAAATATGATCAACAGATTCATCAAACTATTTTCAGAGGCAACAATAGTTTGGTCCAGTGAGGCATCTTTTTTGCAGGTTCTCCTAGGTTATAACTTTGTCTTGAAGAACAAGCAAGGTGAATCAATTCAGCTTGTTGGAAATATTCCATGTCCAAATAAATTTGTTCCACCAACTAGAATCTTAGACCACTGCAAAGTGGGCTATTGCATCATATTAAGCAAGACCAACTTTTCCTTACCTAAGGAGGGATACAACTTCAGACCTGGAAGTCCTTGAAGTTACTTAAATAGGAACCATTGATAATTTAGCTCCTTAATGAAAGAGTTACACTCCTTTGCCAAAGAACCATCCAGTCCCAACTAAGCATGACTCAAACAATAGTTCTTAGAAGATAAAGCAAAGACCATTCTTTAGCATTATGGAGACAGAAGAGGCCTTTTTCATTTAGGCACTGGATTAGATCAGAAGATAATTTGAAGACACAAGAACCACTTATAACAGGGTCCTTTCCTAAGATCACTTTCTTACCATCCCCAACTTTCTAGGAAAACCAAGTAAAAAGGAATGGGAAAGAGTTAGTAAGGACCTTCCAACAACGGATCCCCTCTTGACAGGTTTGTTTGTTTCTTGTCTAAGAGATTTCATCACCAACATTATTTTTAGATGTTTATCCTTTAAAAATTTCCTCTAAAGTCCCACACCAAATAGGCCTCTCCACATAATTTTTAGGGTCAAAGCTTTACCAAACCAACGTAGATTTTTAAACCCCACCCACCAAGAATTTTTTGTTTAGACAAGGAGTCCCAACAGGCTAGGTGAATACGTTCCTTACTATTTTTACCATTTCTCCATAGGAAGCTGAATTTTTTTTTCCTGAGATTATTTATAATAGAAATGGCAATTTTAGCTAGAGACAACCAATATACAAATGTTTTCTAACACAGATTTTACTAACATCATTATGCCCCCATGGTAGAGCCAATTGTAGCACCACAAGTTTATATGTTTTTTGACTTTACTGAGTAAATCAATCTAATTTTAAAAGGAAGAGAGAGCTCTGTATTCTATGAAGCCTTTAAATGCATGATTGGATCCAAGGCCATATGCCTTGATGTATTCCATGTCCATCTAGAAAGAGTTGTTAAAATCCAAATTTTAATGGGAAAAGACAGGTTTGTGGACTCTAGAGCTTTCAAATGTGAGATTGGCTCCAAAGCCCCACAACTTTGGATATCTTATGTCCCTCCAAGGACTCATTTTATCCATACCCTTTAGGAACGTCTCTTTGATGGCATGTCCAAGGGGAACACAAAACTTGTAGGTGATAGGGGCACCAACTAAAACCTATCTGGAAATTCCATCGATAAGTTATCTTGAGGAGACAGAGGATAACAAAAACAATTTTTGAACCTGCTGATATCTTCTAGGGTCTCGTCATTTTCCAAAATATTAAGAAGTAGATTAATTATGTGAGGGATTCTTTGTTGATTTTCTCCACCCTTTGAAGTATCCCAGTAAGACAATTTTGTGTGGACTATGAGGACTATGTTTATTTTTTAATCCTTTGAGGGTTTAGTGTCATGCATGTTATAAAAAATACAAAAAAGGGAGGTTTATTTACTATAAGTTCGACATTGGTATTGGATGCATATACTAGGAAAATTCTGAAATGGTTAAAAATTTTCCTTGACAAAATGATTCTACCCTACCCCCTTCTCCATAGATGTTTCCTTGAGAATCTCCATCAAAGAACCTGACCAGGGGGGTCATCTGAGATGACAGGAAACTGGAACCTTCTTAGAATTTTTCTGGTTTGAAGAGAGAAATATTCCATGTAGAGAGAAACAATCTTATAAGATTGAAGAAGAATGAAAATACTCACATTTTTTAATATTACACTATTCTTGAGCAACCAGATACCCTAGGCAATAGAAATAGGTAGAGTGAAAAATGTTTTATACTTCACCCCCTAGTGAAAAAGAAATACCTCAAAGGAGTTCTAATCCAGATTCTCCCTAATTCCATAAACTAGAAGAACTGCATGCCAAATTTTCTTAGCAGTAGGACAACAAATAACAAGATGATCCACAGATTCATCAAACTATTTTCAGAGGAAACAATAGTTTGGTTTAGTGAGGCATCTATTTTGCAGGTTCTCCAAAGTTATGAATTTGAATTGAAGAAAAAGCGAGGTGAATCATTTTATCCTGTTCAGAATATTCCATTTCCAAATAAATTTGTTCCACCAACTAGAAGCTTGGACCACTGCAGAATGGGCTATTGCATCATATTAAGCAAGACCAACTTTTTCCTTACCTGAGGATGAATACAGCTCTAGACCTAGAAGTCCTTGGAGTTACTTAAATAGACCGCATTGATAATTTAGCTCCTTAGTGAAAGAGTTCCACTCCTCTCCCAAAGAACCATACAGCCCCAACTTAGCATAACTCAACCAATATTTCTTATTATATAGAGAAAATACCTTTTATTTAGAATTATGGAGGGAGAAGAGGCCTTTTTTATTTAGGCATTCGATCAGATTAGAAGATAATTTGAAGACACAAGAACCACCTATAAAAGGGTCCTTTGCTAAGATCACTTTCTTACCATCCCCAACTTTCCAGGAAATCCAATTAAAAAGGAATGGGAAAGAGTCAATAAGGGACTTATAAACAATGAATCCACTCTTGACAAGTTTGTTTGCTTTGCCTCTAGAAAATTCCATCACCAACATTATTTTTAGATGATTTTCCTTTAAAATTGGCTCTAAAGTCCCACACCAAATAGGCCTCTCCACATAATTTTTAGGGCCAAATATTTACCAAACCGTTGTAGATTTTTAAAACCCCACCCACCAAGACATTTTGGTTTAGACAGGGAGTCCTAGCATTCTAGTTGAATACGTTCCTTACTATTTTTACTAGTCCTCCATAGGAAGCTGAACATTTTTTTCCTGATATTATTTATAATAGAAATAGGGATTTTAACTAGAGACAACCCATAGACATATTTTTTCTAGAAAAAAGTTTACTAAGATCATTATGCCCCTATCGAACAGCCAATTGTAGCACCACAAATTTATCTTTTGTTCAACTTACCTAAGAAAATCAATCTAATTTTAAAAGGAATAGATAGGTTTGTATTCTCTGAAGCCTTGAAATGCATGATTGGATCCAAGGCCCCATGCCTTGAGGTACTCCATTTCCATCCAGAGAGATTTGTTAAAATCAAATTTTTAATGGGAAAAGATAGGTTCGTGGACCCTAAAGCTTTCAAATGTGAGATTGGCTCCAAAGCCCCATGACTTTGGATATGTTTTGTCCTTCCAAGAAGTCATTTTATCCATAACCTTCGGGAACTTCTCTTTGATGGAATGTCCAAGGGGAACACAAGACTTGCAAGTGCTAGGGGCACCAATTGAAACCTATCTAGAAATTCCATCCATAAGTTATCTTGAGGAAGACAAAGCATAACAAACAAAACCTTTTAACTTGCTGATATCTTCTAGGGGCTTGTCCTTTTCCAAAAGCATAATAAGAAGTAGATTAATTATGTGAGGGATTATTTGAAAATTGTATCCACCCTTTAAAGTGTCCCAGTAAGACAATTTTGTGTGGGGACTTTGAGGACTGTGTTGCTTTTGTAATCATTTGAGGGTTTAGCGTGATGCAAGTTACAAAAACTACAAAATAGGGAGGTTGATTTACTATAAGTTTGACTTCGTTATTGGATGCATATCATAGGAAAATTTTGAAATGGATAAAAATTTTCCTTGACAGAATAATCCTCCCGTCCCCCTCTCCATAGATGTTTGCTTGAGAATCTCCATCAAAGAACCTGATCAGTGGGGTCATGTGAGAATTCAGAAAATTGGATCCTTCTCAGAATTTTTCTAGTTTGAAGTGAGAAATATTCCCTGTAGAGAGAAACACTCTTAGAAGATTGAAGAAGAATGAAAATACTCACATTTTGGAAGATTACCCTATTCTTGAGCAACCAAATAACCCAAGTAACATAAATAGGCAGAGTTCAAATGTTTTATACTTCTTCACCCAGTGAAAAAGGAGGACCTCAAAGGAGATCTAATCCAAATTATCCCTAATGCCCAAACCCAGAAGAACTACATGCCAAATTTTCTTAGCAATAGGACAACAAATAAAAATATGATCAACAGATTCATCAAACTATTTTTAGAGGCAACAATAGTTTGGTCTAGTGAGGCATCATTTTTTGCAGGTTCTCTTAGGTTAGAACTTTGTCTTTAAGAACAAACAAGGTGAATCATTTTAGCTTGTTGGAAATATTCAAGTCCAAATAAATTTGTTCCAGAAATTGGAATCTTGGACCATTGTAGAATTGGCTATTGCATCATATTAAGTGATACCAACGTTTTCCTTACCTCAAGCGGAATACAACTCTAGACCTGGAAGTCCTTGGAGTTACTTAAATAGACCCCATTGATAATTTATCTCCTTAATGAAAGAGTTCCATTCCTCTTCCAAAGAACCATACAGTCCCAACATAGCATAACTCAACCAGTAGCTCTTAGAAGATAGAGCAAAGACTACTCTTTATCATTATGGAGGGTGAAGGGACCCTTTTCATTTAGGCATTGGATCAGATCATAAGATAATTTGAAGACACAAGAACCACCTTCAAAAAGGTCCTTTCCTAAGATCACTTTCTTACCATCCCCAAATTTCTAGGAAAGCCAATTAAAAAGGAATGGGAAAGAGTCCATAAGAGCCTTCCAAACAATGGATCCCCTCTTCACAAGTTTGTTTGCTTATCCTCTAAGCAATTCCACCACCATCATTATTCTTAGATGCTTTTCCTTTAAAAATTAGCTCCAAAGTCCCACACCAAATAGGCATCTCCACATAATTTTTTGGGCCAAAGCTTTACCAAATCAATGTATATTTTTAAAACCCCACCCACCAACAATTTTTGGTTTAGACAAGGAGTCCCAACAGGGTAGGTGAATACATTACTTACTATTTTTACTAGTCCTCCATAGGAAGCTGAACATTTTTTGCCTGAGATTATTTATAATATAAATAGGGATTTTTTCTTGAGACAACCAATAGATAGATGTTTTCTAGCACATATTTTACTAATATCATTATGTTTCCATGGGACAGCAAATTGTAGCACCAAAAAATTATCTTTTGTTCAACTTTCCTCAGCAAATGAATCTAATTTTAAAAGGAAGAGGTGGGTTTGTATTCTCTAAAGCCTTCAAATACATGATTGTATCCAAGGCCCCGTGCCTTGAGGTATTCCATGTCCATCCAAAGATAGGTTTTAAAATCCATTTTTAATGGGAAAAGATAGGTTTGTGGACTCTAAATCATTCAAACGTGAGATTGGCTCCAAATCCCCATGACTTTGGATATATTATGTCCCTCCAAGAAATCATTTTATCCATACCCTTCAGGAACTGCTCAGGAACTTAAAATATCCAATATTTTCCATTTCCACAAGGTAAGCATAACCTCAAAACTGATATGGCACAAAACTAATTATAGAAAAGGATTGAGATGCACACCTTTTTCAGAATGTCACTCTGTGAGCTGCCTCTCAATCCTTATCCCAAGCATGGCGACATTTCCCATTTTGTTCCATATAATTTCTTCATTAAATTCCCTCTTCCTAGTGGTTGGAAATTTTCTCTACACTGAGATCTATAGGCTCTATTACTTTTGTCATTTTCACAAGTTCCAATCATTTTAGCCTTGAATGTTGCAAGAAGTATTTCATCAAAAGAATCAAGATTACCAAGGTCATCTGTGGTATCATGAGGCCAGATTCTATTCTCGGTGCATTTCTTATCTCCTTAACTAAACAGGATGTCTTGTTTTCTTTTCCTGACACTGGGACTAAATGGGATGTCTTATTTTCATCCTTTCATCCTTGGTATGATATTATTTATTCTCATACTATTAATATGATCATTTTACTTAGTCTTCTCCGGAAAGAATTTTGCAGTGCATTTGCAGTGGCAGGAAATTCCAATACCTTCACAGGACTCATAACTTGGGCTAAGATAACCTAATTTTAGTATAATTTTTCAACTTGTCAGATCTCAATATTTTCTTAACTCCAAAATTAACTTTGCAAACAGTTCATCCATAAGCATCACATCAGTGCTTCATGGACGGGTCACAAATATGTTCATTCTATCCACTTAGCCTTGCTCTTTTAATAGATATTTCATTATACTTTGCATTTTTTCCAAGCCTTTAGTGAGCTACCGCTCTGTTTTTCAAGAATCATTATGTTTGCATTTACTTATAATCATATAACATTGAAATTTTTTCCGACTCTCTGGGATCTATGCATAATCAAACTCTAAATTTGACGTATGAGACCCCCATGTTTGTATGTATGCATTTTTTTCATGTACATATCCTTGAGGCTTTCTCTTGGCAATGCCAAATAATATTCCCACTCCTATCATAATAGATTCAATGATGTCTGTAGACTAAGCAGTCAAATCACTACATGGGTTCCTTGACCCACAAAACTGCAACATTCACTAAACTATAACATTGTTCTATTTCTATTTCACTAAACTTAACTACAGTAAACTAGTTCTATTTCACTAAGCATTCACTAAACTATTGTAAACTAATTTATTTCACTAAACATGTTTTTGTGAATTATGAATGCTTTGAAACAACATTCACTAAACTGCAACATTGTTTAAAGCATTCAGAATTCACAAAATCATGTTTAGTGAAATAGAACTAGTTTACTATATAAATATCAACTTTACTATTTCTTGAGTTGTTTTGTTGTACTGCCCCTGCCTTTCCAAAATTCAACCTCCCAATCCTTATCCAAAGCATGACAACATTTCCCATCCAATGCCATATAATTTCTTCATCAAGTTCCCTCTTCTCAGTGGTTGGAAATTTGCTCTACAATGAGATATATAAGCTCTATTACTTTTGTCATTTTCACAAGTTCGAATCATTGTAGCCTTGAATGCTGCAAGAAGTATTTCATCATAAGCATGAATCTTACCAAGTTCATCCATGGTATCATGAGGCTAGATGTTATTATCAGTGCATTTCCTATGTTCTGGACTAAACAAGATGTGTTATTTTCTTTTCTTGACTCTAGGACTAAATGGGATGTCTTATTTTCATCCCTTCCCCTTTGGCATGATATTCTTTATTCTCATACTATTAGTATGATCATTTTACTTAGTCTTCCAAGGAAAGAATATTGCAGTGCCTTTGCAGTGGTAGGAAATTCCAATACCTTCACAGGACTCATAATTTGGGGTGAGATAACCTAATTTTAGTATAATTTTATAACTTGTCAAATCTCAATATTTGCTTAACTTCAAAATTAACTTTGCAAACATTCCATCCATTAGCATCACATCAGCCCTTCATGGTTGAGTCACAACTCTATTCATTCCATCCACTTGGCCTTACTCTTTCAATATATATTTTATTATACTTTGTAGCGTTTCCAAGCCTTTAGCTAACTGCCACTTTGTTTTTTCAAGAATCATTATGTTTGTATTTACTTATAATCATATAACATTGACTTTTATTTTATTTTTTCCGACTTTTTGGGATCTATACATAACCAAATACTAAATTTGATGTATGAGACCCCCATGTTTGTATGTATGATTTTTTTTGTGTTTACATATCCTTGAGGATTTCTCTTGGACATGCCAAATAATATTCCCACACCTATCATAATAGAGTCAATGATGTTTGTAGACTAACCAATCAAATCACTGCATGCAGGGGGTCCCTTGACCCACAAAATTGCAACATTCACTAAATTGCAACATTGTTCTATTTATATTTCACTAAACTAAACTATAGTAAACTAGTTCTATTTCACTAAACATTCACTAGACTACAGTAAAATTATTCTATTTCACTAAACATGCTTTTGTGAATTCTGAATGCTTTAAAGCAACATTCACTAAACTACAACATTATTTAAAGCATTCAGGATTCAGAAAAACATGTTTAGTGAAATATAGCTAGTTTACTTAATAAATATCAACTTTACTATTTCTTGAGTTGTTTCTCTCTACTGCCCCTACCTTTCCAAAATTCAACCTCCCAATCCTTATCGCAAGCATGACGACATTTCCCATCCAGTGCCATATAATTTTTTCATCAAGTTCTCTCTTCTTAGTGGTTGGCAATTTTCTCTACAATGAGATCTATAAGCTCTATTACTTTTGTCATTTTCACAAGTTCCAATCATTGTAGCCTTGAATGTTGCAAGAAGTCTTTCATCATAAGCATTAATCTTACTAAGGTAATCCACGGTATCATGAGGCCGAAGGTTATTCTTAGTGATTTTCTTATCTCCTAGACTAAACAGGATGTCTTTTTTTCTTTTCTTGATTAAACTACTGTCAACTACTTCTATTTCACTAAACATTTTTTGCGAATTCTAAACGCTTTAAATCAACATTCACTAAACTGCAACATTGTTTAAATCATTCAGAATTCACAAAAACATGTTTAGTGAAATAGAACTAGTTTATTGTATAATTATCAAATTTACTATTTCTTGGGTTTTTTTTCTCTACTGCCCCTGCCTTTCCAAAATTAAACCTCCCAATCCTTATCCCACACATGGCGACATTTCCCATCTAGTGCCATATAATTTCTTCATCAAGTTCCCTCTTCTTAGTGGTTGGAAATTTTCTCTACAATGAGATTTATAAGCTCTATTTCTTTTGTCATTTTTAAAAGTTCCAATCATTGTAACCTTGAAATTTGCAAGAAGTATTTCATCATAAGCATCAATCTTACTGAGGTCATTTGTGGTATCATGAGGCTAGATGCTATTCTTAGTGATTTTCTTATCTCCTGGACTAAATAGAATGTCTTGTTTTATGTTCTTGACTCCAGGACTAAATGGGATGTATTATTTTCATCCCTTCCTACTTCGCATGATATTATTCATTCTCATACTATTAATATGATAATTTTACTTAGTCTTCTTGAGAAATAATGTTTAGTTCCTTTTCAATGGCAGGAAATTCCAATATCTTCATAGGACTCATAACTTGGGGCGAGATAACCTAATTTTAGTATAATTTTGCAACTTGTCAGATCTCAATATTTGCTTAAGTCCAAAATTAGCTTTGCAAACAGTTCATCCATCAACATCACATCAACCCTTCATGGATGGGTCACAAATCTGTTCATTCTATTCACTTGGCTTTGCTCTTTTAATAGAAATTTCATTATCCTTTGCAGTGTTTCCAATCCTTTATCCACACTGCACAAAATATGTTGTAGCAAGTTCATCTTCGAATAAGAACACTATTAAAAATAAAATAAGTCAAACCCAAATAAGCCTATATGGGAAAAATCATTATCCAAATTGAGAAGTAATCATTATTTTTTTCTGAATATTTTAACATAATGGTCATGGGTTTAGCACAGGGATAGGTATAAAATCCACAAAATATAAGGAAAACTCCCGAAATTTGGCAGACAACAAGGTGGGCATAGCTGGAAAGTTGTAGAGTCCCCAGTGTAGTTCCAGCTCATTTCAAGAAATTTTCAAAGAGTACCAAATTCCTAGAAATGTCATATCATTGGGAGCACTGTTTAAAGGTGGGAATAGGTCCCCGCGCAACATTGCTTAATTAAGTTGTTTTTCAATCAAATATCTTTTTGTGTTCAAAAGTTTCTCAATATATAATAGGTTGATCAAAGATCTTCATTTGCTCCAAAATTCCATTGCTCATAAGGAAATCCAAGGAAACGATATTTTTTTTCCCATAGAAAAAGTCGTAATTTATATTCATAACTTGAAATAAATTACATTTTGTAGATGCTTAGAGCATATGCAGATAGCTGTCCATGTATAGGACAAAAAACTAATAAAAATAAAAAATATGTTTACTACTACATCGAGCCTATACTTTTCTGCCCTTCTTCTTCTCCACCCTACGCCAACCCTGAGAGTCAGAAGGGGGGACTATGATGGCCTGTTGGTATTCTTGTGTGTTCCCTGGAGGTTCTTTGTCGGATTCTGATCCTTCAGATCCATGAGTTCTTTTGTTGCCACTAACTTCCAGCTGTGGAATTGTTTGCTGCTGAGAGTGATCCTCCATTTGTGGGTCTGGTGCTTTTTTTCCCTGTGTGCCGTTCTGTTCCATATTTGTATCCGGTTCCTCTTGGTTTACTGTGTGCTCTGTCTGAGTGTTCTCTTCTGCCTGCGGTTCTGTATTCTGCCATCCATTTGGCTTTTTTTGCTGTTTCTTGTTTCCTTTCGGATTTTTTCTGGCCTGTGGGCAAGAATTTTGAAGGTGTCCTGTTTGCCGACAGCTGCGACATCTGAAGGCAGTGTTTTCATAGTCGAGGGGTTGTATCCACTCCTTGTTGTTATAGTTCAATAAAATTTTATCAGGCAGCCCCTCACTCAAGTCCACTTCAACGCAAATTCTGGCAAAGGTGAAAATCCCTCTGCTGTATCTGTCTTCATCAATTTTTAGGAATTTCCCCAAGGAATTCCCAATAGCAGATAGTATTTTATGATGCCAGAAATGTAATGGGAGGTTGTGAAGCCTCACCCAAACAGGTGTTGTTGAGATTTTCATTGTGTTTGCGTCAAAATCAGCAAACCAAGGGGTAACAAAGAGGCCTGCATTACCCCAAAACCAAAGCCCTTCCTTGATGATACTGTCCCTTTCTTCCTCTGTATGGAAATTTACAATGAAAAAACCTTTTGAACATAGGTATATGTCACATTCTGGTGTCCAGTTGGCGTGTATCCATTGATGTAAAGTGTCTGATTTTGGCCAGTAACCATTAAATCTACAGATAACAGCATGTTTTGAAAGTTCAGAGTGTAGTGAATTTACCTCTGGTATAGTGACTTTGAGCATGTAATATTCCAGTTTTTGATCTACTATATGTGGCCCTGGTTGCTCTGGTGGTGACTTTGGTTTAGTCGGCATTTTTCCCTTTCCCTTGACTGCATCACTGAAGTAGCTGGGAATCTGTGATCCACTGGCTGCTGCACCTCCCCGAAGCCTCATGTTGACAATAATGTTAGATCCTGGCTTAATGTTGTAGTGGCTTATTGCCCAGTGATCTTGTAACGATCTGCCTTCTGTAAGCAGATGTTGATATCCTTCCGGTATGCCAATGTGATTGGCAATGTTTTTCTTCAGTTTTGTGACTTTGTCTGAAGCTTGAACCCAGATTGGGGTTGATTTCCCAAAGGGGGTTTTTAGAAAGATTTGGTAACATGGATCTGTTGAGGATGCCGCTATGGCTGTTATGGGGACTGTTCTCCTCATTTCTGTATTCAGTCTGTCATCCTACCGTATCGCCCCTTCTGTAATCTCATCCTGGATCGGATAGTATTTCGCAGGCCAGAGTTCCTGGGCGTTTGGATCTTGTCGTTTCCTTTGTTCTTTGGGCAGATCCAGTCCAAATCTGGTCTGTTGGTATATAATCTCAAAATGAGGGGGCAGATCCGCCACATGCAGCCAGCCTCTGTTGGCTTTAGCGCTAGTTCCAGTGGAGAAACTAACCTCATCGTCGGACTTTACCGGTTGGGTTTCCCCAAATCCATGCTTCAGGGCCTGACCGGTTGTCTTATTGACCAGAGAAAACGAAAGACAGTCTGCTTCATCCTTTACTATGCCGTGCGTTTCACCCATAACCCATTGCTGGAACTCGTCAATGGGATTCGCAGACGCCAAGACAGCAGACCCGTCACGGTTCATGAGCCAAAAATTGGGGTTTGCCTTGGTGAAAAACCTCACAACCTGCCCCCCCCAGGGCAGAATGAATTCACCTCCAGGTCGTGGGCACGAATCCCCTTGAGGCCCGTAGCCAGGCAACGTGAACGAAACCTCGGAAGGTCCACATCGAGGTCGCGGGAACGAAACCGAGGAAGTCATTTTTCTTTTCTCACGTTCGTTCTTTTAGTAGCTAAAGATTTTATTGAATCATGGAGTGCGTTGTTTGAAACACGGATGACTTCTACAACCCCTAGTAATGAATTTATGTTGCTTCCAAATTGAATAAAACACCGCTCATCTGATACTACTAGGTGTTTCTTTATAGATCCATCTTTTTTAATAGGAAAAATATTTTCCTTCTGCTTTGTATTGTCACCTTCACCTATATTTGGGCCTCATATAATCTCTTCTTCAAACAAAATCAGATGGCCAAAATTTTCATGTTTTTCAATGGAAACTCTTATTCCATCCTAGTAGAGGGTGTAGAGGGTTGAAATTTAATCTCCACACCAATGAAAAGCAATTTCTTCTTACCCTAGTTTCCACCCCAAATAGTATCCAACTAGTGTTCCAATTACTATAACCTATTTATTTGAATAGGAATCTCATCGTCTCCAATATGCTCCCTCTCTTCAAATGTTGAGTTAGGGATATATTAAATAAATTTGCAGTACTCAGGTAGAACATGGAGGAAATTGTGCAACATTTGCTCTTCTAATTCTTTAAGCTTTGATTGGATGTTACACTTATGACTTTCCTTACAACGAACTTGGATAGAATTCTCCAAGTCAGTATCACCCCAGAACTTTGGCAATGCAAATTGCTTTAAAAAAGAAAAAGTTGATTCATTGTTGAGCCCAGTGAAATCAAGATCATATTTTTTCCACCTCAGACTGAAGGGAATTGGCATTAACCTTTTTGAATTTAGGTCTAAAATACTTTATGGATTGTTTATAATTAGCAGTGAGAAAAGCACATCTACGATATTCTTAAGCAAAGAACAATGTATGTTTTGGTATTGACAAACCTTCAAGAGGGGTTGTACTGATATACTTTCCTATGTTTACATTGAGCTCGGAAGAAAACCAGACATTTGTTTTTAGAATTTTGGACATGGCTTATCTTGAGTCTATGAGTTATCATTCTCTTTAGAATATGATATTGTGCTTAATTTGTTAGGGTATTTAGAAATATGCAGACTATTTTTCATGAGAGAAGAAAAGGCACATGATGACCTTATATAGTTTTATTCAAATAAAATCTCTGTTTAAGACTATATGGTTGTATTCAACTAAAATATCTATTTAACGCTATATAGTTGTATAATTCAACTAAATCTATGTTTCAAACTATGTTGTGTCTTGTGCATATTTGTGTGACCTATACTCATAATTTTAACTCCATGTCTCTTATAATTGCAGGAGGTGGATGGTTTTACATCCACAAGAATGAATTGCATAAGGGCTGGAAAAATACAAAAAGAAGCTTTGATATCCAATTTTGTTGGCGACAATAAGGAAATGTGTACAATCAGTCCTAGTGATTTTGTTCCAAAACAGGAGGGAGGGTCATGTTTTGAGGCATATGGAGATAAGGGGGAGGAGCCATGGTATCCATTTCACATTACTGCCAGTTAGTTCATCATGTAAAGTTAAATGCTTTTGATTATGGTGTTAAAGTGGTTCCATGGTTTTCCATGCTTGAAAAGTTGGAATTGGACTTAGAATCATTTTAAGAACTAGTTTGCTAGAAAATACATAAAATATTGATTATATATATGTTGAATTGGCATATCACACTAGTTTTTTACTAAACCTACTAGTTTGATATGGAACCAATCACTAAACTAGTTCATGGACCAGACCATCATCTTTTAGGGTCAAATTGGTTGAATTGGTTGGTTTTAAAAACCATTGTCCTTTGAAATAGATTTTATCATTTTAGGCAATTCTCTTCGAACTTTTACATTAGATTCTTAGAACTTTGACTAGAGTTGAAATTAACATTTTCCAATAATTATCTTACGGTATTTATGTTTGGATTATGTTACCCTTGTTGGTTAGTGGTCTTAGTGTTTAGAAGAGAGGTCAACCTTCATATGCAAATGATAAGAATACAGAGCCCAGGTAATACTATATATTGCAATAGTTTATTTGAGTGTGTTCATCAAAGTTTAATTTGAATTGTTTACCTTATGTTGCAATTCAATTATTTTCTTTATCCATCAGAGTTACGAAAAGAAAGAAAAGTTTCCATACAAGTAGGCAGGAGGATTACCAAAAGTATATGTATGTAGTTATTGGTAGACTTGAGAGTGTTGAGATCATTGCATGTTAAAAAAATTATTGTAACCATGTTATGTGCTTAACTCTGCAGTGAGGAACTCGTTGGCCAAAATAAGTACCTGCTTGGTTGTGTCTTCCACTTGATTGTCCTAAAACAATCTACCAACTGCCAATTCACTAATATCCTATTTGGGTGTGAGCATACACCTTGTAATGCAACAAGAAATTCCATTTGGTTTCTACCTCTCCTTTCTCCTACATCCTGCATACCCTTTCATCCCATTCATCTTTGGGATGTTCACACCTTCTTGTTTCTCATCTTACTGTATGAGAGCTAGTTCTTCACTAAATAATGAACTATGATTTCTCTTTTTCTTGCAGGGATGCTATGTTTTAGGTAGTCTTGGGCCTTGATTTTTTATTTTTTGTTGAAGTTTTCTATATGATATTGCGACTTCCTCTTGATGTATCTCTTCCATGTACTTTTGTATCTTGATGCAATGTTACTAAATTCCAATTTTGATTCTCTTTTTGTAGGATGAAAAGTATTGGCCATCGATGCCCCCATTACCATCATATGGCTATGGAAGAGAGCGTCATCGGCCATGTTATGGTAGTCTTATTCATGGGAAATATCTTTAGGACATTTTGATTACTAGTTAGATTCATTATCCAATTTATTTTTTCCATCTCTAGCTGAACTATCTCATAATGCAAATTGTAATTTTTTATGAAATTGGGATGTGCTCTTCTTATATTTTTTCATAAAGAGTCATGATGTTGCCATTCATTTTCTTATAGGAAAACATTTATCATTCATATTGATTTTTTTGTAACTTGGTTTAACTTATAACTATGTAGTCTTCAAAACCTATGTTGTTAACAAAAATGCTGCTAAAGCTACTCAAATGAGAGAATAATTATTTCCTAGAGGGAGGATAAATCAAATTGTAAGGATCCATACAACTACAAAAAAATATCTATAGTGGGTATTTACTTACACAAATTTATTTCGAGACGTCCTATTTATCAAGCCCACTATCTTGTCTCCCTAGAGGGTGATGATAAGATAAGTTGAATAATGTCCACCAAATGAGATTATATTATCTTATCTATTCCCCATAGTAAGGTGCCTCTTGACCTTGAGAAGGAACAAGAGGGCACTAGATCAATCATTTTCTTATAGGAAAACCTTTATCATTCATATTGATTTTTTTGTAACTTGGTTTAACTTATAACTGTGTAGTCTTCAAAACCTATGTTGTTAACAAAAATGTTGCTAAAGCTGCTCAAATGAGAGAATAATTATTTCCTAGAGGTAGGATAAATCAAATTGTAAGGATTCGTGCAACTACTAAAAAACTATCTATAGTGAGTATTTACCTACACAAATTTATTTCGAGACATCTTATTTATCAAGCCCACTATCTTGTCTCCCTGGAGGGTGATGATAAGATAAGTTGAATGATGTCCAACAAACGAAATTATATTATCTTATATATTCCCCATAGTAAGGTGCCTCTTGACCTTGATAAGAAGCGAGAGGGAACTAGATAAATGGTGTTCATATTAGATAAATTATACATAAGTAGTGACGCTCAGTTTATACCTTTGCCCTATATTATACTTGGTAGTGAGGAGTATAACTATCAGGGATGATGGTTGGTGAATCAATCACTTCATATGATATAAATTTTTAACTATGATAAGCCTATGACTAGCTCAACCATCCATAACTTAAGCCATTAACATGACCAACAATTACAAGATGTTAACTCTAAAATTTACAAGTTCATTAATTTACATGTACTTTCACTAATTTGGGAATGTTCCATTGTAGTTAAAGGAGTCTTCTGGAATCCTGTTGAGCTCAGAGTATGAGTAGAGGCCTTCTATATTTTATCCCATTTTAAGAAATTAAAGGAGAGTAAGTCCTTTGATCTGGGTGCCCTTCTTTGTTGTTTACAGTAGTTACTAGTGATAATATGAGTGGATCCTCTTAGTGGACAACTCCTTTACATAATTGTTATTTGGAGGACTTTAAATTGTTAGTTGTAGGTTTGTTGCGTATGTTGTGATATGAAATAGAACCCTTTATGTTGCCTATAAGATTTCTAATAATGGAAAATATGGAAGCATAAAGGGTTACATATATTTTCATCTAATAATTACAAAGATATTTGTTTCACATTTTTAGATTTGTGATAAAGAAAAACACAGTGAAACTTTTCAGATTACCATATTTATTAGATTTACACAAAGCTAATTTATTAACCTCACAATGCCTTGAATGTATCATCATTATCAAACACAATTTTATATCCTTGGTTCTTGTGTTGTTTTCTAAATATTTGAATATTATGATGTGTAAGGGAAATCATGGTAGTTGTTTGGAGGCGAAGATGCAACCAATCAATCATTATGCTAGTAGAAGGTTTACTTCCTCTGGACCCTAAGCATCATGGCATATTAGGGTAGGCTACCCACCCACATGTATGGGTAACCATATGATTTTTTTTTCTTATATGATGCAATTTGTTAACCAATTATCATACATTATTTATTATATGTTGTTTTTTTCTTTCCTTTTATTTTCACAAGTTATTTACAGCTTGAGCTTTTTGGAATGTAACTTAGTTAGCATGATTGTGCTTAAGATTTTCCTTAAGGTTGAATGCTAAGTCCTAAGGTGTTCTTTTCTATGGTGACATTTTATTTACTTTGTTTATACAGGTCATCTTGCCACATAGTGACCATTATTGCCTAACTGACGAAAACTTGTTAAGTTTCTTTCTTTTCTCGGGAATAATGACATTGCCTGCTAATTTTGAGGTATATGTCGTATAAATTATTTATAGTCTACTTTATTTTATATTTCAGTGTTCATCTTATTTCATGTCTGATACTTTGCATTATATCTTCTTTTATTTTCAGAAGAGGAACTCAGTGGTGATGGTAAGAAGCAGGCATTGAAGAAATAAGAGAACAATAACACTGGAGTCTCAAATGAAAAAAGGGAGAGAAGAGAACTGGTCTAGCCCTTAAAGCTAATATCTCGCATGAGACAAACATATACATACTGATGATCAAGTCTTTAGAGTTGGTTAATTCACCTACATTGTCTTGGCAACACAATGATAATGTTTTGAAGTGATGAAACAATATTTCATGTATAAATTGTAGTCCAACAATATTAAGTTCGAAACTCATATTGTAATACTTGAAATTTTATATAATATAATTTATGTGGTTGAAATTATTTATAGTTTGCAGTTGATATTATTTAGCATTGTAACTAACATATCTAATTTTTCGTTTTCATATTAGATGAACACAACCATTGTATGACAATTTCTTTTTTAATTTAGTTGCAAAATCATACCAATTAATTTATATTGATTTATAATGAACATATAAAATAAATCTAAAACTAATAAATTAGTAGTTTATATTGATTAATGATGAACACAAATAAAATGAATATACAACTAAATTAGTTGTTTATAATGATTATTAATGAAAGTAAATGAAATGAATATAAACTACTAAATCAATCATTTATATAATGAATATGAAACTACAAAAAAATGATAAAAGACTACTGCAAACGATAAATATGCGATTACAAATGACAACTAAATTCTGCATATATATGACTATTAGTAGCTAATTTACAGTATCTTATAACATGACCAAAATTTAGTCATATTTCTTTGGTCATTAATTAGTTTCAAAAAATGACTAAAATTTGAAAATATATGACTATTAGTAGCTAATTTACAGTATCTTATAACACGACCAACATTTTGGTCATTAATTGGTTTTCTCAGACGATCATATTGTAATATATTGTTTTGTATATTTGGTCATTAATTATGGCAATTAATGACTAAATTAATGATCAAAGTTATGACTAAATATACTACTAGACAACAAAATTGAGGCAACCAATTAATGACTAAGATAAAAACGACTAAAATTTGGTCGCGCCATAAGATACTGTAAATTAGCTACTCTTGGCCACTGACTGAAAAATGGTCGTTTATATGCAAATTTTGGTCATTTTTTTAGTAATTAATTAACCATTTTCTACTAGTGTTGCAATCAAGGCATACCACTAAAACCCATAATCTCGGCAACCGAGCCATATTCTAGACTGGGTTCCTACTCCAAACAATGTGAGGTCTAATTGGGACTTCATATCGGGGAGACCCCTTAAATGTTGACGGGTCAAGCACCATCAACATTTCTAGTGCTAGAAGGAGGGCTAGATGACAAGATGAACCCATGAAGTCTATTTGAACTTTACTTATCATTAAATGGCTTATTTCCATATCATGACCCTAACATGTTTTTCCAGAGTTGCAAATCTAAAAGTGCCTATGGGATAATTCAAGACTCGTCAAATCTAAAGTTTGATGGCAAGGGTGGAACGAACATTCTTCAGCACACCACTAGCTTTCTCAAATTCTGCACTCATCAAAGAATTTATTGTGAGGTTATTGCTTGTAGGTTGTTCATCCTTACGTTCGAATCACATGTTAAAGAATGGTTTTACACATTTCCAACGTCTTCCATTCACTCTTTCGAACATCTTATCAAGGAGCTCTACTGCGGCTTTGACATGTATGATTACAAATCTGTTTACAAGAAAATCATGCATCTTAGAAAATCACCTAATGAATCTCTTGAAGATTTTCACTGTTGCTTCATTCCTTTTTGTTATGAATTTTTCAAGGATGATATTGGTTGGAATTTCATGAAAGAGAAGTTTGAATTTCTTGTTCATATTTCAATGAATCTAGTAGAATATGAATCCTTCGATAATATCCCAACATACACTAGTTATGAAGCTCTTAAATTTGTGCCAAGGGAATTTGTTGTTCCAAGTGACTCCTCGCCTTCTCCTTATCAAGCAACTCCATTTACGTAGGTTGCGGTTACAAAACTTGAGAATTCATCTGTTAATCTAAAACCATCTTCTCCCACCCCACATATTCAAAATTTAAGCGCAATTTTTTATTGTGAATTTGATTTTACCAGTGTTGTTCTTTCTCCTCAACCTCCTTTTTTCCATTCCTTTGACCCTCCTAATTATGAGTTGTCATAACCACCTATTATAATCACTTTTGTTGTTTCTCATGAGGATTAAATTTAGGATGAAGTTAGTGATAACCAAGAAACTTGTGATATCATTTATAATGAATATGTGTGGGACTCTGTTTCTAAACAAGAATTTTTGATGCAAGTTGATGTTTCTCCTTTCTCACCTCTCCCTCATTATCATGACATCTTCTAAAATTCTGCCATACTTGTTGTATCTTTCAAAGAATCATTTTATGACAATGTTAATTTTGATCACTCTTAGGACTCGTGGAATGTCAGTTTTAAATTTGAACATGGAGAGGAAAAATATTCTTTTCCTAATCTCTCCCATCCATCATCTGAACATTTTGAACAAACATAGAGTGAAATTCCTTGTTTTGAATCTCCTCCTCTCTATGATTGATTAGATCATGAGGATGCCTTTCATTCTGATGATGGAATTTCTGATCATGGCTGTCGTGATATATTCATCAACTCATCTAGTAACGACTCTGTATCTTTTATTGTCGACTTTTCTAAGCCACCAGTTTTCAATGACCAACCTTCTGATATCTTGGAACTACTGCAAGTTATCGAGGAACTTCAACCTACACTGATGGTTATGTTAGGTTCTCGCAGTCTTGATGCTAGTTCCAATTATGATCAAGATAGTAATTTATCTCTCAAGAATCCTCATTAGTTGATCTACTAATTTGAAAATCAATCTATGTTAGGCCCCTATACTACTAGCATAACCCCTTATTGTTATTAGTACAACCCCCTTATTATATTGATGTACCCATGCAGTGCACATATTGTTACTATGGTGCCCCATAGAAGCCCACTATTGTTATTATTGTGCTCTTACATTGTTATTGTTATGTCGACTCTGATTATATTATGACCCCTTAGACTCCTATATATAGAAAGGAGGTCTTTTCATTTGCATCATCCAAGAATTGTTCATTTATGTAATGTAAAGGAGGTTTCCCCCTCGAAGAGGTTGAATTCTAAGGTGTTGATCTATCTTTTCTTGAGCTGGTTTCATAACATTTGGTATCAGAGCTTTGGATGCTAGGGTTTCGCTGCTCCAATAAGGTCATTATGGAATTTTCGTTATAACTTTTTTCTGCGACATTTCAGAAGCTAAAGAAAAAACCCGTTTGAGATGAAATCGTACTGAACCTCGGGTCCAAATTTTAGAGCTTTTCGCGCTATATTTGCGGAGATATGGTCTGAGGAAGTTGGTCTTTTTGCAGACTCCTGAATTACATTCCAAACATGTGACCTGGGGAAAATCGTCATAACTTTCTCTCTGAGCATCGGATTCAACTTTTGTAAGAAGGTACAGAAAGAGGACGGACTATAGTTTCTTGTATATATTTTTTAGAGCCAAAGGTCGAAACAGTGACTCGTGGAATGTCGTGCAAGTTCGTTCTACTGAACTAGTCTATAATCAGGTCACTGTGGGAGATTTCACATAACTCTTCCTTGGAGAATCCAATTTGGATCAGACTGGTGGAATTGGAAAGAGGACACAGAGGGCTACTGCAGGTTACAATTTTAGAACTTAAAGATCTGAAAGCACAGAGTTACAGTCGTTTCAAGATCAAGCTCCTAAAATCAAGAAAAAGCAAGATGAGGAAGTTTGATGGCAAGGATCCGGTAAATTGGATACTTCAGATGGAGCAATATTTTGATCTACATGGTGTACCACTGTTACAAAAGGTATGTATTGCATCTTCATATTTAGAACCAGATCAATTTTTATGGTATGAAGGGCTTTGTTCTCGTAAAAAACTTGTTACATGGTCAATTTTCACGGAGGAAATGATAGCACATTATAAGGATACAAAGAGCAACACCTTCTTTAGAGCAACACCACAACAATTGGAAAGAGTAAAAAGGCTTTGTGACATAGTGGAAAGCAAAATTATGGAAACCAGGAAGCATACCCCTCACAACTATAAAGATGGAAGTGTTGTTTCTCGTAGCCTTCCACAACCTACAAGGGTTACACCACAACAATTGGAAAAAAAAAAAGAGAAAAAGGGCTCTGCTACAATTGTAATAGCAAATGCACTAAAGGTCATAAGTGTGCCGAGAAGAAAGTATTTTACATAGAATATGAAGAAAAGGATCAAGAAACATCAAAAGAAGAGGATATACACCAGGACCCCACCCCAGAGAAAGAAGAAATGAATCAGACCATATCTTGTAAAGCATTGGCAAGAATTACCACTCCTCAAACTCTCAAGATAGAAGGACATATCAAGAAGAAAAAGGTGCAAGAAGTGAAAGATCACTTCGAGAAAGAAGAAATGAATCCAACCATATCTTGTAATTCATTGGTCGAAATTACCACTCCTCAAACTATCAAGATAGAAGGACATATCAAGAAGAAAAATGTTCAAGAAGTGAAAGATCACATCGAGCATCAAGAAATGAATCCTACCATATCTTGTAAAGGATTGGAAGAAATTACCACTCCTCAAACTCTAGAGATAGAAGGACATATCAAGAAGAAAAAGGTTCAAGCAGTGAAAGATCACGTCGAGCATCAACAACAAGTTCTCCAACTTTTAAAGGATAACGCCACTTCGGTGCAAAATCAAACAAAACAACAGGTAGATCAACATCGTAGTAAAAAATGTTCTGATATAGGTGATTGGGTTTTTTTACTGCTACATCTCAAGCAAGCTATTTCTGAGAAGGAAATGTTGGAAATACTACATGCACTTAAAAAATGGAAACCTTACCGAATGGGAAGACTCTTCAAGGTAAAAATGGATCATGATAGTCTTAAATACTTTTTAGAACAACTATTGTCTTTAGAACAACAAAAAAAATGTGTCACAAATATGTTGGGTTATGACTTTGACATCATCTATAGAAAATGGAAGCAAAAATTTGTTACAGATGCACTCTCAAGAAAGGGTGAGGATGTGGAAGCATTGTTTTGTGCTATTTCTATTATCCAACCAGATTGGATAAATGAAGCAAGGGATTAATGGAAGAAGGACGAAGAAGTATGGCCACTTATTCAAAAGTTGCAAAAGATCCCAATTCAAACAATATTGCCAGAAATTAAAGAGGAAGGAAAAATCATATTGGAACCTGGATCAGTCACAAAAACAAGAACCTGACAACTACGAAATCAATCAATTTCAGAGTATCTCATCAAGTGGAAGAACTTACCCACTGAAGATTCCACATGGGAGGACAAGAATTTTATACAGAAGCATCAAGAACTACTCAAGCGTTAAGGACAACACTTTTTGAAGGAGAGGGGCATGTTAGGCCCCAATACTACTAGCGTAACCCCTTATTGTTATTAGTACAAACCCTTATTATATTGATGTACCCATGTAGTGCCCATATTGTTACTATTGTGCCCCATAGAAGCCCACTATTGTTATTATTGTTCCCTTACATTATTATTGTTATGTCGGCTCTGATTATATTATGACCCCTTAGACTCCTATATATAGAAAGGAGGTCTTTTCATTTGTATCATCCAAGAATTTTTCATTTATGTAATGTAAAGGAGGTTGCCCCCTTGAAGAGGCTGAATTCTAAGGCGTTGATCTATCTTTTCTTGAGCTGGTTTCATAACAATCTATTTCGAAAATTTGATATCCTTCACATGTTTTGCATGATCTGATCGCTCAATCATTGAAGGAGTCACACTTGGCAAGCTCGTCTGCAAAACACAACTTTTTCACTTTATTTATTTTTTCCAATCTTGAATGTTTGGAAGAATGCTTGTGCATGATAGCTTGTTGGGATGTACATAAACACCACAATGCATCAACATAATGTTTCTCATGTGCTTCCCTGTTATATTTTTCTGCTTGCATTTTTAGTCTTCGGATGTTCCGGCATTTCGCGTTCTATATTTGTTGTCAGTTGTTGTTCATGACAATATTTCTTGCTATTGATGTCCTTGCCCATGTAGGTCAAGTAATGCTTTGGTGGTTATATTGGAAGTATCATTTCAGGTAATACTAGCCTAGTTTTGGTTAGTTTAGGAGTATGATTAGCTTGTTTTAGTTATTTTGGTGTTTCTTTGTTTATTCTCCTCCCTTTATTTCCTTTTATCTGTTATAAACTTTTGCATTAGACCGTGTTTGGATTTTAAGCAAGCATGGTGAAGTTCAAGACGAAATTGTGCTACTTTCGATGCTTGGTTATCAATTTATTCCCTCTATTTGCATGGGCCTTGCACATTTTAGTCGATGATACCTTGATGGAAAATGTGTTCTTTCTTAGAGAGAACTATAGTGGAATTACGATACTTGAATCTATGACTATTACCACCTACTCTAACTAGTTTTTTAATGATTGATCCTTTTTTCCCAGTAAAATAAGTTAAGTAGAGTAAGGAGGGGAGGAAAATTTAACAAGCGAACGATATTTGAGAGGTGTATAAATATCCTTCTTTGAAGGGACAACCTCTTTAGCTCTCAATAAGTCGAGTCCCTCTTCCACCCCATGAAATCAATAAGTGTCGATGCATAGTTCTATGAATAAAATACAAGAAATAAATAAAGGGTGAAAGAAGAGAAGGCTTCATGTGAATGGAGGTGAAGCAAGAAAATCCATTGGGGTACTTTCCAGGCTCACTAGCAGCGAATAAATGTTTTTTTTCCTAAAGTGACTTTGTGAGGGTAATTTTTAGGCCTACTATCAATAGAGCAACACCAGAGATGAAAACCAAGAGTTTGATATCCCTTTCTCACTTGTGTATCTATACACTCCTCATCCCTATTCGAAACAACTAAGTTTGGATTGTATTTGTTAGTCTATCACCAATGAAGAGAATGGTCTAGATGAAATTTAATAAATCACAAGTATTGAAACTACTCTACTGCTCTGCGAAATTCAATTCACAATCTGGCACACAAAACATAGAAATGCAAAAGGAAACATCAAACATGCATAGATATTTATCTAGGGTAAAGAAATTGCTCAAAACCCCTTCCTATCTGTATTGCATTAATCAAAGAATAAATATGAAAACATATGTTTTCTCAATCCCAAGCACAACGTACAAGTGTATAGTCCATCTCTCTGATTGACTAACTAACTCTGGACAACACTTAGCCAATTTTCAAGCCGTCCAAGCTCATATTTCCTTGTGATGTTCCTTGAGGAAATTATCCCCTATTGTTTAGGAAATTCCCTCAATTGGATTGCACAATTCCTCTAGGTCGTTCCTCTAACTACATGCACCACCTATACACATGGGAAGAGTCTACAACTAATAGTACACTACCTTGGAATGTCTATCTAAATTCGGTAACTCAAATTCTCTGCATGCATCAATTATTTGGGTTGATTGATCAGTTAACTGGTTGATCACCATTAGGGGATTTTTGAGGTCTAAAATGGGACTCCTAAGAAAAATGTACAACCAAAATAAACTTTATAAGAACCAATAGGATTCAAGATGATGATGTCAACCATGGGGGATGATTCACCATTTTTGGAGTAAAAAGGTAAAAATATTAAAAAATAATAAAATAATAAAACTACTTTTTCAACTCGTATTTTCAACTTATATCCCTAAGGTTTTACTCAAATTTTGAGCAGGAGTACTCATTTGATGCAAAATTTAATTCCTCATCCAAAGAGTACCCCTGTTGCATACTTTCAATGGACTGTGCTACACGGAAAATGAGAAATACAAGAAAAATCGTGATTGCAATCATGTTTTTCATGTATTTCTCATTTTTCGTGTAGAAGGGTCCATCGAAAGTATGCACATGGGTAATCCTTGGATGAGGAATAAAATTATGCATCCAACAAGTGTTTCCTCTCGAAATTTGAGTAAACCCATAGGGAGATAAGTTGAAGTTACGAGTTGAAAAAATAGTTTTTTCTTTTTTCCCTCTAAACTTTGATAATGTCCTCTAATTTTTATTTTATTATTTCCAATATTATTTGATAACTTCCTTAGGAGGCCCATTTTAGACCTCAAAAATCCCCTAATTTGAGTGTGGTTGAAGTTAAAATTGACCTCCACTAGTTCCTCTAATAGTTAGAACTAGTTTATATGACCATAAATTAATTTAACTAAAATAGATTGCTACAAATTAGCAATCAATCATATGGAATTGAAATCACGTTTCCCCAATTCGAATTAGCTGAGTTAACTTAGTGACAAGTTCCATGGCACCTCAATTAACTACCTCCATGATTTCTGCTGAAATGGAAATTCAAATTTTCTCTAGTTTGACCAAGACAAAGTCAAATTGAGATTTTTTTGCTAAATTTTCAACAAATGGCAGGGACTATATATTTAAATCAAGCTAAGTAAAGAAGCTATGGTGATCAATGAAATTAACAATACTTCTTGAAGAGTTAGGCCTAGTTTACATGAGATAAGACCCATACAGAGAGCTAGAGTTCTACAAGTGTGTCTCCAAGTGTTGTAGTTGCTACAACCACCCTCCAAAATTTTGGCCATGCTCTAATTTTGGAGCCTCCCTTCTATCTACAAGAGTATATCATTCATTTTCATCAAGTATGCATACTATGTTAAAGAATTTTCATTCCATGTAGTCCTTGTGATGCCTTGTTTTACCCCCTTTCCTAACACAAGCCAACTCTTGCCTTGACCTTGCAGCATTTCTGGTATTCCCTCTTCGAACTGCACAATCCAATATCTTTGGAAATTGTACTGAGCCTTGATAATCTGAATTGTATAATCCTAGAAGTCAGGCTAACCTTGAGGATCTAAACTACGCAATCTTGGAAGGCAGGCCAACCTTGAGCTCAAAAATTGTGCAAAAACTGTCCTTCCCCTTAGAAACTAAACAATTCACTGAGGCAAGGAATTACACAAGCCCTTAAGCCTGGGAATCGCACAATCCGCTTTACTAGTGTGAAAAATCAGTTTCCCAAAAAAGCAATCCTGGAATCCATAAAAAACAAGAGTTTCCTAATTAATGTTCGATGAAGTCCACTAAGATGCTAATTATGACTTTCAGACAAGTGGTGTTTTTTCCTTGATTTTAGGCATGCGAGTCGGAAACTATAACTCATTTAGATATATTTAATAAACTCCCCTAAAGCTCATTTTCAAACTCAATCTTGGAGATCTAGCATTCCCAAGGAGATCAAGGAACTTTCGGTCAAGTTTTCGGTGCTTTTTCAGGTAAGTTTTTCATGTGTCCCTTTTGTCGCTTTTTCTGTCGCTTTTGTTGTTTTGGTTTCTATGAGTGTTTTTTTCCTGTTTATTTTTATAGTAGCTGGCATCTTAACTTATATTAATTTGTAAAAATGTTGGTTTATTCAGTCATTCACATTTTTCAAGTGTCACATTGACTTCTTTCTTTTTTTCCTACTAATAGTTGTCGTTGTTGGGTCACTTTTTGCATGTTCATTTTTTCTTTTTGCATGCTTGTTTCTAGCACTTAGATTCATTGATATAGCCTTCCCTTAGCCATATCTACTTTCCTTCCCACCCCAACACTTAGATCTATCACTTTTTTCTCATTTTCCTGGGCAGATCTGCGTAATCATGGCCAACAGTTACCTTCTCCAACTGCACATTCGCATCTCAAGAGACAAGCCTCGAGATTGGCCTCTGAGATTATGCAATGCACAATCACTAGCTTTCCCAACTATGCATTGCATAGTCACAAGCCTCAACCCTTAGCCCTGGCCACTGGGACTGCACAATGTGTAGTTCCTTCCCTCACTGTACCCAACTCACTCAAGCCTCTAGCTACCTCCTTGACTGCTCAGACTGCGCAATGCATAGTTCATGAGGCCAATCTATTACATTCAACCCAGGAATTTCACAATATTTCTTCTTAGTATGTGGGTTGTTTTCTTGATCTTGTTGAATAGACTTATTTTCTTAAACAAATTTGTGTTTTCCATGAATGCATTCTGTCATACAGGTATTGTAGTTTATGAGGTTGTCTTTCTCCATCAGTTGTTATCATTATGGAACCTAAGAGATCTACTTCAAAGGACACTACAGAAAGAAACATCAATAAGATAGTTGAGAGTGTTCCTGCCACTATGTTAGTGCTCTCCAATATTCAAATTTCATTGAGAAAGACTTAGACATTACATGGCACACATTGAAGGATTTTTACATAGTAAGCAATTTCAAAGCAAATCTTGAAGACAAGAAGGTTTACACCAATTTCCAAAGGTTAGGATTACACAAGATTGCATGTACGTATCCAACCTTTCCATGCACAAACGTTGTCAACTAGATTTTGTTGCATACAGATACAAAGACCATGACCCTCAACAGTGCCAGTGGACGAAGGCTTGCCTCTTTTATGGCACATGATTTTTAGTGTATGTATCATTTGTCGTAACCAAAATCTTACATGGATTCCCACTTCAATGCAGTCACCAGCTATCTAAGCACAAAAGATTTCATCAATGGTTAGGTGAAAGAGCCATCCAAATTCTGCCAGACAGCTAACAACACTTACAAGACCAAATCTCTCAGGAAGGCATTTTAGTACTTGATAGTTTTATGCTATCAGATCTATGGTCAAAAGACTAATGAGATCTTTCCCAAAGACTGGGAATTCTCGATGGATCAGATTATGAAAGAAGTAAAACCATTTAACTGGTCGGACTTGTTAGCTCAATAATTGAGGACCCATGTAACTAATGCAAAGAACCCTCCCAAGGGTAAGAAAGCCAGGTTTAAAATTTTTCTTACTTGTTTGATGCAATATGTGCTCAGAACTCCTTCCTTGGCATGAGTTGGACATGGTCACCAAAAGGAACTTGCTGTACAAATTTATTGCAAGCTTATTTTGGATTGCATCCACAAAGGAGTCATGGAGAATTTGACGGATCACTTCCTCATTCCATTGTACAAAGATGATCTTTGAGGAAGATCCACCTTACATGTCATGTGAGGTGATGGAAGGAGTGTTGGGATTAGTGGATTGGTTCACCTCACTAGATGACACTTACCTTAGAGTGTTGGTAGTTAGAAGTCTCCGCATCTTCTGCCGAGGTATACCACCGACAAGCTGGTCAAGCAAGAAGTTTCTGATCATCTTTCCACATGGTTATCAGGAATGTTGCAAAGGAAGAAGAAAGCACCTTGGCCCAATCGTCCTTTGCAAATTGGATTGTACGAGAACAATAATCTAAAGGTTTCTGATATTGAAGGTAAAGAGAGTGAAATTTTCGTTGAGTCAAATGGAGTACAATATGTATGATCCTAGGAATGTTTCCAAAGAACATTGTGAAAACATACATTTTAGTTCGCCAAGCTGGACTTTTTTCAAGCCTAAGGAGGAAAGGATAAAGAATTATTACAATGCATATAAGACCCACCAACCAGTCAACTTTGCAAGTACATCATAGGTTACTCCTTAGCCATAAGCAACTTCAGAACTAGAACCATCAATGAGGAGCAACCTAATGCATGAAAAGGGAAAGCAAAAGGTTGTGCAAAGTCCAGTGGAAGAACAAAGCCGCAAATGGAACACAGATCCAATCATCCTAAAAGTGGACATAAAATTAGAAAGAAAGAGAAAACATAGGAAGTAGGAAGATGAATTGAAGTAGAAGGAAGAAAAGGAAAATAAGGAACGAGAAGAAAGGCAAATGCAATAATAAGAAGAAAGGTAGAATAAAGAAGAAGAAGAAGCAACACTAAAGCAAGTCGAGGAAGAGGAACAAAGTCGGTTCCTGGAAGAAGAGAGAAAGCAATTACAGGATAAGGAACCTTCTCAAGGAATTGAATATCTAATAGTAATTTAGGATATGAAGGTGGAATTGGGGCAACAAAACCAATATGTTGATCTCATTCCGAGCACGCAGCAGATCACTACTTAGTTTCCTCCTCCTTCGACAACACAACAAGCTCCGAGCAAAGAAGAGGAAATTGTTCCTATTGATGATGCTCCAATCATGGATACGTACAATCTAAATTATGATGAGCTTCAGAAGAATATTGTACAAGCGAGAAAGAAACATTTTCCAGATGATCTTACATATCCTACATTCATTATAGAAAGGGTGATTGTGACAGACACTAGGAAGAATCCATAGGCCATTGTTGTAGCCAACTTGGCCTCTGCAAGTGTTACCAAGTCAAACACAGAGTATCTCATGGTTGAGAACAGACAGATGGAAAATAACTTACAGACTGCAAGGCAACAAGTGGAACAACTCCAAGCAGAGGTCCAGAAAGTAGCTCCCACATAGGTGTATCTAGAATAACTTAAGGCAACCATACTTGGTGAAGTATCAACATTGGGAGAGACCATGAGAAGCCTCTACGAGGAGCTTTTCACCATGCACAAAGAAGTTATCCACTTGCACTATATTCAAAATAAGTGAAAAGATAATGCTAAATCTCTCAAGGTTGTTCATACATCCATCGCTATCATGCATGAGTGGGAAATGCAGTACAAAGGCACACCTCCTGAGTTGGTGAAGAAGACAAGGCAACAAGATGAGTTGGAGAAATAAAGAGTTTGGATGCTTATACAAAGTAAAAAACAACTCAGTTCATTCATCGCCAACATTTAGGCCTTATATGCACGATTGTACAATAGTGTGGATTTCATGGTGAAGTCACACAAGATCCCTTTAATTGGCTCACTCATCACAAGCAAAGGTAGGAATAAAGTCAGGAAGGGGGTTGAAGAATACTTGGACCAACTTAGGAAGATTTCTACCAAGGAAGATCTAGAGGTAAACATGCATAATATGTAGAAGTAAATTGGTTTCCTTGTCCAGATCAATAACATGTTTCTTATAGTGAAGAAGGAAACTTATACTGGCTCCAAGGTAGTGTACCCAAATGCAATGGAGGCTAGAGTCCACTTCCATCTTGATCCCACGACGTAGTTTGGGGAAGTCATCATACAATAAAAAGCTTGGTACCTATATGCAACCAAGAAACTACAAGTTGAGGTGCTTGAGCTAGAGTTTCCCCAAACTCAATCTTGACTTGTTTTTGTCTTATTAGGATCTCTAGTTGACTCTACCTAATCTTGTCTTATATGGGTATGAGCAATATTGCAATATTATTTTGTAATTAATTGTAAGTGAAATTCCAAGTGTCAATTGTGGAATGTGAAAAGTCATTTTGTAATGAAGTCCAAAGGTCATGGTTGAAAGAAGTCAAAGAGTCATGAGGGAAGTCCAAGAGTCATAAAGGGGAGATGATTAGTCATCTCATTTGTTATAAATATACCCTCATAACTCATGTAAGGGGATTTTGGTCAGGATTTTGGCTTAGGATCATAAGCTGCAGTTTTGTTGAGAACCTTGGCTTCTCCTTAACAAAGAGGGAGTATCTTTATTTGGAGGAGCAGGTGTTGGCTTCATGTTCCACTATTGGGACTAGTGGTTTGTCAATTGTATATGTATGTTTGGGACTTTCACTTTAATAAAATCTCAGAGCCGACACATTTTCATGCATATGTTGTGAATATAGTAGGACTATTCTTGTTATGTTTGAAATATATGTTATTTCATTTACGCTAACACTTATGAACTATTTCATTTGCATTAGTATGAATCTTGTTGAATGCGTGTTGTTGTATATTTAAAACATGGTCATCATATGAATTGTTTTGCATGCTAACTTAAACTTCCTTTTATGCTCATGTGTTCCTTTCAAGTTGCATACTATTACAGGCTTTTAAGGAGCTCACTCACTTTCCTCTGTCATGTTAGAACCTTTCATGCATTGCACTTCCTTATTCATAGATATATACACTTGTTTCACCAAAGTCACGAATACATCATTCTATGCATTATCGCAGCTAAGTCATACCACTAAAACCTAATATCTCAGCAACCAGGCTATATTCTAGTTGGGGATCCTACTCCAAACTGTGTGAGGTATAATTGGGACTTCATATTGGGGATACCCCCTGAATGTTTGTAGGTCCAGCACTGTCAACAAATACTAAAGTTGATCGATCATGATAATAATTCCTTGATGAGGAAAGGGAAGCGTAACAAACACCATTGGCACAACAAAATTCATGACATAAAACTAGGTATGACCAAGATGTAATTTATAACCTAATGGGGCTTTAGTAACTTCAACAACTATAGTCTTGGATTTTCCCTCTAGCTCTATGGTAAATGAAGGAAGAAATCCTTGATGCGTGAAGTTATGTTCATCAAAGGCTTGAAAAATTATACTTGACTTTGTGAATGTTGGAGAACCAAGAGCTTTCTAGCATGATGCAAACATAACACAAGTAGAAGACCCTTCATCCACAAGGGTACAACACACATCAAAATTGTATATGTGTATTGTTATCTAGAATGAAACTTGATGAGAGTATCTACATCAAGGGGAATCAATGACAAATGTTATCAAAATTGACTCTGAGGGAACAACCCCTATGATAGTAGTCAAAAAGGATTTCCATTGCGTAGGACAAGTTTGAAAAACATCCAAACTAGACATGGAACAAGGTGCTTGGGCTAAATCCTCAACAATAATATAGTGTTGGGTAGCCTGTGTATTAGGATTACGTGTCAAATTATGGAGAAAACCCTTAGGTGGGAGAAACATTGGTTCCAAAGGCTTATTTAGTGTGAGAGGTCCATTAGGCACATTGTGGATGACCAGGTCCTTAGAAGCAAAACTTGACTCTAGAGCTTCGTAAGATTTGGCTCTTGTCAAAAATTTAATATGCTCATTGCACATAAGGATAGATGCATTTCCTTTGGGAAAATTGCATCGTCCCCTATTTCCCTTACGAAGAGGTGGAGGAGTTTGTGAAATAATTTTGTATTATGGTTAGACAGGGAATGAACGTGTTGACATGGTTGGCTTTTGAGTGGCTATTAGTTTCCCAAGGAAATGTTGAATCTCATCAATAAATGGGTGCTCAAGAGTTAATTAATCCCCTCGAAAAATCTTGAAAGGGAATTTGACCTCAGAAAATCACTCATCTAGGCCCTCACCCTAATTGGGTTGGTTAGATTAGTTCTCATAAGCAATTTTAGAAGTATTTTTCTGCTTGTTCTTATTCATTTTACCGCTAAGTTGTTAAGGATTCATAGGTTGCATGGATTGCATCATACTAACCTCAATGGTTTGCTAAGAAGACAATGTTTGTTGATATTTAGGCACAATTTCAAGGGCTTAGGAAGTAATGATGATTTTTCCCACTTGAGTAGCTAATTGGCTCACAAAATCAAAATATATGGAGCTAATCACACCATCAAAATGTGTTCTTGGTTTAGGTCGCAGTGGATCAAAAAAAGGTCAAGGAGCATTAGGGTTAATATAATGTAAAGTTCCCATTAGTCACTTTATATGTTGAGCATGGGTAGGCATCTAGCATGATATTCCTTTATATGTTTTCCTACATATGTACTAGCAATAAATTTCAAGAGGTTACAAAATTTGATCAAAGGAATGGTCAAGGAGACTACCCCTCATGGAAGATAGTTTTTCTACCTCATGAAATGCTTAGGGGGAAAAGATTTATTACTCCACAGATCTTGCCCTTATATTTGTGAGACTATGGGTGGAAAAGTGTGTGAAATATCTAGATCTACTACAAGTACATACAATATATTGCATCAAAACAAAGGATGGATGATGCACTCGATATTCTTGTATGTTATTTGTAAAACTCCCTCCCACCCCCTTGAACTATCTCAAGTTGTAGGAGGTGTTACGTAATGAATTAACTAGAACTCCAAGGTATACTATGAAGATGGATTTACAAAATATTCTTTTGTCAAAATTTACAAAATTAAATTTTGATACCATCATCACATAAATCTCATTGAGATCCTTTTAGTGACATAAATTTTATTTCAATTTGATTCCCAAAGTGAAATTTATGCTCCCTTGAAGTTTAACCAATCATACTAGGCCACATTAGTAATGGGTTTCCATGTGGCACCCATATGGCTATGCCATGTCAACTTTAGTACATCCCTACCTAGACCTTATCTCTCATTCCCTACAACATTTCCTTCTTAGGGTTGGTTCTAGGCATCTAATACCATAGTGGGTTTACACCTGTGGTTTCTAGTTTCAAAACCCCCACCCTTGCTAGCCCACAAAAAATGAAGGGGGGCCTCAAGATAAGCTTAGAATGTTGATCATTTGTGACCACAATAGCACAACCATGACATGGCATCCTATTTAAATGTGGGACCCTCAATGGGAATCCCCATGTTATAACCCCTTCATTAATCCACAATGGGCAAAGGGATCCTCAGAATTACTGAAGGTCATCAATTTGGCCAAACTTAGATCAAAGGAAAATCATATGAGTGGTGGAAGGACCTGTTAGTTGATAGCCTTGATAGTGGGAAAATTCATGACAATTTTCAATACAATACCATTGTCATTACCTATTCTGGGGCGCATTACTCATTAGTTATGGTGACAAGGGATGGATGATGGGTGGTGGCAAGGCTCCAAGTTGTATCCACTATCATATAGCCTCTTCGCCATGGAGTCACACCCATACTACATACTCAAACCTCCAGTGGCAGGTAGTGGGTGATGGTAAGGTGATGTGGCACCCACGTGGCCTCTACGTCACCTCAAAAAGTCATCATGCAGGGGGCCCGCCTCCACATCCAGGGCATATTACCGAGATCATCACCATAATGACATTAATGCTTAAGCAAAGGAAAGGAGGTGGTAATAAATGGGATTTGTCATGTCTCCATGTGGCCACTCCCACCGAGACCTAACATAGGACCCATCAAGTCCCTTTCTCTTAGAATTTTGCACTTCTTTTACATTATATCCAGTTTTAAAGGAAATACATGAACACACTATTAACCACCATAACATGCCCTAGCCCCCTGAATCCTCATATCCTATGCATTTTTAAGAATATTCAGTCCTATCCCTATCCAGGACATCTCATATGTGCACAATACTTCTATATGCCTATGTTAATCGATGTATTTTCAAGTTAGATTGAAAAATTTTCTCCTCGCTCTAGATGCAATTAGCTCTTATAAGAGGAAAGATAGTCTTTGGCCTGGATAGCAATTCCATTAAAAGGATATTTTCTCTCGAATGAGATACATTTTTCTACTAAAACATCAAATATGGAGCAAAGGATAGCAATGGAACCAAATTCCAGGATTCACCATGAATCATGTTCATTCTTTAAAGCTCAAAACAATGCAATAATATATATGTATGCATAACGATATAATCCTCACATCTCCCTTTAAATAAGAGGCTATCAGCTCTATTTGAGTGTTTATCTAACACACAACATAAATATTATCCTTTTCCTATGTGAAATGTTCTATAGCCTCAAGTAAGTCTTTGAGCCATCCAATTCATATATATGTTAGATAAGTGGAAAATACTTGTATTAACAAGTTCACATATAGGCCTCATACAATTAGACATAGTCATATAATAACCATCAGTTTATGAAAGTGTTAACATTCATATACTATAGAGGTATATCATATCAATAAAGACATATAAGACAATCTATCCACCATGGACATGAAATCAATTCAATAACCTTTCATGAGAAATGTTGATCCATAAATATTTAACTAACATATCAAACAATTTCATTACTCATAGTTCATTCATGCATAAGTCATTATACTTATTTTAATAACTTGAAATGGTTGGAAACTAAAAAAAGGAATCCAACTCTCAACTCAACCATAGACTAGCCACACCCCACTAGCTACACCACAATAATTATTGTAGTTGACCACCCAAAGAAATCCAAAGTCTAAGGCGATGCCTGCTCAAGGAATTCACCCAAGGCTCAACTAGGGCATTACTTAGTTCTAAGAGTTTGAATCTATAACTTAGGTGGTTTATCAATTGTTTTTTCAAGGCAAGAACTATAGGAACTTGTAACCCACTATCCATGTGGTTTATTAGCTTAATTATAATGCACTAAATGATTTATCAACTACATTAGCAAGAACTTAGTGGTTTATCAGCTAAATTTAGCAAGCACCATAGTGGTTCAACTACCATGTCTAGTGGTTTATAAACCTTATAGCAAGCACCCAAGTGGGTTTTTTATCCTTTTTAAGCAAGCACTCATATTTCAATCCTCCATTGAGATTCCCATTAGCCATTTAGGCTTGGATACCATAGTCTAGTGACCTAAATACTTCAATACAAGGGAACAAACCCCAAATTTATGAGTTTAGATCTACGTTGGATGTCCAACTTGCTCACGCTCAACATTTTAGGATTCTTTCTCTATTGTCGCTCCCTCTCCTTACTTGTTTTTACTTACATATTGTTTTTCCTTGAGGCCTCTCATCTAATGTGAGACTCCCAAACTTCCATTCACTCACATAATGGAATCTAGAAAACATGGGCATTTCCTCTACCAAATTTATCCTTGCGAACTGCTAGGTGGTGGTGAAATCTATCATGCTAGAAGATATTACTCTCCCCTTCTTCAATCTCCCTTAGAATTGGATCCATGGGTCCTTCTCTTTAGGATAGATAATTAATAATTTCTATTAAATTTATTTTATGATTAAGCATAATGTCTTAGCCAATCATGGCCTCCATGATGGCATTACATGGTCACAATTTTAACATTACAAAACTAGGGGTACGTGAGGGATGTTACATTGTTAAATATTGTGGATCTTGAAAAAAACCTTAGATATCTTGCTTCCACTTAAATATATTGCTCTTAGCTCCTTCGATCCAAGCCCTTGCACACAATCACAACCAATTAACATGATTGTCTCTCCTCCAAAGAGGGCAAGATAACATGCATAAGAATCAATCCAAACCTTACATACATAAGCAATAGATAATATATATGGAAGAGAAATCATACATTCTTCTATTAACTTAAAATGTAAGTACAATATACCTTGGGTACTGATGACTTCTCCTCGATCCTTGGAAATAATCCTTCCTTTCACTTAAAACAAGATAGGGGTTCTCTCACATGCAATGGAAGTCTATTGGAAATCAACTATCTTAACTAATCAATACTTTGCATATGTCATCCAATCCTTTTAATAGGTTTAGTTTATATAGGAATTTTCCATCCCTCAGGAGGATGTTTATGGACACTTAGGGGATTGAAAATATAAGAAAATTCTACAATAATTGATCCTTATCTAACCCATACATAAATGGGTTGAGTCAATCTCCTCAGGCATGGTAAAATCTATAACCTTTTACCATTGTCGCTCCCTACTTAAAGGAAACTAGGGTACCTTGTTCATAGGCTACTACATTATTTGGTAGCAACTATGCTGAGGATGACAGTGTTGTGGGAGTGAGGGTCCTAGTAAAGATGGATAGACAAGGAGGATTACAGGTGCATTAAGGTCAAAAAATATGATGATGAGCAAGGGTTCCTCTCATTGAATCAAAGTTGGGAAAATGGGATACAACCCGAGAAATAAAGCCTAAAAAGAACAAGGCTGCATTCTAAGGGATAGCTAGGATGGCATGACTCTAGACTCATGTAGAAGGTGAGAATGAATTTTGAATAAAAACACAAATAGCGTAAGCTAGGAAGAGCTCATGCACATGTGACACACAAATTGCATGGTTGTGTAGGCGCTGAGTTGTCTCGGGGAAAAAAAAGGAGTGCAAAAAAAATTAAAGATACAAGATGATTATCTTCGGAGTGAGACTAGGACTGTTGTAAAAGGGTTTGGCTAGACACAACCTAAACAATTGTTGGGTTTTGTTATATTCTTTCCATGACTAGCCCACGTAGTTAACCGGGGGGTTAGAGGGGTGACAGAGCCCCCCCTTCGTTGTACCTATTGCGGAGTGGGGGCATCACAGGGGGGCGGCATCCCCCCCTATCCAGGGGGTTTGAGCGGGGTGGGTAGCCCCCCTCTACGGGGTCCGAGGCAACACCTCGGGGAAATTTTTTTTGGACCCTATATTAGGTTGGGCAGACCTACCTATGGTTTTGTGCATGGTTTTCGCACATGGTTTTGGACGTGATGGTTTTGGATGCAATGGTTTTCGTTCCATGGTATTGGATGCTTTGGCATGTATAAATATGTATTGTAACATTGAAAGGAACATAATGAAAAATCAAGCTAGTAGTCCCGGTTTTGGGATCCAGGGGAAAATCTCTGTGTATATGTGTTTTATGTGTTATGCTCTTGCATTGTTTATTTTTTTTTCTTAGAATTCGTATGCAGGTAATTTCTGTACAAGGTTAAAACCTACAAAAATTGCAGGGCCATGGCAATGGACATGGATAATTCTTGCCAAATGTTACAAAATTATTTGTGATTTTCTTTGCCTTCAGGACACTTTCTTTGATTGGCCATTTAAAACTTCAGAAACCAAAGTCCCATAGCATAACAAAACAAGTAGGAGCCAAGCATTTCACTTTATTTGCATCAATAGAAGAAGTAAGGATCATTATAGATAATTTCTCAAGTCTACAAGGTGAAGTAAATATAAAACAAATAATTTATACAAATTTGTCAGAACTAAGATTATGATGAATGGGTGCGAACTTCCTTGAACATGATTATGAGAGAAATTTATTGGAGTAATGTTGAATTATTATTTTCTAAAATATTAAAAAGGTTATTTGCTTGCTTATTCTACTACCTACATTGTTAAAGAACAAACAAGAAGAAACACAATCTAACTAAAATACTCCTACTCTAATCTAACAAGGCAAAATGAAAGTAAGTAAAATCATACTTCCAGTGAACCCATTCCATTAGCTTTATTTCTACACAAATGTAAATATCAAATATTAGTAACATAAATGAAATTATTACTAAATTATCAAAAGAAATGTTAATCCTAGTATGTACATTTTCTTCTAATAAATTCAACAAAATCCATTCATTTACAAAAATCCTCCCTTGAAAATTCTCCAACCATGTACATACAAGATCATAAAAATAAGGATGGATATATGCTAATTATTGAAATAAATTCAAAGGAGAACCATTATGTCCCTATAATAGGGGTGTATTCCCTTATTATTATTGTCATTGTAGCTCCTTAATGTTATTGTTGTGCCCTTACATTATTATTGATATGTCGACTCTAATTATATCATGACCCCTTAAACTCCTATATATAGAAAGGAGGCCTTGTCATTTGTATCATCCAAGAATTGTTCATTTGTGTAATTTAAAGGAGGTTGCCCCCTCGAAGAGGCTGATTTTGAAGTCGTTTATCTATCTTTTATTCTATTATGTGAGATGGTTGCATAAAAATTGGTATCATAGGAGCATAGGATTGATGTGTTCATAGGGACATTAAATCTAACATCAGGCCTTACAGATATCCCTATACCCAAAAGGGTGAAATTGAATGTGTGGTTGCAGAAATGATAGAGGCTGGTATAATTCAACCTAGTCAATGTTCTTTCTCTACTCCAGTAGTATTGGTGCACAAGAAGGATGGATCATGGTGCATGTGTCCAGATTATAGGGAGCTCAATAAGCTCACTATTAAAGATAAATTTCCCATTCCTATTATTGATGAATTATTGGATGAATTGCATGGATCAATTTACTTCACCAAGTTGGATCTTCGTTCAAGATATCATCAAATCAGAATGAAGACTAAAGACATTATGAAAACAACATTTATAACTCATGAGGGTCATTATGAATTTTTGGTCATGCCTTTTGGCCTTAATAATGCACCTTCTACATTTCAAGGTTTGATGAATTCCATTTTCAAACCCTTAGAAAATTTGTGTTAGTATTTTTTGATGATATACTAATCTACAACAAGTCTTGGAAGGATCATGTTCAACATGTTGACAGTGTGCTCAAACTATTGGAGTGTTGGAAATAATACTGAGAGGGGGGGTGAATCAGTATTATCAGGTCCATTATTTTTCATTTCACAATCAGATTTGTATACATGCTACTTCAATTAGTAAAAATTATGTATGTATGCAACTGCAGTTAAGGAAACTAGCATATAGCCAACAGACTTGTAATTTAAATTATTCTTCAAATGTTGATCATTAATATGTGCATCAAACCATATAAACAGTAACTAGGAACAGTAAAACAAAATAGGTAGTCACACGTAAGAACACAAGATATAAGGTGGAAACCCAATGTGGGTGAAAACCACCTACTGCAATTCATCTCTTTCTTCTTTTAATTAGAAACTTCTTTTTACAATGTTTCTCTACTGGTGCAGTCTTATACCAGTACGCAAGCTGCTACCTGCAGAAGGCTACAACCTTCTCTCATTCTCCAGCTTCTCCTAGAAGGGAGCGACAACCCCCTTAGCTCTTGTACTAGCTGAGGTACTAATACGTAGGTGCTGACGTACAGAA
Organism: Pinus tabuliformis; assembly: GCA_031772625.1. Lineage (NCBI taxonomy): Eukaryota > Viridiplantae > Streptophyta > Pinopsida > Pinales > Pinaceae > Pinus > Pinus tabuliformis. The sequence goes on from CM062820.1 coordinate 1,302,586,861, forward strand.
GGCTACAACCTTCTCTTTTCTTCCAGGGACCACGTTTCATAAATTTTCAAACTGGATCCATGAATAACATCAAGTATATTTGCATCAACCAATCTCCTTTGCACCAAACAAAACTGAATCAAACAGTCACTTCTCTGAATGTTGTACCCAGAAAACATTAACAGTAACCAGAAACCAATCGTGAACACAGAACACTGCAGCAATAAACAGAAGTAGCTAAAACATATTTCATGAGATGTATGCTACTTCAATATGCAGAACCTGCGTGCATACGCTTTTGTATTGAGGCCAACATGCATATACGATGTTTTGAATTAATGAACCAGCATGTATACGTGCCTCTGCTATACCAAACCTGCGTACAGATCTATAAAAGATAATTTACCCTTTTCACTTATTTAGACATTAGTTATACCCAGATTATCAGATTTATAGATCAAGTCATGCGCCAAATATAACAGATCAAAATCACACAAAGATAATACTATTCAAGCCTTAAGATCTTGACCCATCAATAGAACTTATCCTTCTTCTAGCGCTCAGGTTCCTCCTTGATTCAGGTCCAACTATGCACCATTACCCAATGACCGGTATTCTAGATCTTGCTCTTCATCAGATATTCAATGCTTGAGTAAATCCCCTTGCCCAAAGATCTCCTTCCCCTTTTTATAGTCTTAGTCCTTACTCAATACCATGGTCCAAAACCATAAAGAATCAATACCTTGGACCAAATACCTGGGTTCAACACTTCAGATGAGATACCATGGTCCAAAACCATAGGTCCAAATACCAAGGACTAAATACCATAGACCAAAAATAATTTTTCCCACACGTACGCACTTTTCTTTTCATGAAAGTGCATGCATACGTATACATGCCTTTTGATCGTCTATCCCACGTGTATATGCGCCTTGGTTAAGAGGAACTTGTGTATATCTCTTTTTCCTTCATTCTGAGAGCCTGAACTGTGATCTGTTATTTGAGTGAGTTGCCATCAAGGACAACACCTGTGTCATAGCGCCAAACCTGTGTCATAATGCCAACAATCTCCCCCTTTGGACTTGATGGCAACCCTAAGTCACTCAAAGTCATTCTCCCCCTTTGTCATCAAGGGCAGAGGGTTATGCTCCCCCTAAGTACATGCTGAAATCTCTGCTCAGTTGTGTTGTCCATGCTCCCCCTGACTGTAGGCAAGGTCTGCAAAAAGATGTTCTACAAGAAGAAACATGACTTTATACATCATAAATGACCTTCCTATCACCAAAGACTCTATTCATACATCCATCTCCCAATAAAGTGGGGATACACCAATATTGAGTCATCCACCCAACCAAGTGGGGATACACCAAAAGTTTACACATGATAAAACAAGAATATTACATCATCCATCCCAGATATAGTGGCGAAACCAACATAGGCCATTACATGACCTTGATAATAAAAGAAATACATGACATAGAGACTAAATATCTAAGACAAGACTATGATAGTCATCAGCAACTAGCAGCATTTGTCAATCATCATTCAAACTGGCAACCATGATCTCCCTCTACAACTGTTCAACCTGAAACAAAAACAGCTGTGAAATTGAACCAAGATCTTCTAAGATAATGCCAACAATGCATTATTAGAAGTATATGCTCCCCCTGAACCTGTGCCAAATGATCTCTATCAGACCCATATTAGAATCTTTTCATCCTAAGTCTAGCCCCACTGTTTTTCTTCAAACCAATGTATACGCGACTGCATCTACAAAAACCAGTGTACGTACGCGGATACGCTTCATGAAACTCGCGTACACCCACTTTTCTTTGAAACAGATAATTGTCAACAGCAAGATGATGTATCAACTACTCCCAGCTTCTGTCTAAGGTATTCAAATGTCTCCCTGGGCAGTGGTTTGGTGAAGATATCAGCAACCTATTCCTTGGAGGGAACATACTCCAATTTGACCTTTTGTTCAAGCACTTGTTCTCGGAGAAAATGATATTTGATAGGTATGTGCTTGGTTTTGGAATGCATGACAAGATTCTTTGAGATGCTGATTACACTTGTATTATCACATAAAATGGAGATAGGTGGAGTACAAGTGATTTGAATGTCTTGCAATGTTTGCATCATCCAAATAAGTTATGTGCAGCAAGATGCAGCAGCCACATATTCTGCTTTAGTTGTAGATAATGCAATTGAACTTTGTTTCTTGTTGAACCAAGATACTAATCTAGAACCCATAAAGAATGCACCACCACTAGTGCTTTTTCTGTCATCCACGCTTCCTACCCAATCTGCATCTGTATATGCATGAAGTGTGAGATATGTATCTCTAGGATACCATAAGCCATATTTTTGAGTTCCTTGAAGATACTTGAAAATTTTCTTAACTACTTGAAGATGAGTTTCCTTTGGATTTGCTTGAAATCTTCCAACTATTCCCACTGCATGCATGATGTCTGGTCGGGTACTTGTTAGATAGAGCAGACTGCCAATCATGGATCTATAGGTTGGTTGATGTACTGTTGTTGATTCATCATTTGCGCTGAGGTTGCATCCTATTACCATATGGGTACATACTGGTTTTGAATCCTCCATCCCATATTTCTTCAAGATCTACTTGAGGTACTCAGTTTGTGATAGAAAAATACCGTCTTTGTTTTGTTGAACTTGTAAACCAAGAAAATATGTGAGCTCACCAAGTAGGGACATTTCAAATCCCTTTTGCATTACCAAGGCAAAGTTTTGACTCATGTCTTCTTCATTGCTACCAAAGATGATATCATCAACATACACAATAAGTATTAGCAACTTATCATTGTCAATTTTTATATATAGATTGCTATCTGTTGATCCTTTTGTAAAACCTTGTTGATGGAGGTACTTATCCAAACGATAATACCAAGCCCTTGGAGCCTGTCTACATACCAATTTTGGATCATTTCCAAGGATAAACCCATCTGTTTGCTCAATATACACTTCTTCTTCCAAGTCTCCATTCAGAAAGGCGGATTTCAAGTCCATTTGATATACTTTGAACTTTTGAAAGCTAGAAAGAGCAAGAACCATTCTTATAGCTTCAAGTCTGGCAACTGGTGCAAAAGTTTCTTTAAAGTCCATACCTTCTTGTTGAGCATACCCTTTACAAACAAGTCTGGCCTTATTTCTAATAACATCTCCATTTTCATTCAGCATGTTTTTGAATATCCATTTTGTCCCTATGACATTCTTGTCATTTGGTCTAGGAACCAACTCCCAAGTGTTATTCTTTTCAATCTGCTCAAGTTCTTCATTCATGGCCTTGACCCAGCATTCATCTTTGCATGCTTCACTTACATTTCATGCTTTAATGGAGGAGAGCAATGCTAGATAGCTTGAAGCTTCTGAAATAGTTCTTCTTGTTTGAACACCTACCTCTTTTTGCCCCAAAATTTGAGTTTCTAGATGATTGTTGTGGACGTACCTGGATGGAGTCTTTTCTTCTACCCTTATCTATTCTTCTGGTGCCTCATAGGTTTCTTCTTCATCATTAGTCTGATTTGATGTTGAAGGATAGTCCTCATCATCTTCGAAATCTTTGGATTTTACCTGCCTTGGATTGTTTCCTGCTTCATCAACCACCACATCAATACTTTCAACAATTTTTCCAAGTCTTTTATTGTAACACTTATATCCTTTACTTAGGGAAGAGTAACCAAGAAGAATGCCTTCATCTGCTCTAGGTTCAAACTTGCCAAGGTTTTCATCAGTCCTTTTGATGTAACATTTGCTTCCAAAGATTTTGAAGTATTTGACTGTAGGAGTCTTACCATACCATAGTTCATGAGGAGTTTGAGTGTTGTTCACCGGACGTTTTTTTTGTTGAGAATAGTAACGACAACAAATGTAGCTTCATCCCAGAAGGTTGCAGGAGTTCTAGACTCATCAAGCATAGCACGAGCCATTTGTTGAACTATTATGTTCATCCTTTCCACTACTCCATTTTGCTGAGGAGTCCTTGCAGTAGAGAATTCTCTTCTTATTCCATGTTCTTCACAAAAATCGAAAAATTCATCCAAGGTAAATTCCCCTCCTCGATCAAACCTGAGGCATTTGATTCTACGATCTAATTCATTTTCAACCAAGGCTTTGAAAGCTTTGAACTTTTCGAAGGCTTCATCTTTATGCTTCAGAAGTCCTATCCAACACATCCTGGAAAAGTCATCAATGAACAATATAAAGTACTCCTCCCCACGAGGTGACTTTTTCCTTGATGGACCACATAAATCAGTATGGACAAGTTCAAGTGGCCTACTAGCTGATCCTTCCTTCTCAGGGAAATTAGTTCTAGTTTGCTTACCAAACTAACATGATTTGCATATTGTATTGTCTGGAATTTGGATGTCAGGGAGATCACGAACCACCTGATATTTGCATGCTTTCCTTATCTGGGAGAATCTTAGATGCCCCAATCTTCTGTGCCATAGCCATTGTTCATCATTCTTGCTTAGATAGCATTGTTGTTGTCCTCCCTTGAGTATGTATAAGTTATTTGGAGTTCTTATGCCTTTGATCATTGTTTCTCCTGTATCAAGCTCACCAACAATACATCCATTTGATCGAAATATTACCTCATTTCCTTGATCACACATTTGAATGACACTCAATAGATTATGCTTTAAGCCATCAACATACATAACATTTCCAGCTTTGACCTTTTCTTTCAAAAGAATAGATCCTTTACCTTTTATGAGTGCAAGGATGTCATTTCCAAATGAGACCTTCTTTTCCTTTTCCAAGGCACTATATGACTGAATTTTTTCTTTATCACAAGTCATATGTTTCGAGCATCCACTATCGATGTACCACTAATTTTCCTGCCCTTCTGCATATAAGGCTATACCACATCTTTCTGGTTGTGGTTCTTTCTTTCTCCATGTTTTGGGACTCAATGAAGCTTGCTCCTTCTGAGTTGTTTTCCGCAACCTACTCCTACATTTAGAATCTTCATGACCGAAGTTGTTACAAATAGAACATTCTATTTCATTTTCAAGAGCAGAAAAGTTATTGTAGGTCCTTTTCATGATCCTAGTCATACTCCTTTGTTTTTGAGCTTCTCTAGTCATGATGGTCTTGTAGGCAACACATTGAGAAGCTTTGTGTCCAAAGTTATGACAAGAGAAACATTGGCCATTTCGGAAATTCTTGCGATTATCAAACCTACCGACCAAATGATTGTAGTTTCCATTGACATCCATTCTTGAGGCAAAATGAGAATGATTTACTTGCAGTTGGTTGTAGCTTCTATTCAACCTTGAAGTAGATTGCCCCCGATTTACTTGGTGATCTCTATTCATTCTTGAAGTAAATTGTCCCTAATTTACCTGGTGATCTGCATTATGCCTTTGTTGTCGATTGTCAACCTGTTCACTTCTCCTTGCTGCATCAAGATAACTTTTGGAGGTGGATGGCTTCTGTGTTTGAGATGCTTCTTCAGTATATGCAAGACCTATCTTGATTAGAGGAGAACACTGCACTTTGATAATCTCATCTAAAGTTTCAAATCCTTTAGCAAATCTAAGATTAAGATATTTTATTTTCTCAATATCTTTTCTAAGTCCCAAAATTTCACATTCTAACTTTTCATTGTGTTTTTCCCTTTCAGCAAGTTGGAATGTCAGAGTATCTATATTTCTTCTAAACAAATTTTAAGTTTAGAAATTTCTTCATAAAGACCTTCTTCATCTATAGCATCCAAGAAATCATCATCTTCAAAAGCCATCAAAAGTCTATAATCATTACATTGTTCATCTTCATCACTATTTGAAAATCCATCACTGTCTTCATGTGTATAATAGCTCTTCTTACTTACATTCTGTTTTATGTTCCATCTAACTGGTTCCTTACCTTTGTCAAGCTTATCTTTATGAGGACACTTGGCTGCATAGTGACCGACTCTTCCACAAGCAAAGCATTTAAAAGGTAGCTTACCTCTGAATCTTCTAGAACCCCGTTGAAGGTTCTTGACAAAGTTTGATTCTTCCTCTCCTTCTGACATATGTCCTGACTCATTGTATTCTCCTTTTCCTGAGGCTTTGAATGCAAATTTTCTCATGTCTGATGGTCCCCCTTTTCTCATTTCGAAAGCAGTTAGGATTCCGTACAGCTGTGACATGGTAATGCTCTGTAGATTCTGCTCTTCTTCTACGGCAGAAACTTTTGATTCAAACTTAGAAGACAAAGATCTTAGAACCTTTGCAACCAAAGTAACTTCTTTTATCTCTTCACCCAAGTTTTTCATACAATTAACAATCTCATCTATACGTAGGAAATAATTAGCCACACTTTCATCATTGTGCATTATGAGATTTTCATATTGAATTCTGAGAGTTTGTAGTTTTGCACATTTTACCTGATCGTCTCCTTCATAGCTCAGAGCAATCTTGTCCCATAGTTCTTTTGTGGTTTTGAGCTGTATAACCTTGATGAATTCTGATTGAGATAAACTCCCTAATAGAGTATTGACAACCTTTGCATTTGTTTCATACTGCTTCTTACCAGCCGTATCTGTAGGAGTTGCTGATGGAAACGAGTATCCTGTTTCCATGATATCCCAAACTTCTGTACTAAGAGATTGAAGATAGGCTGTGATTCTTACGTTCTAATAGACGAAGTTGATTCCATCAAAGAATGGTTGCCTGATAGATGCCTCCCTTTCATAGTTGCTCATGATGATAGATCTTCCTTCAAGTGATCAAGCTTCTTCTGAAGGACCTGCTCTGATACCAATTGTTGGAAATAATACTGAGAGGAGGGGTGAATTAGTATTATCAGGTCAATTATTTTTTATTTCACAATCAGATTTGTATACGCTACTTCAGTTAGTAAAAACCGCGTATGTACGCAACTGCAGTTAAGGAAACTAGCGTATAACTAGCAGACTTGTAATTTAAATTATTCTTTAGATGTTGATCATTAATCTATGCATCAAACCATATAAACAGTAACCATGAACAGTAAAATAGAACAAGCAGTCACACATAAGAACACAAGATATAAGGTGGAAACCCAATGTTGGTGAAAACTACTTGCTACAATTCGTCTCTACCTTCTTTTAATTAGAAACTTCTTTTTACAATGTTTCTGTACTAGTGCAGTCTTATCCTAGTACGCAAGCTACTACCTGCAGAAGGCTACAACCTTCTCTCATTCTCCAGCTTCTCCCAGAAGGGAGCGACAACCCCCTTAGCTCTTGTACTATCTAAGGTACTAGTACGTAGGTGCTGACCTACAGAAGGCTACAACCTTCTCTTTTCTTCCAAGAACCACGTTTCATAAATTTTCAGACTTGATCCATGAATAATATCAATCAAACATCAAGTATATCTGCATCAACCAATCTCCTTTGCACCAAATAAAACTGAATCAAACAGTCACTTCTCTGAATGTTGTACCCAGAAAACATTAACAGTAACCAGAAACCAATCTTGAACACAGAACACTGCAGCAATAAACAGAAGTAGCTAAAACATATTTCATGAGATGTACGCTACTTCAATATGCAGAACCTGCATGCATACGCTTCTATATTGAGGCCAACCTGCGTATACGTTGTTTTCAATTAATGAACCAGCGTGTATACATGCCTCTGTTGTGCCGAACCTACGTACAGATCTATAAAAGATAATTTACCCCTTTCACTTATTCAGATATTAGTTATACCCAGATTATCAGATTTATAGATCAATTCATGTGCCAAATAGAATAGATCAAAATCACACAAAGATACTACTATTCAAGCCTTAAGATCTTGACCCATCAATAGAACTTATCCTTCTTCTAGCGCTCAGGTTCCTCCTTGATTCAGGTCCAGCTATCCACCATTACCCAATGACCAGTATTCTAGATCTTGCTCTTCATCAGATATTCAATGCTTGAGTAAATCCCCTTGCCCAAAGATCTCCTTCCCCTTTTTATAGTCTTAGGCCTTACTCAATACCATGGTCCAAAACCATAAAGAATCAATACCTTGGAACAAATACCTGGGTTCAACACTTCAGACGAGATACCATGGTCCAAAACCATAGGTCCAAATACCAAGGACTAAATACCATGGACCAAAAATAAGTTTTCCCACACGTACGCTCTTTTCTTTGCATGAAAATGCGTGCATACGTATACATGCCTTTTGATCATCTATCCCACGTGTATATGCGCCTTGGTTAAGAGGAACCTGCGTATGTCTCTTTTTCCTTCATTCTAAAAGCCTGAATTGTGATCTGCCATTTGAGTGAGTTGCCATCAAGGACAATACCTGTGTCATAGCGCCAAACCTGTGTCATAATGCCAACATGGAGGAGAAATGATTATACGCAAAAACCTCCGAATGTTTCTTTAGAGTACAAGAGGTGGAATATCTAGGTCATATTGTATCTCATGAAGGTGTTAAGGTAGACCCTAGCAAAATTAAATCCATTAACGAATGGAAAATCCCCACATCCATAAAGAATCTGCGAGGGTTTCTTGGGTTGATAAGGTATTATCACAAGTTTGTTAAAAACTACGGGAGAATAGCAGCACCTCTAACAACATTATTGAAGAAAGATGCATTTTTTTGGATTCCAGAAGCAAAGAAGGCCTTTGAACATATTAAATAGGTAATGTGCCAAGAACTAGTCTTAGTTATGCCAGACTTCACAAAAACCTTTATTGTGGAATGTGATGCAATGGAATTGATGTTGTTTTAATGCAAGAAGAAAGACCCGTTGCTTTCAAAAGTCATCCAATAAAAGGAAAGTATTTGCCCAAAGCTATTTATGAGAAGGAAATGTTGGAAATACTACATGCACTTAAGAAATGACAACCTTACCTAATGGGAAGACACTTCAAGGTAAAAATGAATCATGATAGTCTTAAATACTTTTTAGAACAAAGATTACCTTCAGAAGAGAAGCAAAAATGGGTCACAAAGATGTTGGGTTATGACTTTGAAATCATTTATGAAAAAGGGAAGAAAAATGTTGTTGCAGATGCACTCTCAAGAAAGGATGAGGATGTGGAAGCATTTATTTGCACCATTTCTATTATCCAACCAGATTTCATAAATGAAGCTAGGGATGAATGGAAGAATGACGAAGAAGTGTGGGAACTCATTCAAAAGTTACAACAAGATCCCAATACATCTGATACATTTAGCTAGAAAAATGATTCGTTATGGTACAAAGATCGCTTATACGTCAGTAAGAATTCCCAACTCAAACAAAATATTCTTATGGAATTTTACCTCTGCCTTAGGAGGGCACTCAGGATTTTAAAAAACTTACCACAGGGTTAAGAAGGATTTTTTTGGGATGACCTTAAATATTATATTCAAAAGTTTGTGGCAGAATATTTGGTTTTCCAACAAAACAAAGTTGAAACAATTAAGACCCCTGGTCTATTACAACCTTTATCCATTCCAAGTCAACGTTTGGAGGAGGTTTCAATGGATTTTATCACAGGTTTACCTAAGTCTAAAGGAAAGAGTGTCATCATGGTGGTTGTTGATAGACTTATCAAGTATGCACACTTTTGTGCATTATCTCATCCCTTTAAATCCAATACATTTTCTATTGCATTTATGGAAACAATTCAAAAGCTACATGGAAACCCAAAGATTATTGTAAGCGATAGAGATCCCATTTTCACTGGAAATTTTTGGACATAATTATTTTCTTGTTTTGGTACTCAGTTAGCTCATAGATCATCTTAGCATCCTCAATCTAATGGGAAAACTGAGATAGTGAACAAATGTTTGGAAGGATATCTTCTTTTCTTTGTATATGATAAACAGACACAATGGGTCAAATGGTTGCCTCTGGCTAAATGGTGGTATAACACTTCCTTCCATACTACAACAAAAATGACCCCATTTATCGCACTTTATGGATATCATCCACCATCCATCACATCATAGTTAAGAGAAAATTCTAAGGTTCAAGCAGTGGAAGATCACATCGAGAATCAACAACAAGTTCTCCAACTATTAAAGGATAACCTCGCTTTGGTGCAGAATAGAATGAAACAACACGCAGATCAACATCGTAGTGAAAGAATTTTTGATGTAGGTGACTAGGTATTTCTACAGCTACAACCATACAAACAAATGTCCCTCAAGAAAGCTAAGAAGGATAATAAATTATCACCAAAGTATTATGGTTCATACAAGGTGTTGCAAAATATTGGTACTATGGCATACAAATTGGAGCTTCCTACAGCTTCCTGGGTGGACCCAGTTTTCCATGTTTCATGAAAGAAGGTTATAGGTGACAAGCTTGCAGTTCAAACAATATTGCCAGAACATGACGAGGAAGGAAAAATCATATTGGAACTTGAAACAGTCACAGAAACAAGAACTCGATAGCTACGAAATCAATCAATTTCAGAGTATCTCATCAAGTGGAAGAACTTACCTGCAGAATATTCCACATGGGAGGATGAGAATTCTATACAAAAGCATCCATAACTACTCAAGTGTTGAGGAAAACACTTTTATGAAGGAGAGGGGCATGTTAGGTCCCTATAATACTAGTGTATTACCTTATTATTATTGTCATTGTAGCCCCTTATTGTTATTACTGTGCCCCATAGAAGCCCACTATTATTATTTTTGTGCCCTTAAGTTATCATTGTTATGTTGGCTCTGATTATATTGTGACCCCTTAGACTCCTATATATAGAATGGAGGTCTTTTCATTTATGTCATCCAAGAATTGTTCATTTGTGTAATTTAAAGGAGGTTTCCCCCTCGAAGAGGCGAATTTTTAAGTCGTTGCTCTATATTTTCTTATATTATGTGAGCTGGTTGCATAATAGAAACAAACAAAAGGGCATGTTAAAATAATGTATCTCTAAGTGTTGATGCTTGTAAAAAATTATTAGTACTTTCTACAAAAGAAAGAGCATTAGCAGAAATATGTTTTGAAATTATACTCTCCACATAGCTTTCAAATGGATTAAATAAATGCAGATGGAAATATAATGAATATTTTAGAAGATTTTGGGATAGATTAGATAGATGGAAAAAATTAATTGGTGAGCACTCAAGTGCTAAGGCTAACTGAAAATTCATTTGAAAAAAAAGGAATAAGTTGGTATGATATGAGCATCAAATAAAACTAAAATATTGGAAGCTTTTGATGCTCGAGATTAAGGCATTGAAATTGACATGCATGTTGGCCCACTAATACACCCGATGAGTGTTGAATGTTTGAGCACTCAAAATTCCAACATAGTTAAAAACAATGAAAAGGATGATATATAAAAGCTGAATAAAATTTATAAATGAACCAAGAAGAAAGTACAGTTACATGGTTATTTACACTAATATTACAAATAATGTTATAAAATAACCAGGATTTGTTAACAAAAATTCTCTTTTCACAAGTGTTTTTTTTTATCAAGTAAGAGTAGGACCTTCTATTAAACAAGCCAATAATACATAATTTACAATAATTCTCACCAACGCCGTGAGAGTTCAATAGGCAGTTGGGCAAGCAAAGTTCCGAACCATGCACTCAAAACCATGAGAAGCCCGAACAAGAAAACCAGGGAGTAACCTCCAGACACACTGTACAAAAGCATGCAGTGGACCCTCTAGTCGTACTGACGAGCATCAAAAGAAACCCTGAACTCCTTGGAAGATGATTCCATAGACCTGGGGCCCACAAAAAGCCACAAGTGACCCGCCGAGGGTCCACAAGACTACCACCAAAGACCAGCTGGAAACAATAGTCGCTGACCGTGCGATCCAACCTGCCAGGATCAATGTACACGCTCTGAAAATGGGCCACTACAAACCCACACACAAACCTGTCTTACGTACCTAGCGAAAGCTATAGGCCAGATCTCTAAACTCTGTCGGGTCGAAAACACTAAACCAACTTGCACAAACAACCAACACCGTTGATCACTTGACGCAGATCCAAAGGTCTGCACGGATATCGGGTGGACAAGTGGCGCGAGGGATAACCACCCGATGAAGGTGGTATTCTCTCACCTCTCACTGTTACATGTTGCCCGAAGAGTGTAATCAGGGCCTTACTCAGAAAAATTGGATACCACTTGGACCCCACCCGATAAACCACTTGTGGTTTTGGAATCGATCACCTCACGAAATAGGTAGCGCGCCCGTTCGCCAAGCAATAGCCTTTAAACAAGAACATCAGACGATTCTTGTGCCTTCCTCCCAGATTCTCTACCAAACCCCAAACACCATCCAAATTTCCCCATAAATTTTTGGTCTATGGATGACCAAACTTGTGGTACTTCCAAAGATGATCCTCTCGCCACACATTCGATGGAATTCTGATCTTTGGATTGCGGTCAATACCCAAAAATGGTAGACAGTTTAGGGTTCCCTGTCCTCCCGCCTGTCTCCTGAACCACTTCGATCCTCCCTGTGAAACCATAGCTCCATATCTTTGTCCGCATAATAGAGACAATCCTCCATCAGTTTGCCTGGTGGTAACAAATCCCAAGCATATCGAGAATCCCTATCCATATTGGTGACTCCTTCGTTTGCTAAACATTCTGCTAACTTGTTAGCTTTCCTTTTCACATAGACAAAGCTAACAGCTTTTAAGGTTTGTAGGTGAGAGTGGATATGGTAAAAGACCTGCAAAATCCTCCAATGCTTCGAAACTTTATCTGGAGAAGTGCCATTACATATTTTCTTGGCCGCTCTAATAATCAATTCCAAGTTTGTTTCAATGATAAAATTATGTGAATTTAAGTCCAACAGGATTTCCAAGCATTGCTCCAGTGCCATCAGCTTCGCCATGTTACTAGTGGCCTTACCCAAGTGGCCATGGAAGATCTCCTTTATTTGACCCTATTCATCTCTTATAGCACCCCCAAAGCCAGCTAACCCTGGATTTCCTTTAGGTGCTCCATCTATATTAACCTTTAGGAAACCATAAGGAGGGGGCTGCCAAATATCACTATCTGCATTTATTTGGCTTACTCCCTTGATTATGCCCAGTGGGCTTATGGACTGGAGACCCAAATGAAGTATAATACTCACCTCTTGGGGCAGGGGAGGATCCTTAGGAAGTGTCCTCAACAGGCTTCTTACTGTGTCTTTGAGCTGCCTTAAAATTTGTTCAATTATGTGTTGTGGCTTGCTTGCTTTGTTTTTGAAGATTTGACTATTGCGCTCTTTCCAAACATTCTAGATAACAATGCCTAGAACCAGAATCCAGGCTTTATTAATAATTTCATTCCCTGAGAAGTTGTTCCTCCAATTCTTCAAGGTATTGGATATGTTGAGACTATCCCTATATGATTGTTTAAAGATTGAGGCTACCCAGTCCCACACGCTGGATGTGACAGGATAGAGGTTGAGAAGGTGATTCATCGTCTCTTCTTGTGAGCCACAGAGGTAACATTTGGAAGGGCCAATAAAGCCTTTTTTAAGGAGATTCTCCCAAGTTAAGATTTTCCTTTGATGCACTAGCCAGATGAATAACTTTATTTTCATCCAGTGGAGACTCTGCCATAGTTTCTTCCAGACTTGATCAGGATTCAGATGGTTAAATCTTGTTACTTCTTGTTTAGCTTCTTTGAGGTTAAAGTTACCTTCGGTGTTCTTTCCCCATCTTAATTGGTCAGGTAAGGAGGATACTAGAATCCTTCTATGCTCTAGGGCTTGGGTGAGAGCTTTTGCCTGGGCCTTTAGAGGACTCTCATCACTATAGCCTAGATCCTTCCAATTCCTCCATTTTCCATTATTCCTATACTGGTCCCAGAAGTCTTTGACCATGAGAAGACCATTGTTATCTATGTCATTCTTGAGAGCTACTAAGTAATCCTTGTAAAGGTTGGGCTCCTGTTGCCAGTTATCCTCCCAAAATTGTGCTAGGTTCCCTACTCGAATTTCCCAGAATCTATATTGCTGAACAATACTTATATTTTCCCAGGCAAGGTTCCAAATATGGGAGCCCCTGATTTGCCCTGATATTTTAATGTGATCCTTCTCCTGCCAATATTTGGCATTTTTTTTCCAAAGCTTAGCCTATGGAGCTGTCGACTCCTTAATCCATCTCCACCAAAGTTTGGCTCCCGCAACTCTACTGAGGGTTTCAGGGTCATGCAACCCCAAGCCACCATGGCTTTTGGGCTTGCATATTTTATCCCAGGAAACTAAAGCCCACTTATTTTTCTCTTCTCCTCTGCCCCACAGAAAATCCCTTTATATCCTCCTAATCTGTTGCTTAATACCTTTAGGAGCAGGAAGAGCCGAGAACATGAAAATGGGAATTGCCTGCAAGACCGCCTATGTGAGCACTAGGTGCTCTGCCAATTTGAGTGATCTGCATGTCCATTTTCTGACCTTGTCCTAAAGTTTGTTTATTATTGGCTCCCACGCTTTCTTTCTTAGAGGTTTATCAGTAACGGGTATGCCTAGATACTTGGAAGGTAGTTGTTCCCTTTGAAACCCAAGAATTCTGGTAATATTTCTATGAATAGCAATGTTAGTGTTAAAGAAAAAAACTTTTGATTTTTTGAGGCTTACCTCAGTGCCTGCTGCCATAGCAAAGTCATTTAAGATGTGTTTGATCTCTTTGGATTCCCTGACTGTGGGTATGCCCTGCAACATAGTGTCATCCACAAATTGTTGATGAGTGTTTGCCGCTCCATCCAAGGTGATTTTGATACCCTAAATCCATCCTTCAACATTTTCCATTTTGATTTCTTTGCCTAGCCCTTCCATCATCAGAACAAAGAGGAAAGGTGAGAGCGAATCTCCCTGTCTGAGACCTCTGGAGGGTGTGAAGGTTCTTGATGGAGCTCCATTAAGCAGTATGGAGAAACTGGTCATGGTGACAAGTGCCATAACCCATCTTATCCAATTCTGGTCGAAGCCATAAGCTTTTAGAACTGCTCTTATATAATACCAAATTAACTTGTCATAGGCTTTCACTAGGTCCAACTGAATAATCATACCAGCTTGTTTATTGCTTTTGAGAGAGTGTACCACCTCATGAGCTTGGATGATGTTGTCGAGGATTTGTCTTCCTTCCACATAGCCTGTTTGCTCCTCCGAGATGAGAGATGGTAAAAGGGGCTTGAGTCTATTGGCTATCACTTTGGAAATAATTTTGTACAATACATTACATAAGGCTATGGGTCTAAAACCATTCGGAGTCATGGCATTTTCCTGTTTTGGGATCAGAGCTATGAAGGAAGCATTAAGAGCCTTCAGAACGTTTTTTGATTTTCTTGAGTCTTCCACAACCTCAAGGATATCTTGTTTGACTGTTTCCTAACAAGATTTGAAGAAGTCTACATTGAACCCATCCAGGCCTGGGACATTTCCATTTTGCATTTCATTAATCACTCCACTGACCTCCTCTTTCGACACTGACCTGTTAAGATTGTGGTTGTCCACTCTGGTGACCAGCTGAGGGATATATTGAGTGAATTGGTCAATGAACTTGGATCTATCCTCCAAAGATTCCTCTGCTATACTGAGGAAGTGTTGTACAAGGACTGACTCCATATCATTGTGAGAGACAAGCTCTATCCCTTGAGAATCTTTGAGTTAACCAAGACAATGCAATTGAATTTTAGTGACATCTACTTATGGAAGAGAAAAGGGCTCAGGACCATGAGTTGGTATGAGAACTTGATAACCATAGGAATCATAAATTGGGAAAGCATAGAAATGTTTAGAAATTTGAAAATGAGAACCTAATATAATAATTTCTGCACAACAACATAATAGGAAAATCATGCCTAAAATAACGCTAAAATTTAGTGTATTTCAGTCCCCAAATTAGACACCTTTGGCACAAAAATGGATGCAAGAAGGTATTTTTATCATAGTTCCAAATTTAGTGCCCTAATTAACGCCGAAAATAACGTCGTGAATAGCACTGGAAAACACAACGCCAAAAGTAGCACCAACAATTGCACCATCTATAGCGTCGAAAGTAACATCATATTTAGAGCCGAAAATAACATTGTCAATAGCACCAACAATGTGGACAGAAATAATGTTGGAGATAGCAACAACAATAGCACTGGAAATGGAAATGACAATAGCTCTAGAAATAACAACGTCAATAGCGCTACAAATAGTGTCAGAAATAACGACGTCAATAAATAGATCCAAGAATAGCTCCAGAAATAACGCTAGGATTTGCTTCAAGTTTAGCTTCCAGTTGGCATCTAGTTTTGCTTCTCGTTTTGCTTCTAGTTTAGCTTCAAGTTTTACATCCAATTTTACTTCTCATTTTGCGTCTAGTTTTTTTTCTCGTTTTTCTTCTAGTGTGGCTTCCAATTTTGCTTCCATTGTTTCTTCTTTTTTTCCTTCCAAGCACTGGGAACACTACCATGAATAACACCATAAATAATTCCATGTTTAGTGTCAAGAATACTGATGGGAATAGCACCAGGAATATTGCCGAGAATAGCGCCAGTAATAGTGTCAGGTTTAATCAGGAATAGCGCATGTGTAGTACCAGTTTTAGTGTTAGGGATTGCTTCTAGTTTGGCTTCTAGTTTTGCTTCACGTTTTTCTTCTAGTGTGGCTTCCAATTTGGCTTCCATTATTGCTTCTTTTTTTATTCCAAAAATGACTATTGTTTTGCATATGGTTAAATTTATGTTTTATTTCAATTTAATTAGTTAAATATATCACGTCTCTTAAATAAGTTACATAAATATACAGTAAGTCATATGAATGCATTTGAAATATTTTATAGCATAACATTTATAAAGAATTTTTAACAGACATCCAAAAAAATTCATAACATATAGTTATAATATTTATAACAAACATCTATACATTTTATTTTTTAAGGAATAGGTATTGAGTGGCATTAAAATCATTTGGTTTAAAGGCCAATTATTTTTACATCAAGTGCCATTGTATTTCCATCTTGTTTCTAAAATTCCCATCCCATTACATACAAAAGTTTCTTCATAACACATACTATTATACTAAGAAATTTTCCCCTATATACTCTCCAGATAACTCCATTAAAAACTACATATCGACATAGCATATATATCTATTAAAAGTTAAATATTCACTGATCCTCATGTGTTGTAGTGAGCCATTTGTTGCTTGTTTCATGTTGTTTTCCCCAAATTCATCAGTGTTGGACTTGGAACTCTTCTGCAAAGTCTGTCAAAGTCATCAAAGTCATGAACTACAAGATTTCCCATGTTGCACATCATCTCATTGCCTTCCAGCTTACGGCCAAGATTCTCCACCCTAAACTGCATCATATCCATTTCCAACTGTAGATGCTCTAGCTTCAGCTCTAACAGACCTATCCGATGGGAGAGGAGTTCATTTATGGCTCTAGTCTCTGTTAGTTTCATATCTTCTTGGAGAGATGTCAATGTAATCAGGAACTCCACTACCCCTGCAATCTTGGATAGATGGAGGTCGATCTCACCACCTTCCTCTCCTTTAGTGCACGCCATTACCATCTGTAACTCCTTCATTAACCGTATCAATGTTGTGAGAAAATTAACAAATTTCACTTTGTCCTCTTGAGTGCCCTTGTTCTCCATATATAATGGTGCAATTCCTATCCCAAGCCTACTCCCAGGTCCAGTCACATTGCATTAGATCCATTAATGGGTCAACATGATAACTCTTAAGGATTATCTTCAACCATCCACAAAACAAACATGTTTGCACCAGTATATCAAATCATCACATTTGCACCTGAACAAATATCAAATCATCATTGTATTCTCTGTTAGATGACATCTTTAGGCTTACGTAGCTTCTCCATGTGGCCATGCAAACAAAAATTTCCACAAAACTATGACACTTCATCTTTATTATAATTAAAATGTATTTAATCTGACTTGACTCGACTAATTTTTCACTATTCCCGAGCTTATTGAAGCCATGGAGCTGCCTAGTTTTTGAGTACCTTTCCATCATTATGGTATGGGTTTGAATGATGATCTTAATTTCTCTTTTATTTTCAGATCTCCCAGATTTAATGAGACTCCCATCTTTTCCATTTGATCTTCTGATTCATTCAAGTGTCTTTTGATGTGGTAAAAATCAATAGATTCAAATTGACCCATTGACAATTTGATTTTATGCAAAAGTGATGGAATTCTTAAGTCCTATGTTGTGCGACACTTTATAGCTTGTTGCATGACGATTTTAGTGTTGCCAAAGACTTTTAGTTGTTGTAATCCATTTTCTATTGTGAGTTCTAGTCCTTGCCATAACACCATATACTTTTACTAGTTGTTGGTCATCACCCCTATCCCCCATGCATATTTGATCTCCCTCACTTCGTCAAGGTGAGAAGCAACCCCTCCCACTCCTACCTCCCTATACATCCATACAAATTAAAAACATCATTATACTTATTAAATCTCCATCAAAATAGAATCTACAACATCCAATATAAATAAACTAACAAGATAATTATTGTAACATGATCATCATCTATAATTTAAAAAGTGCATCAAATACATATAATTTAAGTGAATTTGAAAACATCCATCATGAGGAGTAAATCAAAACCATCATACGTAATAAATATGCATCCAAATAATCAACCACTTTCAATATATAAAAAATGACGAGTCAATAGTGATAATATCATCATCATATATAACTTAAAAGAGTGAAATTCATATATACTAGCAGATCAATAACATGTGGAAATGATACATTTCCAACAATCGACATAAGTCAAAATGATACATCATGTACATATGATATAAATAAAAATGCTAAATTATGGAAGACAAAATAGTGAGGGTTCCTCCTCGTCCCTCTGCTCACAGTAAGTTTCCCACCAGTCCTTTATGTGGGGGGTGACTTTGAGGAGTGTAAAAGTAATCTTTTTCCTATTGGATAAATTATAGACTGAAAAATATCCTTCCAGCAAATTTAACCATCCATATAGGGAATCTATGTCTACCTAACCTTCAAATATAGGAATGTCAAAGTTAACTTGTACCTTAAAGGGGGCAATTCCTCTGAAGTCATTGTTGGATGAAGATGCTTCGCACGCTGATACCTGCCAAAGGATCTAAGAAAAGTTATTCATCATCTCATTCCTTTGATATTTGAGAGCCTCTTTGAGAAACATTTTGAAAGGATCTCACACTCCCTCGTTTTTCTTTTCTTCCTCCATGGGAGGTTGTCGGGTTCGGAGAGGCGCGTATTGCAAGGGTTCAACCAGTGCAAGTCCCAACTCATTATACCCTGACCTCATTGAGGACATGCACAAAAAAGGAGAAAGAGAAGATCACTCTAATACCTCTGATCTAGATTTATGCAAGAACAAAATGAAATACATATTTAAATGAGAACACAAAGATACAATGAAACAAAAATTCAATTAATAAATAGCAAGTGTTGGAAATTGTTTACATACATAAGAGAAATCAACTAGCTCAGGTGATGAGAGCTTATCTTTGAGAAGAGATGTGACATCTACGTGCCTTCTGAACTATGTTACAATGAGGCTCACATGCCTTTTTAACATCAAGAAACAATGGCAAACCCTAAACATCCAAAAACTTCGCTCTAGGAGATGAAGCACCTAAATTTTGTGGGCTTCATTAGGGTTAGTTGGAACATCAACTTCCCGGGGTCATAAATTTGGCCTACAATATTCATTTTGTGTGTATGATACCTCATTAGAAACATCTATATGAGGAAAACAATTTTTCAATCCATTCCCTTGCAGTGTGTTATGGGTCTACTCATTTTCAAAAATAATGTTGTTTAGGGCCTCAAAATGGCTTCGAAAGTTCAAGACCTGAAAGAAATGCCAAAAATAGAAAATTGTGCTAGAAATTAGGAAACTGAAAGGAAATAGTATTGGGGGTCTATTTGGAATTGGAGGGTGGCCACCAATATCCACTTGGATCATATTCCCTCTTCTGGCATGAAAACGTTATATCACAATTTTGGAAAATACATCCTTTTCGTAAAATTTCTAAACCAAAAAATGAACATATGACTAAGTTATCCATCAACAAGCTTACAGAAGTGGAATCTCTTAGGCCTACATAACTCCTTTAAAACATGAAGTTCTTGATATAGACTTTTCCCATAATGATATACAAACTCTCACTTTTGAACAATAATTGAACTTCTACATTTATGTGAACCATGACTTCAACTCATGTATTCCCTCTTATTGGTTGAGAACTTTATATCCCAATCTTGGAGAATACATCCTCTTCTTAAATTTTCTAAACCAAATCAATTCATCTTTTGTGTCCTTTATTTTTACATGAATAGATGATGCTTCATTACCCAAAATCCCTAAGCTATGTGTAAATGGTCGTCTCTATCTCCATACAATTGTATTGTTCTAAATAAGTTATTTGAGATAAATAAAACACCTCAATTTCCCATAAAGTGTAAAACTTAAATATGGGAAGATAACAACATTTTGGGATTGTTATGAAAGGATCCTCCCTCAACCTATCTTTATTTTGATACCTAACCATCCAAACCAACCATTTACTTAAAATTTGGATCAATTAGGACCATGCAAAGAAATCAATTTTCAGGATGGTTAGGTGACTAGTGGAAAGATTTTGGAGAAAATTGCACTGCTATAGATCCAATCTTTTATGAAAGTTATTTTCAGATGTCATGCGACAAATGCTTCCATATAAATGTCGTTGAATGTTTTCATATTCCTTGTACCACAGTAAGTGATTTGTTGAATTATCCAGATCACCATATACTACAACAATTTATGGCTAGGCATGACGAATGGCTAGTCATGACTAAAATAAAGCATCAATATGTGCTAAATAAACCTATGATAGTTTGGCGGATCTATACAAAGGCATGGGATGGCCTCATTTATCCCAGAAATAGGTTCCCGGGAATCACAGCTCTTGGTGAATCATCCTACAGTGCTAGTCCTTCATAAAAAGGTTTCCATGGGTTTATCCAGAAAACTCCACTGTGTAATTATGTTGTGCAGTCATGAGGACTATTCATGGCCAGTTTCCTTGTGGGCCTTAACTAGTTAAAAGGCATCCACATTGTAGATAATATGCTTTTCATAGGATTGATTGTGATCTTGTAATAGGAAAAAGATTCTTTAGTCACGAGACTCGGAGCACTTCTCCGACTTTTGGTGGATATTGAACCACATCTCCATGATTGATAGAATCTTTCGTACTCAACTTGTTGGTCCGATGGTCAGATTTTTGTCCCCTCTTCTTCCTATAAAATGAAGAGAGTCAGGCTCATTCGGGGCATAAAGAGTTAGAGTTATTAGGTCTTTTGAAGTTAAGAGTCGAGAGCCTCTCCTACTCTACAACTGCGTACATTAAGTCTAATTTGCTTGCATCACGAGAATAACTCAAGTCTTTAGGTGATTTGAGAAGCCTGTGCATCAGTGTGAGAGCACTGGTGAGAACCTAAAGTGGGCAGATCGTTAGTGTGTCTGTCTATATGTGCGTTTTGAGTATATTCTCAAATACAGAGTCTGTGTAATCGCCAGGTAGCCTCCAGTAAGCTATCTTAGTATTAAGTAGCAACAGTCTGGTAAATGTGAACACAGTCCATCTCTGGTATGAACAAACTATAAATCAAGTGTAATCAATATCTGAGAATTCAATAAAAGAGTGTTATTTCATTTTCTACATCCGAGTACTGTGTGCTTTAATTTGTGCTGCTGTGTAGTGGTTGTCTCATCTCATAATCTTCACTCGAAGATCATTAGGGGTTCGCCAAAGGTTCAAAGGGATGCCAGACCGTTAGAAGGCGAGGAAGTCATGTGTAAGGTCACAGAGCATGAAAGATCCGAGTAGGTTTGCACTAAGTTCACCAGAGGTCGATTAGTGAAGACAAATGAAGAGACACATCAAGGCCAAGGCAGTAGAGAGCAACAGTAGCATAGCGCGTGGAGCGTGCGGCACTGTAGCAGCACTATAGCAAGGTTTGTGAAATCCCTTGCTAAAAGTTGGTATCAGAGCCAGTATCGTCTGGTTCACTGGGTCAGTACTCATCTTTTCCATCACTCTATATAAAATGGATCCAATTAGAAAGTCTGTTTCATATCATGATATCGAAGAGCAAGAATCCTCTAAAAATACTCTTTGGGATATGTTCGCTATTACATCTAGTAAGGTTTTAAATTCTACTAAACTTGAATATGAATAAATCCAACCCTATGCTAGATGGCAGCTACCTTCAATTAATGCTTCAGAAGACTATGCAGATCTATCTACCGTCCATTTAATTTCCACTACTAGGATAAGTATAAAGGAATCTATCAGTCAGATTCAGGAAAATTCTGACTGTGTACAATCTATTCCTTTACTTAACCCCAAACAATTACAGGCTGAGGCTAAGCATCTAAAAACCCAGTACCTTCATTTGGGTTGTATCAGAATTGGAATACATGCATTAACACATCAGGGTTTGAATACTTTTGTGTTAGCTACTGTTCAAGATCTTAAACATAACAAATATATAGATTCATTAATAGGAGGGATAGTTGCACCTCTTTCAAATGGTCCAGTTTATTTTGATTGTTATCCAAATTTTTTAGTTTATGTCTTTGATGAAACTATTCAGAGCATTCTCCAGCTCCAAATACAAACAACTGGATTTGATATGAATAAGAAAAGACATAATATAGCAATCCAAACCAGATGTTGCTTCAGGCACACAAATACCCTGTATCCTATTGTTATGCATGCCCCCAGTAAATATTCTAAAGCTAGTGTTGTGGTGTTAACAGACTCTAGAAATCAAAAAATAGAACATCAAACAATCAGGTGGGAATATTTGACATTCCCTGAACACTGGGTGGATTCAAACCCTAGGCTTCCATTAGTCAAGAAAATTACTTTTGCAGATATCAGAGAAGAGTCCTCCTCTATCGTCTTATCTTTTCCCCATATATCTGCTATAGACAGAAAGAGGATAGATCAAATGTGCAAGAGTTCACCATTATACAAAAATCATGAACTTGTTGACACTGTTTGCACAAGTTCTCTTGTAAATACTTGCAAACATATTTCATTGTTTGAATTAGCCCAGATGGTAAATTTTTCTTCCCTAGAAGTTAAATGCCTAGAGTGTCAGTATCCTGTTATTTTAAGCCAGCCTGCAGATTTGGTAATCCATGAGGATCATCATCCTAGGACTTGTGAAGCCCCACCTACAACTTCTGTCAATCCATGTCCTAATCCTAAGTGCTTCCATTTCCTCATGAGTAAGAGCATGTTTTGATGATGCATGAAATTCCTATTTTGGAAAATGAAGATCTGAGATTAACTCAAATGTTTTCAGTAATGAGACCAGCTAAACCAAGATATGGTCTTGGTTATCTTGAGCAAGCTAATGGCCTTATACCAGATTGTTGATTTGGTTCTGTTCAAGAAGACTACAAAAAACCAGCAGTCATGGAGATGCATAAATTCTTCAATTTAATAGATGGATGTTTGAAAAATAAAGTCCCTGCCAAATGGATGAAAACCATGTTGAATTGGGATCTTTTTACAAATCCTAAAGCAGAAGAATTTAGTTTCAGTCATTCTTTGTCTAAGAAAATAAAATTGTTTGAAGAATGGAAAAAACATATGGATTGTACTAACACATGGATCTCATTCTATGTCTGGTTAGAAAGGAGAAAGCAACAAATGATTTTAATGACTAATGCATCCACTTCATCTCAAAATTCTTGGGTAGCACTAGATGGCCTTAAAGTTGAAACACCTACAACTTTTCCTCCATACAAAGGCATAGTGCTTGGAGAAGGACAAAATTCTGCCAAAGCAATACCATTAGTATTAAAGGATGACAGTGCATCTGGTATTGATGGCAGAATACATAAAACTTCTGAACAATTGAATTGGACAAACACAGCTGTGAAGGGTCTTGAAATTAACATGGCCAAATCCAAAGAGGTCAAAGAACAATTTGATACGATCCAAGTTTCTTTAAATTTTGTAAATAATTCCTTGAATAATGTTCAAAAGTCTACTTCAGTAATTAGAGGATATGTTAGAGAATCTCTAATGAAGCTAGAAAATGTTGAAGACAAAATGCTAAAACATATAGGTTCTACATCTGGACAAATAAATGAACTGGTACAGAAGATGAATCAATTATCTATATCCAAAATAGAAAAAACCAGTTCCTTCTTCTTTTTCACATAAAGCAAGTGTCTGTATTCAGGATCCTGTCAAGCCAGTCGACAGGTTTCCTTTTCTATTCCCCAAAGAAATTGCATTCCAAGAACCAAAAAAAGTTGAGATTTCAAGTGAACATATTTCTATAGCAAGTCTATTTAAGGAAGAGGAAAAAGAGCCAGAATTCATGCCTATATATGAGCCTTTGGAAAGTCAATATAGCAGGTATTCAGCACCTGATATCAAAGGAAAAGGCAAATTGCCTGAAACCCACACTTTCTTCCCTAATTCTCATAGGGAATGGACCATAGATAACCTCAGTGTCGGCTAGATAAGACAAATGGTAGACATGATGTTTATAGAATATAAACTTATGTGTCTAAGAGGAAAAACTGAGGTAGAAGCCTACAAAACAATCATCCAGTGCTTCACAGGCACACTATCAAAATGGTGGGAAAGAGAATCCTTTCCTGCTTTAATTAAACATATGGAAGAACAGCTGCTCAAAGACGAGCAAGGAAATATACTTCATAATTTAGATGGAACAGTACAGAACAACATGATTGGAGCCTTGACTTCCATGATCGTGGAGCACTGGTGTGGTTCTGAGGCAGAAATAGCCGATAAACATGAGATTATTTTAATGAATCTCAAGTGCAATAAAATATCCCAATATGAAGACTTCCATCGAGATTAGATGCAGAGAATCTATGAAGTCAAAGACTCAAATAATTTGTTATGGAAGCAAGTCTATCTTGCAGCACTTCCTTCCAAGTTTGTTGACTATCTCAGACTACAAGAATTTTTTCAAATGCCTTTTGAGTCTTACACATGGGGACAAATATATTCAATTATGACTAAACCTCTGGTTGGCCTCTGCACAAGCTCAAAAGTTAATAAGTCTCTAGAAAAGTTGTCTGGGTTCCCCTACAACAAATCATTGTGCAGAAAGTATGTGTTATCTCTTGATGATTCATTAGTAAAAAGGAGAAAATTCAAGAAACGAGCCAAGAAAGAATCAACCAAAAAAGACTTTAAGAAGAAAGGTCGATCTTTTCAACAGCATAAAAGGAAGGGATATTACAAATATGTCCCTAAGACACATTATGATAAACCATCTGACATTCACCTGCATAGTGCCAAGCAAGAAAAATGGAATAAATTAACTTGTTGGTTGTGTGGCAAAAATGGACATACTGCAAATAACTGTCTGGTAGGTGAAGAATCAAAAAGAAATCAAGGCAAGAAATTTCAGCCTCAAAATCAAAAATTAAAAACTCCAAAAACAGGGGCTTAGTATCTTTGCATGAGATGTGGGTCTAGAAATCATAAAACTGATCATTGCCCCAATATGGTGATCAAAGAACACCCCCAGATTCAGCAGCAACAGTTGCTTGACTCATCCGGCGAAAGTTCTAATTCTAGTTTTGTATATACTTCAGAAGAAGAAGTTGAAGAATTAAATTTTCATGCAAATTCTTGTGATTGTTCAGATTCTAAAAATCGTAAATGTATTTTCTCTTCTGAATCTGAAATATCTAATGAATCTTTTGATGAAGATATACAGCCACATAAATACAAAGAGAAAATTCTTATGGCACAAACAGAAGAAGATGAGATAAAAATCTTGTCCCAAATAAGAGCTATGGAAGAAGGAGAAATGAAGAATCGCCTTATGGAAGCCTTCATGGACCAAATGAAATCTTCCAGCAGAAGTTCTTCAAAGAAGTCACTCTTCATTGATGCCTCTTATGAAAGAATGCAAAATCATTCCAAAGGCATCAACAACAGGATAAGGTTCACACGCTTACTTTGTGGGAGGTAAGTCATGAAATTCACAATCTCAAATATGAAATTTCTATTCTTAAATATTATATCGTGAGATTAGGAAAAGGTAAATCCAATGATGAAGCAGATTCTATAAAAGAATATGATACAGAAGAATTTTACAAGCCAAATGTATAGATTTATGAAGGAAGAAAAGATATTACTTCAAGTTTCCAAGAAATGAGGATAATCACCATCGAATACCAGCAACATCATGTACAAATAAATATTTGCATATAGGGACAGATGTTCAATTTGACTGCTCTTATTGATTCTGGAGCAGACGTAAATATTCTAAATACAAAAGTAATCCCTGCTAAATATTGGATGACAGCAGAAAGAAAAGTCATTGACTTGGGAAGTAAAACGCTGAAGTATGAAATTCCCAAGGCATCTTGGCATAATGTTCTAGATAGAAAATAAATTGTAAAAAGACTCTTTAAATGATAAAATTCATTTCTCCATACTCAAAAGATTTATGTATATTTGATTACTACCTTAAATTATATTGGTTTCTTTCTCTAATTCTACATATCATTTTAAAACAAAACCTTTTAAGTATGAATATTATTTAAACCTAAAATTCCATATTCCTATATAATAGTAAACGTTTTCCACAAACTCATAAAAGAAGTAATTTTTCTTTAACCTCAATAAAGAAAAAAATTATATCAAATTTTATGTTTAACACTAAAAATCCTTCTAATTTTATATCATACTCCACATCGTCTTTTAAGGTAAAGAATACAAATATTTAATATAATGGTTTCTGGTAAAAATTTAATAGTATGCCTGGAAATTGATTACAAAAAAGTAAACTAATATTATACAACATGATAGGTCAATTTCCTTTCTACTGTGGCTAGATTGTCTTTTAATAGCTTATTGGTCAGGTCTATTCCGCTAGGGTTATTATGTCTGTCTGTTGAATTTCAATCCCTAGTATCTAGAAGAGGTAGAAGGACCTTGGTAGTCACCTGGTGTAATTGTTTTCAAGGTCCATGCCTTCTAGGTGTTTTGGAGTAAGAGGTGGTATTTTTAATGAAAAATATAGGGTGTTTGTGTGTGAATTATATTAGTATTGTGTTAGAGGTCCTAGTAATTGGCTATCGTGTTTCCATTTTGTCCATCGTCAAGTCTCTTATGTTTTATCTAAATATATCTCATTGTCTCATGGTTTTTGGGAGTGGGACATCTCTCAAGAGTGTTGTGTCCTCTATTGTTTCTTCACCCAACATAGTTGAGACTCACATATATGTATGGAGTTATGGGATGACATAATTAGTTTATAGCCTAGTATTGAAGTGGGTTTGTCTAGTTTCCTCTCTTGTTACATTGGAGGTCATGTGATATTTAGTGGATGCTCTAGGTGCACCCTGAACATATAAAAAATGCCTCATAGGCAAATAATGTGCTGCATACAAGGGGGGGAGGTGGAACACCTCATAGGGGAAGAGAAAGGAAATAGTTTTTTCCCATGATTATGATGCGAACTACTTCAATGTTGTGCCGCCGAAGATGAGAAAGGAAATATTGAATTTGGAGACTCAAGGAGGGATTTAGTATCAATCCCATTCTAATTTGGAACTCTAAGAGGACATGTCAACATGGGTTCCTGACCCTAACCACACTAGGGGTAGAAAGAAGCAATACTTGAATTCAATTGCTCTGCACTTGCAAATGAAAACTTTGATGGCTCTGGTTCTTAAGGAAACTAAAATGGAGAGGTACAATGTCTTCTCCACCCCAGAAGACATCAAATAAATGTTGAAATATTAGAGGTTATTTCTGGACATGATTGATTCCCACCTAGCACACATGAAGGGTCACATTGCATGTGAGTCTGACAATGGCGATGTCTTGGATCCTTTGGGTTCAAGTGTGAGAGTGTCAGCCACAATTTCCTCTTATGAGAATCTATAGAGCTTTTGATGTTTGGGTGCGTAGTTTGGAAAATATTTGGTTAGTCTCTTGTTCGGTCAATAGGTTCCTAATCTGTTTGATGATGATCTTAGCCTTTGGCTAGTTAAGTGATGATCATGGATGTAATGTTTTGATCACATATGTCTTGAATTTTTTATGTGTGATATTTTTTTTATTAGGTATGTGTGCTTGTTCTATTACGTGCCTATGGGGTGAATGTTGGTTTTAGTTATTATCTTTGTATGGACTTCTCGGTTTAGCTTTGTATGGGTCTCTTTATCCCAGTTCAATTTTAAGATGTATTATGAGGAAATGAAAATCCTCAAAGAGATATCTTGAAGACAATGTATATTTGATATTTGAATTTTTATTAATACATAACTGTCATTTACAAAAAAAAAATGATAGAACATGATCAAAATGGAATCCCAAAGACAGGCAAGGCAGCTAGTCAAATTTTCCATACAAGAAAATTACTTGTATTAGCTCCCAAGTTGTTTGAATATTCCAAAATATCTAGTAACAAATACTAAAATATAGGTAACTTGGTGAACATGACCTTGGATGACCTTACAAAGTGAAAAACATTATCAGACATGGAGATTATTATAAATTCAACAAAAAAACAAGATCTATAAGTACATCAAAATTATATTGTTTTCTTAACATGCTATTATTTGCATCCAAGATAAATAAGGCACCTATTACTATAAAAGAACCAATCCTAATTGAGAGTGTTTAAGGGCATATTTAAGGTGATAATTGTAGAGATAATAATGAATAAATATTCATTAATGAATGAGGCCCACATATGAAGTATTCATATATTTTTATTTTTTATCTCTTTTCAATTGAATAAATATTAGTTTGGATCCATCTTAAGTTTGCATCTATAAAGTGCCAAGAGGAGTCAATTTTCTCAAGGTGCAAATTTTTCCTCGATTTTCACACTCAAAAATATGTTTTCAAATCAAGAAATTAATTATTATATATATATATATATATATATATATATAATTGAGTGTTTTTTATACAATTTGACCCACTCAAAATGTTTACATAACACAATATAATATAACATAACCTTACAATATCTCTTCTATATTAAGCTAAAAAAAGAAAAAATATAACATTAATATTGTACTATATTCTATATATCATTAGTTAACAAAATTGATTAAATACAAAATTCTCCAAATTTCATTCTGGAGCCAACTTATTTGATGAGAGTCACATATCACAGCCCGAACATGAAAAATCCAAATACGAACATCAATAATTTCGTGAAATTATTCCAAAATTCTATTAAAATTCACGTCTCAATGAAATCAAGGTTGCTTGCACTTACACGACACTTAGCTTTATTAAATGACAACTTTTCTCGAATCCTTTGAATATATAAAGGTAGGGAAATTGCCATTTTAGTCTTTACATTATATATATATATATATATATAGAGGGATTGTTTTGTTCGATATAGGGTGAGCTTTATTAAATGACAACTTTTCTGGAATCATGTAAATATATAAAGGTAGGGAATTTGTCACTTTAATCTTTACATTATATATATATATATATTTAGAAATTGATATTGATATTGGTTAAATAATTTTCATAAAAACCGTAATCTAAAAAACTCACAAATTAACTCATAAAATAATGGAAATTTTGCAAGATTATGATAAACTGACATTTTTTTTGAAAATATGGGTTACAATTGTCATATTGATTATCGGGCCTAATATAGCTTCTTTAGGGGACCTCGCCCTCCCCATTTTTGAAATTGTCAAACTTCAGGATTTGCCCATGGGTTCTTGATGGTGTTGTATCCATTTCCACCATCAAAAAAATGATTCAAACACTCCATCCAATTTTTTGAAAAAACAAATTACCAAATTTCAACAAGAAATGTCATGTGAATTTGTGACATCAATAAACAACGCTTTTATGAAATACATAAAATTCATCCTTATTACCCATATAGAATATATATATTATTAGAATATACCAAAAATTCCTTTTTATATAATATATATTAAGTAAATCAAAACAATTAATTTAACACATGAAAGACAGACTTATTTTTTTTCCCTTAAGGAAAAAGTCGTAATTTCTATTAATATTAGGAAATTACATTTTGTAGATACATTCGCATATTCATATGAGGCCAATGACCTGTCTGTATAAACAAAATAAGCTGAAAGATCTGGATCTCCACGCAGGGAGTCATATAGTTAGCTGTCTATGATACCCACAGTTTTTTCAAAAATACTGCTCTGCTCTAAGAGCACTGGTATAGGCCGTTACAAAAAACTAGAAATGTACATATAAGTCCATGTAACAAAATTTGACAAAAAAGGCTGTGATTGTTTTTGGCGGGTCAATGACCCGTTCTATTGAGGTCCACAAAAGGCCTGTGATAGTATTGATGGAAGGTTCCATCAATCTTCTCCTGGATCAGCCATTGATCTAATTGACTGTGCGCCTCTTCTTTGGAAAGTTGGTCTGCTTCTGTGTTCTGTTCCCTGTATATATGACGACAGACAAAAGATTCAAAAGATGTTGTCAGTCTTTTAGCTTCATCCAGTATGTGCCTCAAAGAATATGCATGACAATGAGATGCAGAATTTAGCCAATTGCAAACGATCTGAGAGTCTCCAAACAATTGTAGGTGTCTGCAGTGTTTTTGGTGAGCAAAATGTATGATGTGTTTTGCTGTGCAAAGTTCGGCGAAGTTGTTTGTGCCATTTTCAAGTTTGATCTGGATCCTGTAGCAGTGTGATTCATTGATGTGTAAAACAGCTCCTCCACCACAGCCCGCATCCTGTGCGGATCCATCGAAGAAAGCCCAGGGCTTTGATTTATCTATAGCAATGGGATTAATGGAGCGGGGAGAGGGGTTGGAGACTGTTTCAGGTATAAGATTATAGTCTGCAATAGTATGATTCAGGATGGTAGGCCAGTGGGGTTCTTTATTTTTAAAGATGATATGATTACGAGCTATCCAAATAGCTCGGCAAACCAAGAGCGGCATGTTAATAGTCTTCCCTGTGTGTTCACGATTCCAATGGTCCCAAGCCTCCTGAATGTTCTCACCATGCCACTCAGTAAGGGAGGAAAACTGTGATGTTATCCTGTGCCAAAAATCTCTTGTGACTGAACAATGTAAGAAGAGGTGATCCGTGCTCTCCTCGTCATTGCGGCACAGGTGACATCTGTAAGGCCCGTGGAAGGATCTTTTTAAGAGATTTTTCCCGGTGGGAACCTTATCAAATATGATGTTCCACATCAATAATCGGCAGCGGGGAGCAGCTTTTAGCTTCCAAAGATTTTTCCAGAGAGGGAGGATATTCGGGGGCATATGCGGCTCCATTAATTTCAGGTATCCCATTTTGGGAGAGTATATTCCATGTTTTGCTATGGCCCATATGAGCTCATCCGGTCCATCTATCAATCTGATGTGAGCCTGGGTGAGAGCGTCGGTGAAGTTGCCCCATTCGTCCTGCCATTGTTCAGGTATACCCAGAGTCTCAGATGTAAGCCAGGCCTGTTGAAGGAAATTTGAGTTTTCACCATCACCAATATGATTGATGTGTGTGATGCCTCTGCTGTGTAAATGATTGATGAGGCCCTCCGAAAGTCTGTGTAAGTTGCCACACCCGACCCATGGGTCCTTCCCAATTCTAACGCTATGCCCACTCTTGATTCGCCAGGTTATACCCTCCCTCAGAAGTGGAAGGGAGCACAGTACTGCCTTCCAAATGTTGGATATGTTATGCCCAGGTTCTTGTGGCTGTCGGAACCAATCCATAATATGTGCAGGACTGATGTACTTTGCTTGGGCGACCCGGGACCATAAGCTGTCGGAGGTCAGTAGCTGCCAACCAAGTTTTGCTGCAAGAGCATTTGCAAATAGATCAAGTCTTTTGATGCCCCAGCCTCCCCAACGTTTTGGCTTAGCAATGGTGTCCCATTTCACCCATGCAAAAATTTTCCCAGTGTGCTGTCCTTTCCATAGGAATCTAGAGCATATACTCTGAATTCTGTTGAGTACTCCACGCGGTATCCAAGCGAGGGTCATCCAGTAGACTGGCGTAGCTTCAATGACTGCCTTAATGAGAATAAGCCGACCCGCTCGAGAGAGGAATTTGTGGTACCATATCTGAAGTCGTTTTTCCACCTTAGCTATCAACCAAGTCCAGTCCGCAATCTTGTAGCCAAGAGGTTTTAGTCTGTACCCCAGATATTTGATACCGTCAGCAAGGGTAGATGAGGTAAAGGGGAAGCGTTGTGTAGCATAAGCAACTTCATGTCTAGAGCATCCAACCGTAGTGATAGTGGATTTACTATCATTTACCATCATCCCCGTAGCTTGCTGAAACAGGAGGAAGTTATTGTGGAGGGCGGTGACATCTCCTATACCTCCATTTAGGAATATGAGAATATCATCCACGAACAGTAAATGTGAGAGGAAAAAATTCCCAGATATCTTGATACCAGTCAGCTGATTCCTATCCTTGGAGGTAATGATAAGCCTGCTTAGCCCTTCCATGACTAGAAGGAAGAGGAGAGGGGAGAGAGGGCATCCCTGCCTGAGCCCTCTTTCCGATGTGAAGAAAGGAGTGGCTTCCCCGTTGAGGAGAACACTATAAGGCACATCCGTAATACAGCTCATGACCCATTTTGTGAAGAGGTAAGGAAAGCCGAGGTGAGTCAGAAGCAATCTGATGTAGAGCCAGTTGACTCTATCAAATGCTTTGGATAGGTCTACTTTCAATATCATCCCTTTTTGCTTTTTTGTGTGGAGGGTATGAAGGAGTTCCTGAGCAGTAGCTATGGCTTCATGGATCTGTCGGTGGTTTAGGAAAGCGAATTGTTCAGATGATATGTGGCGAGATAATATTGGCTTCAGACGGTTGGCAATGATTTTTGCAACAATTTTGTATAGACAATTGCAGAGGGATATGGGTCTGAAGTCATTGAAGGATGCAGGGTGGTCGGCTTTAGGGATGAGGGCGATGAAAGTAGATTTTAGGGCCGAGGAGATTCTACCTTCTTGCCTGCAAAGTTCGATGACTTTCAGGAGATCGTTTGCCAGTATGTCAAAAAAAGCGATATAGAACTCAATGGTCCAACCATCCGGACCAGGGCTCTTGTCCTTTTTAAACCATTTAATGGTCGCTTCTAGTTCCTCCATGGTCACTTCCTGTGTGAGGTCATCTTGGTCCTCTTGAGAAACGAATCTGGGGAATTTCTCAGCCACCCTCATGATTTCGAGTATGTTGGCCTCCCTGGGTGCCTTGTAGATGTTTTTGAAATGATCAGTTGCTAGCTTTGCCAGGTGCCTCTGAGATGTGACGGTATGTTCCTGATCATCCTTTAATTCCCATATAGTGTTGATGGCCTTCCTACTGTTTGCAAAATTGTGGTAGAATTTGGTGTTGTCATCCCCAGCTGTGATCCATATGGCTCTGCTTCTCAGCCTCCAACTTTCTTCTCTTTCTTTCAGGATCTGGGTCCGTTTGGCAATGAGTGAAGTGTATAGATCCTTGCTTTCCTGATTCGGGAAAATGCCTCCTTCATCTTCCTCATGTGTTGTGATGATCCTTTCTGCCTCGCTCAAAGTTTGATCATCACGAAGTCGCTTCTGATGGGCCCAGAGCTTAGAGATCCTTTTGAGCTCCGATAATTTCCTGGTGAAGCCTTCAATGAGGTTTTCACCGTCTCTGATGGGGTTGTTCTGCCAATACTCAGTGACCATCTAGGTGAAGGATGGGTCTTGCAACCAAGAGGAGTTAAACTTGAAAGGGCTCTTAATTTTGTGGTGGGTGTCGGAGAACTCCAGTTAGATTGGACGATGATCCGAGATGCCCCCAGATCCAATCCATTGTCTGATGTGAGCAATTCTATTGTGAAGGGGTTCTTTAATCAGGAATCTGTCGAGTCTCCTGGCTAAGCTTTGTTCACCACATCGATTGTTTGACCAGGTGTGTTGAAGTTTTGCCATAGGAGTGTCTATCCAGTGGTGATCTTCCAGGAGAGTAGATATCACTTCCGAAAAGGGGTCCACCCTGGCAGCATGTCCCCATGATTCACAGAAACCCATGGTGAAGTTAAGGTCTCCTCCCATAATGATATTATCTTCACGTAGTAGGGCAGATCCCAGAAGGGAGCTCCAGAAGGTTAACCTATCCGTGCATGGGCCATATACATTGATGAGGCGAAGGTCCAATTCCATGGAACTAACGTATGCATCTATGCCAATATACCCTCGACCGCCCCAGGTATTCTTCAGCCTCAGAGTTTTATTGTTGATTCCTATAGCCAATCCGCCAGATCTCCCGGAGGCATCTAAGGCCAAGAAGGTCCAGTTGGGTAGCCAGGATTTGAATACAGGTATAAGAGTGTCAGCAGAACAAAGAGTCTCTTGCAGATAAATAATATCCAAATGCGCTAGGGAGAATAATCTCCTGAGGGCTAGTTTTTTGGGGTTACTAGCAAACCCTCTGCAGTTATAGGATAACATCTTCATGATGGATGGGAGGCAGGGCCTGTCTGTGCTCTAAGGGCCCTAAATATGGTCTGCTGTCGTCCGGTGGCGACTTCTACATCTGCAGTATGTCTAGCTTTCGATATGCGAGATGGCCTGCCCCGAGCGTGCTTGAGAGAGGCAGGCCCAGAATCCAGGGCAAGTCCAATAACATCCGGACCTCTGTCTTTTGATCTGGGGTGGAGGGAGTATCTGGGGGGAGCAGGGGAAGATGGGGCCGGGAGCTCATCAGTAGTGGGAAGAGTCGGCGAGCTTGAGAAGGAGACCAGAGGGGGGGGAGGGATGGGGCAGATAAGCGAGGAAGGGAGAGGAGCGGTGGATGATATAGATGCAATGGGAGCCGAAAGAGGGGGAGGATGCAAGTTATGCAGATGTGCAGATGCAGTAACTTGATGATCATGCAGAGGCGTAAAAATAAAGGATGTAGATGGGACTGACATACCCGGCGAGGCATCTTCCATCGGAGCAGTGGCTGCAGGAGCAGAGGCAGACGAAGTGCGGGTCCGAACCCCCGTCGAGGAACTCGGAAGATCTGTAGGAGATCCATCAACCTGTCCCTGAGTGACCCCGGGCTCCTCAGCTGGAGGGTGTGCAGGTGGTGGGGAGGGTCTGGCCAGTGTATCGTCATGTTCTTGTACCATTCCTTTGCGGAGGAGGGGGCAATCCCGATAAAGATGCCCAACCTTGTGGCACCTGCGGCATCTGTATGGAATCCCTTCGTAATCAATGATCTGCCTCCTGGATGAGTCCCTTCACTGGATCGTGATATATTCCAGCAGACCTCCCCGAGTGTCCAGGTTGATGAGAAGGCACGCGTAGGCCATCATGCCCGTGTGTAGATACGACTTGTCATAGTCCATGTAGCCGCCTATGGCATTCCCAATTCTTTTGAATATATCTTCAGACCAGTACTGCAAGGGAAGACCGGGAAGCCTGATCCATACAGGTCCTATCCCAATCTGCTCTGTAGCCGGGTCAAACAACGGGGTCCAACGCTTGAGAAGGACCGGGGCGTGCTCGAAGTGCCAAAATGAGGAAAGGACCCAATTTGTGTGGTCGGCACGAGCGAATCTGAATGCGAACCATCCTCTCACAAATGTTTGCACGAAGGGGATGTCAACCAGGTGATGACCCCAGACTTCAGTAGCCCAGGTCTTTAGTCGCGCTGCCGAGTAATTTCTGCCTCTGATGCGGCCCACCAGTACTCTGTCTGCAAAGTCCATGACCTCGCCCCACTGTATGTCTTCTTCAAGCCTGAGAAAAGTATCCTCCGCCCTGGATTTGAAGCATCGGTACTTCGATTTGTGACCAGATCTCAACGGGGGGTTTGTGACCGGGTCGGGGCCTAATCCCTGAGGGGGAGGTATGCTGGTAGCGGGGGGCAGGGGGATGTTACCGGAGGAAGAGAGGGGTCCAGAGAGTGGCGGGATCCCGGTGAAGCTACCAGATAGAGCACCGGCAGATGAGGAGGCGGTCAAGGGGGGAGCGGATGCCGGATCGACATTAGCTGACGAGGGTTCCGGGGTCTGAAAAGGGGCAGAACTAGGGTTAGGGTTTATACAACTCGCAACAAAACCCAGGGTGGCCGGAGAATGAGGAGGTGTGGACAAAGCCGGCCAGGTGGGGGGGAATCCGGGAGGATCACGGGATAGTGTCGCAGCGATAACCCAGCAGAAAATGAAACCAAATTTTTCGGGAGATCCGATGAAAGCATACCTTGTGATGTGGAATAGGGAGTGCGCCATATGGAAACGCCCTCCAACGGGTCCTCCGAGTAGTCGACAGCATCCTGATCCTCCATATTGACAGCGACAAACCTCGGAACAGTGGACACCTCGGTCGCAGTTAACCGCAGAGAAATTAGGGTGAGGGCGGTATCTTCCGTAACCGGTTGATGGCGATGCGGAACCGTCGGAGGAGGCGGTGGGTGTACAGGAGCGCAGGGGGAGCCCGAGCCCGTAGCGATCTAGGGTGAACGGCGACCGGGTGGTGATGCGGGTAACCGGGAGGGTTTCGTTCGCGAACCGCAGCAGAGAACAGAAACCCTCATTCTAACCGAAACCGTCGCGCTCCATTCCGCAGAGCCCTGGAGTGATCTCCCCATTGACCGAAAGACAGACTTATTAATAGAACACAGGTTTGATATTATTATTAATAGAAGATAGGTTTAATATTATTTTTAACCTTTGTTTGGGAAAATGTGTATATTTGAGTAGAGTATTTTAGGATCGATGTATTTATTATCGAAGAGTAGGTTAGTTTTCATGTAAATATAAGGGATTATATGATTAATAAAATTTAAATTTTCCATACAAATTTATACAAATATAAATTAAAATGAATAAATATAGTATTAAAGTTTATAAAGAAAATTATTCACAAATAGAAATCTTATAATTTCTATTTAAGTATAAAAAAAATTTGTTTATTTTTATCTATTAAAAATTGTTTTTTAATCCTTATATGACTCTATTATTTATATAGTTAACTAACTAATGAATTGGAATTCTTTTATTTTAATTTAATCAATTTATCTTAATATGATGATGATGATGATGATAGTGGTTAACGTCCACTGAGACCAAATTGGTTTATCGGACCTATAATTTTCTTAGTTTTTAATTGTCTGGCTCCTTGTCTTTCTTGGCGAGATTGATGTTGTAGCTTTCTTTTTTTTCTCTACGGTCTTCCAACTTCATGTTTCTTGCATCTCCTTCATCTCTTCTGGTTCTTGGGACATTGGTGTCTTAGCTTCGCAATCTATTGTGTTCATCCTCTTGAAGATAGATGGAGAAGAAGTTTGGTCTAGGAGATCTGCTTTGCTGTTAAATGACGATTTATTTTGTGCGGTATCCGAATCCTCATAACTGTTGATGCTTGAGGGGTTGTCAAGTTCACTTTTTTGTTGTTGGGCGAGGCTTTCTCCCTGCTTGTCTTGAGAGTTGTTTCTTTCTTGTGATTCAGAGTTTTCTCTAGAGTATTCTTCTTTGATGATAGTGTAGTGTTCTTTTTGTGCTCCTTCCCACCATGTAGATCTGTGGTGGTTTTTTCTAGTAGAATTTTTCTGGGAGGCTTTTGGGCAATTTTTGGCTAGATGGCCCATCTCAAAGCAGGATCGACATCTAAAGAGGACACTTTCATAATCGAGTTTCTGGTTCCACACATAGTCTTTACTTGTTAGGTTTATTTCAGCTGGGAATCCGGCGCTGAAGTCCATTTCCACACAGATGCGTGCATAGGTGGTTCTGGCATATTCCTCTGTTTCTGGGCACCTGCAATGAAATTTCCCAATTGCATTTCCAATGGCTTTTAGTGAGGAGAGATTCCAGAGATGCAAGGGTAGGCTTGGCAATCTCACCCAAACTGGTGTTCAAGTTATGACTGCGGTTGAGGGATCGAATGATGGGTTCCATGGCTTCATGAATAGGCCTGAGTTTTCCCAAAACCAAGGGCCGGAATCTAGAATACATTGTATGCTTTCAGGATTTTCAAATCTACTATAAAGAAACCCCTAGCACAGGGGTAGATATTAATTTCATCAAAAATGACAGGCTTCCATACCTCCGAGATCCAATTGTGGAGAGTTGTCAACCGCGGCCAAAAACCATTGAACCGACAGATTAGGGCACTTTCGGAAAACTTCAAAGCCTCGAACTATAAATAAATTCTCACTCATTTTTTAACTAAAAATTATATAACTTGCTTTTTCTATATTACCCTAGCATTTATAACTTTTAACTAACTTTTCTAATATTTAAATTTAACAACTTAGATAACTTACTTTTAATTTAAATTAATTTGTTTTATAGTTTATTTATATATTTCTAATATCATAATTATAATTAAATTACTCTAGTTACTCTGACTTTTTTAAATAACTATTATTTAAAATTTAAAATTAATTTAGTAGATTATTAATATTTATTAGTTTGTGGAATAATCCCTTTGACTTATAAGTGAATAATATTATATATAGATATTTATGCATATTTATATATTGAATAATAATTTTTTATAGCTAACTATTAACCTAAAATAATTTAGGTTTCAATTTATTTTTAAAATATATATTCATAATTATAATGGGTTAAAAAGTATCCATTTACTCTTATTTTAATAAGAATTTAACTTACCTAGGTTATATTTTTAATTATATAATGGTCATACCAAATCTAGCCATTCTCTATATAGTCGTTACCTCATCTAAGAATTCAGCCGTTGAAGTGTCTACTCTATCTATTTAGCATGAAATGCCTGATGCGCTCGCTCTATCTATTTAACATGAAATGCCTGATGCGCTCATTCAACTTGTCCTGACGATGAACCACACTAGCTGGTTTCAAACACGTAGACAAATGAAATATCACTTGTCCTGACGATGAACCACACTAGCTGGTTTCAAACGCGTCACACTAGCTGGTTTCAAACGCGTAGACAAATGAAATATCACTTGTCCTGACGATGAACCACACTAGCTGGTTTCAAATGCGTCGACAAATGAAATATCTTGTGATTTACGCCGAAAAAATCTCTCATAAACTTAATATGGATCACAGAAACCTCAATACAATGAATGAATTATCTTGTTATTTAATTGTAATTTTTATTAATATAAAACTATATGTTTTTATTGTTTTTTACTCTAATTTAACTATATTTAAACTAAGCAAAAGTAGCTAATTTGTAGCCTTTATTAAAATGTAAAAATTGATTCATACTTTTCAAAGTTCAATAATTAAACTAAACAAGAGAGAGTGCACTCGTTTTAATAAGATTTCTTTTATTTCTATTTTAATAATAGTTTTTATTTTTATTTATTTATCTTTATTATTACAATTTTGAGACAAATTATACAAATTTATATATTTATAATCAATTATAATAGAATAGAAGTGTAATATTTATATATATATATAAATTTGTTATGATTAATTACTTTAGAAAATATATGTATGCGCTATTTTTTTATTTGTATCCTAAACATTTAAATTATATAAGTATATTAGTAAGATATATAATTTAAACCTATAAAATAATATATGTTGATTAAAAAACTATTTTAATTTTCAAATTTGCTTGTTAAATTTTTATTTTTTTACCTTAAATATTTAAATTATATGAATTTATATATTTATGAATACTTATAAGAGAAGTGTAATATATACAAAATAAATATATAAAAAACTTTTTGAATTTCCAAATTTTGTTGGTATTCTTTTTAAAATATGTGCGTTGATTTTTTATTTTTGCTATAAATATTTAAATTATATAAAAATATTTAAATTATATGAATTTATATATTTATGAATAGTTAGAATAGAAGTGTATTATATTAATAAATTATAAAAGTTAAGTATAAAAAAATATATGTGTATATTAAAATATATATATATATATATATTATTTTCATTTATTATTTTTAATATTGATGTGTTAATGTTTTATTTATAGGATACAGATTTATATTATATTTTTATAAACCGTTATTATTAAAAATATATATATATATATATATATATATATATATATATATAATTTATATTATACATTTAAATTATGCAAATTTATATATGTATAAATATTTATAATATGCTTATGGGGTTTTTGATTTACAAGAATGGTTGCACTGTGAAAGCATTTCATGTCATAAATCAGTTGTTCAAATGCTAAGTAAAAAAATATTTTTAATAGGAGTATAGTATTTCAATAAAATATATTTACGCCGTAAGGTGTTTCCCTCTGAGAAGAACTCCCTCAACTGCCACTTTGTACCGTTTGACACTGTCGATGTTGTGTTAGACGATTGAAATGTTATCAACCGTCGAATGAATTTGTTAAGGTATGTTAGTTGCCATATTTGTAGTTAGTCAATCTGTCGTCTGATGAGTTTTGGGGGGATAGAAGAGAAGCACTCAAATGGACTTGGAAGGATTTTTTATATGTCATATCAGCTCTGTAGATTAGGGTTTCATTGGAGTGTTTCATAATTCTAATTTGATTAAGGAATGGTGCATCAAAACAATGACAGTCGACTTATGAACTCGGTTTTCATTTTTTTCAGAGAAATTTCAACCTCTTATGGGTGCTTTCTCACCATACACTTAGTGCACCTACTTACAATGGAAATAGCCGCCGCAACGCACAAATTCTTATAGGTATATAGAGATAATCCTTACTGCTCAGCTCCACCATTCAATCATGCAGGAGTTTTCCAAGGTAAATCCTACCCTGCAGACTCGCTCCTACTTTATTACCTGCTAATGTCGAAATGGTAGTTTTCACCACCCCTCCTCTTTGTTGTGGCAAGAGCTAAGCTTTTATGGCAAATCTAATTTTGAGGGTTTCAATGGGGCGTCCACGGCTTGGTGTAACATCGTCGTTTCCTCCCCAAGTAGTCTTCATTGAGAATTTTCCCACTACTCAGTTGGGGTTTTCGCCATTACGCTTGTTCGTCTTTCTTGGGGTCGAAGCCCTTCGAACAAGTAGGTAAAATGTGTACAAGTACCTAAGGATTATGTGTGAAGTACATTCTTTTACTTCTGGCATTAATTTTTCTGAATATTGGGATCTGAGAATGTAATTTATGTTTCCTTCTGAACCAGCAACCTCAGCCACAGGGGCAACAACCTCAGTCTGTTCCAAATCAATAGAATGGTGCTTACTATGGGAAAGGATATGAAAGTTATGGTTATGCCCCCCTTCCTCAAGATCCTGTATTTCTAATTTGATTAAGGACCTCTTATTTCTCAACAGATTGATTGGCGCATCAAAACGACGACTGCTGACTTATCGACTTTGTTTTCATTTTTTTCCCAGGGAAATTTCAACCTCTTATGGGTGCTTTCTCACCATATTCTTGGCGCCCCTACTTACAATGGAAACAACCACCACAATGCACAAACTCTTATAGGTATATAGAGATAATCCTTACTACTAATTTCTTGGTCTCTTGTATTTGCTCGTTATTGACTGTAAGCTCTGAACCACTCATTATTGATAGTAATGGAAATTAATCAGGATTTTACTATTGAAATGTTTCAATGTCTACCTTTGCAACTCCGCCAGTCAATCATGCAGGAGTTTTCCAAGGTAAATTCTACCCTGCAGACTCGCTCCTGCTTTATCACCTACAAATGTTGAAATGGTAGTTTTCACTAACCCTCCTCTTTGATGTGGAAGGAGATCTGGGTTTGAGGGTTTCACTAGGGCATCAACGGCTTGGTGTAACGCTGTATGTGTATACATTAGAGATTGGATTCTATAGAAATGATAATATTATGTCATTAGGAATGACATTGTCTCAGTTACATGATAATTTATATTATACTATGGTACCGAAGATATTCAAATTTCATATTGATGGAGAATATGTGAGATATTTTTATAAACAAATTTTGACGACTACTTTCAATTGGTTTATATATAATCGTGGTTAATTTTTTTAGGTGTGTGTCTGCCAAAATTGCACGAAATATTCACTTATATTAATGAACTTGATATTGTTGCACTCAAGTTTTCGATCTTGGCATCGTTAGTGCATCCTTCCAATGAATCATTTGTGGATCCTTGTAAATTCAATGTAGTGGTTCTTCAAGAACACCCCACTTTCCTCTATACTGTAGAATATCTACTTGTATTAATGTACTCAATATTTCACTCAAGTTTTGGACCTTGGCATTGTCAGTGCATCCTTAGAATGAATCATTTGTGGATCTTTGTAAAGTCAATGAAGTGGCCCTTCAAGAACATCCCCTTACTATTTTTTCTTTAAAGCTATTTTAAACTTATATGTTTGTTGGGAAGACATATTCATGTATACTTTTGAACATATAAAGTCTTATTTACCGCAAGAAAATCGAGTTCTCATGTGCTTGTGGTAGACATGTGAGGGCTTTTGCCACCAGATTCAATCTTTAGATTAGTCTTTCTGAAGTCTAAATGTTACTTAGTTTAGTCAAGAAGCACCAATCATATATTCCAACTATTATCATATCTCATGAAATTGTTACTTAGTTTAGTCAAGAAGCACAAATCATATATTCCAACTATTATCATATCTCATGAAATTGTTATGTTTAAACATTACAAAATTAACACTCCTTTTCCACTTCACATCATGAAAAGTAACTGTAGAGAACTTTAGTAAAATTTGGCAATATCAAGTTTTCAATGAAATCATGTTCAGAATAATATTTTACTATTTTCTTTGTTGAGATTATCTTTTTCATGTGGTAAGGATGACTCACGAGTGGATGTTATTTTCCTCGAATTGAACAACAAATGCATATGGGGGCATAGAATGCACGTCTACTATTGATTCAATTATTCCAGTGCTTTACAATTTGTGAAACAATTCTTGATATGTTGAATGCTTAGTGTGATGAGCCTGACCCCAGAATCTACTATTATAACATAATGATTATCATAATAAAGATCTGTAAATTTTAACAGATCAAAAATTGGAACTAATATAGCATGAATAGTTGTATTCTAATAGGGGTAAGAGCAGTAAAGCAATAATAACCACATTGCTTTCGCCATCAGTGGGCCAACAATTTCAATAGTTGCCAATTGTAGTTTGGCAAGAGTTGTTTTGAGAACCATAACTATAGCCAAGGACCAAAGATGCAACATAGATAACCTGCAAATCTAAAAAATAAGTTTCCCAAGAAGGTATGGTTGCTAACTCAAAAAATATTATCCAAGGTGTTATAGAGTATGGTCTTGGCCAAACATAGTCTATTAATCAATTCCCACGAAAAGAAAAACTACACACGCTCTCATTTTCATTGCACACACTTATAAATAGATACAAGTAAGCCACAATGCAAAATTAGTTGTTGGCTCCAAAAAGTAGGTCCATAATCACCTGCTCAATCAACACAACCTATCTATAAAAATATATGAAATGGATGTTGAATACTTAGTGTGATGAGCCTAACCAACAATATGCTATTATAACATAATGATTATCATAATAAAGATATGTAAATTTTAACAGATCCAAAATTT
Source organism: Pinus tabuliformis (assembly GCA_031772625.1). Classification (NCBI taxonomy): domain Eukaryota; kingdom Viridiplantae; phylum Streptophyta; class Pinopsida; order Pinales; family Pinaceae; genus Pinus; species Pinus tabuliformis. Next base: position 1,302,630,296 of record CM062820.1, read on the forward strand.
GGAACTAATTCAGCATGAACAATTGTATTCTAACGAGGGTAAGAGCAGTAAAAGCAACAATAAGCACATCGCTTTCACTATCAGTGTGCCAAATTTTGACACTTGCCAACTGTATTTTGACAAGAGCTGTTTTGAGAACCATAACTATAGCCAAGGACCAAAGATGCAGCACAAATAACATGCAAATTTAATAAATCAGTTTCCCAAGAAGGTATGGTTGCTAACTCTAGCCATATTATCCAAGATGGTATAGAGTATGGTCTTGTCCAAACGTAGTCTATTAATCAATTCATGTAGAAAGAAAAACTACACACACTCTCATTTTCATTGCACAGACTTATAAATAGATACAAGTAACCCATAGTACAAAATTATTCATTGGCTCCAAAAAGTAGGTTCATAATCACCTGCTCAATTAACACAACTTATCTATAAAAATATACGAAATGGGTGGTTGTTATGTACAAGATTGTTATTCTATCTATACCTATCCAATTAAAGACACAAACTAGCCATTAAAACAAAATTTCCTTGCTGTTGAGCATGAAAATGGAATTTTTTCTGGTCTTTAAACAATAAAGTTCAGCCAATTTTTTCTATACAATTGGCACTTCATTCCATCTTTTTTTTTCTATGTTTATTTTAAACGTTTTGCATTTTTTTTGTAAATAAAACATTTTGTATTATAAAAAGAGTATAAGTTATGATGTAGTAATAGTTCGAAGCTTTGAAACATGTGTGGAAATCCTACACAGTGTGCTAGTAATCTACTATCAGTACTTATGGTAGTTTAGTTCTTTCACACCACTCCATCATACACTCCAAGATGGTAACTTTAATTTAGGTGAAGCATGTTCAAGTTTGCTTTCATCTTCTGACAACCTGCGATGGGTATCACATATGAGTGCTCGGTGTTGTATGTGTTTAAGAAAGTTGTATTATCTTAAACTAGTTTTCTGAAGTGCTTTTTCCTGGAGAGAAGTTTATAGTCCTAAAGTCTAGGGGGATTTTAGAGGCCCATTTCATATTTTTCTTTTGGTTTGTTTTATCTGTTATAGTTTTGTGGTTGTATCTTTTGGCCTAGATGATCTTCCTAGGACATTATATTATGCCCTTTATAAGTGCACCAAAAATCTTGTCCAAGCATTTAGAAATTGCTATTAGTAGTGCTAGTATTGTGAAAAATGCCTGATCAGTAAGAGCTTTGACTAGGACTTTCTAATCCATTTTAGAGCCTTATGGTTCCTAACATAGTTGTAAGCATTTATTTACAAGAGCTTGTGAATCCCAATTCCATATTTCCTTTTCTCATAGAAATAGAGGGAAATTGGGTTCGTAGTGAAAAAATTCTTGTGTAAGAGTTCAACGACATTTGAATCTCATTTATTCATCTTGTTTATTGTTGTAGGAGTATGGACACTTGAACCTCATATAAAAAGGAAATTGCAACGATGAGAAAACTAGTAATCCATTTGCTTCAGCTCATTCTCTTCACCAATGATGTCAAGAGTTTCCTGCTCTTTCCAATATTGTCATCAACACCATGAAGCTACACCATGTATCCGAGAAAAGATATTCAGATAATCAAGTTGTGCATAACAGATAAGTTGATAAAAATGCATCAATCCAAAGGGTATATTTTTGATATTATAACACTAGTACATTATTATTGAGCCAAAGCCAGAGACATGACTCAAGAGTCTCAAAAATGCATTCAATCAAGTTAGATTGAAGGACTTGCAATTGATGGATTATTCTAGCCAGAGAAAGAAACATGGAATCTTGGAGTTTAGAGACCAATGTATTCTCAAATTATTCAATCAACTGGAGCATGTTTATAACAATTGTTTGATGTCATAGGTGGCATGGTAAAGATGTGGCCCCTATGGCATGAGAGTTTGAAGCTAGCTTAATAAGGTACGGTCTAATTATTAAACAAGTGGACCTTTTTTAAAGAATTATTCCTGCCTAAATGCATTTTCTATAACTCAATCTGAGAAAGATATGTATAAAACTTGTCTAATTGTGTGTGTATATATTTGTCATATATATATATATATATATATATATATATATATATATATATGACAAATTAAACCAAAAATAAAATTTAACAACTAAATTAATCAACATCTTGAATCATCACATGGTTACTTACGAGATTTTCTCCACAATAGTGAATCTATCCTAAAAGTAATTAACAACCAATCAAAGAATTAGCAGAGTTTGAAACCGTTCATTGAATTTTCATGAGTAACATTCAAAATCTTTAGCTCTTTATTTTATTGTAATTTTATATTCAGTGGCCTTTTATATATGTCAAATTCTTCTCGAATTTATACCTTACGGCATTTTCTTTGCAACATATGGTGCAATTGCTAGTTAAGAATCATACAAATTGAAAAAAAAAGTATATTTTAATCTTTAAATTGTGTTGTTTTTTTTAGTATATATGTGTAACATCCCATGAGAAGACTATAAATAATAGTTACTCTAGTAAAAGTCAAAATAATGTTAACGAACTTTTTGATTTTATATTTTATAAATAACTCATGTTTTAATGATGTTGGAAATTTGAACAATTTACCTGGAAAATCATGGCAATTGTACCTCACATGCCAGGGTGGTTAGTCAGTTATGGTCAGGTGGTTACCTGCCCATAACTTCTCCTTGGAAAAGAAAAGAAAGGACAAAAAACCAATAGGGTAAAGGTACCTAAGCTAATCTAAGGAAGGAAAAATGACAACTAGAAAGGAAAAGCGATGTGAAGATAGTTGTGCTGAAAGGTGAGATGTATTCTTCCCGCAATAAAAGCTTAGACTAAGTATGGTTAGGACCAGATAGTCACAAAAGATAAATGTGTAGGACTCTTATTAATACCCTGCTTGTGAGGATAGCACAGGTGAGACACAGTTGGAGATTTGTCTCGTCACAAGGAGGAACAAGTCATTGATTTTCTAAGGGGCTTTAGAAACTCGGTTCAAAAACTATAGGAACAGATAAGTATTTTCTAACCTATTTGTATATTGTAGAGTTGTCCAAAACAGAATCTATCAAAAAAGAAAAGAATTTATGTAAAATATAGTGTGCTAATTTACACCCATGTGTGTTAAGAAATAAGATTCCGGACGTGCAGAGGTCTGAGTGAATAATTACAAATAAGTCTTTATTGTAATTACCGATCTTCGTTATAATTATAGCACATAAACATGTAACCAAACCTAAACTAGTAGACAATCTTTATGTTGTTGTTCAAATAAATAAGAGAAATTTATTTCAATCATGTAAGGAACAAAGAAAAGTATGTAGTGGCATTGGGATTAGTTCCTGGTTTAGCCAAAGCCTTGGTTAGCCTAGAAGCAGTTCCTAGTTGCCAACTACACAGTCCCAATAAGGAAATTTCTAACCCTGCAATGAAAGAAACTATAGCACTATGCTTCTATAAGATTAACATTTTCATTTTGAATCCAAATATAGTTGCCAACTACACAGTCCCAATAAGGAAATTTCTAACCCTGCAATGAAAGAAACTATAGCACTATGCTTCTATAAGATTAACATTTTCATTTTGAATCCAAATAGAGAACAAATATAATGAAGAAACTATATTAAAATAACCAAAAGAAAATTTAACCATTGCCCAAAATAGGGGCAACTGAGAAACATGACAACGAAACTCATAGAGTCGATAAATCCTTAAATCCGAATAACATAGTTACTAAATAGTTGTATATAAAAGTTAGAATAAACATTTCAAATAAAACCATGACCGCGTCACAGTGTTCTAAAAAACAAGCATGGTTGAATTAAAGGCATAGAGAGAAATATTGTTCATATTTGTTCACACTCAGTAGAGTTATCAAGCTGAAACTAACATAATGCTAAAAACAACTCAGTTGAAGCCCGTTACTAATGGGAAGGGGTCGAAACCCTCAGAAATCAAACTCTCGGTCATAATTTTGGACAAAAGAAAAATTAAAATCCAGTGTTCTCGATAATCTGAGACCGAAAAAATTGGTTATAACCCTTAGATAGCATAACATGTCATGTACTTGGAACAAACGAATGATTCAGAGTACGTGACAAAACCCCTATGAAACCCTTGACATTGTGGATGAGAACTAGAGAAATTTGGGTACCTGTGTCAAGATTCAGAAACGAACAAAAATTAGAATCCAAAATGTGAGAAAGAAAAATTGTTACTTTAAATATGGAGCAACGCTACTGTGTTTATAGAGTTGTACCTATTCTTTTCACCATAATTGTCGGAGGCTAGCAATTCACCTACCAACGAAATAACTGTGCACGGGCTAGGACCTGTAGAAAACAAATTGGTTTGAAATAGGTTAAATTACCAGTTCAATATATTACCAAAGTGCATATCTCTCGTAGCAGATAGTTGCCAACGCATTTCTCTGAAGGGAGGTCGAAAACATGTTAAGGACGTTCATGCAGCATATGAGGATTAAATGCAACCCTAATGTCAAGAATGCTTATAAAATCTAAAGAGAGAGTCTTTGGATACTATTACCTCGGCCTTGTAAGGTACAGATGTATTCTGCGGCAACGATGGGACGACCGAAAACCTGTGGCAGTAAGAAATCAAAGAAAACGTTGTCATGGAACCTCCAGAGAATGACAACAAAACCCTAAGTCGTATGAAGTGAATGGAGTCTCAACAAAAGGTTAGTGTTGGTAGGTACCTTGAATTAGGCTCAGGCAATCTCTGTCATTGATTAAGCATCTCAACACAGAACCGTGGATGCAACTCAAGTCTCGAGACCAGTGCCAAGTGTCCAATAGAGGCAGGTGTCTACAAGTTTCCGAACGCGGTTGAATAACATAACTAATGTGAGAATTGACATAAAAAATGGACTTATAAAAATTGTATATGCCCAAGCTTAATGTACGGTTGGCAATACCTCGAAGTAATGCATCCAGTGAATAAAGTTCAATGATTATAATAAACCAAAAACTTAATATATTTGCTATAAGACATACTTGTACAACATTGATATCATTTGGCATGTGCTTCAATACCTTTATTTATGTATTTGTAAATATATTATTATTATCTCGATAAAAAAATTTAAGAGCGAAAATCTTATATAATGTTGTTAGGGAATGTTACAAGTGGTATCAGAGCTAGGTTAAGGAATTAAAAGAAATTGTGATATTCACATGGGGAGAGAATGAAATTTACAAGAAGGAGACATTATGAGGCGAACAAGATCTACGCAATCACACCTTGTGACTGGAGCATGTTGAAAACCCTTTCCGAAAACTGAAATGGAAATGTGGGTGTAGTTAGGAGCAGAATCACACAACACTAATGTTGTTATATTGGAGACAATTCAGGAACTAAAAGATGAGATGGCCATATTATGAGCTGATAATGAGAGGTTGATGCAGGAATAATAGAAAATTATGAAAAGTTTGTATGATACGAAAAACTAGAGACAACCCATGCCCATCCTAGGGCAAGAGAATATTATGGGAAATCAAGATATAAGGGGAGAAAACCTAGAGTTAGAAGGTGATCAAGAGAAGTAGGAAGAAGAACCAGACAATGTATCAGATCATAAAATGAACAAGAGATAGAAGAATGAGTTGCGAGGATAATTTAAGAAGATAAAGCCTCCAGTATTTGATGGTGAATAGGAGGAGGTTGTTGAAGCCTGATTGATTAATATGAATAAGTACTTCCAATTCTATGAATATGATCATAATCTAAAGGCTCAATTAGCTATCTATCAATTGCAAGGAAAGGCTATCTTATGGTGGGAAGAAGTAAAAATTGTACGAGGAATTAATGAATAAAGTGTGACCTGGGAAAAATTCTAGAAACATTTTAAAGAAAAATACTTAACTGGAAGATTTTATGATGAAAAAGCGAAGGAATTCCATGACCTTAGACTAGGAAAATTAACTATAGATGATTTCATAACAACATTTACATCTTTGTTACAATATGTTCCATATATACAGGAGGAGAAGGAAAAGGTTCAATGAATTATTTGTAGATTTCCTGCATTTATGAAGGAGCAGTTGGAATTTGACAATCTGAAAATTATGGAAGAGGTCATAAGGAAGGTGTGTATATGTTATTAATAAAAGAGGCAAAAGGGAGACAAAGGAAAAATGTGGACTGATAAGAAGGGATCTAAGTTCTCATTAGGAGCTATAGAAAATATACCTACAAATATTAAAGGACCTTATAAAAATCAGCAGAATCGGAATGTTAGAAATACCCATAAGATGTTTAGATTTACAAATGAATCAAAAGCTAATGATCAACCAAATAAACCACAAATGGAATCAACAGCTAGACCCCCGGTGGAGTGTTGGGGATGTGGGGGACCACATTATGTTAAAAAATTGCCTTACCATAAGGGAACCAAACAAATTACACAAATTCAATAAGCATCGACCGTGGGAGAAATGGAAAGAAGTTTACCAAGGATCAATGCTACTCTGGAGGACCATCAAGTGAAGTATCAACCCATGATGGTGGAATTTGAAGGTAAGATCTTCAACCAAACCATATCCATTTTGATTTATCTAGGGGCTAGTTTGAGTTATGTAAGCCCCATAGTGGTAGAAAAATGTTTTTTGCAAACGATTAGATTTAAAAACCCATGGCTAGTGCAACTGACCACAGCAGTTAAAAGGAGAGTGTTAGCTAAAGTCAATGGCTATCCTATGGAGATAGCAGGGCAGCCAATTATGACAAACTTGAATGTTCTACCACTAGGATCTTATGATGTTCTAATAGGCATGTACTGGATAGAAAGACATTGTTCCCTCATTAGTTGTAAAGATAAAAATGTTAATTGCTTAAATGAAAATGGGGTGACACAAGATATTCAAGGAGTTAAAAGACCCCTGAACTTAATATCAATAAATGCTTCCCAGTGGGATAAAGGCATTCGAAAGGGGTGTCACACTTATGCGATGCAAGTATGCAAGTAGGATATTCTAATTCAAAGGAAAAAAATGCCACCTTAGAAAATCTATCTATTGTTCAAACTTTTCTTGATGTTTCTCTAGAATATATCTCAGGTTTTCCCCCAAAACAAGATATAGACCTTACCATTGAATTAGTTCATAGGGATTCTCCAGTCTCCCAATCACTTTATCGTATGAGTGTGCCTTAGTTAACAGAACTTAAAATGCAATTACAAGAATTACTAGATAAAAGGTACATTCACCGAAGCATGTCACCTTGGGGATCTCATATACTTTTCGTGAAGAAAAAGGATGGAATCTTACAGTTGTGCGTTGATTACCGATAGTTAAATAAATTAATAGATAAGAACAAATACCCCTTACCTCGTATTGATGAGTTGTTTGATCAAGTGAAAGGAGCTATGGTATTTTCTAAGATTGATCTTCATTCGAGTTATTATCAAATAAGAATAAAAGAAGAGGATGTTTACAAAAAGCCTTTAGGACTAGATATGCGCATTATGAATTTGTTGTCTTACCTTTTGGATTGACTAATGCCCTTCATGTGTCTTATGAAAAGTATTTTTCACCAATATTTGGATAAGTTCACATTGATCTTTATTGATAATATATTGATATATTCCCGGAACATGGAAGAAGATAAAGAACATCTGCAGATTGTCTTATAGACCTTAATGGAGCATATGTTGTATGAAAAATATAGTAAATGTGACTTCTTTAAAGAACAAATTCAGTATTTGGGGCATATCATAACTAAAGATGGAATTGTTGTGGACCCCAAGAAAAAAAAACCATAATTGAATGGTCAATTCCAAAAGATGTAGCTAACATAAGATCCTTTATGGGACTCTCTGGATACTATCGGACATTTGTTGAAGGATTTTCAAAGGTAGCATATCCCATTACATCTTTGTAGAAAAAGGGAAGGACTTTCAAGTGGTCAGTTGAGTGGCAAAATAGTTTCGACCGACCGAAACACTTACTGACCACTACTCCTATTTTAAGCATTGTAGATCCAGGTAAATAATCTGTCGTTTGCATTAACGCTTGTAAATAAGGTGTAGGGGGTGTGTTAATGCAAGAAGGAAAAGTTATAGCCTATGAATCTCGAAAACTGAAAGAGCATGAGCAAAAATACTCAGCATATGATTTAGAGTCGATTGCAGTAACTCATGCATTAAACATGTGGCGAATTTATTTACTAGGGAAGAAATTTTTGTTAGTGACAGATCATCATAGTTTAACTAATTATTTTAAGAAGCCTACCTTGAACTCTCTTTTGGGTGCAGGAATTGCACTTGAGCAAACTCCTCAACACTTAATTGTCAACCCAAGGGTTTCGTAAACTTAGAGACGAAGCACAGGAAATGCCCAAAATGGTATGAACTTTTCCTATCTCTAATCCTACTTCTTAAAGGAAATGCTTTGCAGAATCAGACAGAAATCAATCGGGAAGATAATTGATATCAAAGAAACTCTAGTGCTGCAATATAAAAGACAATTTGCATGTAAATCAAGTAAAGAAATTCCACACAACGAAAACAATATTAAATGTTGTAATGAAATGCTATGTTCATCTTTCGATGGATGGCTAATAGTTTGACAAGTGGGCCCTTGCAGAATTTTGTCTTCCTTCTGATCTTCCTTCCACGCAAACAACCTGTCCTTGCATTGTTACAATCTGCTTGCACTAGTACAGGTACAATATCTCTATGCAAAAGTATATATGACCTTCCTTACTGAAGACTTATGTCTTAGTGGAGGTGCTCTAAGCCTAAGGGCTTAGAGCACTCTATTTCTGTGACAAGAGACCAACTCTTGCACCGAAGCAGAGCTTCCTTCACCTAGTTTCCAAATTACTTTCGAAAAGACTGAAAGATGTGTTGGAAAAGAATTGAAACTGTAAATGAAATTCTGAAGTAAATTATCTGTGAAAAAGGAAATGCTTCAATTCATTAAACCTTGCAAAGGAAATAAACTTCATGAAATAAAAGCACTTCAAAAGAATCAAACAGTAGTCTAAGTGTTTTGCATGTGTTATCTAACTTTAGTAATCCATTCAAAGATGCTTATGTTCTTTGCAAGTATAATATGTTTATGATGATTTTATGCAACTTCTTCCAGATCCTCTTAAAGATGTACTTTTAATACCAAAGACAGTTACTAAATTAATGATTCATTCACTTGCGTAATAACTGGAAATAATATGTAGAGAAGTGATTCACTATTCGCTGCAAAAGAATGATTAAACCAAAGTGCAGGCAACAACATGCACTAGTGCACGAAAGAGTTCTCTACACGATCTAATAAAAAATGAGTTAAAACAAAGATTGAGAATAAAAGAAATGCAAGGAAGATATATCATAAACAAAGTAAACACAACTAACTCTCAAACCACGGATCTGTTTCACACGTTAGCTACAAAATATATTTTAAATCAAAATTCGAAAGATAAAGATTAAAACTATAACATCACACAGCTGTAAATGAAATATCCACGCCTTCTTTTTGAATAACGAAAAAAACAAGTTGGGTTGGCTGGGCCCTAGCCAACCAGCTTGTTCCCCTTCTAAGGAACAAAAAAGCTCATCACTTCGAAAGACACATCAAAGATAAACTAGACGATGTGTATGCAAATCATGGCAATTCTCTAGTATTACTTGATTCAGAAAATATACATGATAGATCATTCTAGCCCCGAAGCTAAGGCGATAACCAGATTACATAAACAAAATTAGAATTGATGATCCCTTCCAACTAGCCTCCTCCTACATATATCTATATTATATGTATCCTTTCAGCTCTTGCCGTTTTCAATAATTACAGACATTTCTTTTTCAGGCCTTTCAACCGAACAAACGTAGAAACTGAAATCACAAACTTGGCCAACAGTTATAATACATGTGAATCTCACTTGGATGTAACCTAAATTTGAAAAATATTCCCTGATTGTGCACGACCTGTTATCCTGCTTCAGTTCATCAACAGCTAAACTCAAAGTTAAGGATTGAGACCCATCCTCGTGGAATATTTGGCTTCTCAGAAATCTCGAACAATCTTCGTGGTGGTGTAGGAATCTACCTGCACTAGTCATACTCATTCATAATTAATACTAAGTTCTATGGTTACTCTAGGAAATTAATATGAGTTACAAGAGATATGTAAACAGGCATGAAATCCATATAAAATGATTAATAAAGTGCTGAAATAAATCTTAATATAAAATATGAGCATGTGCAAGAATGGGTAACTATCTTGTACTAGTGCAGGAAGGAAGGGTATTTTATTGAGATAAAACAGAGGTTGATTTTGATGGAAATGGGGTAGAAAATAGGGAAATTTAGGATACCAACATCCTCCCATCCCTAAGCTATTGTGTGTCCTCACACAATGTTTTACCTCTACAAAAAACCTTCAAAAATGAATGGCCAGCTCCTCAGTCCTGAACTTCAATGTTTATTCCTGTTGTTACTATCTTTGGCTTCTTGTCTCAAGATTTTCACAGCTTCTTAGTCACCTTCTTGAGGCATCTATAGCATTTGGAAGCTCGATACTTCCATACCTTTACTTGCTGCTTCTGCCTCTTTACTTCTACAAGTAACTCCACCTCGCTCTGTTTCTGCCAACTCTTCTCTTTCATGACCTGGTTCAAAGCCTCCAGGCCATGGACTTGTTTCTTCAGATCTACTATTCTGATATTGAGGAAAATAATGGAGGGTGTTGTGCTAAGATCTTCAGGTGTGAATGTCTTTTCTGCCATGGACTCAAAACAAGTCCCATCATCATCAAGGTCAAGGTTGTCAAAATCCTGCTTTATGACATCACCATGGGTTTCTATACTTAGTGTTTTCTCATTACTGAGGGTTTTGATGCCCTCACCAATCTCCGTGCCTTGTGCACTCAATTCCTCGAGGCTCTTAACACCTTGTTCTCACATCTTCTCAGGGGATTCAGCACCCTATCTTTCCGGATCAGTAGGGGTTTTGATTCCTCGCTCTTCTACAACTGTAGGGACTTCAGTACCCTATCCTTTGAACACTGTAGGGTCTTCAATACCCTGACCTTCAAAAGTCGCAGGGTCTTCAGTACCCTAACCTTCTAAAATCGCAGGGATTTCAGTACCCTGACCCTCGAAATCATTAAGGGTTTCTACGTTTGGTTCGCTAAAATTATCAAGACCCTCTACATGATGTTCCTCTTCATTCTCTTCTGCTTGCACTTCACCAGTATGCGGTGTCGACGTCGTCTTTCTGCTCTTTAGCCTGCTGACAAATGTTGACAACAGGACGTCGTCTTCTGCATTCTCCTCATCTTCCATAGTGTGTGCCACTGCGTCTACAAGCACTGAGAGATTATGAACTGTGGGGGAACTTTGGGGTGTTTCATCGATTACAATTGGAGAACTCGACTGGTTCATCCCTTGGGCGACAATTTTCCTCCTCATCGAGGCTCTAGTCTTCCTCTTCTTTGTCGTAGGTGGAGTGTTCTCAACGACCCTCTTCTCTGCTTGCACTGGTGAAATTTTACCTTGCCGCTTGGTAGGAGACAATGTCCCCGCCTTTCTCTTCTTACCTGTACTGGTGCTAGCAGACTCTTCTGCACCCCTTGCTTGGAATTCTTTCAGAAACGCTCCCCACGTTATCCCCTTTTCTTCTAACTTTTTCTTGACCAGAATTGTAATAAGCCTGTGATGGCAGAGCTTGTTTGCAACCTGGCTTGCACTGCTACTTTGCACATTTTTTCGCCATCTTCTCAAGGCTTCTGAGCAAGAAGTGAGGAAAATTAATCAATTTTCCTACCTCGAAATGCAACAGCAATTGGAGGTGGTATACAAATTCCAAGGTATAATGTCCTTCTTCGGTTACAAACTTTTACAATATAAATAGTAAATCTCGCCACTTCCCGACCATGGAAGTCTGTGTAAGTCCCTTTCTCCAATCAACCTTAATTTTCTTATCAAACACAAACCAGTGTCAACGCTTCTTCATGAACTGCTCTTTTTTAAACCAGCGCTCCCCTGTAAGTGGCAAGCTCGTGGCTTATGTGATGAACTCCTCTGTAATTTTGAATTTTAAGGACCCAACCCTAACTCAGCCTTCTTTGAACATCCTTGCAAAATCTAATGCCACCACCATGTTGAACCCATCAAACTTCTGTAGAAACGGCAGGAACCCAGATTCTTGCAATAGTGCAAGACTTTTCCTGTACTCGGCGGTTTGTTCAATTTCCTACAAAGACAATGGTTCATTCCTCACTGGGGCCATTTCGAACCACACTCCACTTCACTCTATTCACACCCTGGAAGGAATTTCGGAGAGACTCCCACGTTCGTTGAGAGTTTTATGCTGGAGGTTCATCAGCCTCCGTATTTTCATACCTACTCACCATGCTATGATGGAACAGCCTCCACACATCAGGTATTGATTCGTGCCAGCCCGCTATGGGTGAATCGTGATGATTGGATGCAATGGCAGTATAGGCGGCGGTGGCACAATGGCTACAATGATTGAATTGTGGGTAAGCTAGTAATGGTCGGGCAGTGCGAAATTATTTCAAGGAGGGTGTGCAGGTTATCGGATAGTAGTACCATCCCGCAGTCAGCTTCATAAGTCAATCAAACATACTTCAGCATTTATTAAAAATATTAGATTCCAAACCTTACACACCTTTCACTTTAAAGATTTGTTCCTAGATTAGTAAATAATGAAACAAAGAATCAATTAAAACATGGAATGAGATAACATACTAACACGTGCAAGAAATTACAGGCCTATGAATATCCCTAATAAACCACTCCAGGACTGTGTAAATTGCTTTCACAGTCAACTGTGTTTCTGCACCAAACCTACTTGCATTATTGTGCTTGCATTGCACTGTGATTGCACTGTGTTGTGCTTGCACCAGAGACTTTTACCAAATAGAGAATCTGATAGGACATACTTCTGTAGCTAGACTTAAAAAAAATTGCCTCATTATACAAGAAAAATTTATTCGCCATCCTTTGGTGTTTCTTGAACATGCCTTCTGGATTGACTGCATCAAATTCTGCAATCAATTTATGAGGAAATAAAGAAGTGGGAAAGGGGTAAAAAAATTTAGAATGGGAAGGAATATTACAGCAAGGATTTTAGAAACAATATCACCAAGAGGGATAAACGAAATGGGATGTGGGAAAAAATTCAAGGGAAAAGAGGGATTTTACGAAATCGAGTAAGGGTAATTTCTTAGAAGAAAGAGGAAGGTAATTCATTGGGGAATTTAGAAAAGAAACTAGTGGGAAATTTTGAAATGGGAAATAGAAGAAAGATAATATTTTTACCTTGAAATCTGCTTGCACTGGTGTAGGAAAAATAACTGCAGCGGGAAGTAAGCGTTTACATGGATAAAAATGTCCATGCTAGTCACCCCAAACTTGGGTAAGTGCTTGGTTTTGTGAACCTGCTTCTTCTTGGTGGTAACCAGCATATCTAAAAATCAAGTAACATTCCCTTTTTATTAAAATTTCGATCTTCCTGCCAGCATGCTAGTTTTCAGGTCGATCCTTCTGCAATCATGTCAGTCAACTGATTTTCGTAATTACAAGAATTATTTTTTTCCTTTTATACTTTTTATTTTTGTCATTTTTTTCTTTTATTTTCTTTGATTATTTTTCTTAATAAGGACAAGAAGGAATCAATTCTTCAACAAGTTGGTGTTACCACCTACCAACTCCTTTTCAAATGGCTGTTGGACTTGCTGCATAAAATCTCCTTTAGTAAGGCACTGGAAATATACCTTCAATCTATTCCTGTTTACTAGGGACACAGAATTCCGTCCATCAATAATTTTGATTTCTACCGCTCCATTTTCGAACACTTTGACCACCTCATAGGGTCCCATCGAGCGTGTATGGAATTTTCCTTTAAAATTTTTGAATCTTGAATCATAAAGGAGTACCCAATCACCTGGTTGGAACTGCTTCTTCTAAATGTTCTTTTCATGCCACTTCTTGCACTATTGTTGAACCAAGATGTTCTGCTAAACAACATCCCTTCGAATTTCATCTAACTCTTTTAATTGTAGAAGGCACTGCTGCTATGCTTTAGAGATATCTAGTCCCAATTAGACTGCATTCCTAAAAGTCTTGATCTGGAATTCTATCGGCAAAAGGATTTATTTCCCATACACCAGCTCATATGGTGTGTGTCATGTGTTGTTTCTCCAAGTGGTTCGATAGGCCCATAATGCTTCCGATAATTTGTTAGCCCAATCCTTTCTGTGCATGTTTACCATCTTTATGAGGATGGACTCAATCACCTTATTCGTGGACTCCACCTAACCATTTTCTTGCGGGTGATATGGTGTATATTTCCTATGCCGTATTTTGTACTGCTCCATCACACCTTGTACCAGATTAGAAATAAACTACGATCCATTGTTAGAAACAATTTCTCTAGGCACACCAAATCTAGTAAATATTTTAGTAAAAAGAAAATCAACAACAACTCTTTCAGTAGCAAAAGAAACAACTTTAGCTTCTACCCATTTTGTAACAAAATCTGTACAAACCAAAATATGCTTTTTATTTGATGATGCAGGATTTATTGGTCCTACGAAATCAATGGCCCATTTTTCAAAAGGCTCAATCATAACTTGAGGACATAAAGGCATTTCATTGGTTTGATTAGGCTGGCCAATTTGCTGACAGCTATCACACCACTTGACATACTGTTTGGCATCCTTGAACAAGGAAGGCCAAAAATAGCCAGCTCGTAATACTTTGTATGCAGTCCGCTTATCGGCGAAGTGACCTCCACAAGGTTCATCATGGGTATATTTTAAGATATCAAACACCTCTTCCTCTCTTACACATCTACGGATAATGAGATCTTCTCTGGTGTAAAAGAGGTCTCCTTGGATCCAAGAATATGCAACACTTTTCTAAATGATATTTCACTTTTCACGAGCGGATAAGTGAGGTGGTAATTTTCTGGTGACTAAATAGTTAGCTATGTCAGCAAACCATGGAGATTTTGTTGACACAACAAAAATATGTTCATCAGGAAAATCATCATCAACAGGAATTGCTTCACCAGGATTATTTAATCTTGAAAGATAATCTGCAACTACATTTGACTTTCCTGGTCTATCAACAATGGTAATATTAAATTCCTGTAATAATAGCAACCACCTAGTCACTCTACCACTAGTTAATGGTTTATTCATCAAATATCTTATAGCGGAATGGTCAGTATGTACAAAAACTTCATATCCTATAATATAATGTCTAAACTTATTAATGGAAAAAATTACAGCTAAAAACTCTTTGTTAGTAACCGTATAATTGAGTTTAGCGAGTGACAAGTTTTTATTAATGAAATAAATAGCATAAGATTGTTTGTCTTCTTCTTGTCCTAAAGTTGTGCCTATAGCAGTATCTGAGGCATCAAAGGAAATATGGAATGGAAGGGACCAGTTTGGTCCTCTCAATACTGGTGCCTGAACTAATTTTTCCTTCGATGTCTCAAAAGACTGTTGGCAAGCTGTGGACCAAGAAAACTCACTATATTTAGCCAAAATTCGGAAAAGGGGTGTATCTATCCTTCAGAAATTCTCAATGAATCTCCTATAGTAGACTGCATGTCCTAGAAAACCTCTCACTTCCCTTTGAGTTTTGGGTATAGGAAGGCTCGAAATGACTTCTATTTTTGCAGGGTCAACCTGGATACCTTTGTCAGAAATAAGATGGCCAAGAACCACTCCCGTCTTGCACATCAATTTTCATTTCTTGTCACTCAAGGCAAGATGAGCTTCTTGGTAGCGAAGAAGCACTTTTTCTAGATTCTTGAGGGCTTCAAGAAATGAATCACCAAACACAGAGAAATCATCCATATAGATTTCTACACATTCAAGGTCAGCAAAAATAGCCAAGACTTCCCTTTGAAAGGTAGTGGGGGCATTACATAGTCCAAAGCGAAGCACTCGATAAGAAAATGTGCCCCATGGACATGTAAAAGTGGTTTTGCCTTGATCCTCAGGTGTTATCTATATCTGGTTATATCTGCTAAAGCCATCTAGAAGAGAAAAATACTTCTTACCAGTAAGGGTATCGAGTACCTAATCGATGAAAGGAAGGGGGAAGTAATATTTGAGAGTGGCTTTATTCAATTCTCTATAGTCAATACAAATGCACCATCTCCCATCTTTCTTAGGGACTAATACTAATGGAAAGACCCACTGGTTGTCAGAAATGGGATAGATAAAATCGGCATCTAAGAGATTTTGTAATTCTTCTTTTACAATGTCTCTTAGAGCTGAGTTCATTCGCCTTTGGGTTTGTCGGACAGGTCAAGCTCCATCATGAAAATAGATATGGTGTGTACAAGTTTAAGGAGGGATGCCTTTCATATCTTCATAACCCCATGCAAAGGCATCAAGATGGTTTTGCAACAAATTCACAAGATGCTCTCGCTGAGAAGGATCCAAGTCCAAACTGATATACAAGGATTTACCTAGACTAATGTCAATAAGAGTAGTATCAGGTTCAAGAGTACACAAGGGTGTCACTAGAGATGGTGATTATGGGGGTAGAGATTCATATCCTTCCTGAAAATCTAGACTAAAAATCTAACATAATGACTCGAATTTAGGCATGGTGTTTAGATTGTTTAGGAAGTCTTGAATCTCTCCCTCCTGTGAGGACTCAACATTCTGATGTATCAAGGAAATAGGCTGAGTCTCCTCATCACTACTATAGTCTAACCATAAAGTGTCTCAGAGCTCCTGAATAGATCTAGTAGGTGGATATAGGGTGACTTTCTTTCTAGAATCTCCATGGGAAATATACATATCACCAGAACGACATTTGATATAAGCATCGGTCGTAGCAAGCCATGGTTGTCCCAAGATCAAGGGATGCCCTCCCACAGGGTTCTTTGGCTGAAGCACAATGAAATCTATGGGATATTCCCAAGAATCTAAGGAAACAACCACATCATCCAATACTCCTTCCAGCTTGATTTTAGATCTATCTGTCAGTTCAAGCACAGTGGGAGTAGGACGAATATGGACCAGTCCAAGTTGATTCATGGTTTTCTTGGTCATAACATTAATGGATGCCCCTACATCTATAAGTACATTGGAGACAATAACATCACCTATCTGAACAGAGACAACAAGGTTTCTAGGGTCGGTATATTTTTCCATGTGCATACATCCCATCATTAACTCTGCTGCTCTACCAACAAATTGAATGGTTTGGGGTTCCAATCTTCTCCTTCTTGGCTTCTTGAGACAGAGTTCCCTAATGATTTTTGTACAAATGGGGATCTCTTTGATAGCTTGGAGCAAAGGTACCCTTATGAAAAGGTTCCTAAGCTCAGAAGCCAGGCTAGACTTAGGAATGGGGTCTTTCTTCTCCACAACTAACCTCTCTGGATAGGGAGGTCGGTTGGAAGAAGATGACAAGGGCTCATAATGTACAGGGATAGGTTGAATGGTGTCATCTTTTTCAGAATGGTCAGGAGTTTCCTCCTCTCCTTTCTCATCAATAATCACCATGGGCTACTTTTGATTCTCTGAGGTTACTACCTTCCCTAATCTCAATTGGAGATCATTGACTCCAACTGGCTTTGTCTGAAATCTTGATGAAGGAAGTGGGGTCATAGAATGTATCATTTGTACCGCTTTATTATTGGGGTTGGGTAAAGGTTGAGAAGGCAGCTGAGAAGGTCAAAACAGTGGAGGTAATGGTAATGGTGGCATAGGTTGACTCAGCTGAGGTAATGATGGTTGAGGCATTGGGTAAGGTGCATATGTAGGAGGGTATGATTGCATAGGTGTATGATAGGAATTATGTGAATGGTTTGGCCCTCTCCATCCTTGTTGCCAAGATTGGGAGGGTTTTCCATATTGATATTGATTCCCATACTGCCAATGCTGAGAGTGACCAGTGTTAGGATAGGAATATGAATGTGCATTATAACCAAAAAATGTGGTGGAGATTCAGGAACCATACCTGCACTTACCTGAGGCCAATTTCTTCTTGCTCCCATAGCATGCAATGATTCAACTTCAGGTTGTCCCCCCTCCAATACAGCTTTCAGCCCAGGTATAGAGGGACATTTATCCGTAGCATGGTTATCTGCACAAATTGCACATTTATTAGTTTCTTTAATATCTAGAGGACATTCTCTTAAAGGATGCTTTCTTCTACATTTAGGACAGAAAATAGAAAATATCTCTTGCTCTTCTACAAGTTTCTGCTGAAACTTCAAAGAGTCTATTTTTTTAATAACAGTATTCATCATTTCAATTTTCATATTGTCCATTTTGTTTTCTAATCCAATAATCATAGCATCAGTAGATTCGGATTTTATGTTTTTATTCCGAATTATATTGATTCCTCGAGAATTTCCTGCACAAGTCACAGATCTGATCAAAAGTCTTTTGAGCAATATCTCCTTGTCCTAACTGATTTAAATTATTTCTAGCATCATCAATGAGCCCACGTAAGAACAAGGTTCTAGTGGTACTTGGATCAAATTTGTGCTTTGACCTTTGAAGGATATACAAGAATCTATCCAATTGGTCCTCTAAAGTCTCATCACCATTTTGCACAATAGTAGAGATTTCAACTTGAATATCTCTAGTTTTACAATATTACTAATATTTTGACAAGAACACTCTCCTCATTTGCTCCCAAGAAGATATAGTGTTTCCTCCTAGTCCCATGAAACAACAAAGTGTTACATCCTTGAGGGTTGCAGGAAACAACTTTAACTTCTGGGCATCCGATGAATAATCATAACTTCTACACAAAATATCAAACTCAAATAAGAAAGAGTCTGGGTCTTCATGTACCTTACCATAAAAATGAGGAAGAGTTGATGGTGAAATGTTTTTCATTTGTACTTGTGTATCAGGATCCACAATCAGGAATCCGAAAGTGGATTGTTCCTCATTTACCTTATTTTCACCACTTCCTTCTGCATGGTCTTCCATATCTGCCATTGTTGTTCTTCCACCCGAACCACTCTTAACAAGCTGAGAAGGTTGACTATGGATTCCAACAGTCCCCTTCTTCCCCTTTATGGGTTGTGTCACACCTGAACCACTGCTACCAGGGCCTAGGTGGACTGTTCCTGCGTGATGAGTCTGAGTTTGTTTGGAATTTCTACCTGCAAAAGAAGGCCCAATGTGAGTTTTGGTTTTAGATTTGTCATTTTTTCTTTGGCCCCTAGTGGGCTTCGGACCCCTACCTCTTTTAGACATTCATTTCAAAAAATGAAAAAACGAAATTCAAATAAAAACTGCAAGTTTCGAAAAGTAAACCAGCACCTATAAATTCCTTCAAACAATAGAAGCACACTACAGAAAAAATAATAGTGGACTTACCCCTATTGCAAAAAATGGAAAATTCTTACCAATTCAAATCGCCTCCCCAGCAACGACGCCAAAATGTTGGGTGCAGGAATTGTGCTTGAGAAAACTCCTCAACACTTAATTGTCAACCCGAGGGTTTCGTAAACTTAGAGATGAAGCATAGGAAATGCCAGAAATGGTATGAAATTTTCCTATCTCTAATCCTACTTCTTAAAGGAAATGCTTTGCAGAATCAGACAGAAATCAATCGGGAAGATAATTGACACCAAAGCAACTCTAGTGCTGGAATGTAAAAGATAATTTACATGTAAATCAAGTAAAGAAATTCCACACAATGGAAACAATCTTAAATGTTGTAATGAAATGCTATGTTCATCTTCAGATGGATGGCTAACAGTCTGACAAGTGGGCCCTTGTAGAATTTTGTCTTCCTTCTAATCTTCCTTCCACACAAACAACCTATCCTTGCATTGTTACAATCTGCTTGCACTAGTGTAGGTACAATATCTCTATGCAAAAGTATATATGACCTTCCTTACTGAAGACTTATGTCTTAGTGGAGGTGCTCTAAGCCTAAGGGCTTAGAGCACTCTGTTTCTGTGACAAGAGACCAGCTCTTGCACCAAAGCAGAGCTTCCTTCACCTAGTTTCCAAATTACTTTCAAAAAGACTTAAAGATGTGCTAAAAAAGAAGTGCAACTGTAAATGAAATTCTGAAGTAAATTATTAGTGAAAAAGGAAATGCTTCAATTCATTAAACCTTGCAAACGAAATAAACTTCATGAAATAAAATCACTTCAAAAGAATCAAACAATATTCTAAGTGTTTTGCATGTGTTATCTAACTTTAGTAATCCATTCAAAGATGCTTATGTTCTTTGCAAGTATAATATGTTTATGATGATTTTTTGCAACTGCTTCCAGATCCTCTTAAAGGTGTACTTTTAATACTGAAGATAGTTACTAAATTAATGATTCGTTCACTTGCCTAATAACTGGAAATAACATGTAGAGAAGTGATTCACTATTTGCTGCAAAAGAATGATTAAACCAAAGTGCAGGCAACAACATGCACTAGTGCAGGAAAGAGTTCTTTGCACGATCTGATAAAAAACGAGTTAAAATAGAGATTGAGAATAAAAAAAATGCAAGGAAGATATCTCATAAACAAA
The DNA here is from genome assembly GCA_031772625.1 of Pinus tabuliformis. Classification (NCBI taxonomy): domain Eukaryota; kingdom Viridiplantae; phylum Streptophyta; class Pinopsida; order Pinales; family Pinaceae; genus Pinus; species Pinus tabuliformis. The sequence goes on from CM062820.1 coordinate 1,302,650,799, forward strand.
GTAAACACAACTAACTCTCAAACCACAGATTCGTTTCACACGTTAGCTACAAAAGGTATTTTAAATCAAAACTTGAAAGATAAACTTTAAAACTATAACATCACACAGCTACAAATGAAATATCCACACCTTCTTTCTAAATAACGAAAGCAAGAGGGGTAAACGAGCTGGGTTGGCTGGGCCCTAGCCAACCAACTCGTTCCCCTTCTAAGGAACGAAAAAGCTCAGCACTTCAAAATATACATCAAAGATAAACTAGACGTTGTGTATGAAAATCATGGAAATTCTCTTGTATTACTTGATTCGACAAATATACATGACAGAGCAGTCCAGCCCGAGAGCTAAGGCGATAACTGGATTACATAAAAAAAATTACAATCGATGATTCCTTCTGACTAGCCTCCTCCTACCTATATCTATCTTATATATATCCTTTCGGCTCTAGCCGTTTTCACTAATTGCAGACATTTGTTGTTCAAGCCTTTCGACCGAACAGACTTAGAAACTGAAATCACAAACTTGGCTAGAAGTTATAATACACATGAATCTCACTTGATCGTAACCTAACTTTGGAAAATATTCCCTGATTGCGCGCCACCTGTTATCCTGCTTCAGTTCATCAACAGCTAAACTCAGAGTTAAGGATCGAGACCCATCCTCATGGAAGATTTGGCTTCTTAGAAATCTCGGACAGTCTTCGTGGCAGTGTAGGAATCTACCTGCACTAGTCATACTCATTCATAATTAATACTAAGTTCCATGGTTACTCTAGGAAATTAATATGAGTTACAAGAGATATGTAAATAGGCATGAAATCCATATAAAATGATTAATAAAGTGTTGAAATAAATCTTAATATAAAATATGAGCATGTGCAGGAATGGGTAACTATCTTGTACTAGTGCAGGAAGGAGGAGTCTTTTATTGAGATAAAATAGAGGTTGATTTTAATGGAAATGTGGTAGAAAATAGAGCAATTTAGCATACCAACACTCTCGACAGGAACATTGGGTTTCCTTTCTAAGTGAATTTGACTTTTAAATTAAACATTTAAAAGGGAAAGAAAACCAAGTAGTAGATGCTTTAAGTAGGGAATTAAATTGTGTTTATGAACTTTCATTAAGAAAGGTAGGAGTTTCTTTTAAAGAACATATTAGGGAAGCTTCCCAAAGAGACACTGAATATAGGTTTTTATGGCAGCAAACCCAGATTATGAACAACAACGAACAACAAATAGGATTCAAGGTAAATGAGAAGAATTTTTAACTTACCAAGGCATGATGTATGTGCCCAATAAAAACAATGTTAAATAGTTAATTCTAGATGAGTATCATAGAAGTCCTTGTACAACTCATCCTGGTTACCAAAAATTGATCACTGCATTAAAGAAAGAATACTTTTGGCCTGGAATGAAAAAAGAAGTGACTGACTACTTAGCATGCTACTTAGAATGCCAGCAGGTAAAAGCTAAACATTGATATCCCGTTGGACTACTTCACCCATTGCCTATTCTAGAATGGAAATGGGAGACTATTACAATTGATTTTATTACTGGTTTACCCAAGACTAAGAAACAAAATGACTCTATAATGGCAGTTGTAGACAAAATAAGTAAATTTTTCTCATTTTATTCCTGTTGAGTCTACTTTTAAAACAATTCAAATTTCTAACATATTTAGGAAAGAAATTTTTAGACTACATGGAATACCAAAAGTAGTAATTTCAGAAAGGGATGTGAAGTTTACGTCTACATTCTGGAAATCTCTCTTTGAAGGTCTAGGCACTCAAATACAGTTTAGTACAACCTATCATCCTCAAACATATGGACATACTGAGCGAGTAAATCAAGTGGTTGAAGATATGTTGAGAATGTATGGAATGAAACAACCATATAAATGGGAGGCTTATATCCAATTAGTGGAATTTTCCTACAACAACAGTTATCATGCATCTCTAAAAATGAGTCCTTTCAAGCTATTATATGGACAAAGATGTAGAACACCCATAAATAGGGGAGGCCCTGAAGATAAATTAATGTTAGGCCCTGAAATGTTAAAAGAAATGGAGGTGATAAAGAAGATAAGGATAAATCTAAAGGTCACCCAGGATCAGAAGAAGACCTATGCTGACAGAAAACATAGATATCAAGAATTTCAGGTTGGGGATCATGTATACGTATAGGTAAGACCCAAGAAAATCACCTTATAATGGGGAAGCTGCACTAAACTAGCACCCCGATTTTGTGGTCCTTTCCAAATTTTAGCACGAGTTGGACCGATAGCTTATCAACTAGCCTTGCCAAGCCACACACATGTACATAACATGTTTCATGTTTCTGTGTTAAAGAAGTACATATATGATCCTAAGCATATAATCAATTTGCAGACCATACAGGTAACTTGGGAACAATATTATATAATAATAAATGATTATTCTTTCATAAAATTCATGGAGAAGGAAGAATCTAATATATTTATCATTGTGTGTGTAGGTCGAGCTGGACAACAAGTTTCTAACCGAGCCCCTACATATACTCTATTGGAGATAAGTCACGTTGCAGAGGCGAGCTATCACCCAAGTTAAAGTGTAGTGGTGACACTTTAGCCCAAAACAAGCTACCTGGGAAGACAAAAAGTTGATGAGAGAAGCTTACCCATGCTTGTTCTAACAAGCGTGAAAACATGGGACGATGTTTGGTTTAAAGGGGGGGAGATGTAACATCCCTTGAGAAGAGTGTAAATAATATTTACTCTAGTAAAAGTCAAAATAATGTTAATGAAATTTTTTATTTTTTATTTTATAAATAAATCATGTTTTAATGATGCAGGAACTTTGAACAATTTACTTGGAAAATCATGCCAATTTTACCTCACATGTCAAGGTGGTTAGTCAGTTATGGTGAGGTAGTTACCTACCCATAGCCTCTCCTTTCAAAAGAAAATAAAGGAAAAAAAACCAACAGGGTAGAGGTACCTGAGGTAATCCAAGGAAGGAAAAATGACAACCAAAAAGGAAGAGTAATGTGAAGAGAGTCGCGTTGAAAGGTCAGATGAATTCTTGCTATAATAAAAGCCTAGACTAAACCTAGTTAGGACCAGATAGTCACAGAAGCTAACTGTGCATGACTCTTATTAATACCCTGCTTGTGAGGATAGCACGGGGGGAGACACAGTTGGAGACTGGTCTCATGGTAGGGAGGAAAAAGGCATCACTTTTCTAAGGGAATTCAAAAACTCGGTTCAGAAACCACAAAAATAAATAAGTATTTTCTAACCTGGATGTATATTGTAGAGTTGTGAAAAATAGAATCTATAAAAAAAATTGATTTTATGTAAAATAGAGTGTGATAATTTACAGGTTTGTGTGTTAGGAAATAATATTCCAGACTTTTAGAGGTCTATGTGAATCATTACAAATAAGTATTTACTACAATTACTGATCTTTGTTATAATTATAACACATAAACATGTAACCAAACCTAAACCAATAGACAATCTTTTTACTGTTGTTCAAATAAACAAGAGAAATTTAATTAAATTATGTAAGAAATCGAGAAAAGTATGTAGTGGCATTGGGATTTGTTCCTGGTTTAGCCAAAGCCTTGGCCAGCCTGAAAGCAATTCCTAGTTGCCAACTACACAATCCCAATAAGGAAATTTTCTAACCCTAGAATGAAGGAAACTATAGAACTATGCTTCTATAATATACACATTTTTATTTTGAAGCCAAATAGAGAAAAAATATAATGCAGAGATTATATTAAAACAGTCAGAAGAAAATTAAACCATTGCCTAGAACAGGGGCAACTGAGAAACACGAAAATGAAACTCATAAAGTCGGTAAATCCTTAAATCTAAATAACATAGTTACTACATAGTTGTATATAAAAGTCGGAATGAACATTTAAAATAAAACCATGACCATGTCATAGCATTCTGAACAACCATCGTTGTTGAATTAAACATGTATAGAGAAATATTGTTCATATTTGTTCAAATTTAGTAGAGTTATCAAACCGAAACTAACATAATCCTAAAACAACTCAGCCGAAGCCTGTGATTGATGGGAAGGGGTCGAAACCCTCAAAAATCAAACCCTCTGTCATAATTTTAGATAAAAGAAAAATTAAAAGCTATTGTTCTCGATAATCTGAGACAAAAACATTTGATCATAACCTTTAGATAGTAGAACAAGTTGTATACTTGGAACAAATGAATGATTCAAAGTAAGTGATGAAACCCCTAAGAAACCCTCGATGTTGTGCATGAGAAAGAGAGAAATTTGGGTACCTGTGTCAAGATTTAGAACAAAACAAAAATTAGAATCCATAATGTGCGAAAGAAAAACTATTACTTTAAATATGGAGCAACACTATTGTGCTTACAGAGATGCACCTGTTTTTTTTATCATAATTGTTGGAGGGTAGCAATTCACCTACTAGCAAAATAATCGTGCACGGGTTAGGGCATGCATAAAACAAATTGGTTTGAAATAGGCTAAATTACTAGTTCAATATACTACCAAGGTTCATAGCTCCCGTACAAGATAGTTTCTGACACATTGCTTTGGAGGGGGGTCTAAAAACCTGTTAAGGACATTCATGTAGCATATGAGGTTTCACTGCAACCCTGATGTCAAGAATGCCTATAAAAGCTAAAGAGAGTCTCTAGCTACTATTACCTCAGCCCTGTAAGTTGCAGATGTATTCTGAGGCAACAACGACACGACCGAACCCCCGTGACAGTAAGAAATCAAAGAAAATGCTGCCATGGAACTTGCACATCATGGAAGCAAAACCCTAAGTCGTACGAAGCAAATGGATTCTTCGCAGAAGGCTAGGATTGGTAGTTATTGTTACTATCAGTCTTGTCATACTGCCATCAATGATCAAAATCTGCTCTTTTTCATTTGCATAATAGGAGTCCCATACTGTAAATTTTCATCACTCCATTAGGCCATGGATCCACTGATGGTTGAGGTCACTTCATTTTTCCCTCATGAAATATACTTGCTGATCCTTTTTTCTATAGTCTTCAATCATGGTTCATTTTCATTCTGCAGTTTCATTTCATTAGGTCATAGGGTTTGGTCCCATTAGGTTTAGGGTTCCACATAGTCAAATTTGATGGTTAAATGCCAATAAAGACCAGCAAGGACATGAGGATGCCAAATAAACTCAAGAATAGTATATGTAAAGTCAAAAGTTATTCTTTTTAAAGCCTAATGTAATTTTCACCTCAAAACATGTTTTGATGTGAAAACAGAGTATTTTGTTTTTATTGTCATTTATTATGTAATTTCATGTTCCTATATGTAATATTGATTCCCAGCTGCTCCTAAATATCAATCCATATTGCCTAGCTACAAACACTGCAAAAAATCAAGTCAGCATGAGCTAATCCACCAGTAAAAGCAAAAGTGAAATAAGCATTAAAAACAGGGTTTTCAAAAATGAAAAGAACATTGGAAAAGTGGGTTTTCAAAAAGTAAAAATCAAAATGGTGCCCATATATAAACCCTCTCATCCTACTTTTATTTCTTATGTCATCTTGCAAGTCAAAGAAGCCAAAGGAGAGAAGAAAAAAGCGATTTTCAAGTGGTTTTGAGCAAAACAGAGGCGGCGCTGCGCGTAGGCAATTGGCGCTGCGCTTCTGGAAGATTTTTCCAGGCATTACGCATAGGGAGGTAGGCGCTGCACGTAGGAAATTTTCTTGCTATGTTAATTTGAACGGGATCTATGCGTAGGAGCCAGCGCTACGCTTCTGGGTAAGTGCGCTGCGCGTAGCGTAGCAAGCAACCAAAACACTCCAAACTTCAAATTTTCGGCTAATTGCCTCCAAATTCTCCTTTTACAAATAAGTACTCTCACTTCACTCAATGATTGGCTTGCACATTTCAAGTTTTAGACAATTTTTTCACACCCTATGTCAAACCCTAGTTTTTCACTATAAACCCTAATCATTTTGCTTTTCCCATTGCCTATCCTTCATAACTAAAACTCCTTACCCATCTTTCTCTTTCCCCCTCATCTACATTCCACAATCTATCCCTCATTCCCTAAACCCTCCCCTAACTCTCATGGTTTTTCCATAACTACCTAAATTCACTCAAACTCATTCCTACAAACCCTACAGTATCCCATTCAGTCCCATTTACATTGTCTAAAATTTGTGCAATTAAGAAGCTGGTTAAACATGGATAGAGGTGACTATGACTATGTTGAGGAGAATATAGCAAGTGATAGTTCAGTTGAGAGGAGCAGGCAACAGAGAAAGCCTCATAAGGGAGGCAAAATCACAAGAGAGGAGCCAACTAACTTAGGAGAACTACATGCCTCTTCATTAGCAGTTTCATATTTTAGACACCTTGGTTGTTATGAGTTCTGTGAACTAGTGGAGAGCGTGCAGTTTCATCATGAATTGGCTAGTCTTTTTGTAGCCCACCTGCATAACAATGAAGTGACTCTTGTTGGGGTGACTTTCACAGTGTCATCATCTGTTATTTTAGAGGCCACCAGGATCCCTGATGTTGGTGAGAAATGGTATAAGGCTCAGGACCTTAATGAGCATTATTATGAGCCTTACATTAAGCCTCAGTACAGAAGTCAAGTGAAGAGGCTTTTCCCCTTCAAATTTTTGGAGAACAGGTATGTCCCCTTGATGAGGATTATCATCAAGTATTTCACTTGTGAGGGTAGATTTTCCAGGTTGTACACTTACCATATCAGGCTCCTCATGCACTTTACAAGGGTGAAGATGTTGAACCTCCCCTACTTTTTGTTTAGAAATATTGATAATATGGCTTACATTGTGCAGAAGAAGCCATACCCTCAACAGATGAACAACATATATCATTACTCCTTCATCAAGATTATTGTTCTTCATGATCTCAGTTTTCTAAATATCCCTTGGGAGACTTTCATTGCTCATGACATGTTTAGGGGACCTCAGATTCCTCCATCCATGGTGGAAGAAAAAGGTGGGCCCTCTACTCATATGAAAACAGGAGAGGAACACAAAGAGAAAAATTGTTGAGGTGCCGGTATTATTTACATATCAGAGAGGTATTAGGAAGCTATTTACAGCTACTAGGCAAGTGTTTGCTCCACAGGATGTGGAAGGGACCTTGCCTTCCTCATCAGCCCATAGGCAAATGCTAGTTCCATAGGATGTGGAAAGGGCTTTGCCTTCTTCATCAACACAACAGGTATAGGTACAAAAAATGAACAAAGGGAAGGAAAAGGTGTAGGAGGAAGACTTGGTGATGAGGAGGAAAGAGATTTTGATCTAGCAAAGCATGATGAGTTTGAGCAGTATGATACTCAGACCATTGATTTAGAGACTCAAGATCAAGAAACCATCAAAGACATCATCATATAGGAAAGGGAAGCTCAAATACAAGCTTTGGTGGACAACCTAGAGAGAGCCAAGTTTGTCATCACATACTTGGAGTAGGAGAACAAATAATTGAGTGACAAGAAAGTCCTTATGGAGTTGGAAGTGCTCAAAGAAAAAAGGCAAATTGGCAAAGAGACACAAGTCACATTGACTCCTATTGAGCAGGAGATTGAAAATGATAAGGAGACTTGGCTTGAGAGAGTTAACCTACATCTTGAAGGGCTCATTGAGAAGGCCAATAGGGACAAGAAAATGCTTAGACACATGGCATACCATTACATGGCTCACATTAATATTTGTAACATGAGGATCAGAAAGTTGAAGGCTAGGTTAAGGAGGGCTTTAGAAGGAAAAAAGGAGGAGGATAGACTAAATATGTTGGCTAAAGCCTCCTTGGCTAATAAAATCAGTTGATGGTGGTGCCTCATACCAATCTTGGGCAGTTTTTGAGGAAATTTTGTCATTTTTGAATTTTGGAAATTCAATACACAGGAAATCCACCCAGAAGCGTAGCGCCACCGCCACTGTGATTTTTTTAGGGGCACCCAATGGACAAATGGCTTGCATTTTTGGATTCAGGGCATCAAGGACATGTACTCTAGCAATTTTCAAAACTTTTGGAGTAGAATTAGTTCACCAAAAGGTCCAAAAACACTCAAAATTTGACCTTTCTGTGAGTTTTTGGACACACAGAAGAAGCCTTGGGAGAATCCGTTTTTGAGGGGGCAAATGAGCTCCAAATGTAGAAATTATAGGTGCTTTAGAAAGTAGATTTGAAGACCTTTCTAATGAGCTATCCTGGGCTCAATTGGGATGATGGGAAGGCATCCAAAAGTGAACCCAAAGTGGCACTGCATGTAGGACCAATGGCACTGCGCATAGGGCATTTTTACTCAAGATGATTGTTTTGCTAAATTTCGACTATTTTCTTGTTTTCTCTCTCATGGAGGTGAATTTACTGATGTAATTAATTCCATGGTTTGTAAATGTAATAGTCAAACACTAGTAGATGGTAGATTCATTAGATAAAAAGTGGTTTTGAGGGTAATGAATTAGTTTCCCCTCTTTTAGAGGCAAGTTGTTTGACTGCCTAGATTCTTGTTCCTTGTTTAGAAATGGTTGAAACAGCTCCTCTTCTCATGGTTTCGACCCCTGATGGTTAGGATGAGTGATTTGAATGTCTATATCATGTATTTTCTTTGTCATTGGAAAAGGTTGGACTCACTTGGATACTTAGAGCTTGATTGTACATCATTGTAAGCAGTTTGGCAAGGAGATTAATAGGATTTGCAGCTATTTTAATGGGATACCTGTGGTATGGAGGTTTAGTACAGTTTCTTCTTGTTTAATCATTTGTTTACATGTTTTATGTATGCCATCATCCATTTCATTGCTTCTTATTGAATGTTATTAAGTTAGATAGGTAGAATCCATTGTTGCAGTGCTCTACCTTGGGAAATCATTCAATATTTTATGTTTTCTACTGTTTGAGAAGGAACCATGATTGTCACATGCCCTCCTTAGCTCCTCATTAGTCTTAAACACCTCACACCATTAAGCCTAAATTGCTAAAGCCTATGCCTACCTTGTCCCATAGAACACCCTGCATTTCTAACCTAATTTCCCAGACCTAAACTGCCTAGCTCCATCTGATCCAGCAAACACCAAAAAATTCAATCAAAACCTTTCAAGATACTATACCTAGCCTAAAATATTTACGTGATTCAGTCATCCCAACTGAGATTCGAAAGGAGAGAGCCCTCTCCCGGACTTGTAGGGCTACCTACAAGGCTAAGCTTGGTTTGTGGTTACCTTGGAATTGCCTCCCTTTAGCCTGAGGTTAATCTAGGTGATAACATAGTGGCGACTATACTAGGGAGCGAAAGACTAATCACCCTGGTAATATCTTTCATATAAATTCTTGAATTTTGGATGATGAGTTTTAGAATTTGCTAGGCTGAAATAGAAAGTTGTAAAGCAATATAAAAATTTCAAAATTTGAGCACACTGGCTTCGAGAAAGTACACGAGGGCCAATCCTGATCCAAATCCTCCCCCTGTATTTGAAAATCCCAACCTTATTCTGAGAATAATCAGAAGAAAAGAAAGTTCAGTAAGCCCTAGACCTATTTTTAGATCCAATTCTGTCCCAGTGAGTGGTTGTTCATTGAAGACCTCCCTTTTGACGAGTATTTTGACCTTTCTCTGTTTAGAACCAAATCTGAAACTGCACTTGATGATACAGTTCTAGACCCGGAATTTGTTGCAGATCTCGAAATTCAAAAGGCAAATGGATCAATTGACGACTATATATTAAATTCTACTCAATCATCCATCACTACTACCAATATCCTTGAGCTTTCAAAATCAGCATCCACTACCCTCAGTTCATCAGTATTCCCATCAATTTCTGAAGTCCATTCTCAACTTCATTTTATACCTACCCTTCCCCTTCAACCTATCATATCCGATCAAAAACCTATCACCCCTACTTCTCCATCAACCACTCCATTAAACCCTAGTAGTCCAACCATTGTTTTAAATCTTCCTCGAGTCATGGCTGTCCGGTATGAACACCTTGTTTTACCTCAGAATCTGGATGATATGCCCGCTGATTACCAAAGTAAAATACCTCTTTTTGATGCCACTCAAAGCATTACAGCGCAACAACATGTTGACAGAATGAATGACTTCTTTGACCTTCATGAGGTAGAGATAGAAAATGTGACTATGAGATTGTTTGTCCAAAGTTTTGGAGGTGAAGTTTGAAAATGGTTCAGAGCTCTACCAGCAGCCTCTATCAACACTTTTTTGGTTATGCATAGACAATTCCTGGACTGGTGGGAGGTAAAGAAAATCAACTCCAAATTTTGTTTGAGTATGAAAATATTAAAAGGAATGTTGGTGAAAGTGTGCAAGATTACTGTGTGAGGTTTAATGTAGTATATAATGCTATTCTAGCTAACATTAAACCACCAGAGGGGTTAGCCTTGCTCAAGTTTCTAGACGGTTTCGATGCTGATATGGCATATCAGTTACGAGAAAGAGATCCTACCACACTTGAAGATATGCAGAAGAACACTGTAAGTGCAGAAGAAAATCTGCTGGCCAAAAGAGTGAGAATGAGATTTGAAAATAAGGTGACTATAAAGGAAGAATCATCTACCTCAGATGTTAAGATGGATACTTTGATCCAAAAAGTTGAGAAGATGTTTGATCGACTGACTGTTGCAGATAGACCTGAAACACCAATCAAGAATCCAAACTTCAAAGGAAGAAACAGCCCCAATTCCAGATTAAGCAGAGGGAACAAAAGGCACAACATCAAACAGCACAACAACAGTAGGTCAAAACTCCTTTACAGCAGAACTAATGGAATGGAGGAAGAAGATGACGATGATCTGGTGGTTGAGGTAAACCATTTCTTCACTGCTAATGGTATGCCTATTTTTCTAACAGAAGATGAATAATATGCAAAGGTTCTAGACACCAAAATGGATGAAGATTACATACTAGAAAATGAGGTAGTTTTGGAGAATGAGTCAGACAATTATCAGCGAGGGTATATGAATGCCTTGACAGGATAGTAGAAGCAATACTCTTTGAGAAGTAGAGATGTACCAGTCAGTCCAATTCAAAAGAGAAAGGAAGCACAATCTAAAAATGATTCTTCAGACATTCAGAAGAAAGGGAAAGAGCCTGCTGATCCAAGTTCCAGAAAAGGATCATCAGCAAATAATGTTGCAAATGAGAAGAACAATCAGCAAAGTGCAGCAAAAGAAAGAGCAGAAAAGAAGGACCTTCTTGTCAAAGAGGTAAAGAAAGTTTCAACTTTTAGTTTAGAAAATGAAATCGCTAAATTAAAAGTTTCAATTCCTTTGACTGAGTTGATTAAGAGCAAGAGTTACATAAACCATGTGTCTCGAATTTTGCAAGTAGATCCTTTATCAGACATGGTCAATGTAGAAGATGATCAGCCTGAGCTCATTTTTGGCCCTGCCTTAGAAGGTCAGTCCGAAGATAGTGAAGTTCCTCCATTTTATATAAGCCTTAGATTACACGAGTATGTTCTCCATAATGCCATGTTCGACTCTGGAGCTTCTCATAATTTGATGCCAAAAGCCATTATGGAGAAACTGGGCCTTGACATTACTCAAAATTATCATGACCTGTATTCTTTTGATTTCGGCAGGGTCCGTTGTATTGGTCTTATCAAAGACTTGGTAGTATCTTTAGACCAGATCCCAGCCAAAAAGATTTTGATGGATGTCGTTGTTGCTAATATTCCACCGTGATTTGGTATGCTCTTGTCTAGATCGTGGGGTGCAAAACTTAAGGGAACTTTACAACTTGATTTCTCTTATGCTACCATTCCCGTGTTCGGTCAATTGAGAAAACTATACAAGGAAAAGAAAATGAAATACATGATCACTAGCAAAGAGAAGCCACTTAATCATCCAATAAATGTTGTACATACAGATTTAGAATCATTTGTACTATACTCAAATAGTGGTTTGAATGATGTAAATAGCCAGTTAATAGAGGTAGATGATGTACTGGAGATTTTAGAAAATTTTAGAGTAGCCCTTGATCGAGAAAGAAACAAATTAACGAGTTCTTCTGAGCAGTCCACATACCAGCGGAAAAAGGTCAGTGAACAGTAGAAAAATGAAGAGATCAGTCAAGGTAATGCAGAAAAGGAAGAAGAATTTCAACATTTAGAAGACGAAGTAGACCTTTGGAGTATGGATTTTGACGGTGCTGTGGGTAAGGACAGTGCCAGCATAGGAATTTGGATTCGCAGCCCTGCTTTCCAGCTTGACAGAGTTCCTAGTAATGTTAGAGTGTGTTCTTACAAGTTAGCTTTTGATTGCTCTAAGAATGAAGCAGAATATGAGGCTTTGGTCACAGGTCTTAAAATTTTGAAGAAATTGAATGCAAAAAGGATTTCAGTCTATGGTGATTCAGAGCTCATCATCAAACAGGTAAAGGAAGAATATCAAGCAAAACACCGCAGATGAGGGCATACAGAAATGCAGTCTTAGATATTTTGAGAATGTTCCCTGAATATACCTTAACAACAGTACCGCGAACTCAAAACATTATTACAGATTCACTCGCCACTGCTGCAAGCAATTTGAAGATCCCAATGAACTCTGTCAACAAGTTTGAAATTCATGTCAAACACCAGTCTGCTGTTCCGGATAATTTAAGGTATTGGCAAGTGTTTTGGGATGATAATGAAATCAATACATTTTTGCAGAATGAAGGAAAATTCAAGGATTCTTCCATAGATGATGATTATGATACCGATGAACAAGAGATTGAGGTGAACCAGATGGAAGTATTGCAGCTGAAAGATAACATTATTCCTAGAGGTCTCATACCTTTAGAGTAGCTTTTTGATCAAGATGATGTTGCAAGAAAGCCGAGCTTGATGCCTACAGATAAAGGAGTTGAGGATGTCAATCTTGGAACAATGGACAAGCCCAAGTTTGTAAAATTGTGTAAAGCATTGTCTCCCAAGGTAAAGACTAGATATGTTAGATTGTTATCTAAATTTTTTGATGTGTTTTCTTGGGATTATTCAGATCTGAAGGTGTAAGACAAAGATATAATTCAGCAAACTATTCCCATCAAGCCATATCGGAACCCGTTCAAACAGAAATTGAGAAGGATCAACCCAAAGTTGTTGCCTTCCATCGAGAAAGCGGTAAATAGATTATTTAAAGCTGGTATAATTGTCCCAATCATATTTTTTGATTGGATTTCGAATTTGGTTCCGGTACGAAAGAAGACCGAAGAAATAAGATTGTGTATAGATTTTCGGAACCTTAACAAGGTATCTTTGAAGGACAATTACCCACTTCCAAAGATGGATCATATCCTGCAAAGAGTGGTTGGAGCATCGCGCATGTCACTACTCGATGGGTATTCAGGTTATAATCAAATCCTGGTGCATGAAAAAGATCGAGACAAAACTACCTTTGCAACACCTTGGGGAACCTTTCATTATGCTAAAATGCCATTTAGTTTCAAGAATGCGGGAGCCACGTTTCAGTGAGCAATGGACATTGCTTTTGCTAATGAGAAGGATGTATTTTTGGTTTTTTATTTAGATGATTTAACAGTGTTTTCAGGTATCGATGATGAGCATCTACACCATTTAAATATTGTTTTTAGAGATGTAGAAAGTTCGAGATATCTCTTAATCCAAAGAAGAGTATTTTTGCCATGGATGAAGGAAAGTTGCTTGGTCATATTATCTCAAAAGAAGGTATTCACATTGATCCTTCGAGGGTGGAGGCAATTCAGCAAATAGATTTTCCCCGTAACAAGAAGGAGATACAAGCTTTCAATGGTAAGATGAATTTCTTACACAGATTCATACCCAATTTAGCTGAACATTTAAGAGAAATGACTAACATGTTGAAAAAGGACAACATGGTAAAATGGATGGAGGATGCCATGAAGTCATTTAATCTGGTAAAGTATGCTTTATCTATAGCTCTAGTCTTAATTAGTTCTGATTACACTCAAGATTTCATTGTATTTTCATTTGCATCCAAGCATACCATGGTTGCGATATTGATGCAAAAGAGAGATCAGATGGAGAAGCCCATTGCCTTCTTCAGTGGGACTATTTGAGATGTTGCCTTGCGGTATAATATAATTGAAAAACAAGCATTGGCTCTCATAAAAGCATTAAAGGATTTCAGAGTGTACATTCTACACTAACACATCATAGCATATGTTCCCAATGCAGCAGTAAAGGATGTGTTGATACAAACTGATCCGGAAGGAAGAAGAGGGAAGTGGATTGCAGCAATGTTGGAATATGATCTAGAGATTAAACCCACAAAGCTGATCAAAGGACAAGGCTTGGTGAGACTAATGGCTGAATCAAATCTGCATGCTTTAGATATCAATCTCATTGCAACCATGTCAAAAGATGAAGAAGAAGACTCTCTCATTCAAGTGTCTAAAATGTTTCTTCAATCACCATGGTATTCAGACATAGTGTATGTACTTCAGCATATTTTGTCACCTCCGGGAAAGACAAAGAACAGAGGTAGATCACTCAAACTCAAAGCTGCCAAATTCTATATTTTACATAATGCCCTTTATTGGAGAGATTTGAGAGGTGTTTTACTTAACTGTTTGGTTGAAGATGAAGCTCAGCAGGTAATGTATGACTTTCATAAAGGTGATTGTGGTGGTCATTTGTTCTGGAAGACAACGGCAAATAAATTGTTGAGATCAGGTTATTACTGGCCAACTCTATTTTCATATGTATATAAGACAGTCATGAGCTGTCATGAATGTTAGGTCTTTCAAGGGAAAAGAAAATTGTTGCCTCTTCCTCTGAAACCTATCGAAGTAAATGCACCATTTCAGCAGTGGGGACTCGATTTCATTGGGAAATCCATCCAACATCGTCGGCACAACACAAATGGATCCTAACAGCAACCGACTATTTCACTAAGTGGATTGAAGCTATTCCAACTAGACAAGCCACAGATATGGTAATCATCCAATTTCTAGAGTCAAATATTTTATCTCGTTTCGGTTGTCCTAATAAAATCATCATAGATAATGCAGCCACATTCAAATCAAAGAGGATGATCGAATTTTGTAGCAAGTATAACATTACTTTGGGTCATTCTACAGCATATTACCCGTAGGGAAATGGTTTGGTTGAATCATCAAATAAGTCTTTGGTGAACATCATCAAGAAAATGTTGGAAACAAATAAGAAAAATTGGCACAGAAAGTTGGTTAATGCCTTATGGGCTGACAGAGTGAGCCACAAGAAATCCATAGGTATGTCTCCATTTGAGTTAGTTTATGGCATTGACACAGTCTTTCCAACATCTCTTGCAGTTCCAGTTATGAGACTGTTATAGGAAGCTGGTAGTGAAGAGGATGATTTTCAGTGAAGAATCAATCAGATGATTCATCTTCAGCAAACAAGGGATGAAGTTTTCCAAAACACTTTCAGATTACAGGAAAAGATCAAGAAGATCTATGATCGGAAAACTAAAGCAGACAAATTTCAGCTAGAGGATGTAGTGTTGTGGTGGGATGCTTGAATGAGGACAAAAGAAAGCATGGTAAGTCCGAAAATTTATGGAAAGGACCAAATACGATTGCAGCATACAGAGGACAAAATGCTTTTCTACTCAAGGAGATGGATGATCAAGAGTGCCCAGGAGGACCAGTTAATGTTAGGATCCTGAAGCACTACTACTTTTAAAGTAATTTTCTAAAGTTATGACATCATTATTGTACATACCAATTTCCTTTTCATTGTAAGATTTCAAAGTACACAATCATTCCAACTCCAAAACAAAGGCTATAAAGTTCGAATGATATGTGTAAGGTTTGCTAGTTTTGATTTAGTTTACAGTCATAGTTTGAGTCATGAGTCAGTTTCAGTTTGCATTGTGTCAGTTTTCAGTCTTTGAAGTGTTTTGACCCCATTGCCCAATGGATAAGGCTACTAGGTCTATGGTGTTCTTGGCACCTCCAAGGAGCTACCATCCCCTTTGGAGCCAATGTTAGTGTCAGTCTTGTCATACTGCCATCAATGATCAAAATCTGCTCTTTTCCATTTGCATAATAGGAGTCCCGTACCGTAAATTTTCATCACTCCATTAGGTCATGGATCCACTGATGGTTGAGGTCACTTCAGTTTTCCCTCATGAAATATACTTGTTGATCCTTTTTTCTATAGTCTTCAGTCATGGTTAATTTTCATTCTGCAGTTCCATTTCATTAGGTCATAGGGTTTGGTCCCATTAGGTTTAGGGTTTCCACATAGTCAAATTTGATGGTTAAATGCCAATAAATATCAGCAAGGACATGAGGAAGCTAAATAAACTCAAGCATAGTATCTGGAAAGTCAAAATTATTCTTTTTAAAGTTTAATGTAATTTTCACCTCAAAACATGTTTTAAGGTGAAAACAGAGTATTTTGTTTTTATTGTCATTTCTTATGTAATTTCATGTTCCTATATGTAATATTGATTCCCAGCTGCTCCTAAGCATCAATCCATACTGCCTAGCTACAAACACTGCAAAAAATCAAGTCAGCATGAGCTAATCCACCTGCAAAAGGAAAAGTGAAACAAGCATTAAAAATAGGGTTTTCAAAAAGGAAAAGAACATTGTAAAAGTGGGTTTTCAAAAAGTAAAAATCAAAATGGTGCCCATATATAAACCCTCTCATCCTACTTTTATTTCATTATGTCATCTTGCAAGTCAAAGAAGCCAAAGGAGAGAAGAAAAAAGCGATTTTCAAGTGGTTTTGAGAAAAACAGAGGCGACGCTACACGTAGGCAACTGGCGCTGCGCTTTTGGAAGACTTTTCTCGGCGATGCGCGTAGGGAGGTAGGTGTTGCGCGTAAGCAGTTTTCTTCCTGTGTTAATTTGAACAGGCACTGCGCGTAGGAGCCAGCGCTACGCTTCTAGGAAAGTGTGTTGCACATAGGGTATGAAGCAACCAAAACACTCCAAACTTCAAATTTTCGCCTAATTGCCTCCAAATTCTCCTTTTACAAGTAAGTACTCTCACTTCACTCAATGATTGGCTTGCACATTTCAAGTTTTAGACAATTTTTTCACACCATATATCAAACCCTAGTTTTTCACTATAAACCCTAATCATTTTGTTTTTCCCATTGCCTATGCTTCATAACTAAAAATCCTTACCCATCTTTCTCTTTCCCCCTCATCTAAATTCCACCATCTATCCCTCATTCCCTAAAGCCTACCCTCACTCTCATGGTTTATCCACAACTACCTAAATTCTCTCAAACTCATTCCTACAAACCCTAGAGTATCCCATTCAGTCGCATTTACATTGTCTAAAATTTGTGCAATTAAGAAGTTGGTTAACCATGGACAGAGGTGACTATGACTATGATGAGGAGAATACAGCAAGTGATAGTTCAGTTGAGAGGAGCAAGCAACAGAGAAAGCCTCATAAGGGAGGAAAAATCACAAGAGAGGAGCCAACTAACCTAGGAGAACTACAAGCCTCTTCATTAGCAGTTTCATGTTTTAGACACCTTGGTTGTTATGAGTTCTGTGAACTAGTGGAGAGAGTCCAGTTTCATCATGAATTGGCTAGAATTTTTGTAGCCCACCTACACAACAATGAAGTGACTCTTACTGGGGTGACTTTCACAGTGTCACCATCTATTATTTCAGAGGCCACCAGGATCCCTGATGTTGGTGAGAAATGGTATAAGGCTTAGGACCTTGATGAGCATTATTATGAGCCTTACATTAAGCCTCAATATAGAAGTCAGGTGAAGAGGCTTTTCGCCTTCAAATTTTTGGAGAACAGGTATGTCCCCTTGATGAGGATTATCATCAAGTATTTCACTTATGAGGGCAGATTTTTCAGGCTGTACACTTACCATATTAGGCTCCTCATGCACTTTAAAAGGGTGAAGATGTTGAACCTCCCCTACTTTTTGTTTAGAAATATTGATAAGATGGCTTACATTGTGCAGAAGAATCCATACCCTCAACAGGTGAACAACATATATCATTACTCCTTGATCAAGGTTATTGTTCTTCAGCATCTCAGTCTTCTAAATATCCCTTGGGAGACTTTCATTGCTCATGACATGTTTAGGGGACCTCAAATTCCTCCATCCTTGGTGAAAGAAACAGTTGGGCCCTCTACTCATGTGAAAACAAGAGAGGAACACAAAGAGACAAAAACTGTTGAGGTGCTGGTATTCTTGACATATCAGAGAGGTACAAGGAAGTTATTTGCAACTGCTAGGCAATTGTTTGCTCCACGGGATGTGGAATGGAACTTGCCTTCTTCATCAGCCCATAGGCAAATGCTAGCTCCACAGGATGTGGAAGAGGATTTTCCTTCTTCATCGACACAATAGGTATAGGATCAGCAGCTGAACAAAGGGAAGGAAAAAGTGCAGGAGGAAGACCTTGGTGATGAGGAGGAAAGAGATTTTGATCTAGCAGAGCATGATGAGTTTGAGCAGTATGATACTCAGACCATTGATTTAGAGACTCAGGATCAAGAAACCATCAAAGACATCATCATACAGGAAAGGGAAGCTCAAATAAAAGCTTTGGCGGACAACCTAGAGAGAGCCAAGTTTGTCATCACATACTTGGAACAGAAGAACAAACAATTGAGTGACAAGCAAGTCCTTATGGAGCTGGAAGTGCTCAAAACAAAAAGGAAAATTGGCAAAGAGACACAAGTCACATTGACTCCTATTGAGCAGGAGATTGAAAATGATAGGGAGACTTGACTTGAGAGAGTCAACCTACATCTTGAAGGGCTCATTGAGAAGACCAACAAGGACAAGAAAATGCTTAGACACGTGGCATAACATTACATGGCTTGCAATAAAATTTGTAACATGATGATCAGAAAGTTGAAGGCTAGGTTAAGGAGGGATTTAGAAGGAAAAAAGGAGGAGGATAGATTAAAGATGTTGGCTGAAGCCTCCTTGGCTAATCAAATCAGTTGATGGTGGTGCCTCATACCAATCTTGGGTAGTTTTTGAGGAAATTTTGTCATTTTTGAATTTTGGAAATTCAATACACAGAAAATTTGCCGAGAAGTGCATCGCCACCGGCACTGCGCTTTTTCTAGGGGCACCCAATGGACAAATGGCTTACACTTTTGGATTCATGGCATCAACGACATGCACCCTAGCAATTTTCAGAATTTTTGGAGCAAAATTAGTTCACAAAAAGGTCCAAAAACACTCAAAATGTGACCTTTCTACCAGTTTTTGGACACACGGAAGCAGCCTTGGGAGACTCAGTTTTTGAGGGGGGAAATGAGCTCCAAATGTAAAAATTCCAGGTGTTCTGGAAATTAGGCTTGAATGCTTTTCCAATGAGCTATCCTGGGCTCAATTTAGATGATGGGAAGGCCTCCAAAAGTGGATCCATAGTGGCACTGCAAGTAGGACCAGTGGTGTTGCGCATAGGGCATTTTTACTCAAGATAATTGTTTTGCTAAATTTGGATTCTTGTTTTCTCTCTCATGGAGGTGAATATACTGATGTAATTAATGCCATGGTTTGTAAATGTAATAGTCAAACACTAGTATATGGTAGTTTCATTAGATAAAAAGTGGTTTTGAGGGTAATGAATTAGTTTCCCCTCTTTTAGAAGAAAGTTGTTTGACTGCCTCGATTCCTGTTCCTTGTTTAGAAATGGTTGAAACATCTCCTCTTCTCATGGTTTCGACTCCTGATGGTTAGGATGAGTGATTTGAATGTCTATATCATGTATTTTCTTTGTCATTGGAAAAGGTTGGACTCACTTGGATGCTCAGAGCTTGATTATACATCATTGTAAGCAATTTGGCAAGGAGATTAATAGGATTTGCAGCTATTTTTATGGGATCCCTGTGGTATGGAGTTTTAGTACAGTTTCTTCTCTTGTAATCATTTGTTTACATGTTTTATGTATGCCATCATCCATTTCATTGCTTCTTATTGAATGTTATCAAGTTAGATAGGTAGAATCCATTGTTGCAGTGCTCTACCTTGGGAAATCATTCAATATTTTATGTTTTCTACTATTTGAGAAGGATCCATGATTGTCACATGCCCTCCTTAGCTCCTCATCAGTCTTAAACACCTCACACCATTAAGCCTAAAGTGCTAAAGCCTATGCCTACCTTGCCCCATAGAACACCCTGCATTTCTGACCTAATTTCCCAGACCTAAACTGCCCAGCTCCATCTGATCCAGCAAACACCAACAAATTCAATCAAAACCTTTCGAGCTACTATACCTAGCCTAAAATCTTTACCTGATTCAGTCATCCCGACTGAGATTCTAAAGGAGAGAGCCCTCTCCCGACCTTGTAGGGCTAGCTACAAGGCTAAGCTTGGTTTGTGGTTACCCTGGAATTGCCTCCCTTCAGCCTGAGGTCAATCTAGGTGATAACAGTTACCTTGACTTAGGCTGAGGAAATCTTCGTCATTGATTAAGCATCTCAACACAAAACCATGTATGCAACTCAAGTCTCGAGACCAATTCCAAGTGTCCAATGGAGGCAGGGTGTATAGAAGTTTCCAAATGCAAGTGAATAACATAGCTAATGTTAGAATTGACATAATAAATGGAATTAGAAAAATTGTATATGCTCAAGCCTAATGTAAGGTTGGAAGTACCTCCAAGTAATGCATCCAATGAATAAAGTTCCGATCAATATAATAAACCAACGACTTAATATATTCGCTAATAAGACATACTTGTATAACAATGATATCATTTGGCATGCGGTTCAATATCTTTATTTATGGATTTGTAAATATATTATTATTACATCGATAAAAAAATAATTAAGAGTGAAAATCTTATATAATGTTGTTAGGGAATGCTACAATATGTTAATTTTTTATTTATATTATACACATTTAAATTATATACATTTGTATATTTAAAAATAATTATAATCAAAGAGTAATATTATAAATTTATATATTGATAAATAGTTATAGTATAATTTTAATATTTAGATAAAATATAAAAGTTAAATATTTGAAAGAAAGATATGTATATATAATACTCCACATTTATTATTTTTGGTTAAATTTTGTTATTATCGTAGAAAGGTAATATTATAAATTTATATATTGATAGATAGTTATAATATAATTGTAATATTTAGATAAAATATAAAAGTTAAATATATGAAAGAAACATACGTATATATAATACCCCAGTATTATTACTTTTGTCTAAATTTTGATAGATAGTTATAATATAATTGTAATATTTAGATAAAATATAAAAGTTAAATATATGAAAGAAACATACGTATATATAATACCCCAGTGTTATTACTTTTGTCTAAATTTTGTTATGAGCTTATAGAGAAAAATTATATTTAGTAGTAAACACAAAAGAAAAGCATATCAACATTTCTAATGATGAAAACATATTGTGAAAATTTATTGTAAATATTTTAGGTTAATAATAATTAAATTCGGTAGAAAATAGTATATGCAACCATGTGTAAAGCTAAAAATAAGTAATTCAATCATATATCTAAAGTAAAGTAACAAATATATTATAATTGTAATATTTAGATAAAATTTAAAAGTTAAATATGTGAAAAAAACATATATGTAATACTCCATTTTTATTAATTTTATTGTAAGTTTATTAGAGAAAATTTGTAACAAGTAATAAATACAAAGGCCAAGTGATATTTATAATGATGAAAAAATATTGTAATATTTATTGTAAATATTTTATGTTAATAATAATTAAATTCGAGAGAGAATCATATATGCAGTCATGTGTGAAGCTAAAAATAAGTAATTCCATCTCAATTTCGTGGAAGTGGAAGATAACTCTCCAAATTTTTGGAACGACTCAGAGTGAGGACAACGTGAGATTATTCATTTTAAAAATATTCTAGATTATTCATTTTAAAAAAAGTGATGAGCAAAAATATTCTAGATTATTCATTTTTAAAAAATGAATTTAAATTTATTAAATTTTCAAAATTTATTATCATTGAGAAAGAGCTTATGGTTGACCATAGGAGCTCTGCTCATGGGAGGAGCATTATTGTATATACTGCGGGAAACTTCATTTGGGGATATGATAATTTCTTTGAATTATATACCGTTAAAATTATTTAGTCTTTTGCATTGGTATATTAGAGTAAATGAGAATTAAGGGTTAAGGATCATTTTCATTGATAACTCAACTTATATTCAGATGAATGGAAAATAACCTCCTCCTGCTACATACATTATTAGATTTATTGGTTATTCTGTTTACTTGATTTTAAATAAAAAGTGTTTATTAATATATAAGTGATTATCTATAGTTTTCTGCTAAAATAAGAGAGGGAGAAAATATATTATTTAATTAACAAATAAAATTTTCTCAATTTTGTGAATGTGGGAGACAATTCTCTGCAGTTTTTGGAACCACTCGGTCTGAGGGAAGTCAAGGTGGAATGGTGAGATAAAGATGAAAATTCATTTTTATTTAAGTGAATTTAAATAAAGAGGAAAAATGTCAGAATAATTGTATTCTTTTCAAAAGAATTACATCTTCAAAATAAGAAATAGTTTTTGGGTGGCAATAGGATGGGAGGAACATTATTGTGCATATAATTTTCCCCAGAAGCGGCGGGAAACTTTATGTGAAGATATGTTAATTTTTTTGAATTATTTACTGTTAAAATTATTTAGACCATTGTATAGTTATATTAGAGTAAAATGAGAGTTAAGGATCATTTCTATTGATAATTCAATCTAAATTCATGTAAATGGAAAATACTCCTTTATTCAATGATGTATTCCATATCTTAGAGAATAAAAGGCGAAAATCTAGTGTTTTATAAATTTTGTTCCTCAATATTATAAAGATTGTATTGTGTTCTCTAATCCAAAAACTATGGATGAGGCTATTAGATAGGCAAAATTGTGTTATCAATAGTTTAAACAAAGGTAGGAAGCACTGAAAAGATTGGAAAACTAAGAAAAGAGAAAAGTTGGAATAAAAAGAAAAAGGATACAGACCCCCTCCATTTAGAAATGCCACAAAATGCTATCATGGAATCAACTATAGTAAGAGGAATAAACAACAAGCTATAAGAAGGAATAACAAGGATCATAGTTTCTTTATAAATTCTTTAAATCCTTGTTCACTAACTTAGAAGAGCATTTAATTTTCTAAAACATCATGATGTTAGGGTGTTCTTGGTGATTTTAGTTTTCTAGAAGTCTTTCTTAGATTTCCCTTTAAGAACCCTAACATTCCGTGAGATGGCTTTCATTGATAATGTTCATAGGAGGATTGGAGGATGGTATGTATTGGTGACACACTACTAGTATTCACCAAGTATTCCCCCAAGTCTTGTATTAATTGATTATTGATTTTTTTCCCTTTTCTCTTTTGTTCTTTTAGAATACTCAATTGATCGATGGCAAAATTTATTTTGATTCCAAGAGAGGAAAAATAAAAGTTGTGGTTAGAGGTATTACCTATTTCATGAGATTGACATAGAATTAGATCTTGATTGTGAATGTATGCTCTGGTGATGCTTTGAACCTGCTCCTTAGGAATGGTTACTAGGTCCTTATTTCTCCATTCATGTAAAAGAGGTTAGGGATAAATGTTTCGAAGGTCCATTTCCTCAAAATCTTCTACCTTAGAAAAAACTTGGGTGTTATCCAACATTTATACATCCTCCTAGTAATATTTTTCAATTGGACATGCATGTGCATCTTTTGTTGCTTAGGTTGGTTGCTAATTGGGTTTCCCAATCTCTTCCATTTTGGTATTTTCTCTTTTGGTAGCTATCTCACTTTCTTCCAATTGCAGGAGGATCATGTACTAGTTATGGCTTGCTGCATTTTCAAAGGTCATATTCTCTATACCTTTTTGGATGTATTACTTTTATTGGTGACCTTGGTAAGCCCATCTTGATGTCAAGTCATATTTACTTCTACATTTTGTTCAACTTCGATTGCTAATAATTCTTGGAATAAATGACCATATTCATGGAATTTTCAACATCTAAAGTGCATTTTCTCATAATCTATTGGTTTCTCACATATTTCATCTTCATTTCTCAATTTAATGTTTACTAGGAGGGGCTTGGATATGCCTAGATATGCACAAAGGTGGGCATAGGAAGTGTATCACACTTACTTTTTTTTATCTAAGATGATAACAAAATTCCCTATGGATTTAGCAATGCTTTATAAGATTTCAAGGTCCCAAAACTCCTAAGGGAGAGAATAAGCATGGATCCAAACTGGCGCTAGAAAGGTTTTCTTTGTCAAGCTGGAATTTTTGAACTTATGTACTCGTGTATAAGCCAACTAATTTCATGAAATATGCTCATCCCTAAAATATGTGATCTCTATCCTCTATATTGTTGATATGGTCATGAAGGAACCCTTAGACCTGAACTTGAGTTCAAGATACCATTTAGGTGTCCACTCAATCTGGATCCAACTAACGAGGGGTTTCCCCAGGGATAGATGCATACAAATTTGCATATTACCACATGCTATTTGATATATTCGATTTATGCCCCTATTTTTTATTGATCTAAACTTAAACAGGAACACAACAAATTACACATATAACCATAAATACAAGGATGCAAGAGAAATAACACTTCATTTCATTACTATCAAATACTAAAATATGCTTACAAATAGAATGGAAATAAGACTAGCTTGGGCGATGGTAGCTTATCTTTGAGAAGAGATGTGGCGACTACATGCATATGAACGGTGTTACAATGAGGCTCAAGGGACTATTTATTATTGAAAAACATGAGAAAACCCTAAACAATCAAAACCATAACCCAAGGAGATGTAACGCCAAGAGTTTCTGGCCCTCGTTGGGGTTAGTTGGGCAACCAACTTCCCAAGGTCATAACTTGATCATATTATATCTGTTTGGCACGTACAATACCTTGTTTGAAATTTCTCTCTGAGTACTACAAGATTTTCTATAGTTATGGCTATGGGCCTATAGTGAACCTCAAAAAACGTCATTTAGGGGGTCAAAACTGCTCCAGAAGTTTAGGACCTGAAAAACTTCTAAAAATAGTAAATGCTGAAATAAACAAGGAAACAAATCAAACCGACTGGAGGTCTAAGTGGAATAGGTGGGTTGCGACCAATATCCACCTAGAACATTCCTCCCCCCTTAGGAATAAATGGTCCCCATTGCGTGTAGAGCCTCCATGAGATGAGGAAATTTCTGTTACATTTGATTCCTCGTGAGCCACTTGCCTTGGTGCAGTAATTGGCCAACTTTAACAACCCAATATCGTTGGATCTTATGTTGGCGAGTGTTCTTGACCTATGTGTCCCTAATCTGGTTAGTTGTGGCCTATTCCATGTAGTTTGGGTTTAACTCTGTTGGTGTGAAATTTTCTACAATGTCTAATGTGTCTAGTAATGGTGGGAAGTATGGCCGAAGGCGGTCCACATTGAACACTAGGTGCAGGCCAAGGAATGGGGGAATGATAAGCTCAAAAGCATTATCTCCCACAACCTTGGTAATGATGTAGGGACCATATCAGAGTGGTCCAAGCTTCTGATGGGCTCTGGTAAGGCGTTCTTTCTACAAATGAAACTAAACCTTGTCACCCACTTGAAATTTGTTTGGCGCCTGATGTTGATCATATCCCTGCTTGTACTTGGCATTTGACTTCTCCAAGATGTCGTGAACCTGCTGGCAGATGTGTTGGATGTGCTCAATCAATCTGGTTGCTTTATCAGCCTCGGACAATACATGTGTGGATTATGTCTGTGTAGTCGCTTGAGGCATGGAAACATCAATCAAACACAATGGTTGAAATCCTAGACCCACTTGAAAGGGACTATGACCAGTCAAGTTATGGAGAGATTTATTATAAATACATTTCACATATGGAAGACTCTCATCCCAGGTTCGAGGATGCTTGGATTTGTACATGTGGAGTATGTGCACTATCATCTTTTTGGCGATCTCTGTCTGGCCATTAGTCTGGGGATAGAAGGCATTCGAATTTGTGAGCTTGGCGTCCAATAGTGTCCAGAGGCTTCACCAGAATGTGCTCAGGAACCTGCGATCTGATATAATGGTCTATGGGATCCAAAAATGTACCCATACGCATTCAAATATGAGTTTGGCAGTGTCCTTTGCGGTGATACTCTTCTTGCAAGTTGTCAATATAGCCATCTTAGAAAAATTTCCACGACCACAAATACATAGTCATTACCATGCTTGGTAGAAGGGAGGCCAGACATATAGTCCATGGAGATGGATTCCCCAGCTAACTGAGAGTAGGAAGAGGAGTGTACAGGCCTTGCTTCTTGATGGTTGACTTGGCGTTAGCACAGGCAGTGTAGGATCTAATATATTTCCCAACATCTAGTGAGAGTTTGGGCCAATAAAAGTACTTTTGTAGTACAACCACATTTTTCTCCACACAAAAGTGTTATTTGACCTGACTATAGTGTGCCTCCCGAATCAGCTTGGCACACTCGCTTGAAGGAACACAAAGGTGTCTTAGGTAGCATAATAATACATCATGGAGGTGGAAATCAAGAACTTGCTTTCCATTTACTAGTACCTGGTATGTGTAGGCGAACTTTGGATTATTTGTATAGTTGCATCCATCCAAAGGTCTCATGACCACAAGAGTTAAGAACAGTGGTCAGTGTTGCAACTGGTGGCCATCTGAGGCAATTTGCAACATGATTGGTGTTGTCCTTTTTGTATATAATGTTCAAGTGGAATTGTTGCAGATATGTGGACCACTTCTGATGGCGATCGTTCTGCAACTTCCGCTATGTTTGTATAAATTGAAGAGGTTGGTGATTGGTGTAGATGACTATCTTCTTCCCCATAATGTAGTGCTTCCACTCTCAGTGAGCGTGCATGTTGGAATACATCTCTTTATCATAGGTGGGGTACTTCCAAATTGTAATGGAAAGTGTCTCACTATGATAGGACACTGGATTGCTCGTGTTGGGTGAGGATTATACTAATAGCATAGTCTAAGATGTTTGTCTCAATTTCAAATGGTTGATGTAGGTCTGGCAGTGTGAGTACCAATGTAGAGAAGAGGTAGTGCTTCAACTCAACGAACACCTTCTATTGGGACTTGGACCCGGAAAAATTTTCTTTCACCCTACCCTTAGTAATCTGACTCAAAGACCAAGTAATATGTGAGAATCTCAACACGAACCTCTGATAAAAATTTGCAAGGCCCAAAAAGTTGTGAAAGATCCGTTAGAGTGGTCGGGGCTGGCCAATCCCGAATGACTTGGATCTGAGTCGGGTCCACATGCACGCCACTCTCATCTATGATGTAACCTAGGTATTGGACCTTGGCTCATGCCAAAGGTGTATTTCTCCAATTTGGCACACAATTTGTGTTGCCGAAGGGTTTGAAGGACCTGCCAAATGTGTTGCAAGTGTTCTTCCCAACTCTTGTTGAAGATGAGGATGTCATCTAGATAAACCACCACAAACAAGTTGGTGAAGGGCCACAAGATGTCATCAATTAGCCTCATAAAATTAGCGGGGCAATTTGTCAACCTAAAGGGCGTAACCAACCATTCAAAAAGGCCTTCCTTGGATTTAAAGGCGGGCTTCCATACATTTGTGGGCTCTTTTAGAACCTGGTGATAGCCAAACTTTAGATCAATCTTGGTGAAATACTTGTTCCCCTTGAGTTGGTCCAGTAGCAAGGATAATTTTAGGGGCGAATGTTCGCCCTTTGGCGAAATTAAGGGGTTTTAAATTTTTAGTGGGCGAATATTTTGTATCATAGTACATTTTTACAAATCACCTCAAATAGCCCACCTTATTTTAAGGGAGAGGGTAAAAAAGGTAAATTTAGCCCTTGAAATTAGGACTTACAACCTTCCATTCGCCCATTTTCAAGAATAGGTTTTATTTAAGTGAATCCATTCGCCCATTTTCAAGAATAGGTTTTATTTAAGTGAATCCTATGGGCCAAATACCATATTTATAAAAGAGGTATCGTAAATTAATAAAAATATAAATAAATGAGAGGTATGGTAAATAAATATAACATTTTTTACATTTACTCCATAAGTCATCTTATATACATGTAAGGGTGTAAAAAAATAAAAATATAAGTAAAGTGGAGGTATGGTAAATAAATAAAACGTATTTTTATACTTACTCAAAAGGTATGGTAAATAAATAAAAATATAAATAAACTAGACGTATCGTAAATAAATAAAACCTTTTTTTATATTTATTCCATAACCCTCGTTCTATTTGGGAAGGCTCAAGAAAGAGGTTTTATTTAAGTGAAACCTATGGCCAAAATACTATGGAACAAATACCATGGACTAGATTGTTATTAATACCATGCAAAAAACCATTATTAACACTAATATTAGAATTAATAAAAATAAAAATGGCACATGGTATTGACCCATGGTATTCACCAAAATGGCACATGGTATTGACCCATGGTATTCACCTGGAATGTAGCCTATTTAAATGGGGGAATTAAACCAGCATGTAGCCTATGCTAAGATTCACTATGACTTTACAAAGTTTTATTATTTAGTGAAAGACTAGCCAAGATCTTACAAGATTTTATAATTGAGTAAAATATTCGCCATGCCTAGTGAGAGATTCGCCAAAAAATTATATATACATATTATATTATTGATAAAATCGCCTTCCATTTTTCCTATATATCATGGAGATTCGCCCATTTATTATATTTATAAATTTAGGGGGGGTTCTTAAACTTTTCCCTGTCCAGTAGGTCATCAATTTGTGGGATTGGATACCTGTTCCTGACAGTGATTTTGTCTAATACCTAATAATCAATGTAGAGCCTCCATGTCCCATCCTTTTTTTGTACAAGTACAATTGGTCTCCCACAAGGTGAGGAACTTGGTCAGATGTGCCCTTTTTGTAGTAACTCCTCGATTTTCTACTTGATCTCTTCATTTTCTAGAATGGAGCGGCAATATATCGGCCCATTGGGTAGAGGTGCTTTGAGAGTCAAATCAATTGAATGCTTGATGTCCCTGTATTCTTTTGTAACCTCATCCACCTGCTTATGCTATTTGGAGGAACCCTTCCCGGAGACCATGGATGTGGCTATGACCTTCCCCTTACTTTGAGAGCGAATTGGAAAGAAAAAAAATTCTCATTATGGGAGATGACCTTACTGCATTGCTTATCATAGATCAAGGAGATGGCAGCCAGTGGGGCTACCTACAGTGTCTTGTATAAATTACTACCCAAAGAAATAATAACAGAGTGAAGTCTAGACTCATATACAACATGTCACTTCCATAAGTATGGTTGTCCTAATAATACATCACAAACTTTAAGAGGAGTGACATCACACAATACCTCATCCGTGAAGGTCTTGATGCTGTAGGGAAGGCAATAATGCTAGCTGAAGTGGAGATCTCGTCCTTGGTGAAGCCACCTGATGGTGTATGGTTGTGGATGTGTTGTAGTAAATTGACCCAACCGCTTCATGACCTATTTAGAAATGAGGTTCTTTTGGCTCTCGTTGTCGACAATCAATTGCAATGGAGAACCCTTCATCCACATCTATGAGTTGAATAGGTGTTCCCCTTATTTTTGATCTTCAGGCTCAATCTTCTGGATCTTGGTGGTGGCCATAGTGGCACTGGGCTCATCGTCAATGCTATATTTCCCTTTGTCATTCCCCTTGTCGGGTTCTGACTCAGAGTCAGAACATGCGTCTGACTCGGAAGCCTTCAACTCAACCACTAGTGAATGCTTGGCCCCACACTCACTGTGCTGTGAGTGGAGCTCTTACAGAACTCACACCACTTTCCCATGTCCTTCTTTGTCTTTGTGGTGTTGTTCTTTTCTTGCGGCTTCGGTGGGTTATCCTGGGTCACCCCGCCTTGACTTTGCCTTTTGTTCCGTAGTTTGGCGGCACCTTTCCCTTACTTTTGATTCGAAGATCCAAAGTATCGCTTTTTCTGTTTAAACTTATTCTCAATCTTGATAGCATACAGGTATGCCATGCAAAGCGAGGAGATGTCTAGTAACTCCAACTCATCTTGGATGTACTTGTGTAGGCAATCACAGTACTTGAGTACCATATGTTTCTTAGAAGCTTTGATATCCAACTTCATGCAAAGGGTATGGAAAACATTGGTAAACTTTGGCACCTCCTGGTCTCTTCCCTACCGCAGTGTGGTCCACTTTATGTATTTATCCTCATAGCTCCCAACAGGGTAGTCCTACTCCTTGATGGCATCTCAGAACAAATTCTATGTGGGTGTAGCAGAAAATAGTGAGGGTGTACTTTCATATTTCTTCTCATAGTAGGTTTCCCACCAATCCTTGATGTGGGGAGTGGCTTTAAGAAGTGAAAAAGTAATATTTTCCCAACTGGAAAAATCATGAACAAAAAAATATCCTTCTAGCTTATTTAACCATTTATCTACGACTTCTGCATCTATTTGACCTTCAAATATGGGGATGTCAAAGTTAACTTGTGCCTTAAAGGGTGTGGAGCTTCCAGAGTAGCTGTCGGAAGTAGATGTGTTGCCTTTGGGTAGTCGTTGAAGGATCTAGGAAAATTTGTCCATCATCACGTTCCTTTGTCACTCGAGGGCTTCTTCGAGCAATATTTTGAAAGGATCTCCTCCCCCCTCATCTTTCTTCTCTTCCAGCATGGGAGGTCATCGAGATTTGCGAGGTTGGTATTGCAAAGGCTTGACCAATTCGAGCCCTAAATCCTTATATCCAAACCTCTCTAGGGACATGTAAACAAAAATAGAGAAAGAGCATACCGCTCTAATACCACTATTCTGAACTTAAAAAAACAAAAAAAAAAACAAAAAATTTTATAGATATAACCATAAATACAGAGATGCAGTGGAAATAACTCTTCATTTCATTAATATGAAATACTGAAATATGCTTACAAATAGAATGGAAATAAAACTAGCTCAGGTGATGGTAGCTTATCTCTGAGAAGATATGTGGCGGCTACATCCCTCTGAACTATGTTACAATGAGGCTTAAGGTTCTATCTATTATTGAAAAACATGAGAAAACCCTAAAAAACCAAAATCCTAACCCCACGAGATGTAATTCCAAGAGTTTGTGGGCCCTATTAGGGTTAGTTGGGTAGCCAACTTCCTAGGGTCATAGCTTGGTCATATTATCTTCGTTTGGCCCATACGATACCTTGCTGGAAAGGACTCTCCAAGTACTACAGGATTTACCATAGGCTACAATTTGCAGCTGATCTGAAATTGATCGAAGACAAAGAATAAGGTATTATAGACTCATGTGCATGGATGTGCCTATCTTACTTTATGCAATGGATCAATAAGATTGCGAAATACACAGACACTGAACCAGTTAGAGAAAACACAACAGGACAAACATATAAACACAACAATTTTAATAAGGAGTTCACCCAATACTCCTGGGCTATGTCTCCCGGTCCAGCCTTCAGTGGTGGCCTCTCTATTATGTTTTCAAAGCAGAGTTTTTACAACAGTGAGCTCAATTTGAGTCTCACTCAACAGATAGAAATCAGCAAGACTGTACTTAGATTCCCCAAGTCTTTGGAGTACACAGACTCTCTTTACTGATTCTTGACCTCCCATGGGTCACAATGCTATGAGTCCAATTTGAGACTCAATACATGATAGGCATTTACAGAGGAGTTCACTTGAACCTTTCAAGCCTTCTCTAGAGTACACAGACTCTCTAACTCTCTCTGTCTCTATCTCTGACTCGATGCTGCCTTTGCTCTTGGAGCTCAGCTCAACTTCTTCTCTCTGTTCTCTGCTCTCAGCTTTCTGCTTCTAACTTACTTGTCTCTTTCTCTATCAGTTTGTGGCTTTAAAGCCAATCTGATTTCTGACTGATCGTTTCTGCTTCCCAACTTCCTAGTTCCCCTGCCTTTGTCTGTTTGAATTCCTCTATTCTCTGTCATCATCACTGTATAACGCCTCACAGGGAGGTGGCCACTTGTTTCATAATGAACTGAGTGTCAGTTCTCTTGGACGTTTTCAAAATGACCGTTTATTCCGTTAACTCCAAGAATGCCCACAAAACACGTCCTTTGCCAACGCATCGTCCACGTCAGACTTCAAATCCTATACAACTCTGTCTATTTACCTCGTTAGGTTTGGTCATCCATCGGAACACATTCCATCGTCGATCTGGAGCCTCCAGATCCTACGGTCTCCGTCCATATCGAGCAGGTAAGTAACATGATGTTTACCCATCTGATGTGAGTGGTTTTCTCTCTCTTCCACCGAACGCGTAGCACCCATTTTGTGGCATCGGGCAGGACTTGGTTGAGACCGCTTACCGCTCGAAACCCTTTCGATATTCTGCCAGTTTTTATGGGCCCCACTTCTGATGGAATTGGCACGATATCCATTGCATTTCATGATTTTCGGGTCCGGCAGCTCATGGATTTTCCTTCTTTGAGGGGTTTGCCTTGCAATATGCGATTAGCGATCGCATATCAGAAACTGCCCCTGTTTCTTGAAATGACCTCCCGTTCTGCTAATTCGTGACAATGGCGTTACCATGGGCTGACGGTCTCTGCGCTTGACCAAGGGTCCTCGTTGCTCCACGCTAATCACAAATTGCAATTGTTATGAGGATATCTCTGATAAGCTCAATCTTTATAAGACTTTGAAACTTTGGGATGAATTTTACAGAGTTCATGAAAACTTAGAGAGTGTTCTAGGATCCAATTCAGATCACGGCCTTCCCACTGAAAAAGATTTTGGACCACCAAAAGTTGGTTTTTAAGCATCAATCAAGTGAGGTTACAAATTCCTCACTTGCCCAATTTATATCCATTTCTCATTGGTTGGTTTTGAACCTTTGAGTCCAATCGTAAGGTAGTCAACATCCCCTCTGCGCATAGTTCTCACCTTCCTATCCAGAACTGTATCTTACTGCAATTCATTGAGATATTCAGGTAATAGATCATCGATAGAAGGAAACTCACTCTTCTCTTTAGGATCTTCAACCAATGAAGGTTCAAATAGTCTCAAGCTTTTTGCATTAACTATCAAATAGATGTGCATGTAAACTGGCAAATCAAGGCAAAAATCATTCTCACCAATTTTCTCAAGTATCTTGAAAGGTCCATACCTTATTGGCTTCAACTTCTTACCTTCACCTGGCATTCTGTATTTGCTGATATACAGCTAGACTTGATCACCAACTTGGAAGCTATGCTCAATCTGATGCTTGTCATGCCTTGCCTTGTACTTGGCTTGGCTCTTTTCCAGCTGTTCCTATACTGCCTCGTGAATCTCTTGGATTTTTTCAATGAACTTAGTTGCCTTGTCCACATCACTGTGTCCATCAACCACTATGTCTTTACCAAAGACAAAATCCAAGGGAGACCTTGGTGTGAAACCAAAAATAGGTCTCAAAAGGAGATCTCTATGTAGAATAATGTTTAGCATGGTTGTAAGCATGCTGCACATAATATAAATGTTCATCCCAAAGCTTGGGATGCTTGCTGCAATAGCCTCTGAGCAACTGGATCATTGTCCTATTGACCACTTCTATTTGGCCATCTATTGTGGATGAAAGGTTGTGCTCTTCTTCAGTATGGTGTCCATCAATTCCCATAGACTTGACCAAAACTCCCCAACAAATCAAGAATCTCAATCAGATACAATGGAAGTGGGTAATCCAAAATGAACCAATACAAGCTGAAAGAACAACTTTGTTGTTTGTTCAGTTGTGAGCTGTTTGTTACAAGGTATTAAAATACACATTTTGTTCAATCTATCCACAATAACATATAAATAGTTATGACCTTTTCTAGATTTAGGCAGTCCCCCAACAAATTCCATGGAAACACTTTCCCAAGGATGAGAAGGAACTCGTAGTGGAGTGTACAAGCCTAGTTTTCTATTGTTGGGCTTGCTTTTAGCACACATAATACACCCTCTTACATAACTAGAAACTGTCTCATTCATTTTGGGCCAATAACAAAATCTTTGCAGATGTGCAACTGTTTTACGTACACCAAAGTGACCTGATATTAGAGAAGTGTGTGATTCTCAAATTATCTTTACTCTTTTAGTTTGTGGAATGCATAACTTTCCAAAATGATACAAGAGTTGGTCCTTAACATGATAATCCAATTCTTCTACTTGTTTGTCACGACTTAAAGTTGCCTATACATCTTTATAATCTATATCTTGAGCATACTATTCAATGTAGCTTTCATGCAATACTAAATTATGCTTAAGTATAGTAGATGCATTTATGATTGGTCTAGACAACATATCTGCAACTTTATTGTGTATGCCCTTTTTATATATGATGACAAGATGAAACTGTTGTAGAAAACCCATCCACCTATAGTGTCTTGATTGTTGCAACTTAGTTTGGGAGTGTAAATATTGAAGGGGTTGATGATCAGTATGTATAATTGTCTCTTTGCCCATTAAAAAATGTTTCCACTTTTTCACACTGTACTAATGCATACAATTCCTTATCATATGTGGGATAATTAACTACTGCAGAATTAAATGTCTCATAATGATAACATATGGGTTTACCGTGTTGCATCAACACTGCTCCCATGGCATAGCCACTGGCATCTGTTTCAATCTCAAATGGTCTTTGAAGATCTGACATCTGTTTCAAAACATCTAGAGCCTGCTTGACATGCTTCAAATGTTCTTCCCATTTTTACTAAATATAAGAATGTCATATAAATATGCAATGACAAAATCATCAATAAAAGGCCTGAGTACATCATTCATTACTCTCATTAAATTATCAGGAGCATTATTTATGCCAAAAGGCATAACTAACCACTCATACAATCCCTGCCTTGTTTTGAAAGTAGTCTTCCATGCATCTTTCTCTGCAACTCTGACCTGATGGTAGGCACTATGCAAGTCCAACTTGGAAAATTAAACAACTTCTTTCAATTGATCTAATAGATCATCTATGCGAGGAAGGGGATAATGATTTTTTATTGTTATCTTATTCAGTGCTCGGTAATCAATGCACATTCTCCATGAGCCATCTTTCTTTCTCACCAAGACAATTGGAGATCCACATGGTGATGTGCTAGGTCTTATGAACCCTTTTTCGAGCAACTCCTGTACCTGCTTCTCGATTTCTAAATTCTCTAAAGCGGACAACCTTTGTGTAGAAATTTTGAATAATTTAACACATATTCAACAGAGATTATCCTGATCATGTACTATTGCGGAATACATACACAATACATAATCTCCTCTACGTTGATCATCAATATAGCAGCATCAATAACAATAAAACATCAAGAGCATTCACACATTAACACATTATGTAACCCGGGGAAGGAATCTCGCTAAAAACCCCAACTATCTGTATATTAATGATTGATAATTTGTAACATTACAAAGTACAATGCTTATCACAAGAAATCCAGTACCAGCTCCACCTGTTACACACAATACAGCTCAGATCTGATCTCCAAATCTATTCCACTTCTTGCCTGCCTCCACTGCTCAATACCTGCTCAAGAACTGATGAGAATGGCTTACCAAACTCTTATTTCACCTCAAAATAATCACTCACACTTTGTTTGACGTGAGCAGAGGCTACAATACTGGGCAAATACGTGAGCAAACTCATTGGCATACTCAATCCCTTGATTGTGCAAGATCTGGTGCACAACTATAGTCACAACTGATAGCGATCTGATTCTCTACCACCTGTCCCTGTTGAAATGAACATGCACTGACATGCAACTGAGTTAACTGATGTATTCATTACTTGCATCATGAGTTAATAATTAGTTTAACGACTCATCATTAGTCTATTTTCGGTTAAACTAATTACAACTAGTTTAACCAAGTCAAACTGAACACAACTCCATCAACTCCACAATCAACTCCACCAAACTCAACTGATTGAGTTCTAACTGAAGTCATGCATGCAACAACTCAACTGACTCATAAGAAAAGTGTATTTCCTTTTGACAGATGCATGTTCCACCTCTGTAGCTCAAACTGAAGTGCTCCAAGAGAATAAGATCAAGTTTATAGTCCAAATATTATTATGAGACAATAATATTTGACTTTTCTATTTTTGACAGCCAGTCTAAAAATAGACTTTGATCACTCACACTGTGATCACTCACACTTTGATCAAAAATAGAAGTCCATCTATTTTTCCCAACTTGACCAATCATCCATAAACAACAACCTGCAATCCATAGACATGATTCATATGTCTAAAAATAGACATAGTCTAAAAATAGACTTGCGCCAAAAATAGCCTGCGGGCCCACTTAGTGAAGGCGACTCTTTTCACTAAGCTCCATCATCTTGTTGCAATATCAACACTCCCTCTCGACAAGATATGGATTATCAGCAACCCCTATCCTGCCTCGGTGGTACTCGAATTTTCTCCTAGTGAGAGCCTTCATCAGAATATCAGCATCCTGATCCTCCGTTGGAATGTACGAAAGTAACATGATCCTCCGCTGCACACAATCTCTGATATGATGGTACCTGATGTCAATATGTTTAGATCTATCATGAAATACAGGATTAGCCGAGAGTTTAATGCAACTTTGGTTATCACAGTAAATCACAGTAGGATCCAAATGAGAACTGAACAAACCAACCAAGATCTTCCTCATCCATATAGCCTCGCATGCAGCCAAACTTGCTGCCATATACTCGGCCTCCGCTGAACTGAGTGCCACGGATCTCTGCTTCCTGCTGTACCCAAAAACTGTTGTCGATCCAATACTGAAGACCCCTCCTGATGTTCTCTTTCTATCCATTGGGCTCCCTGTCCAATCTGCATCCGTGAAGCCACATAGCTTCACCTCATCCTCCTGTCTGTACCACAAACCATATCCCGATGTGCCTCTCAAGTAGCGCAATACATGCTTGCCCGCCTTCCAGAAGAGCTTGGTAGGCTTAACCATAGCTTGTGAAAGCTGGTTAACTGCATAGCATATATCAAGTCGTGTATTGACCAAATACATCAGCGACCCCACCAACTGTCGATAAACAGTGGCACCCACTTCTTCTCCCGAAGTGGCATCCTCCTTCCTCCAACCTCCAGGAAGAGGAGTATCAACAGGCTTGCAGCCATGCATGTTGAACTTCTCCAGTGTCTCCCGAGCATACTTGCCCTGAGAAACAAACAGTCCACCACTACGCTGCCATATTTCCAATCCTAGGAAATAGTGAAGGAGGCCCAAGTCCTTCATCTCAAACTCTGTAGCAAGATCCTTCTTGCATGACAGTATCAACAGCTCATCACCCGTTAGAATCAAATCATCAACATACAGTACAATGATAAGCAACTTACCCTCCAGCACAATCTGGTATAGGTTAGGATCCGCCTCGCTCTTGGAGAATCCAAGTCCTGTGAAATAGTTGTCTATCCGTGTGTACCAAGCACGTGGTGCTTGCTTCAACCTATACAGCGCTCTCTTGAGCCTGCACACATGCGACTCGCTGCTGAAGACCTCAAAGCCTTCGGGCTGCACAATGTACACCTCCTCCTCAATGACTCCGTTGAGGAATACAGTCTTCACATCCATTTGATGAATGTGCCATCCCATCTGCACTGAGAGAGCAAGAATCGTCCGTATGGAAGAATACCTTGCGACAGGTGCAAAGGTCTCCTCATAATCGATCCCCTCTATCTGTGAAAAGCCTCAGGCAACAAATCTTTCCTTTTACTTCTCCACACTCCCGTCAGCTGCCTGCTTGACCTTGTAGATCCATCTCGAACCCACCATTGATTTCCCTTCCGGTCTAGGAACAATCTCCCATGCACTATTTTTGACAATAGAATCATACTCTTCCACCATGGCGTCCACCCATGCGGGATCCTCCACAGCTTCCTCGAAAGAGGATGGCTCAGTCACAACACACTTGCTCATAAGAACCATGTATCCAGTGTACCGATCAGGTGACTGTCTCTGCCTGCGTTGGGCTGTAGTGGTCCTACAACTTTCTCTGCATCTTGAGCCAGTCGCTCAGCTTCTGTCAAGCACTTTCGCCCTCTAATGGTTGGCACTGCATGAGTGGACTCGTCCACTCCATGGACCTCATCTTATGGCTGATCCACATCCTAAGGCTCATCCTTAGGAACTAATAGATCCTCATCTGCATGCAAGTGTAGCTCCCTCTCAAGCGAACACTTCATGGCTTTCTCCTCCTAAAATTTTATATCCCGTCGCACAACAGTTTTACCACTGTCTGGAAAATACACATGATAGTTGTGGAGCGTATCAGTGTACCCCAAAAATATCTCAACTTCTACGGTCGGCTCCAACTTCTTCCTGACATCCTTCGTCACATGCATGTAAATGTTAGCACCAAAAATCCTCAAATGAGAAAGATCAGGATTCTTACCAGAATAAGTCTCCTTAGGTGTACTCATGCCAAGTATCCTATGAGGACAACGGTTCTGCACATAAACTGTTGTATTGCATGCTTCCACCCACAAGTGAAGGGGTAGGCCCTGATCATGCAACATTGCCCATGCAGCACCCACAATTGTTTTGTTCTTTCTCTCAGCTTCCCCGTTCTGCTGTGGGTTATGGGGAGCTATGAGCTCTCTACGAATCCCTTCTGCCTTGCAGAAATCCTTGAAATCGTCCGAGATGTATTCACCACCATTATCGCTCCTAGTAGCCTTCACCTTCTTCCCTGACTCCTTCTCGACTAGTGCTTTGAATTCACAGAACTTTGAATATGTCTTGCTCTTCTTCTGCATGAAGAAGATCCAGCACTTACGAGAGAAATCATCAACAAAAATCACATAATACCTGTGTTTTGTTGTCGAAGCAACTGAGAAAGGTCCAACACGTCTGTGTGAATTCTCTCAAGGATCATCGTGGCGCGACTATCCTTCTCGTGAAAGGTGGCTTTCACAAACTTCCCCAAAGTACACCCCTTGCACTGATCTTACTGTGCAAGTGTGCCTTTAGGAAGCCCTGTAGTGATCTGCTGCAGTATCTTCAAGGCTCCATGGTGAAGGTGACCCAATCTCTTGTGCCACAACTCGCCATCATCCCGGCTCACCAATCCTTCTGCCTTGCCCGCCATTGATGCGCATCCATCTACATGCAACTGATAAAGGTTCCTCACTCGAACCCCTATATTCCGGGTCTCACCGGTTGTCTTGCTGCGCAAGAAGGCCTTTCCCTCGCTTAAAACAACATCATACCCCTTGTCTTCTAACATCGCCACTGAGATGAGATTCTTCTTCAATCTTGGAACATGCATGACTTCCTTCAATACAAAGGGTTTACTAGACTCCCTCTCAAAGGAAATGGTACCGATACCGGTCGCACTGTATCTACCATCATCGCCCATCTCGATGTGCACTCCAAGATCTTTGTCCTCCAGATCAGAGAACAAATCTCTATCTCCCGTCATGTGAAAAGACGCACCACTGTCCAAGAACCATATCGATCCCATCACACTTGAAACCAAGCATGTGATCAATGAAAAATCAAGCTCAAACTGAGAAGCTAAGGCCTCTCCCCCTGCAGATCCACCAGCTTGCTTCTTCTTCTTCTTCTGCGGACAATTTGTGGCATAGTGTCCGTGTTGGTGATAATGAAAACACTTCACCTTGGACATATCCTGCTTCTTGCCTTTCGCACCAGACTGAGAAGCTTTCTTGCTCTTCCCTTTCTTTTCTTTGGCAGCCAAAGCACAATTCTCTTCATCAGCTCCCTTTGACGAAGATCTGTCCTTGGTACTCCGCCTGATCTCCTCCTGCACAAGACCTGACCATAATCTTTCCCATCCTGACAATTTCTCCCCACCATTGACAGAGTCCTGATAGGAATGCCAACTCTTCGGAAGACCAAGGAGAGCCAAGCTCACCAAGTCCTCATCATCGACAGTAACCCCCACACTTCCCAGCTCATCTCGACACTGAGTGAACTTCGTGAGATACTTGGGAATACTGTCACCCTTCTCGCATTTGATGTTTCTGAGTTTATCTTTGAGTGCCAGCTTCCTCTGATCTCTTTTGCTTTGGAATAATTCTGTTAATGATTTCCACATCAAATATGGAGTAGCCTTTCCATGGAGGCTGGACACAATGTGATCCTTCACGCCCTCCAACAAAGTCCTTCGACATTTTGTGGTTTTCTTTTGCCAAGCATCAACTTGAGTAGCATCAGTAGGCTTTGGGATATCCGTATCTATGAACTCCTTCAGCCCGTTATCATCCAATACTGCCTCCATCCTATCCTTCCATGCAATATAGTTTGATCTTCCCTCAAGAGCATACTCCAATCGCAATCCGTTGAAAGACATTGTTGCGTTGTCACCAAGAAAACACTGCTGCAAATTCGAATTCCACCAGCAACCAACTCAACCGCCTTGGATCTAAGATTCATGAGAACACAATATTTCTCGTACAGAGATTGATTTTATGGGAATTCACCGGATATCTCACCTTCCAAAGGAAGGATGAATCCAGAGGCTACCTGGCCCGATTACAGACTCTGCCTGAAGAAATAGAATGTAAACACTTCCTGAATAGTAGATCTGATAATCAACAGCTCTGATACCATGTAGAAATTTTGAATAATTTAACACATATTCAACAGAGATTATCTTGATCATGTACTATTGTGGAATACATACACAATACATAAGCTCCTCTACGTTGATCATCAATATAGCAG
Source organism: Pinus tabuliformis (assembly GCA_031772625.1). Classification (NCBI taxonomy): domain Eukaryota; kingdom Viridiplantae; phylum Streptophyta; class Pinopsida; order Pinales; family Pinaceae; genus Pinus; species Pinus tabuliformis. The sequence goes on from CM062820.1 coordinate 1,302,691,417, forward strand.
CATCAATAACAATAAAACATCAAGAGCATTCACACATTAACACAGTATGTAACCCAAGGAAAGCATCTCGCTAAAAACCCCAACTATTTGTATATTAATGATTAAGAACATGTAACATTACAAAGTAGAATTCTTATCACAAGAAATCCAGTACCAGCTCCACCTGTTACACAGAATACAACTCAGATCTGATCTCCAAATCTATTCCACTACTTGCCTGCCACCACTGCTCAATACCTGCTCAAGAACTGATGAGAATGGCTTACCAAACTTGTATTTCACCTCAAAATAATCACTCACACTTTGTTGGACGTGAGCAGAGGCTACAATACTGGGCAAATACGTGAGCAAACTCATTGGCATACTCAATCCCTTGATTGTGCAAGATCTGGTGCACAACTATAGTCACAACTGATAGCAATCAAATTCTCTACCACCTGTCCCTGTTGAACTGAACATGCACTGACATGTAACTGAGTTAACTGATGTATTCATTAGTTGCATCATGAGTTAATAATTAGTTTAACAACTCATCATTAGTCTATTTGCAGTTATACTAATTACAACTAGTTTAACCAAGTCAAACTAAACACAACTCCATCAACTCCACAATCAACTCCACCAAACTCAACTGATTGAGTTCTAACTGAAGCCATGCATGCAACAACTCAACTAACTCATAAGAAAAGCGTATTTCCTTCTGACAGCTACATGTGCCACCTCTGTAGCTCAAACTGAAGTGCTCCAAGAGAATAAGATCAAGTTTATAGTCCAAATATTATTATGAGACAATAATATTTGACTTTTCTATTTTTGACAGCCAGTCTAAAAATAGACTTTGATCACTCACACTTTGATCAAAAATAGAAGTCCATCTATTTTTCCCAACTTGACCAATCATCCATAAATAGAAACCTGCAATCCATAGACATGATCCATATGTTTAAAAATAGACATAGTCTAAAAATAGACTTGCGCCAAAAATAGCCTGCGGGCCCACTTAGTGAAGGCGACTCTTTTCACTAAGCTCCATCATCTTGTTGCAATCTCAACACTTTGTACCTGTGGCTGCGATTGTTGTTTCATCTCCTGATTCTGACCCCAAATCCTTTTGAATAGCTGCAGCAGTCTTCTTCTTTTTTCCATCGAACTTCTTGGGTCTTAGCTCCGGATGCAGAATCCAACAGTGTTCATCATCATTTCCATCCTTCTTGCAGTGAGTGCACGAAGGCTTGGTCTTTTGTACAGCATTTGTCTTCCTCTCTTTCCATTTCTACTTTTTCTTTTCCTTTTTTTTTCTTGCAGTGGGTTTTTATGATCCCCCAACTTCTAGGTTCACATTCTTGCCTCTAGCCTCTAGATGTGTAGCTTGAACAGATACCTTATCTATGCTAGTGGGATTAAACATGAGAATGGTGTGCTTTAAATACTGTGTAGACCACCTATATACTTCAGCAGAGTTTCAGGTGAGTCTAAACAAATTCCTAGAATCAAAGCTCTTTTTCTAAATTCTTGAGTGTAACCTTGTACACTTTGCCCTTTTAGTTGGCGAAGAGTTTGCCAGCTCATCATGGCTTGCTGCATATAAGCTAGTGGATAGAATTGCTTTTTAATTGTAGAAACAAATTCACTCCAAACAGAAAGAATTTTACCATGCTTCTTCATGTCAGCTTGTGTCCTGCCTTCCCACCATACCAAGGTAGTGCCTCCAAGGCGTAGGCTAGCTCGCTGAATCTTACTTTTGTCTGAATCAATGCTCTGTACCCTGCAATACACAACAATCTATCTAATCCAATTATCTAGCTTCTCTACATTCAACTCTCCATCATATATTGGCAAATCAAATTTAACATCTAATTTAATCAAAGATGTTTCCTTTTTATTTTCAGGGCTATTAGGAGGTTTGGGAAACTTTTCTTCTTTCCCTTTTCCTTTGGAATGGTCATGGAGGAGAGATTCTTCTACTCCTTTATCTTGTTTGGAGTTTGATGAATCTTGATCTCTACATTTCTTAAATTCTCTATACATTTCCTCCACCATGGCTCTCATGGTCATGAAACTATCCATGAACTGGGAGTCTGATTCCAAGGGACTTTCTTCTGCCATTTTCCTCTTAGGATAGACTCTTCCAATTTCTAGGTTAGCTTCAACCAATTCTCCTTCTCCTAATTTGAGCTTTGTCCTAGTTAGCATTCAACAACAAAATCCAGCACAAGCTTTTCTAACCTTAACAACCTAGAGCTCTGATACCACTTGATCCAAAATTGATCGAAGACAAACAATAAGGTAACATAGACTCATGTGCATCGATGTTCCTATGTTACTTTATGCAACAGATTGATAAGATTGTGAAATACACAGACACTGAAGCAGTTAGAGAAAACACAATAGGCAAAACATATAAACACAACAAGTTTAATAAGGATTTCACCCAATACTCCTGGGCTACGTCTCCCGGTCTAGCCTTAAGTGGTGGCCTCTCTATTATGTTTTCAAAGTAAAGTTTTTACAACAGTGAGCTCAATCTGAGTCTGACTCAATAGATAGAAATCAGCAGGATTGTACTTGGATTCCACAAGTCTCTGGAGTACAGAGACTCTCTTTACTGATTCTCGACCTCCTATGGGTCACAATGCTATGAGTCCAATTTGAGACTCAATACATGTCAGGCATTTACAGAGGAGTTTGCTTGAACCTCTCAAGCCTTCTCTAGAGTACATAGACTCTCTGACTCTCTCTGTCTTTGTCTCTGACTCGATGCTGCCTTTGCTCCTACAGGTTAGCTCAGCTTCTTCTCTCTACTCTCTGCTCTCAGCTTTCTGCTTCTAACTTACTTGTCTCTTTCTCTGTCAGTTCGTGGCTTTAAAGCCAATCTGCTTTTTGACTATTCGTTTCCGCTTCCCGGCTTCCTAGTTCCCCTGCCTCTGTCCATTTGAATTTCTCTGTTCTGCGTCATCATCACTGTATAACAACTCACAAGGAGGTGGTCACTTGTTTTATAATGAACCGAGTGTCAGTTCTCTTTGACGTTTTCAAAACGACTGCTTATTCTGTTAACTCCAAGAATGCCCGTGAAACACGTCCTTCTGCCAACGCATTTTCCATGTCGGACTTCAAATCCTATACAAATATGTCTATTTACCTCGTCAGGTCTGGTCATCCATCGAAACGCATTTCTTCCGTCGATTTGGAGCCTCCAGATCCTATGGTCTCTGTCCATATCGGGCGGATAATTAACATGATGTTTACACGTCCGATGTGAGTGGTTTTCTCTCTCTTCCGTTAGACACGTGGCACCCATTATGTGGCATCGAGCGGGACTCGGTTGAGACTGCTTACCGCTCGAAACCCTTCCGATATTCTACCAATTTTTGTGGGCCCTTCTTTTGACGGAATCGGCGCGATATTCATTGCATTTCATGATTTTTCGGGTCCGGGCACTCGGGGCTTTTCGTTCTTTGAGGGGTTTTCCCTACGATATGTGACTAGGGATCGCATATCAAAAACTACCCCCATTTCTTGAAATGACCTCCCATTCTGCTAATTCGTGACATCGCGTGTTACCATGGGCTGACGGTCTACGCACTTAGCCGAGGTTCCTCGTTGCTCTGCACTGATCACAAATTGCAACTGTTACGAAGATATCTCTAACAAGCTCAATCTTTATAAGACTTTGAAACTTTGGCATGAATTTTGCAGAGTTCATGAAAACTTAGAGAGTGTTCTAGGATCCAATTCAAATCACCAACAGACCTAAAAAAATGTTGTTTGGGGGGTCAAAACTGCTCTAGAAGTTTAGGACTAGAAAAACTACTAAAAATAGTAAATGCTGAAATAAACAAGGAAACAAATGAAACCAACTAGAGGTCTAAGTGGAATAGGTGGGTGGACACCAATATCCACCTAGATCCTTTATGATGGAATTTCCAGTGGAAATTCCATTGTCTAAGGAAGGAAGGAACCATTAGATTTTGGATTCTTCATTGTTAGAGTAGTAGAGATAGCGACTACAACTTCATTGCTATTTGTATTAGATGAGTTTGCCTCCATCTATGGTTTATGAGCTGAGGAAATGTGGAATATGTGCAAGGTAACCTGATTAGATTTGGAAGTGACTATGTTTCTATAGGCAGGGCCTCCTCCACCCTCCATGGGGTCGCCAATGGAGGGAAAGGCGTTGATGGATGGGGAAAAATCCCTAAAAGCGAAATGATTTTTTTCCATATATTTTTCAAATTCAATGTCATTAATAATGATAAGTTATTGAAATCACAATGACTAATTCAACCACAAAATTTCAAAAAATAAAATCCTTTATTATACATTTTAGTAAAATATTATAAATATAATAATCAATAATTTAATAACTAAAGAATTATAATTAAAAGAAATAGTACAATATTTTAACTTAAATATTTAAAATTTATTTTTTCTTATTCTTATTCTAACCCATGAGGATTTGAACTATGGATCTCATGGTTTACAAAATACTTAATAACAAGGCAATCATGAATTGAGCTGCCCAAATGGGCTTTTAAGATATAATTTTAATATAAAATAAATTTAGTTATTTAATTATAAATAAAAATTTAGCTAAATAAAATAAAAATATTAAATATATATATATATATATATATATATATATAATAAAATTTACTAAACCATAATGAATATTCTTCAAATATCATATTTATATTTAAGTATAATTGAAAACAAATTATTAAAATTCATAGAGGATTGGAATTCCTATACATAGTTCATAGGAAATATTCTACAAATATGAACAACTTTAGAAATCTTCACTCTTGATATTGAAATTATTAAAAAAACATTAATTTTTCTTGTGTTAAAAAGGTAAGAATATTTTATGTTACTTAGCATTAATTATGTTATATTATATTTAGAATATGACAATATATTGAGTTTATATTTATTTTATCTTGACATTTAATAAATTTAAAGAGATTAAAGGCTAGTAATTGCCCCAAAAGGTGCAAAGATACACAAAAGGAATTGAATATGTCTATGATGTTATTGCAAAATTGTTGCAACAAAGGAAAGATAACAACCTAAAGGGTGGAGGATGGAGTGGAGGAAATGCGTTCAGGCTTGCAATAGTCTCACACTTGTGCCGATGCATGTCTGACATATGTTGCTCGAACCACTTAGCTAAATCATTTTTTCCAATAAAATCTTATATACATATTATATCCAAGCTATAGCATGCAAAGTAATGAGGAGAAACATTACCATAGGTCCTCGTGGGCACATACGTACAAAAAATGTAATTGCACATAGGAAATTACTAAACTCAGTGTGTGTTGATAATGAGATTAAATAAAGAGCATCTTTCACTGGAGTGACCTTCAGATTCCATCATAAAGTGAGTGTGTGCTGATAATGAGATTAAAAAAGAGCATCTTTCATTGGACTGACCTTCAGATTCCATGATAAAGAAGAGGGTTTGTTTTATAATTTTAAAATTAATTTGGATTCATTTTCCCGGAGCCATTAATTCGAGTTTTAAATTTAAATTTAAATTCTTTCTAACAAAGATTTGTTTGAATTGTAAATTGATGTGGTGTAGGTTACACAATCCAAGTGTCCAAGTAAACTTTCAAGGCATTGTATCCATTTATGCATTCAAAAATATAGTTTTAAAAATGAAAAGTTACACATGCTATATGCATATATAGAACCAATATAGATCCATTTTGAAGAGGATTAAATCTCTTGAGGTGCATACTTTTTTTCAAGTTTTGCACTCTAAAAGAGGTCCCATATGCTATCTTTAGCCTTGTGGACATTAAATTTTTCTTTCTTTCTTTCTCATCTTTCCAGAAGTAATTACGGTTGCCTTTGCACAACTCATGCGGGTCCCAGAATAACGAGTGACCATGTAAGTTAACCATAGTTAAGAAGTCTTTATGTCAAGGATGGTCATTCCTAAACAAAAAAATACTCAATAACGTCTCAGGTTGAACACAATTTAAGGTGGGACTTTATCATAATTAGCTAAAGCAATTTCTTGTGGGAGTTATCTTAAAAATCCCCAAAGATGGATTTTCTATACGAACTTGACCAAAAATTTAGATTTTTTGCTATATAAAAAGTTTGGTTAGGTTATGATCTAGCTATAAATTGGTTGAAAAAAATCAAAAATTAAGCCCATTTAATTTTCAATTAAACATTTTATATCATTCTACCTAAAAAAATCCCTTAAGCACCTAAAAGAAATCTTTAAACATATATAATTTAATGTAAATATGATCATATTTATTAATATGCTAGCATCAAGAATAGTATAAACTGTTATGCCGAAAATGGCTTGTTTAAATCAAATTTGATTTAAGGTGCATGTTCCCCACTACATCATAGGTATCATGGATTTTGAACATGTAGCTCCATAACCACATCCTAAAAATGAATATATGTAGTTTTTATTTATGATATATAAATATTATCAACCTATGTAGAACCGTTGTACCTTTTCGAGTTCCAAGATGAAGATAATTCATTATATTTTAATAAAATAAGACTATTTTCTTGGGAGTTGTCTTTAGTGTATCTTTTTGGAGTTTTCGGTGCCGGAATCCAGTAAAAAAAACTGTGGTGAAATCTTGATTTGTGTTATTTAAACTAGTTTTTTACTATATATATGGATTCAACACCTAAAAAACCCCTTGAGAACTTATATTGTGCAGGGGTTATCCATCAAACTTGTGATTTCAATGAATTCCTGATAGATTTTAGAGAAATTAGACCAGAAAAATCCACCGAAAAAACTTCCAAAAAGTCGCACTAAAGAAAACTCGTTTTTCTTGTAAAAGTTTTTATCACTTACAAAGTTTGTTAGGTTGCATTGACTTTTAATAAATTTAGAAAAAGAAATTCATGTCAGGTGGCTCCGCCCATCAATTTCCTAGGGATTTGAGATTATTCCAATTCTAATAATTTCCTCCATGATAAGTTCCTCGTTATTATTTAGTAAAATGGTCCATTTTACAATAAGATGTGTAATTCCTTTTTTTCCTTAAGTTAAAGTTGACCCATGTCAAAAAGACAAATGTCAAATGGGGATGAGAAAGGTAGATAATTTTATGCTCTTAACCTGCAAAGCGATACCCAAACATAGAATTTGCGAAGAAAAGATACCGAGAACACAAAATATGCGAAGAAAATATACCCAGAGCACAGAATAGCAATGATTTTATTATCCAGAGAGAAATGTTCACAGGCCTCTTCGAGGGGGCAACCTCCAATAGAGCAGAGCTCGATTACAAAACAAGACACAATGCTCCTCGCAGGGAGTCTCTATCCTTTATATATGACTCATACATGCAATACCACGAGCCAATATCGTGGATTTTATTAATACCATCTATCTAATACTACCGCCCATTTACCATCTAACTAATACTTCCGCCCATTTGCAACTAACTGTGGTCCCATCATTAATTACGGGTTAACCACTTACAATTATTAATATGGGCTTTATTGACTCTTGACTATGACGTGATCCCATGACATAAATAAGGGGGTTAGGGTGGGACCCTAACATGCCCTCCCCCTTAAGACTAGCCTTGTCCTCAAGGCTGAAGTTGCGGAAACTGCTGAAGAATAGCGGATGGTTCCCAAGTTGCATCTTCCGGCGAGGTGTCTTTCCATTTGACTAGGACCTCCGTAATCATGCGGCCACGCAGGTGCTTGTCTCGTGTGTCTAGAACCTGTTCAGGTTGAAGCCAGATTGATCCTTCTTCGTCCAATTCAGGTAGACTGGTTTGAACTCGGAAATTGTTCCCAATCACTTTCTTGAGGCACGATACATGGAAAACTGGGTGGATTTTTGTTGTAGGTGGCAAAGCCAGCTTGTAAGCCACTTCTCCAATGCACTGAAGTACTTGATATGGTCCGTAGAATTTTGAGAGAGCTTTTGACAGCCCTTGTCTTTGAGTGATGTTTGCTTATATGGTTGCAGCTTCAAAAAGACCTGATCCCCTTCTTGAAATTGGCGCTCTGAGCGATGTTGGTCAGCCTGTTGCTTCATACGGTTCTGAGCTTGATGAAGATTCTTGCGCAAGTGGGCCAGCATGGTTGCACGGTGTTGTAAGAGTTGATCTACTGCTTGTACTTTGGAGCACCCCGTGAGATAAGAAGTAGGGGACGGCGGAAGTTGTCCATAGACTACTTCATAGGGAGTCATTTTGGTGGTGGCATGATAGTTGGTGTTATACCACCATTCCGCCAGAGGTAACCACTGTGCCCAAAGGTGTTGTTTTTCTGAAGTGAAACACCTAAGGTAGGTTTCTAGGCATTTGTTGACGGCTTCGGTTTGACCATCTGTTTGCGGATGATATGAAGTACTGAGTTTGAGTTGAGTGCCTTGTATTCTGAAGAGCTCCTGCCAAAAATTACTGGTGAAGATTGGGTCGCGGTCGGACACAATCGAAGTGGGCATGCCATGCAATTTGAAGATTTGATCCATGAAAGTTTGAGCAACCAAAGTAGGTGTGAATGGTTGGGGTAGAGCGCAGAAATGAGCATACTTCGATAGTCGGTCCACAACCACCATGATGACTGATTTGTTCCCAGACTTTGGAAGACCTGTAATGAAATCCATGGAGACCTCCATCCAAATTGACGCCGGTATGGGCAATGGTTGTAATGTGCCTGGTGTGTTGACGGTTTCCCCCTTGTGGTGTTGACAGACGTCACATTCTGCTACAAAAGTAAGGATGTCCTGTTTCATGCCAGTCCAAAAAATGATCTTCTGGTGCGAGCGTATGTCTTTTGAAAGCCCGAATGTCCTGCAATGGGAGAGGAGTGCAATTCTGCCAAAATGCGACTTTTGAGGGTGGATGTTGGTGATATGACGACTCTGTCCTTGTAGCGAAGAATATCATTCTGCCACGAGTAGCCCTTGCTGGAATTAGGATCTGCCTGTAATTGAGAAATGAGTTGGGAGAGCTCAGGATGTGAAAACCATTCCCCGCGAGCTTCTTCAATCCAGTCTGGAATGGGGAGGGATATTGCGAGCAGAGTACTTTCCTCCTCAAATTGGCGTGACAATGCATCTGCTACCCTGTTGTCTTTCCCTTTCTTGTAAATGATCTCATAATCATAACCCATCATTTTGGCTAACCATTTATTTTGTTGGGGGGAAGATAGGCGTTGCTCCAAAAAATATTTAAGACTGTGATGATCTGTGTGGATTTGGAAACGTCGCCCCAACAAGTAGGGTCGCCAGATCTCAACTGCATGTAAGATGGCCATCATTTCCTTCTCATAGGTAGATTGGCCCAAGTTCTTCCCACTTAGTTGTTGGCTGGTGAAGGCCAATGGTCGCCCTTCCTGCATTAAGACTGCTCCAATACTTGTTCCCGAAGCATCAGATTCAATGACAAATGTTTTGGTGAAGTCCGGTAGGGCTAAAATCGGAGTGGAGCACATGGTTGTTTTGAGAGCGGTAAATGCCTGTTGTGCTTCTTCGTTCCAGAAGAAGGAATTTTTCTTGAGAAGTTGCGTCAGGGGCTTCGCTATGCGGCCATAGTTGCAGACAAATTTACGATAATAGCCTGTGAGACCCAAAAATCCTCTCAAGCTTTTCAAGGTCTTAGGTTGAGGCCATTCTTGCATTGCCTGGATCTTTTTGGGATCAACCTTGACACCTTCACGGCCCACAATGTGGCCTAAATACTCAACTTCTTCCATGCCAAACGCACACTTAGACATTTTGACAAATAGTTTATGCTTGTTGAGCAGTTGCAAGAGGATATCTACATGCTTAAGATGTGCCGCCCAAGTGCCACTATAGATGAGGATGTCATCGAAGAAGACCAGGACAAATTTTCTGAGATATGGTCTGAGGAGGTGATTCATAAGGCTCTGAAAAGTAGAGGAGGCATTACAGAGGCCAAATGGCATGACCAAGAACTCATAATGGCCTTCATGAGTTCGGAAAGCTGTCTTGGGAATGTCAACTTCCTTCATGCGAATTTGGTGGTAGCCTGAGCGAAGATCCAATTTAGTGAAGAATTGAGCCCCATTGAGTTCGTCCAGCAAATCGTCAACCACTGGGATGGGAAATTTATCTTTGACTGTTAACTTATTGAGGGCCCTGAAGTCTGGACACATCCGCCACTCCCCATCTTTCTTGAGGACCATGACGACTGGAGATGAGTAAGGACTAATACTAGGACGAATGACACCTGCTTCCAACAATTCCTTGATGATTTTCTCTATTTCATTCTTTTGGGTGAACGGATGTCTGTATGGCCGCACATTTGGGGGTTGGGCACCTGGAACCAATGTGATGCTATTATCATGTTCTCCTCGCGAGGGTGGAAGTTCATGAGGTTTGTCAAAGACCGTCTGATGTTTATTCAAAATCTGTTGCATCTCAGGATGAATTGGCGAAGACATGGTATCTACTACCTGGATGGCATTAAATTGAGCTACTACTCCATGATGGCCCTTTTTTAACAATTTTTCCATACGATGCGAGCTTATGATAGAAGGGGCTCCCGCTTGTAGCCCACGGAGGGTATGTGTGTAGTCGTTCTGCTTAAAACTCATATATAACTCCTGGAAATCCATTGTGATTGGCCCAAGAGTGCGGAGCCATTCCGCACCTAGGACAATGTCGCAACCCCCCATGTGTATTGCAAACATGTGGGTTTTCAATTGATAATCCCCCATTTGAAGTTTGACATTTTCACAGCGACCTTCACATTTCATTGTGCCTCCATCTGCAATCTGGACTTGGAAATTAGAAACTGCTCGGACATAACAATGTGCGGCTTCAGCGATCTTTTGGTGGATGAAATTATGGGTACTTCCACTATCAATCAAAACTATTACTCGCCGATGTTTAAGAAAACCCCTGATTTTGAGAGTTTGAGGTGAAGAAATTCCTGCCAATGCATGTAGCGAAATCATGGGTTCATTAGATACCATCTCCTGTTGGTTATCTTCTTCGGTCGCCTCTGGTTCCTCAAGTGGTGGATCTTCCTCGGTGGAGCTGTAGTCAGTGGCATCTATTTGAAAAAACTTGTGCTCTTTGCATTTATGACCCGGGGAATATTTTTCATCACAGTAATAACATAGTCCTTGCTTCCTTCTTTCGGCCATTTCTGCAGGTGACACCTTTTGAACCTTAAGTGTTTGGGTCATATTGGGAGCCTGTGAGGGACGACCTTTAGCGGGAAAGTTGGGGCGGCTGGATTGAGCTGCTAATGCCCTTTCCACCTTACGGGCTACCTGGCAAGCCTCGTTCCATGTGGGGGGGTGGTGGAGTAGAACCTGAGCTTTGATGGCTTCTTTAAGACCGCTGATAAAGCATTCCATGTAGAATTCATCTGTGAGACCCTTAGTGCGGAAGGCTAAGGCTTCAAAAGCGGTAATATATTCATCCACTGTACCCGTCTGTCGGAGCTTAGTGAGACGCCCCAAAAAAGAGTCTTCCTGTTCAAAGCGATTTCGAAGAGCTTTGGTAAATTGGCCCCAACTCTTAAATTGTCCATTGCAACGCTGATACCATTCCTTCCATTGCCATCGTTCACTGTCCAAGTACATGGTGCCCACCATAAGCTTAGTCCCCTCATCGGTGATATGATTCAATTGAAAATACTGCTCCATTTGTGCTAGCCATGCTGACGTGTGAGAACCGTCAAATTTATGCATATCCAACTTGGGAGGTCTCTGATTGGGTGGTGGATGGGTGTGCCAGACGTGAGGAGAGTGGCTAGACTCCCCCTCATGGTATTCATGATCCTTATACTCCTCCTCGTGGGCTGGCTCCTTGCCCTTGTCATTTATTAGGCACTCTAATCCTTTAAGATGCTTTTCGACCCTTTCCACCACAGAGTGGAGGGAGTGCACCTCTTCTTCTATTTTTTCTATCCTTTCATTGGCCATTGCTTGAGTCCTTTCATTGGCCATTGCTTGAGCGCGAGTTTCTACCATACACCAGTCTGACTAAAATTTGGGACCGCCGAATTTTTTTTTTTTTTTTGCCAAGAATTGAATGGTACCACCTTGCTCAACTCGTCGTCCTGATTCTGATGGGCTCATCATCCTGATTTTTTTTTATTTTTTTTTTTTTTTTTTTGAAAACTCCTAACGGAGTTTTACTCCTTTCTGATCAATACTGCAGTCGCCAAATCCTCAAAATGTCAATGCCACCAAAAGTCCTGCGAAAATTATATCCAGGTACAGGAACCCTTTTCAACTACTCCGATCTGGCTAATCTGGGAGATCTGACTGGTGGAACAACTGCTGCTGCTGATCTGGAATATCAGATCTGGTGGATCTGAGAGATCTGAATGGTGGAACAACTGCTGCTGCTGATCTGGAATATCAGATCTGGTGGATCTGAGAGATCTGAATGGTGGAACAACTGCTGCTGCTGATCTGGAATAGATGACGTGTGATCCCTCGAGCGAAAGGGAACTAAGGTCTTGGGGAGTGTCAGGTGCTACAGATCGCAATATACATAAGGGTCTGACAGTAGTACTCGGCCCAATGTTTCAGGGCTCTAACTAAGGAGGATCGACCGTACCCTTAGCCGTACAACCCGACTACCCTATCGTACGGGCGAGTAATCTCTCCGAGTGCTGTTCTCGGTGTACTGTAGCAACAAGACGGCCGAAGGTTTATCTATGGCGAGGTTTCAAGGGAGCTAGGGGGCTTCCTATATACCCAGAGGTACGTGGAAGACAGTCCGTGCGCGGTTCTGTCTAATGCGCTACTACTCGAAGGGGTACCCACAGGGGTTACAAGGGAGTCCAACAGACGTGACCACCTCTTGTATTTCCTACGTGCATGCCTCCCCAAATCCGCAGGTTTATGCACTTAACGACAGATCCCGTGGTTTAAAGACGCCGGAACACGTCTCTAGCCTAAAAAAATTTTGCTAAAATTTGGAGATCCCACCAAGCCTTGGAAAGCGCTCTGATACCACTTGTTATGTTCTTAACCTGCAAAGCGATACCCAAACATAGAATTTGCGAAGAAAAGATACCGAAAACACAAAATATGCGAAGAAAATATACCCAGAGCACAGAATAGCAATGATTTTATTATCCAGAGAGAAATGTTCACAGGCCTCTTCGAGGGGGCAACCTCCAATAGAGCAGAGCTCGATTACAAAACAAGACACAATGCTCCTCGCAGGGAGTCTCTATCCTTTATATATGACTCATACATGCAATACCACGAGCCAATATCGTGGATTTTATTAATACCATCTATCTAATACTACCGCCCATTTACCATCTAACTAATACTTCCGCCCATTTGCAACTAACTGTGGTCCCGTCATTAATTGCGGGTTAACCACTTACAATTATTAATATGGGCTTTATTGACTCTTGACTATGACGTGATCCCATGACATAAATAAGGGGGTTAGGGTGGGACCCTAACAGATAATGCCTAGCTTGACCAATTTAAAAAAGGGACACCTTCGGTGTAATTATATTAAATTAGATATTGAGTAAATTGTTTTAAGAATAATTAGTATTTATCATAAATATCACATATATTACATGTTGATTCCTTTTGATAATACTTATTTTTAATCATTTTTCAAGTTAGAAGGTTAGAAAATTTAAATTTAATAATAAAAATTTAAATTTGGAAAATTTTGATATTATTTTAATTTTCTCATAATGTTATTTTAGGTTAAATTTTTCCTTTTTATTTTTTTAGTCAATTTTTTGCATTTATCCAAAAATATTACATAGCTATCCTTTATTTTCCAAAATCTTACCTCACTCCTACTACATTTGTTGGCTAGTAGATAGTTTCCAAAGATGATTACACCATACCAAAAGGAGTTAGAAATCTAAAACTATAAAGGAACACAAAACCAAAAAGACATTATGATTCTAAAGAGGTTACCAGGGCAATATTTTCCAATCGTGAGTGAAGCGGTGATGGAGGCAAGAATTCACAATAAACATTCCCTTCCATAGGGGTTGGTTGCTCTTTTCCAATCATGAGCCAAGTGATGATGGAGACAAGAATTCAGAATAAACATGTTCTTCCATAGGGTCTAGTTGATCTTCCAAATGGTCTAGAAGTTCTTGCATGCACCATTGTCCCCTTTCAAGACTAGCCAATGTATCTTGCATATGCCATTGATTCTGTTGAAGATCATTCATGAAAAAATGATTGTGTTTCAATCATCACGCATGTCTCTTAGAAGTTGTTCCAAAAGTGTTTTAAGTTGTTTGCACTAGCAGAAATTGTTCGTTTGGCCAATATTGTGCTCCAGTAAGATAGGGGAGTGAACTCAGTGGGAGTTTGTTGCCTCTTCTTGGGTAAAAACCTCTGGTCAAGAACAACCGGGTTGACCCCTCACTAATCCCATAATGAGCTTGGTGATGGTGACATGTCATGGTGAAACTCACTAGGGAACAAGTAAACAAAAGCTCATGCTAGGCACAATGAAACCATGTTAGCCTCTCTCATAAAACAATAATAAATCCAAAAATAAATTAATTAATTAAAAATTCCAAGTTAGGAATTTGTGCCTAACTCTTGGGTTGTTCCTCTAAGATAGGAGTTAGTTTAGGTAACTCCTATATTGGTGTGTCTGGTGAGAAATTATCTCAACCAAAGGAGAAATTATCTCAACCAAAGGTGTCTAAGATAGCACGCACTATCTTGGGAACACTGTCTCTCATCTATTTATTTGTAACACTATATTCAATTTTTTTTGTAATCTGTAATGAGAGAGAAGCATTAGGCTTCAGCCTTTTTTGGCCATATTGTGTGTCTGATTTTTATATGTGTTTTTCAGTAATGTGTCTGAGTTAATCTCATTTTTTATCATGTGGTATCAGAGCTACGGTGAGATTAATTAGAGCTGAGCATGAGCTTAAGGGTTTTGATAGTGGAATGTGAGATTTGAAGTTTGGATTCTAACATTGCTCGTGAAGTCCGACTCGGAGATTATAAAATTAGAGGCAAGGCAGAGCTTGGCTGTAACCTGGAAGAGATCCCCCTTACGCCCTAGATCGAATCTAGTTCAGGGGAGACCATTGCACAATAACTTTGATTGCAATAGTCTTAACAAATATCTCATATCACTGGGCACCTGATTTCCTACATGAAATATATTTGAATGGCTTGTTTCCATGCTTGGACCTATTGCTTCAAAGCATAAGCCCAGCACTCGTATCAATATTTATGTGTTCTTGTCTTGGAGGTCTAAGTCGATTTGCCGGATCCAGATCATTTCTGGTGCAATCCTATTGCACACAACAGGCTAAATTTGCGGCGTATCAATATGGTCGATCATGGTTTGCAGAGTCACAACGGGTTGAGCATGGCACTGTGGTGTCAATTTTGATCGATGAAGCTTTCTGCATTTCGTCCAAAGCTGTCAGAGGACCCTGCACACAACAAATCGCAAACCAGGCTACCGGGTAATTTTTTCATATAAATTGAAAACAGTTTGGTGTGAAATTTGAAGAATTTGTTGTTCGATTTGAAATGTCTATTTCTTGTATTTCTGTGTTTTCTAAACTACTGCCAAACGTGGAAATATTGAGACTTCAAGTAGAATCACTGCCTGGAAGCCCATGTGTAGTAGCTGCTGTTCGAAAGGACTGCATAGTTGGCTACTGTAGCATTTGACGTTGATAGTAGAGGAAGCTAGAGAAAAATTTGATCTGGAGACAAAGGTTGTAGATAAACGTCAGCATCGTTCAAAGCAGGCTTCATCCTCAAAAACCAGAAAAGGAAAACGAGGAAGGAGTGAGTCTTTGGTCCATGATTAAAGACAATATGAGCCGTGCTTTATGATTTTTATATTCGCATTTGAAAGGTAAACTCACTTTTTCATAACGTGATAAAATCCATAAAAATTTTAATTGAAGAGAGGTATCACAGACTGCCCGACTTTTATCATTCGTAATTCAGCTAGTGGGTAAAACTCTTTTCTAATCAAGTAGAGACCTGAAAGAGGCCATTGAGGCCGGATTGAGAACCAGCTCGGGATCCAGAGGTTCACTGTGAAGGAGCAAAAGATTCCTAAACTCTTCCTCCAAACGAACCATTGCAATCTGCAATACATTCTGTGCCTTATGAACATCGGCCTGGGGCAGCAACACGTCCAAATGGAGTAATCTTTTTAAAGGTTTTACGCTTGGGAAATTGGGCATTTCCAAAACGTGAGTTTACAACCTTTTACTTATATTTTTCTTAAGCCCTATGCACAAAAAAGGATGAGTGGTGTAATGTGAAGCGGAGTTTTTATTATGTTTGAGTTTTAAGTGGGCATGACTTAGTTAAAGTGTTTTTTGGAGAGATAAGGAGTGGATAATATTTTTTAAATTTTTGTAATGAGGTATGCTGTTTAATGTGTAAAAATGTTTTTTTGGAGTGCTTTGGGGAGATATAAGGAGTGACATAAGAAAGAAGATGAGTGGATAAGGTGCATTATATTTTGTAATTTGAAGAATATTTTGTGGAGATATAAGTGTATTATTTTGTATTTGGAGTGATAAGGGAAAGTTGTTGTAATTCACAGTATTGTTTTACTTTGAGAGGGATCGTGTTACTATCCATTCAGATTTTGAAGGCGAGTTGTTTCAAAGGGTTGTCAGCTTGGCATTATCATTGCTTCAGATGTACTCAGTGATTAATAAAGATATCATTTTTTAGTGTTGATGTGTCCTAGATCCGCCCGAAATTGAATAAGGGGATCTAAGGTACACTATGTGTGCTTGATGGCGCATGTGTTTTATGGATTCATGTTTTTGCTTTTCGATCTGTGTCTAGTTGTGACACATGAATAATTTCATCGCATACATAAAGCAAGCACAACACATAGCTGCAAGGACAACACTACAACAAATAATCAAAGTTTTCAACATCGCCATTCTACCTCAACAAACAATTTCACTCAATATAATCAAGTTCATGAATCTGCAAACTCTAGCATTTCAAAGCAAAGTCTACATCACTACATTCAAGTTAATGAATCTGTAAACTTCAACGTTTCAGGGCACAGTCTACATCAACATTGTTGAACTTGTAATCAAACTCAAATTACATTGAATTGTAAGGGTGCATTCTCGGTTGAAACCGACACCCATGTCTTGAATTGAGTCATTGTAGTGAATCATTGAAATCATTGTAAGCTTTTTTGGGTGCATTTTCGACAGTGTTCGACACCCTTCCTTTAAAGCACAATCAAGTGAGTCCATGAGTTTTAACTCCTTGAAACAACCATCACAGCAACCAAAAGAAGTTCAACTCTAACACCAATCACGCAAGTTGAGATCGTCATCAAGCGAGCGTGACTTTTCATTCAAGTGAGCATTCACACAAACGCGATCGTCATCAAGCGAGCGTGCCATTCAAGTCCCATAGCAAGCGAGTCTGTCATTCAAGTAACAAAATCAAGTGAAACAGTTCAAAGCACGACATCTACGACAAGAGAGCCTGACTTCAAGTGAGCAAGTTCAGATGGCACAACATATTCAGTTGTTAAACATTCTTCATAGTTTGATCATCTCCAGTGATGATGACATGGTGCACATCAGTAAAGAAACTCTTGCTGATATTTCACGGCATCTACAACAAACACATGAAACCATTGAGTTTCTTCTACTTGAGTCCCAACTTCAAAGGAATGAATTGCAAGAAAAGAGTGATACTTTCAAGTCTTTGAACCATCCAGATGATAAGTCATTCATCCAAACAACTTCAAGTGTCGAAGTTGTTCATGAGCAAATTTCTTCCAAACCCATCATCAAGCCCTGGGAAGAGATTCAAAATAACAAGAATCGACGAGGCTTAGGATATGTCCCTGATGACACCACCTTACATATCCCAAATTATTCCAAGCCAATTAAGTTCGTGAGTGCAGGATTTCTTGAACCACTCACCTTAGCAGGTTCTAAGAAAAATGCAGTCCAACAGAATTGCACGCAACCTGAAGTTGAAGTCCAACCGAAGTGTTCTCATTGTCAAAGAACCGGTCATATGGAAGATCAGTGTTTTGATCTCCATCCGTGTTGCCATTGTGGCAAGCCCAATCATTCTTCAGAAAGATGTCGCAACCAACAAAAATCAGCCAGATTAAAGATACATTATCAATGGATCGACCCTTGGGAATGGTCATCCACAGTCAAACGATTGTCTCAGTTCTACAACCGACTACAATCACACATAGTGCAGCCAGCAGTGAACAAATGATGGTACTCTCATGCAGTTGAATGAGGGAGTACAACAGTGAAACTCTCCTACACCTGAAGGGGGGGAGTTCAAATATATTTTGGAGAAGATTGTCTCTCCTTTCAGCCGACAAAGGGGGGAAAATGTCAATGAATTTGACAAGTGGTTGTCAGACTGAAAGTCTCGTCAACATCAGCGAAGCAGCCAGTGGGCATCTTCATCAGCCAGTGGGCATCTTCATCAACCAGTGGGCATTTTTCATCAGCAGTGAGCATCAGCAAATTTGCCAGTGGGTGATCGACAGCCAAAGCAGCAGTGAGAAGCTTTCATCATAGCAAAAGCAACATTGAGTTGTTTTTCGACATCTTCAGCCAGTGGGCAATCATCATCAGCAAACACGCGAGTGGGCGTTCATCAAATTGTGTTAATGGACACCGGATGCTGTTTTCAAGCAAAGGACAGTTGGATCCTTTTGCGGCTTGGCACATGATGGAGTTGTCAAGCGTCCCTCTGAGATGAATCAGTCATGTAGCTGACTCAGTCTCTTCATATTGCGGTTTGTTCAGCATCCAAATTTGGCGGTTTTTCAGGCAATGTTTTTGAGGATCAACATGAGAACTTGGAAGATGGTTCCTCGTTCTTATTTTGGATTTATCATTGAAGGGGGGAATGTTAGCCTCTCTCATAAAACAATAATAAATCCAAAAATAAATTAATTAATTAAAAATTCCAAGTTAGGAATTTGTGCCTAACTCTTGGGTTGTTCCTCTAAGATAGGAGTTAGTTTAGGTAACTCCTATATTGGTGTGTCTGGTGAGAAATTATCTCAACCAAAGGTGTCTAAGATAGCACGCACTATCTTGGGAACACTGTCTCTCATCTATTTATTTGTAGCACTATATTCAATTTTTTTTGTAATGTGTAATGAGAGAGAAGCATGAGGCTTCAGCCTTTTTCGGCCATATTGTGTGTCTGATTTTTATATGTGTTTTTCTGTAATGTGTCTGAGTTAATCTCATTTTTTATCAAACCAAAGAGTAAGGACCACCGCTTCCACCCAAGAAGAACACCTACATTGGAAATAACAGACACTTGTAATACCACTAACATATTTCTTACTGTGATCCTAAGGAGGGAGAGGGTGCAGAAAACCCTTGAGCTACAAACAAGGAAAATACAGAGTCTACAATAACTCTCCCACTAGAATATAGTTGGATCGTCAAAATGGAATGAAGATTAGCAGGAAATCCAACATCCCATAATGAATCTATCAAGCTAAAGAGCATAGACTGAGACAAATACAGGGGATATTGAAAGACCCAGTGCACCATAAAATAAAATACACCATAGAAAGTGAGAGTGGAGCTAAGATTCAAAATTAAACCAACATAACTCAACACCAGGATGCAGTATCTAGACCATGAAGAGATTTAGAATTACCTCAAATGCAGAATATCAAAAGGGAGGGAAGCACAACTGTATATCTACTATGTAGAAAGGCACATCTGGCCATGTCCCTTCCGCCCCCAATTACCACCAAAATTATAGATTTTTCCTTGTTCCTCGATCCAATATTTTGTTTCCATGCACTTGTCTTCCATGTAATTTACTAAGAATATGCCACTAAAACAATGCACTGCAATTTGACCAATTTAGCACTAGGTAACCCGTTCCACGATGAGGCCAACCCTTCCATCTCTTCAAATACCGAAGCTCAAACATTGAAAACCAGCTATAGGGAAAATTGCACAACTCCACTCTACACCTACCATAATATAAGATTAATAATTCTCATGCAATGCATGGGGGGGGGAGGCGGGGGTTATACGCCATGCCACACCGCCTCTTTGTGATTATTTGGAGTCAGTGGGGTGGCTGGAAGCCCTCGCTCTCCCCCCCCACCTCACCCCCCCCCTCTCTGGCCGCCATTGCCTCATTCATCCACCCCCATCGGGGTTCCACTATCCTTTCTGAGGATGGTGTTCAACTGATCTATTCCATCGAAAGAGTCTAGGGGAGGCCATAGGGAGTTTTCCTTTTTATTTTAATAACAGTGAGATTAGTAGATTAAATATTCATGTTATTTTAATAATTGATTTATATTTTATAATTTTTCTTTCACTAGATTGATAGTTATTATTCCCCATACTTAATTGTCATTCTTGATCTATTTTATTTGAATGAACTTCATCCGAACTAAACCTCAAAGAAACCATATAACTTATTTATTCTTTCAAATTTTTAATTTTATTTGAAATTTTTAGTTCAAACTTCACCTTAACTTTACCATATAAATTAAATTGTTAGTAAACTTCTATAAGAATCCTTCATATGCTTCAAACACTTGCCTTATGATACATCTCTCATTGCCAAAATTTTAAAAAATCATTAAAAAGTAGTTAGTTTATTAACTTTATTTTCAAGTAATATGGTTATTAATTATAAAAGGGATTAATATGTGAGTTAAACAAGAATATATCTTTAAAAATACGTAAGACGAAAAACATAATAAACCAACATTAAGTAATACAAGTTTAATGATAATTTTAGATAATTTTTTTAATTAAATTAAAAAGTTAAAAAAGCATAATTATTTTTGACAAAAATCAGTTCTCTATCTTAATTGCTATTAAAAGGTATTCAATAAAAATTAAAACCTTACCATATACCTATTAATTATTAATAATTAAATTAAAATTTTGAAAATTCCAAAATAAATGCATCTATTAAATTAATAAAATAGCAGTAATTACCCTAGCATGTTCTATCTATGTTAACAAAATTTTGAAATTCGTTGCATATTCAATTATGTCAAAATAAAATAAAAAAAGTTCAAGTCGAATTTCAGATGGAGTGTCTTCATGTAAACAAGCTACATAGTAGCGAGTACCTACCTCTTAGTTTAAATATAGCTAAATTAAAGTAAAAAAATATGAAGACTGTGAAGATTTGACAAAATAGAAACCTATATAAATGCATGTAGAAACCATAAACCAAAACTAAATAAGTAAAATTGGAAAACAAAAAGCTAGAACTTTGACAAAATGGAAGCCTATATAAATGCATGCAGAAACCATAAACCAAAACTAAAAAAACAATAAGTAAAATTGGAAAACAAAAAATTAGAACTTTGACAAAATGGAAATCTATATAAATGCATGCAGAAACCATAAACCAAAACTAAAAGAACAATAAATAAAATAGGAAAACAAAAAATTAGAACAAAATAATCATAATATTTTGAAAGAAAATTTAAAAAACTTAAAATCATAAAATTGAGAAAGCTCTTAAATTTTTCTATAACTACTATTAAAATCAAACAAACTACAACAATGTCAATGCCAACAAACTATAATGGGCAATTGTTTAACCTCCTATGTAATCCAAAGTTCCATTAAGAAAATACACTAAATTAAGTTCAAATATTATATAATTTTTTTTGTAAAGCTTAGCAGGACCATCCATTTTCTATTATATATATATATATAAGGAAAATTTACACCACAGTTTTACCAAGTGGCCTCAACTTGCCTAGAGGGGAAACAGAGTTTGTTGGCCACCGGTCAACATTATACGCCATCCAAAAACAAAATTGCTTCAGTCTTTCTAGCAAGGCTAGGTAAGTCTCAGTCTCATGTCCAAATACTATATAACTATAACAACTGACATAAACAACAAAAAATTTAAAAGCTACCCGCATAAACAAAAACTAAGCATAATGAAGCTAATCTTTCTTGACATTCTTCTCCTCGGAGTCTGAGGCTACAAGGGCAGGATCTTCAGTAGTTGCCTTTGGCATTCCATATAGCTCCACGATGCAAGGGATGTGGCGGTCAATACCATCCATCTTGATGTCCTATTTGTGCAACTGAAATACGATTTTATCCATGTATTTTTTTATAACTAGGAGGCCCTGCAATGTGACTGTCATCCCCACATAAATTTGTTCCATCGCTTTTCCAAGCAGACTTGTCATCAAGAAATACAAGTACAAGGTGTGTTGGAATTGCGTAATTCTACCTCGTGTATTCCCTGGGTCAGGAACCATCATCCTCCAGTCTTCTATCTCCTCATTCAGTTCCCTTTCTTGTTTTATCTCAGCTTCCCAGTTGTCAATCAGCTTACGGATACCTTCATCTGTTTCATCCCTATAAGTCGTGACTGCCTCTACTATGAGGTGCTCAACAAGCTTGCAGCCCCTGCAGCCTTCCATCGTGCTCAGCCTCTTGGCTGCCCGGGGGGTCGAGCCCCTACTACCATGACCACGCCCTCTTTTTGTTGGAGCCATGCCTTGTTCCTTGATGCCCTGTAGACAGTCAAACACCATTAGATTCATCATTCCATTCACATCATCCCGATGCGATTGCTCATGCCTTGCTTCTCTGCCCTGCTTGGCCTGCGGTGGGTTAAGGTATCCCTGTGCCCACAAGTGGCCAGGGGAATTGGGTTTCAAGCACGGCTCCCCAAGCACTTCACCGTGCCCCTCCCCCTTGCCATGGTGCGTTTCTTGTCATCCCCATGCAACTAGAGCTAAGCATTTAGACCCGTCTGGAGCCTAGCTTTGCAATTGCTGTCATACCCGCATGCCACTCCCTCAGCCAACAATTGCCTGCCAAGGTTGTGCTTGCCCCTCTGTCCCTTATGCCACCCGGGGTCCCTAACTGCACCCTTGCTACCATGCATATGCAAATGCCAGGGTTTTCTCAGTGAATTGCTGACATTGCTAATGTCCCGACCCCTTGCCCGCGGCTCTTTCTTACCTCTCCCAGCACCACTCGGCTCCCTATACATGACATGCCCGTTATCCTCAATACCCTTGGTCTAAGCAAACAGGTAGGGGCCTGTATCTCAGCTTGACCCAGTATTATCCATGTCGTGGCCAAGACTTTGGCTTAAAAGCAATATAAATAAAATGCAGAGTCAGGCCATGGCCCTCCCTTTCCTCCCCTTGTTTCTCCCTGACAGTGCTAAGCCCCATTGGGACGACCTCTTGCCTCTCCCTTCCCCCCAGCAGAACCCCCACCAGCACATGTAATTGCCGCAGGAACCCAACCAGAGCATATAAATTATACAAGAGCGAGACCAGACTACATACCAGAGAGTCGTCACTAACCCGTAGACAAGGTTCCTCCACCTCTCTTCCACTCTGAACTGCCTTCCTTCTCCACTGCGAATTTCTCCTGCCTAGCACGTCGAATGCCATTCCCATCTCCGCCACCCTTCCTTATTCCTCCCTCTGCCACCTTGCCAGCCCACTGCCCATGCATTCATGGCTAAGGACACCGCACCCCCTACCTTGAGCATGTGGGGGGCGATGGTAATTATTGCCCTAGTACTAACCATGTCACCTCAAGGCCTGTCACCTCTGACACCCTCTCTCATCCCGATCAGGAGCTTGGATTGCCTGGCTCCTACTCTCCTGGGCCTGCCTGAGGTCTTGTTCCAAGATTTCCTCCAAGGTTTCAAAGGTTATGTCCCTTGGTCGAACTGGGCATTGTTTTTCCATCCGATCCTACTGACAGTTACACCCCCAGTTAGCCAGGAAATCGGCTCCCTTGTTTCCATCTCTTCAAACATGTTTGACCTAAATGTAGTCAAATTTGGGGATGATTTCTCCTATCTCTCGATCATTCTTGGTGCTAGGTTTAGATTTTGTAATATTCAACCTTCTTGGGTCGACATTTATCAGTCCTCTTCGTGCCATGGTTCTTCCAAGATTGTTTCCCTTATGTTATGGACAATACCTTCCCATACTTTTTCTTGCGAGGTTTTTTTGTGCTTGAAAATTCTGTGGTTTCTTTCCTTCCATATGGCCCATAGGGTGAATCCAAGGCCTAGGTTGCAAGCCTTATTTACTATCGGGATGGAATAGATATGGGTTCACCATAATAGGATTATTCCTTTGATATTGTTTTGGTCTCTATTCATCCTTTCAAAAAATCCTTGTATTTGTCTCCATTTCTTCTCCAAAAATGGACAATTGTTGTGAGGATATGTTCCATGTCTTCCCCATTTTGGCGGCATAGCCCACAGAAGGAGGGCTCCTGGAAGCCTCTTTTCTGTGACTGATCCCTGGTCAATATGCATCCTTTGCTGACCATCCAGAGGAAGTGGGTTACCTTTGGCCACCACCCCCCATTCTAGACCTTTTTCCATATGATAGCATGTCCTTCATGTTCCTGTCAGGCCTGGATATTATAGGCTTCACTTATGGTGAAGGTTCCCTTGGTAGTGTAGCCCCATCTCAAAAAGTTCGGGTCTTGGCGAATCGTTATCTACCTTGTCCTTAGTTCTTTATTTAAATTTCCCATTGATCTGTATCGGGCGCATATTCCCAGTCCTCTCTAGTCTTCCATCTTGGCCATCTTTCCTCACCCTATTCTTCCTTCCAATATTGTTTCACCACCTGCATGTTGTTATCCCAGGTCTGCTGATATATTTCCTTGATTTCCTATTTTTCCCCCATTTTCCCTCTTTGCTGCCATGATTTCACCCAGAAGCGACCTGTTTTTCCATCGTCCACCTCACAGAGGGCATGTTGTTGGATAAGGTGCCTATTCCAGGCTGCCAAATTCCAAATTGCAGAACCCTTAGGTGGGTCTTGATGTCTGAGGATATCCTCAGTTCTCATGGGCATGTTATACTTACGAGTCCATATTTGTTTCCATAGATCAGCTCCCCCGCTCATCCATCTCCACCATAGTTTGGCTCCCATGGTTTGGTTCAGGAGGTATGGATCTTTGAGTCCTAATCTGCCTTCCTCTTTCCTCTTAACTAGGCCCTGCCACGACACCAATGCCCATTTCCTGGTCTGTTGGGCTCCTCCCCATAGGAATTTTTTAAAAATGTCTACCATCTTGGCGCATGCTCCTTTTGGGGCCGCCATTCCAGATAGTTGGTATATAGGGATCGACTAGAGAACTTCTTTGAGGAGAATTGTTCTTCCCACAATATTTAGAGATCTAAAGGTCCAGCACTTGAGTTTGTTCTGTAACTTTTGGAGTATGTTTTGCCAGCAGTTAGTTCTTAGAGGGTTATCTGAGAGCGGCATACCCAGGTATTTGGATGGCAAGTTTCCAAAGCTAAACCCAAGGATTCTGGTGAGGTAAGTCTTAACATTTCCTTGGGTGTTGAAAAAGGAAATACAGGATTTGTCGTTATTGATCTTGGTTCTTGAGGCTTTCATGAAGGTGACTAAGGATATCTCTTATGCTCCGAGCTTCCCTCAGGGTGGCTTGATAGAAGAGCATAATGTCGTCCACGAATTTCTGGTGGGTGATCGACATGTCGTTTCCCCATATTCTTAGTCCTTGGAGTTGGGAGGTGTGGACTTTTTTCTTTATATACTGGTCAAGCCCATCCGCTACTAGGATGAACAAGAAGGGTGATATCGGGTTCCCCTATCGCAACCCTCGGGATGGGTTGAAGATTGTAGTGGGGGTTCCATTTAGAAAGACGGAAAAGACCGGATAGGATATCATCGCTAAGAACCAGTTGATCCATCTCTAGGCAAAGCCATAGGCTTTGAGAGCACTCGAAATATATCCCCAGCTAAGTCTGTCATAAGCTTTGGATAGATCTAGTATTATCATCATGCCCGAGAGCTTCCGAGACTTAAGGGAGTGGACTACCTCCTGGGATGAAATAAAGCCATCGAGGACTTGGCAACCTTCTACAAAGCCAGTTTGTTCTGGAGAAATGAGACTGGGATAAGAGGTTTCAAGCATTTGACAATGAGGGTGGCGATGATCTTGTAGATGACATTACACAGGGCAATTGGTTGAAACCCTTGGGGATCGTCAGACTTAGCAGACTTAGGAATCAAAGCAATAAAAGTAGAGTTGAGGCTTGGACATACCTTTTGAGTGCATCTTGATTCCTCTACGACCTCCACAATGTCCTATCCCATGAATGGCCAAGTGGCTTGGTAGAACTCAACAATGAATCCGTCTGGGCCAGGGGCTTTATTTTTTGGCATCCCTTTTACGATTTCTTCTACTTCGTCTTTGGAAACAACTCGCATCAGGGCCATATTCTCGTCATTTGTTATCAAGTTGGGGATGCATTCTGTGATTCTTTGGATGGCTTCCATTCTATTGTCAACGTTCTCCGTGAACAGGTCTTTGAAATGGTTGACTAGAAGTCCTTCCATTTCTTCATGTTGTATTTTGTGTTGTCCTTCTACATCTTTAAGAGAGTAAATGTGGTTATGCTATCGGTGATGCACCATAAAGTTCAAATATTAAATAATTACTGAATAAATAAAATATGTATTTTTAGTTTAATGATAATGTTATAACCATAAATTAAATATTACACTTTTTTTTAATTATAATTATCTCAAATGCATAAGTTAAATATTAGATTTTTTTTTTTTATTAAAATTGTCAGCTATTAACTTTTTAGCATTTAAGTCCTATAATCATAATCATTAAATGTAAAGTGTTCCAAAAGAATTATTAAAAGAAAAACACATTTGCATTTAGCTTTACTCATGAAATCTTTTTGAGTTTCATTTAATTAAAAACATTATTATGAATTAAACAATTTTATTTATTAAAAGACACATTATTATTATTATTATTATTAATTAAGCAATATTAATAAAACAATTTTAGAGTTTTATTTATTTATTTTGTTAAGCTTGGTAGGACTCTCTCATTTTGGATTTTACATGTCCATTATTCACCCCGCAATGGGGGGAGGGTAGTACAAGATTCGAACCTAAGATCTCCTGTTCGTTGAGACTTCATTCCACGGCCATCACCACTTGAGCTACCCCAAGCGGAATAATTACAAACTTTATTATTAATTAAACAATTTTATTTATTAAAAAACACATTATTATTATTAATTAAACAATATTAAACAAACAATTTTATTTATTAAAAGACACATTTGCATTTAGCTTTATTCATGAATTTTTTTTTGAGTTTCATTTAATTAAAAACATTATTATTAATTAAACATTCACTCCCCTTGTAAAGAATTAAAAATATTTGGACAATAATTATGTAAGGCTTGTTATTGTAATTTACAAATATTTCTAATAGTATATGCCTGTCTATTTAAATTCATTTATATCTAAATTAATTTCTAACATATTGTATTTATAATTGCATAAAATTTCATTTCAAGCAAAATATACAGAATATACTTTCCAATTTTATGACTAAACAAATCAAATTAGACATATGTACTTACCTAGTTTTTCTGAGTTGGTGTCGGTCCCTGGATGAGGTTGTTCTCCTGATACCAAACCAACCAAATTCCTCCCTACCTGTTTGGGATCAGTCTTTTCGGATCCCAAACCCAAAAGGCTTCGAAAGCGAAACCTTCTGGCCCCCGTACCCAAAACCTCCAAGAACAGAGCTCAATTCTCATGGATCTATATCTGAAATCTAGAGCCCCAAATATCATTCGTTATTTCACATTTCTCTCCCAGATTCTCCATTTTTTTTCTTTCCCAAATTTCCATCAGAAGTACCCCAACCCCCCCCCCCCCCTTTCACTTCTCCTTTTAGATTTTTATATAGGAAAGGATCCTTCCCTCCGAATAAATCCCACCATGTTTTCCTCCAATCAATCTTGTTCTTATCCTTTAAATTCTCATTATTTCAGTCGGTCATCTTTATTGTACATTAAATCATATATATATATATATATATATATATATATATATATATATATATATATATATATATATATAATGGAATTTTGATCTTTATCATTTCAACCGACTTTGAGAAGAGGATCTTTTAAAGTACCTAACATGACTCGCCAAAGGATAAGTTAATTAACCTTGTGCCTAAATAATATTTATTTATTTATTATTTAATTTAAATGTTATTGATGAAAATAAATTAATATATTTTAAATAAGGTATTAATTAATTCTTTTACTATTTAATTCATTTTCCATACATAGACACTTCATATAATTAAATTGGTATGAATACTACTACAATACTTTCAATAATTAATTCATTTTTCTTTTTTCATAATAAGTTAATATGCATACTAGTGCAGTGCATGCAATGCATGAATATGTAACTATCATATGCATGCCTCATATACATGCTAATATTCCTATGTTGCCTATAAGTTGAGATGGGTCATTACATACATCTCTCCTTCAGAACACTTCATCCCGAAGTCAGAGTTTGTATAGTATATCGGTAATTATTTTAGTGTTTAGTATAATCATGTAAGGATTGCGTTCCGTGATTGAATTATTGTTTGTAATGAGAAAATACTTTTAAAATTTGTTTTGAACATTCATGCCCTGTCCCAACAGATTTCCCAAGCTATTCTATAATCTTCCTATCCTTCCTAATCTCTTCCACTCCCGTCCTCTACTGGATTATGCCATGGCATCAACTATATCGATCTAACCATTCATAAACTTCAAGGGTGATAGTGTCGATTGTATTGACCTATTTTTCCAGTAGGCATATGGTAGTCATCATCACACGTCTAGGGGAGTGTAACTCGCACAGTCCTCACATGACTCCAGGTTTTGGAGGATAAATGTTGGGCAACACATCCACCCCTCCTAGTAGGATCAAGCTGAACACCCTATCATGGAACCTGATTGAGCCTCAATTGTTCTTGAAGGTTTTGTCATCACATGATTGGTTTGGTATTGAGATTTAACCAAAGCTCGTATAGCGTATCAGGATGATGAAAACATCTGCAACATAAATACTTGTCCACACATCATAACATATGCATTGATATATTCATAATTAAATATATTCAAATAACCTTTTTCTAGTATTTTATATTTTGTTGATACCTATGGCATGTATTTTAAGTTTATATGACATACTTAGTTATGTCTAGCTGCTATACCTACAATTAACTTTCACATCAAAATAGTAAAGTGTGATTACTATTATTATATCCATTTTATCAATGATAAGAAATCTATGGTTTTTCATCAAAGTCACACATGCTCATAAGTAAGACATCATATGTAGAAATTTCATTCTAACATAATTCATGTGGGCATCCATGAATAAACGATATATGCAGATTTAATTAAACATACATAATAATTTGAAATAACATACTCCTATGTAACTCTTCATAGCTATGGGGGAATTTCAAAATGACAGTCTCAAGAATATTGCTAATAAAGTAAAAATAAAGTTTTTAAAATCAAAACAAGTTGGATTTATTTCCACATGTTGTCTATATAGTTTATACAAGGTAGAAAGAAGTCATCTTCAAAAATTTATAGGACACTGGATGAGTTCTAAGTCAGATAGTTCCTTCAGTTGCATTTGCAATTATTGAAGTTCTGGAGCCGTTATTCTTATTACTATATATAAATATTATTATATTTTATACTTGTGATTTTATTAATCTTGTCCACTTAACTCCTTTTTTTTTATAATTATGTCTTACTTTATCTATTATACACTTTTCCTATAACGATATTGTCAATAATTTTATATTTGATTTTATATTCTTTATGTATTAACGTTTATTATCCTTACTATGGTGTATCAAGTTTTCCCTATACAACAATTGCTTTAGCTACCTTTCATGTATCAATTAACATATTATAATCCCTTTAGACATCCTTATGTACTGCCATCTTGTAGCTTATTTGACTTTTACTTCACGTTTATAGTTCCCCACTTTGCAATTAGTGTTATTTTTTAACATTACTCCCTCTTTCCCCACACACACACACACACACACACACACACACACATATATATATATTCCATTACTTGATATCTCTCACATGTATGTTTCGTCTTTATAAAATGTAAAATAAAATAAGTGACCTTTGTTAATCATTTATTTATCAAAAAGATTCATTTTAATCCTAAAGACTAATGAATCAAATAAAACCTTAATCTAGCATACTAAGTAAGTATTTTTACACTAGTATGTACTATATGTTATTCTTACTATTTATATCGTAATCTATTCACCTTTTCTTTTGTTTATTTTAATACTAGCTGCTTACACTATATTGAGATCACTTTCACTTCCACTTTATTGTTTTATAATATTTACATTCATTCATTTACCATATTTATTTATTTTATTAATATTGTTTTCCTTGCTACTCCTCATTCCGGGCTGAAAACCACATATTTTTCATTGGATTAACATCTTTCATTTTATATGCGAATGAATTTCCATTTACGAAAACTAAGGATATTCACCCATTTGCATCAGGTTGTCATTCTTATCCAAATTAGAATTGGGGAGAATCCATGATTTATGTAGTGTGAAATTTTGAAACCTTTATCTGGGATCCATATTTATCACTAATTTTTTTTTTTAACTCTTTACTCTTAGTGATCAAAATTATAACTTTTTTTTTATTTTTTTTAATGCACATTTGATCGAAAGAGAAAATTCGAGCTTTGTAATTGATTAAATAATGTGATAATCTGTTCATATATATAATAATAAACTAAACAATAATTGTCTAACATTATAGTCACAACTCAATCTTCTCTGGACAAGGCCAATTTCATTCTGTGCACTTTATACAATCTTCTACTTAATTCTATTCTCCTTGTTCACCAGTTCTTTTGAATTTTTCATGTTCAATTCAATCCAGATATATTTTAATTTAATTCTATAAATATATTCATAGAATAATCATTAAATAAAATACAAACTCCAATGTTACACCCCTCATCTCCCAGTCTCACATACCCATCTTGATAGGAAAAGAAATGAGCATATTTTATAATATACAATGTTTATTGTCATTTTAATGGTTTTGTTTGATTTAAAATTTTCATAGAATTATATTGTTTTACTATACTTTCCAAACAGGCTATAAACATATTATCTTAGATTTAGATTTATAAGGCCATCGTTATACACAATGAGATAGAATAATAATTGTTATATATTATGTTCATTTTATATTATATATAATTGTGTATGTATATCTATATTATATATAATTGTTATAAATTATGTGTATATAGATTTTATATTATATATAATTGTTATTCTAGATGGCTTGGCTTTTCTAAAGATTATTGTACGATCGAGTTTTATAGCTTCCTTATCTTCTTCGTTCTTACTATTGTATGACTATCTTCTATACAACATATGATGTTTTCAATTAAAATTTGTCTTAGAGCAATAGAAAAATTAAGCCCTCTATTAAATACATTAATCTCATCATTATTAAAATGGTAATTAATGGTAATTAGAAAGTTTAATTACCTTCTTATTTGTAATTCCCAATATTCCATTACTAAATTTTAAAAATAAAACGTCCATTATACTTATTTGACCAGTTTAAACAATTAATAAATACATAAAAATAAAATTAAACGTTCATTACACAATAAATAAATAATACCAAATTTATATTTTTTTTTTAAATAAAATGTTCATGACATGTACTATGTCATTTTCTTTTTATTTTTTTTTGCCACGAGCCAAACTTATATTGAACTCAACTGAAAGTACCAACATACGATCATCAAGAGTCTGGGATTCCCACTGAGGAGTTATTTTGCAATTAATTATAATCCTAATTTTAGCAGTTGTACTACACATCAAAATTTGGAGTACATTGTGTATGAAGGTTTATCAAGCTCTAAAACACACAAATCTGAGATTCTTGTGGCAGTTTCAATTACTAAGTTGGTGAGAGAAATTTGGAGCAAAATATATAATTTCAAGATCTAAATTTTCTATGATTCTGGTTGATGGCTTTTTTTTTTTGCTTATGTTGAGATTCTACAACCAATAATATTAACTTTACAGAGAAAAATAGCTTCTAGTATATTATTAGTCTACTGGGGTAATATTGTTTAATAAAATAAACTCTCATTTCCTGTATATCATATGGGAAATTCCTTATGTTTCTAGTTCATGGGTTTTTCTACATTGGCTGAAATCCGACATGCAAGAAAAATAAATTTACAGAGAAAAATACCTTCTCATCTATCAATCTGTTGGGATAGTGTTGTTTAACCAAACAAGCCCTTGCTTCCTGTATGGGTTTGTATGTTTCTAGTTCATGGCCTTTTCTGCATAGGCTAAAATCATATGCAAACATACAGACCGCATACTACAGTAACTACTTAAAGTTGTTAATATTACCAATATGGGAGAGATTAAAATCAAAATATTATATAAACGTATATTCCCAAAATACTATGAGTAAAATAAAAACAGAAATCCTAGAAAAAGACGTCCTACTAAAGTTTGAGAGCGGGCTATCAGACCTACTAAATTTTATTGTTTGTTTATAATAGCCCTGTAAAGAACCCGAGAGCTAAATTAACTCAAAAACCATTTATCTACAGGTTGGCAATAACTGACGTATCATCGGCCTTGGGAATATACATACACTCATGTGTTAATTAAGTAGGGAAATTATGTCAAAATTCTTTACAAAGTTTGGAATGAATTAAACACATCTGTGTCATCAACGTGTTAAACTCATGTGAGTCACTGCCACTAATCAGCAAAATTTCTCTCAGTTTCCCTTAATTCATTTGATGTGTGAATATTATGAAATGAAATGTGGAGGGACTACGACCTTTCCACTTGGCCCTCCAGACGTCGACCCACATGCCCATCTAGCCACTTGGAATGAGAACAGTTAAGATTCATTATCATGATCTGACCGCTGGAAGTCGAGGGTTTCATCTGCTAGGTCATAAATGCATTTTTCATCCTCTTGTGACCAAGCTCTTTCAAGCCTCTGCTCATCTGGAATTACATTCTTTGATATCCTTGAACCATCCTCTTCAAAAGTGCGGCCCTTGTAATACAGAATTAGAGGAGTCTGAAGAAACATGCACTTCAAGACTTGGAGTATTGCTATTTCATGTTGCTTCGTTAACTCTTTCAGCATCATACTCGAAACTCAAAAATGATGACATATCAAGGGAACTATCAACTGGGATACGTTCTTCTACTGAGTAACTCGGTATTTCCAGAGTCTAAGAATTTCCAACTCCATTGTTCTCATTAAATTGTGGTTTTGATTGTGCAGAATCAAACTCCTCGTGTTCTTCATGCTGGGACCTCTTAAAGGGGATTTCACGAATCTCATAGGACACTTCCTCTTCCTTCATTTCTCCTTCATTCCTTTTATGGTTTGTTTCAACGTGCGAAGTGTTTTCAATAGGATTAGCAAGTAGTTCCTCGGATTTCAACTGGGTTTCACTTTCAATAGCTTCCTCTTCATTCTCCATATTCAATTGGGTTTCACTTTCTAGGGTTTCTCTTCGAATTGGGTTTCACTTTCTACGGTTTCTCTTCGAATTAGGTTGCTCTTTCAAGGGCCTCCTCTTCATTCTCCCTAATCCATTGAGTTTCTTCTAGAGGTTCTTTATCTTCTTCAGGGGACTTCTCAATTGGGATAATATGTGGATCTGATTGCACCTGGGTCTCCATATCATGGGATTTTAATTCACATGAATTTTCTTTTGCTTCATGGGGTTTTCTATTATGAATCTGTTTCAACATGAATGTTGGGTCCCTATAATACTAGTGATTACCCCATTACTATTGTAGTTGTATCCCTAATTAATATTGTTGTGCCCCTATTGTCACCATATTGTTATTACTGTGCCCCATAGAATCCCTCTATTGTTATTTTTGTGGCTTTATATTATTATTGTTAGCTCAGCTGGGTTATATTGTGACTCCTTAGACTCCTATATATAGAAAGGAGGTTTTGTCATTTGAATCATCTAATAATTTCTCATTTATGTAATGTAAAGGAGGTTTCCCCCTCGAAGAGGCTAACTTCTAAGGTGTTGATCTATCTTTTCTATCTTTTTCTTGAGCTGGTTTCATAACATTTGGTATTAGAGCTTTGGATTCTAGGGTTTCGCTGCTCCAAACAGGTCATCGTGGCATTTTCGCTATAAAAAATTTTCTGCGATGTTTCAGAAGCGAAAAAAAAAACCCATTTGAGAAGAAATTGCGTTGAATCTTGGATCCGAATTTCAGAGCTTTTTGCACTATATTTGCAGAGATATGATCTGAGGAAGTTGGTCTTTTTGCAGACTCCTGAATTACATTCCAAATAGGTGACCTGAGGAAAATCATCATAACTTTCTCTATGAGCATCGGATTGAAATTTTATAAGAAGGTACAAAAAGAGGATGGACTATAGTTTCTTGTATATATTTTTTAGATACAAAGGTCGAAACAGTGACTCGTGGCACGTCGTACAAGTTCGCTCTACTGAACTAGTCTATAATCAGGTCATCTTGGGAGATTGTGCATAACTC
This sequence comes from Pinus tabuliformis, assembly GCA_031772625.1. Lineage (NCBI taxonomy): Eukaryota > Viridiplantae > Streptophyta > Pinopsida > Pinales > Pinaceae > Pinus > Pinus tabuliformis. The sequence goes on from CM062820.1 coordinate 1,302,725,861, forward strand.
TTCCTTGGAGAATCCAATTTGGATCAAACTGGTGGCATTGAAAAGAGGAAACAGAGGGCTATTACAGGTCACAATTTCAGGACTGGATAATTTGAAATTGCAGAGATACATCAGATTCAATATAAAGCTTCTACAAAGTGAAAAAAGGTGTGTAGCTTTTTTTAAATTTTTTCATAAGCTTGGTTTGAAAAATTAGTTTGAATTGGTAATTGATACCCCGAGGAAAGAAAATTTAAACACCTAGTAAGCAACCTGAAATCTCTAGCATGACTCATGAAGAAGAGGAAGAAATGCAACATGATATATCAAAATTACGAGACCAAGTGCAACAAGTGTCACTTGCACAAAAAGCAACAGAATCTAAGATGGATGGTTTAAGGAAAGATGTAGAAGCTAAGATAGATGGTTTAAAGAAAGGTGTAGAAGCTAATATGGATTATTTCAAGAAAGGCATAGAAGCTAAGATGGATGTCATGGAAGCTAAGATGAATGGCATGGACGCTAAAATTGATGGCATGGATGATAAGATGGAAGAATTGAAGATAAATATGAATAAGTTGCTACAAGAAATGGTCACTAATGGTGAAAGGGTAGTAAAGGAAACTCATGATGAGAACAAAATAAATGTTAATCATGATTCCATAGACTCTAATGTTGGATCAAAGACCCACCATATTCCAAAAATCGATATGAGGAAGTTTGATGGCAAGGATTCCGCAACATGGATATTAGAGATGGAGCAATTTTTCGATCTCAATAATGTGCAAAACACACAAAAGGTATGTATTGCAACTTTATATTTGGAACAAAATCAGTTTGTATGGTATCAATGGCTTTGCTCTCGTAAACAAATTATCACTTGGGCAATTTTTACGGAAGAATTGACAGCACATTATGAGGATACAAAAAGCAACACTTTTTTTAGCCAATTGATAAGTCTCAAACAAAAGGGTTCAATAATGAAGCACATTGAGGAGTTCCAAAAATTGAACATAAGAGTAAAAAATATTCCAGAGGAGCATAGGATTGATTTGTTCATAGGGACTTTAAAGGATAATATCCAACATGTTGTTCGCCTTTGGGAACCTAATTCATTAGAGAAGGCATTTAGGTTAGCAAGAAAGATGGAAAGCAAAATTATGGAAACTAGGAAGCATACCACTCACAACTATAAAGATGGAAGTGTTGTTGCCCCTAGTCTTCCACAACCTATAAGGTTGACACCACAACAATTGGAAGAAAAAAGAGCAAAAGGGCTTTGTTACAGTTATGATAGCAAATACACTAAAGGTCATAAGTGTGCTGAGAAGAAATTATTCTACATAGATTGTGAAGAGGAAGAAGAAAAGGAGCAAGAAAGGTCAAAAGAAGATGATATACTCTAGGAAAAAGCCTAGATAAATAAGAAATGAATCCGACCATATCTTGTAATGCATTGGCGGGAATTACCACTCCTCAAACCATCAATATAGAAGGACAAATTAAGAAGAAAAAGGTAATGGTGTTGATTGATTTAGGAAGTACCCACAATTTTATTCATTGTAAGGTAGCAAAAGAATTGAATTTCTTCCTATATCTAGCACCAGAGTGTCAAGTGATGGTTGCAAATGGAGGAACAATAAATTGCTCTGGAAAGTACCATATTATCAAGCTATCCATGGGAGAATATGTATTGACTAGCCCAATGCTTTCCATTCCAATGGGATGTGTTGATGTTGCACTAGGAGTCCAATGGCTACAATCCTTGGGTACAATAGCTTTTAATTTTCAGTAACTTTTCATGAAAGTTTCTGTGGAAGGAAAGGAAGATGAATTAAGGGGTATTGCAGGGAAACCAGGAACGATAATCAGCTCTAACGGTATGACAAAGCTTCTAAAAAGGGAACAAAGAGGTGTAATTTCACAATTATGTTCACTAGATGTTTCCACGTTGAAATCATCTATTTCTCCAGATCTCCAAAAAGTCTTGGACAATCATTCCAAGGTATTTGAGACTCCCAAAGGTCTCCCACCTATTCATGATCATGATCATGCTATTCATTTGATTCTAGGAAGTGTTCCTCCAAACATCAAGCCATACAGATATCCCTATGCCCAAAAGAGTGAAATTGAACGTATGGTTGCAGAAATACTAGAGGCTGGTATAATCCAAGAATTGTTCATTTGTGTAATGTAAAGGAGGTTGTCCCCTTGAAGAGGTTGAATTCTAAGGCGTTGATCTCTCTTTTCTATCTTTTTGTGAGCTGGTTTGAACAAAGTCAAATTTCTTTCTCTGCTCCAGTAGTATTGGTGCACAAGAAGGATAGATCATGGCGCATGTGCCCAGATTATAGGGAGCTTAACAAGCTCACTATTAAAGATAAGTTTCCCATTCCTGTCATTGATGAATCACTCAATGAATTGCATGGATCAATTTACTTCACCAAGTTGGATCTTCGTTCAGGATATCATCAAATCAGAATGAAGACTAAAGACATTCCGAAAACAACATTTAGAACTCATGAGGGTCATTATGAATTTTTGGTCATGCCTTTTGGCCTTGCCAATGCACCTTCAACATTTCAAGGTTAGATGAATTCCATTTTCAAACCATTCCTTAGAAAATTTGTGTTAGTATTTTTTGATGATATACTAATCTACAGCAAATCTTGGAAGGATCATGTTGAACATGTTGACAGGGTGCTACAACTATTGGAGGAGAAACAATTATATGCAAAAAGATCCAAATGTTTCTTTCGAGTACAAGAGGTGGAATATCTGGGTCATATTGTATCTCATGAAGGAGTTAAGGTAGACCCTAACAAAATTAAAGCCATTAAGGAATGGAAAATCCCCACATCCACAAAGCATCTGCGAGGATTTCTCAGGTTGAGAGGGTATTATCGCAAGTTTGTTAAGAATTATGGGAGAATAGCAGCACCTCTAACAACATTATTGAAGAAAGATGTATTTTCATGGACTCCAGAAGCAACGAAGGCATTCAAGCATTTTAAAGAGGCAATGTGCCAAGCACCGGTCTTAGCCACACAAGACTTCACAAAAACCTTTATTGTGGAATGTGATGCTTCAGGAAATGGAATTGGTGTTGTTTTAATGCAATATGAAAGACCCATTACTTTTGAAAGTCATCCAATCAAGGGAAAGTTTTTACACAAAGCTATTTATGAGAAGGAAATGTTGGCAATACTCCATGCACTTAAGAAATGTCGACCCTACCTAATGGGAAGATACTTCAAGGTAAAAACGGGTCATGATAGCCTTAAATACTTTTTAGAACAAATATTATCCTCTGAAGAGCAACAAAAGTGGGTCACAAAGATGTTGGGTTATGACTTTGAAATCATCTACAAAAAAGGGAAGCAAAATGTGGTGGCAGATGCACTCTCAAGAAAGGATGAGGATGTGGAAGCATTATTGTGCACCATTTCTATTATCGAACCAGATTGGATAAACGAAGCAAGGGAGGAATGGAAGAACGACGAAGAAGTGTGGGCACTTATTCGAAAGTTACAACAAGACTCCAGTACGTCTGATACATTTAGTTGGAAAAATGATTCGTTATGGTACAAAATCGCTTATACCTCTGCAAGAATTCTCAGCTAAAACAAAAGATTATTATGGAATTGCACACTTCTCTCTTAGGAGGGCACTCAGGATTTTTAAAAACTTACCACAGGGTTAAGAAGGAATTTTTTTGGGAGGGCCTTAAATCAGATATTCAAAAGTTTGTGGCGGAATGTTTCATTTGCCAACAAAATAAAGTTGAAACAATTAAGACACCGGGTCTATTGCAACCTTTATCCATTCCAAGCCAACGTTGGGAGGAGGTTTCAATGGATTTTATCACAGGTTTACCCAAGTCTGAGGGAAAGAGTGTCATCATGGTGGTAGTTGACAGACTTACTAAGTATGCACACTTTTGTGCATTATCAAATCCATTTAAAGCCAGTACAGTTTCTACTGCATTTATGGAAACAATTCAAAAGATACACGGAAACCCAAAGATTATTGTAAGTGATAGAGATCCCATTTTCACTAGAAATTTTTGGACAGAATTATTTTCTTTTCTTGGTACTCAGTTAGCTCATAGCTCATCTTATCATCCTCAATCTGATGGGCAAACTGAGATAGTAAACAAATGTTTGGAAGGATATCTTCGTTGCTTTGTATCTGATAAACAGACACAATGGGTCAAATGGTTGCCTCTGGCTGAATGGTGATATAACACTTCCTTCCATACAGCAACAAAAATGACCCCATTTATGGCATTTTATGGATATCAGCCACCATCCATCACATCATATTTAAGAGAAAATTCTAAGGTTCAAGCAATGGAACATCACATCAAACATCAACAACAAGTCCTCCAACTCTTAATGGATAACCTCGTGTTGTCATAGAATAGAATGAAACAAGAGGCAGATCAACATCGCAGCGAAAGAAGTTTTGATGTAGGTGATTGGGTATTCCCACGGCTACAACCATATAAGCAAATGTCCCTCAAGCAAGCTAAGAAGGATAATAAATTATCACCAAAGTATTATGGTTCGTACAAGGTGTTGCAAAAGATTGGTACTATGGCATACAAATTGGAGCTTCTTGCAGCTTCTCGATTGCACCCAGTTTTCCATGTTTCATGTTTAAAGAAGGTTATAGGTGACAAGCTCCCACTTCAAAAATATTGCCAGAACTTGACAAGGAAGGAAAAATTATATTGGAACCAGAAGCAATCGCAGAAACAAGAACTCAACAGTTACGAAATCAATCAATTTCGGAGTATCTTATCAAGTGGAAGAACTTATCTGCTGAAGATTCCACCTGGGAGGATGAGAATTTTATACAGAAGCATCCAAAACTACTCAAGCATTGAGGACAACACATTTTTGAAGGAGAGGGGCATGTTGGGTCCCTATAATACTAGTGACTACCCCATTACTATTGTAGTTGTATCCCTTATTAATATTGTTGTGCCCCTATTGTCCCCATATTGTTATTACTGTGCCGCATAGAATCCCTCTATTGTTATTTTTGTGGCTTTATATTAGTATTGTTAGGTTGGCTGGATTATATTATGACTCCTTAGACTCCTATATATAGAAAGGAGGTTTTTTCATTTGAATCATCCAAGAATTTCTCATTTATGTAATGTAAATGAGGTTTCCCCCTCGAAGAGGCTGACTTCTAAGGCATTGATCTATCTTTTCTATCTTTTTCTTGAGCTGGTTTCATAACAATGAATAATTTTTTTTTTCTTCTACTAAAAGTATCTCCATAAACAAAAGGATTTAAAGGTTCTGTATGGCATACATATATAAACAAAACAAAAAATGCACAAAACTTTCTGAACTGCAGTCAATCCTCTGTCTCCTCATATGCTTTAGCTTTTGACCTATATTGTCATGATCTTGGTAATCTGGTATTTCTGTTTATGATGTTCAATTCCTCCAATTCACCTTTGGCATTACTAACTGCAGGTAGATCAATTTCTGTTGCCTGACTAGCAGTAATAACAACAAGAATAATAGTAGGTTTATTAGCTTTTTCACCTGAAACCTCCTTTGTAGTCTGAAAATTGATTGTGTCATCTGAATTATCTCTCATTTTCTCAAAGCATGCTGCCATTTTTTTCTAGGAATATAAGTAATAGACTTCATTTTCTTCACAGATTTATCCAGTTGTGCAAATGCAAAGCCAGATGATTTTACCAGCTGAGAAAAATCTTTAAAAGCTTTCTTATTCATTTTGTCGTTGTCCTCATCTGACCAATCCAATGTGTGTATGTATTTAGAGGGATTCTTAACATAGTCAGGGACTTCAACACAGTCATTCTGTACTAAATCTGAAGAACCGAGGCCTCTTATTGATGGTCTCTTTCTTGAGTTCACACCTTCAATGTCATCATACTCAGTTTCCAACTGTCTAGCGGGGTCCCCTTTACTTCCAAGCTCAAATATCACTCGTTTCTTGGGCTTCTGAAGCTATGAATTTTGAACACTAATATATTTTCACTGTTTTAATTCAACAGGCTATTATGATGTTTGAACACTAACATGTTTTCATTTTCCTAATTCAACAGGTTATTATGATGTTTACATCGACTGGAAACTTCTTGTTGTGAGAGACAACAAATAATTAAAATTTTGTTTATGACAGGCAACGAATAATTACAATTTTGTTTATGACAACTTCAGGATATAACAAAGAAACAAGCACTGAAGTTGACCCAAATCAGAGATTTTTATTTATCCTTTATGGAAGATTCTTTGTTGATGGAATATGATTGGCTTCTTCGCTACTGTGGGGGCTCGAATTTTATTTATATAGATGCCTAGATTCTTATGAATACAAACTACAGACAATAACAACTTCCTTTCTGAGAATTGGTATTAAGTAGTCTTTTCGCTTGCTTCAAGGTCTTAACTTAGAATTTTCGGTCATTTGTTTATGCACATAACTATAAATGTTGGGATGACATTTTTGGATACATATTTTCGGCTACTATATCTTTGTCTACAATTCAGACTTTATATATGTGACTGTAACAAATCTTCCATAGTTCGATCTTGGTCTTTTGTGACTGTAGATTCAATTTGATCTTTTTAACTATGCTTACAGTGCCTTCAATCAACTCGACACTAGGTCCTTTACTTGCTAGCTGACTAGCCCTCAAATGTTTCTTTATTCCTTGATGTGATTATCCAAAGAAAATGCATAGACTTTTGAAGATTTCAGATTACTGAGGTGACACAGTATTCTTAATTTGAAAGGTGATTTCAGACCTTAATATTTATGCCTAGAACTTCGCTCCTTTTACTAAAGGATTCGACCTTGAATGGGCTATTAATCTAGCCTCTTGGTCCTTTTAAGAATAGTACTTCTATACTCTTCAAATTACTTCACTATCTTGCTCAGGCTACGGCCTAATCACAGGGTTAATTTGTTTTGTAGTTATGCCCAGAATGTCAACTTCTCTGCCCAATTGTGACCTTCTAACTGCCCTTGTGCCAAAAGTTTTGAATATGTAAACTTAACACTTAGTGTTAAATAGGAGAACTTTCTTATGTTTATTGGTTATAATTCCAGCTATATGATGGTAGCCACTAAGGTCCCATGTGTTTGAATTTAGCTCTGATACCATATGTAAGGCTTGTTATTGTAATTTACAAATATTTCTAACATTATATGCATGTCTATTTAAATTCATTTCTAACATACTGTATCTATAATTGCATAAAATTTCATTTCTAGCAGAATATACAGAATATACTTTCCAATTTTATGACTGAACAAATCAAATTAGACATATGTACTTACCTGGTTTTTCTGAGTTGGTGTCGGTCCCTGGATGAGGTTGTTCTCCTAATACCAAACCAACCAAATTCCTCCCTGCCTATCTGGGATCATTCTTTCCGGATCCCAAACCCAAAAGGCTTTGAAAGCGAAACCTTCTGGCCCCCGTGCCCAAAACCTCCAAGAACAGAGCTCAATTCTCATGTATCTATATCTAAAATCCGGAGCCCCAAAGCTCATTCGTTATTTCACATTTCTCTCCCAAATTCTCCATTTTTTTTCTTTCCCAAATTTCCATCAGAAGTACACCCCTGCCTCCCCACCCTTTCACTTCTCCTTTTAGATTTTTATATAGGAAAGGATCCTTCCTTCCGAATAAATCCCACCATTTTTTCCTCCAATCAATCTTGTTCTTATCCTTTAAATTCTCATTATTGCAGTCGGTCATCTTTATTGTACATTAAATCATATATATATATATATATATATATATATATATATATATATATATATATATAATGGAATTTTGATCTTTATCATTTCAACCGACTTTGAGAAGAGGATCTTTTAAATTACCTAACATGACTCGCCAAAGGATAAGTTAATTAACCTTGTGCCCAAATAATATTTATTTATTTATTATTTAATTAAAATGTTATTAATGAAAATAAATTAATATATTATAAATAAGGTATTAATTAATTCTTTTAATATTTAATTCATTTTCCATACATAGACACTTCATATAATTAAATTGGTATGAATACTACTCCAGTACTTTCAATAATTAATTCATTTTTCTTTTACTTGGGAATTTTCCTAATAAGTTAATATGCATACTAGCGCAGTGCATATAATGCATGCATATGTAGCTATCAAATGCATGCCTCGTATACATGCTAATATTCCTATGTTGCCTGCTAATAAGTTGAGAAGGGTCATTACAAATTATTTATCATAATTTAAATGTAAATTTTCAAACTATTTTATATCACTACTGTATATTTCATATGAATAAATCAAACTCTCATAAACTCATAACTTTCTAGAAATGACCTGAAACAAAGTAAAAAAATGTTTTTGGAAATTACCTGAAACATAAAGTAAAAAAAGTTTTAAAACTGTCATAAATTTTTGGAAATGCCTTGAAACATAAAGTAAAATTTTATTTTATTTATTAAAAGACACATTTGCATTTAGTTTTACTCAATTTTATTTATTAAAAGAAACATTTGCATTTAGCTTTAATCATGAAATCTTTTTTTGAGTTTCATTTAATTAAAAACATTATTATTAATTAAACATTCATGGCCCTGGGAAAGAATTAAAAATATTTGAGCAATAATCATTTAACATAATTTAAATGTAAATTTTCAAATTATTTTATATCACTATTTATATTCCATATGAATAAATCAAATTGTCATAACTTTTTGAAAATCACTGTAAAGTAAAAAATGTTTTTGGAAATGACTTTAAACATAAAGTAAATAAATAAATAAACTGCCATAAAGTTTTAAATGTTATTTAATTATTCAAAAGTTGTTAATCCATTAACTTTTTGGAAATGACCTCAAACATAAAGTATTTTTTTTTGGAAATGAACTCAAACATAAACTAAAAAAAGTTTTAAATGCAAAAAATTATTTAAAATTTTAAATGTTATTTAATTATTCAAAGGTTGTAAATGCATTTTCTTTTAGCCCTCAAAGCACAAAGAAATTAGAAATTCTAAATATGGTCAGACGCCATTCACTTCATAAAATTGAAGTAATGAGATATGGCGTGAATGTGAAGACTGGACTAGGTTGATGACACGTTTTAGGATGTTGTAGACAGAGTAATGAAAAATACTACCAACACAAGAAAGATACCTCTGTCACAAAAGAGAATGGCTTAACAACCTTTGAATAATTAAAAGAAAGTTACAACTTGCATGAAAAACTTGAAATGCCATTACAAACCCTAAATATCAAGGTTGATACCATTCACTAACCAAACATTGATACAAGTGGTGGGCCCTAGTATTGCAGCAATAATGCTACAACTCCTGGAACTCTGTTCTTTAATTTTATCAACCCGGTAGTTCGTAACAAACTTGGAAGCGACGGTGCTGTATGCACAAGTACTAGCTATTGTCGCGGCTGTCACTTGATCAGCTGGCACAAGTCCGCTAGGAGCTTAAGCCAACTTCTATGAGCTCTCAGAAGAAGCTTTTTAACTAATGGACGAAAACTAACTCAAAAAAGAAACTGGAAAGCTGAAAGGAAACATAAACCCTAGCAAACCCTAATTTTACCAACTAGCCCTACTGATACAAGAAAGAGGATGCAAGCTACTGAAAGAGATGCCATTGACTTCTAGGAAGGTAAAATGCATGTGTCTAAGCTACTTCTATAGTAACATTTGAAAAAAAAACATCTTTCTGTATTTTTGAATAAGTTGTTAGAACTATCATGCATGTGCTTTTAACTGGTTTTTGATTGTGCAGAGGTGGATTGGCGAGAGGAAATGCTTGCAAAAGGTTGGGAAGGTTCAAAGAGGGCCTAAGGGGTCCCTAGCACCCTTCCAGAGAGTTTCACAAAGTTTGGCTATCAAGAAACCGCGTTTGTGAGCTTTTACAGGAAGTCTGCAGGGGTTCTACAAGATGTTTTTGAATTTCTACAGGATGTCTATAATTTTTCTACAGGATGTTCAGAAATGGGATTTTGGAGGATGGATAGAGGAAAAAAGATGAAGGAGTGGGTATGGAGGTGAGATAGGGGTGTGAGGATGTCCAAGACTTGGTGAATGAGGCTAAAGAGTGGCTAAGGCGATTGGGTTGGTTCAAAGATAAGAGAAGCAATGTTGTGTGAGAGTATAGGAACTAGGGCAGAGTGTGAAAGCATACCAAATGAGAGGCAAGAATCTAAGTTAGGGGATGGAGTAGATGGAATTGATGGAGTACAGGTGGATGAAGAGGTATTACAGGCGCTCTGCAAGTTATTTTCTGAATTGGACAAACGAAGACTTGGAAAATCAATGACCTAATTACTTTGACCTAATTTGACCTAGATAACAATAAAGAGAATGAACAGAAGTCTATTTGCAATGAAACCATGTGAAATAACTATGCAACAGAGAAATCAAGAATCTGAACATGTAACCAACTTCTGAAAATAAATAAATCGAACACTAATGATTGCATGGCAAAGCGAAGATTGTGTTTTTGTTGGCAGCAAGGTCACCTTGATCCCAGCTCCTGATCCCACTGAGGGAGAGGTGAAATCAGAGGTGCTTGATGACCTTTTTCTGAAGCTTGTCCTTGTTAATAGCCTATCAACTTAATCTGAACATCAAAAGTATTTCTAATCATAAAAAGCAATCTAAATAACAAAGCAAGATTTAAATCTAAATAGCAGGTTTTATTTTAAGAATGCAACAAAAACACATAAAAATAAACAAAGGAAGTACTGGGCACTTGAGTTGGGCCCAACCCCAAGAGCTACAGCCTCCTAAGAGAGATTAGAGCTGGTGCAAAGCTGGATTCATCTTTATTGAGCAAGAAATAATAGTTACATCAAAAACTATCCACAAGGGAAAGCTTGAAAGTGTGTTGAAATGCAGAGCTAGTCTACTGCCTAAAAAATGACTAAAAGAATGACTAAAATCGAACTACAAACTAGCTAACTTCTGCCTACAAAGTGACTAACTGAAATGAGGCCCTAAGCCCTCTTATTTATACAAATTGAGGACTCCAACAGCCCTCCTAAACTTTAGGAACTCTGTTGCCAAAACTTGTAGTTAGCAACACTTTTACTAGTGCTCGACTGCCCTTGTGATAATCGATTTGGTGGCACTTGAACTCCGAGCTGATGGTAGAAAATTTGAGGTAAAGACCCATAAATGAAGGGGACACCTTCCTAAAAATCCTCTCCACGAATTTGGCTGCCAAGTGCTCATTTAAACCTTTGATTTTGTCTCCAAATTGACCAAAAGCACTGCATAAAGCACACATTAGACTTGTTGGCGTAATGACTAACCCAATTCACTATATTAGCATAAATATAATAAAAAACATGCAATAAACTAATGAGAATGGTGAATTAAGTCGAATTAAGAGGTTGAATGAGCCCATATAATTATCCATTGTTGAGGCTCATCAACAAGTATTCAATAACATTATCCAAAACACAATACATAGAGGAAAGAATTTTTTCCTTTGTAAATATAATTATCATCGTTAAAATAAAACCCTTTATACAAGGGAATTTAAATTTGATAGCAAACCCTAAAATTTCTTTTTCCAAAAAATGAATGCAACCAAAAAACAATTATATAATAACTCTGTGTGACAATTCACAATTCTAATCACGAAACCCTATGAGCTCTAAAGCTTGAATCCCTTTTGTGTTAGCGCCAACACCACAGTCGTACCATAGAAATACATGTTTAGAAATACATGATAAACATGTAAGTCATTCAATTTCACTAACAAGAGCATTGCAAACTCTTAACTTGTATGAAGTAAAGAAAAATTAAATTGTTTAAATTAACACAAAATTTCGGTATAGTCCAAGGTAAAACAATGAATGGGAACAAAAGAAAATAAGTTACATAAGATTTATTTTGGCAAACGACGAATGTCGCAAAGAAAAAACTGAATACAAAATACCTGCGTGTGGTAGGTATAATAAGACAAAGTTTAGTTTTTTTGTTTCCAAAATTATAATCGTGTGGAAGTATTTTTCTATGCCATCGTTGACTTCTGTAATTCTAGTTTTGAGTGTGTCCACGGTTCGAAAACAAAACAACGTTGGCAAGGGGTTAATACTATGCGGTTTCGGGCTTGGCTGGTTTTAGCCGAAGCAGAGAAAATCGTGATCCAAAGCGGAATAGACATGGTTGCGCGAAAATTAAGCTTCCCGACTCCCGAGCATTGACTCAGGCAACCGCGCTGGATCCTACGGATTTGAATGCACAATTCCCGAGACCAAATGACAAATCCAAAGTTTAAAATTGAGTCGTTTCACGATGAGAGGAATTGTCTGGAAGGTCAAAAGTGATTGAATTTGGACAAAAATAATTTAAAAAATCTTATAGAGGTAGTGTTTGAATCGTGTTTTTGATGTTGGAAATGGATTCAACACCATCAAAATCTTTTAAAAATAATTCAAAAAATCTTATATAGGTAGTGTTTGAATCGTGTTTTAGATGTTGGAAATGGATTCAAGACCATCAAAAACTTTTAAATTTTGAAGTTTAACAACTATAACCTGGATTTACAAAAATCCTGTCTAATTTTCTCTAAATATAATCAAAATTTCCATAATTTTCTCATCAACTCCTCAGCTTCGTTAAACTATATAGTTAATATTGTTAAACACACATGGACAGCAAAGACTAGGAAAGATAAATCAGTGAGTTCATTTTTTATTAACAATAGATATACATTTATAGTACAAATATGTGACTCTTGGGTTTCAGATCCCAAGGTCTCTTGGACTGCTTAGTCTTTTCGGCTTCCACACTAACCCTTTAGGATTAGGTGTCCAACATTACCCCCCTTAATCCGAAGGGTTATGTATGAGTCCAAGAAGAGCGCTGTAATACAAAATGTGCAAAAAATGCATGGCAGCACTAGGTTGAATGTGCTCTATGAAATGTTGGTATAAAAAAGGGCAGTGGTTTAAGGATGACCACCAACACTGGAACGCTTAGTGCAGTTCCCGGAACTCTTCCAATACTGGCAAGAAACTGAAGTTTTCTGCTAGAGGAAGTGTTCTCAATCTGTGATGGTTTAAGGATGACCAACAACTCTGGAATGCTTAATGCAATTCCTGGAACTCTTCCAAAAATGGCAAGAAGCTGGAGTCTTCTGCTAGAGGAAGTGTTCTCAATTGTGTTCCTGGAATTCTTCCAAAACTGGCAAGAAGCTGAAGTCTTCTACTAGAGGAAGTGTCCCAGATTGCGAACTGAAGGCATGTTCACGGGCATCTTTGTCTCTGGCTACAACTTTGAAACTGGTGTGGCAGGTTGTGGCTCAAGCTCGCTTGATGTGACTTTGAAGCTTGTAGATGACCATCATTTCCCCCCTGTTAGATACAAGGTGAGATGATGGAGAAAACTCAACTGCAAGACTGTTTAATATTCTGGAACAAGTTCTGACATGTGTTTCGAACATCTTCTTGGTTGTTGATGCCCATTGCCAAGAAGCGATCCATCCAAGATGAATCTTTGTTCTTGCAGGACGTTTGTTTCTGAAGCATCTGTGTGAAGAATGACTGGTTTTATGACAGTGCTTACATGGATGAAGATCAAAATAGTGATCTTTCAGATGGCCAACTCGGTCACAGTGTTGGCATTTCACGATCTGTTGTTGTTGTTGTTGCGGAAGAGGGGCAGATTCTGGAACAGCTGGAGGTGAATTGTCATGAGGAGCAAGTGAACTGTCATGAAGAGCAAGTGAACTGTCATGAATGAATCCAGCACTCTGAAACTGAATGGGCTTGGCATAGTCTGGAATATGAAAGGACAAGTCCTTGTCATATCCAAGACCAGTTCTGTGCTTGTTGTGGACAAGTTGTTCCCAAGGTCTGATGATGGGCTTGGGAAGTGCAGACTGAGTTTCTGCATCTGCATGTAAATCTGTTGTTGTATTAGGCACAGAATTTGCAACATTAGTGTCTTGCTGTTTATGGGAGTTTGTTTCAATTTTCTGAACATAAACAGGTTCAGAATGGTGTCTATTTTGATGTAGCTCTTCTTGCTGTAGCTGTGATTCAAGCTGCAAAAAATCGATCTTTTCCTGGGCATTATATAAGCATGTATGAATTTCTGAGAGAGATCCTTTGTTGATTTTTAATGTGTCATCAACAGTAGATTGTATAGGAGTTTTCATGAACTCTAATACTTCACTGATTCTGGCCATCTGTCTTAATGCAGAAAAATAATATCTACTCACAATACATAGCAATATCCTTTATAAATGTCAGCAAATGATCAGTGTGCAGCATAAAAGATTACAATCAGCTCACCAAAGCAGTTGAATCAAGGAAACAATGCACTATAATGAGTTTTAATTACAATGCCACAATTAGGGCAGCAGCAACTGCAAACTTGCTTGGATCCTTCAAGTACTCCTTCACTTTCAAATCAGTATCAGCAAAAAGTTCCCAGAATCCAGGTTCTTTAAAATGGACTAGTAACATGCATCTCAGCTTTTTAACCAAATCAAAAAAACTCAATAGCTGGCAATTTCACAACTGTACCATTTGCATGCAGAAGCTTATCTTTCATGTGGTTCAAAAACATTCACCACTGATTTCATACTTTCATTAAAATTCATCATATATGGAATTATCTCAATTCCAATATCTACTCATCAGCAGTCAAATTTATAACTTCTTAAACCCAATGACTCAAATCATTCAAATGCCATCAACCCAATAAACATCATTCATATATGACCAAAATTCAGTGAAACAATGTGCCCATTATTTTAATCAATGAAAGGCTTGGACTTGTCCTTACTCAATGCGCCCTTGATATTTTAGCATTGGTACAAATGATCCCCAATGAATCTCAGCCCCCTTTTACATACAAAATCAAATTGCTGAAACGGCAAACACTGATATATCTCGTCCCTCCAGGTTACAAAATAAAAATATTGAAATTGTAGTCACTTCAGTTGAAACTTATATTTCCAAAGCAAGTTCTTTGCATTAAAACTGAAATTATAAGCCCTTGGACCAAAAGAGAACTGCTTACTGCTACTAGAGACTAGATATAGATTTACTTACTGCTTCTTAGATTTACTTACTCTACTAGACACCGGTCTTCAAGAAAAGAATACAGAGATAATAAATAGCATCATACTGAGAAGTAAAATTCAAAATTTCCCATGTTAACAAATGGTGATCTCACCCAAAGTATTTAGTTGGTTGCAGACTATGCTTCGACTGATATGACAGCACTATGGTACTGGCTTAATGAAGAGAAGGCACAGTGGATCATATACGTGACAGATGTTGGTCAATCGTTGCATTTACCATATCCAAAAGCAAGGCAGGTTGGATTTGGCCTAGTTCTTGGTTCAGATGGTAAACGCTTTCGGACTCGTAGTTCAGAGGTCATTCGCCTTGTAGATTTGCTTGATGAGGCCAAGAACCGGAGCAAGCAGGAACTGATGTAAGTTGAACCACTTATTCAACTGCGTGCTTGGTCCATGCAATTCTGGAAATGAAGAATAATACTCAGCTTGGTTGTACTCTGCTGCAGACATCTCCCTTCTACGTATCAGTCTTCTCTTCCTCAGCAGTGTGCTCCCAGCAACTCAAGCCTTCACTGGAAATCTGGCCTTTAGGCTCTATACGCACATGTATGGTATTAGCAGCTATCTCGATGGCCAACTAAGAATTTTCCAGCAACCTTCCGCAACGGAATTTGTCCCACACAGCTCTTAGAGAACTAAACTCAGTCCCTTAAATGACAACGTTCAGTCAGAGCACATGGAAATGACTGTGGTTCAGATGCCATAAATCGGACTAGGACCTGCAGGTGGTTGTGACTCTGAAATAGAAGAACTCGTCTCCCTTTTGAGCTAATAATTCAACCTCATGAAAAGGATAATTTCTTCTTGCAAGATAAATTCGGTTGCTATGAGGGACTGTCTCAACAGTGTTCAAGAAATGTGCCTCAAAATTCACGAATTTGATCTCAAATCTGGAATGTTTGATTGAGAATGAGATATATGCTCAGAATTTCTCTGTGGATAACTTGGCCCAGGAGATAAAGAGAGAGTGGCTTCAATCTAAATAATTTTGACTGCCATACAATGAAAATCGCTTTCATAATATGCGTGGAACCTTAATCTATCCACAAAGAAAATATGCCCAGGTATCTTGTGCGTGAAATTTAGAGAGAGACACGCCGCAAAAGAACCAGCTTACAATCACAATCCCCACGGCCCTACGTTGAGGAAGATCGATCCTCCCAAGAGCAATTCAATTCGAGCCACTGAAAGCAATTGGAACTCGGCTTCTTTTAAGAACTCGGTCCCCTGCTTTTAATTCGTTCCTCTACCAGCGATGCGGCTTCTGCTCTGGAAGAGAATGGCATTCGGCCTCTCAACTGAAGCATTCGCACAAAAATCTCGGATCCTTAACTCTTTGAAGAAATGGGCACCCAATCCACGGCCTTAGCCTGGAAGCAAAGCCAGAGACAGAGGTTTGCTTCGTATTTACTTTGATAGGGCGATGGGAATGGCGTTACCATGCACAAAGGCGCAGCTCCACCTTCTACGCTATACAACAGTTCAGTAAATTTCCCAAACAAAGAGAGCGAACCAGGTAATGGCACATTCACTGAAGCGGATAAGATCTCTGCAGCAAGATATGATTGATCTCCATACATGAAAAACTGTCTAGCAGGGAACGTGGCAGAAGAGCATATTATGGCAGTAAAGTTGTTACACACGAGGAGGAAGGCCGAGGGACCGAGGTAACGTATATACCATCAACGGATCTACACAGATTTCCAAGTTGGTCTAAGGCGGCAGGTTTTAAAACGCATATGGCAGAGGCAGCAAACGTTCATGGACAGACCTTCAGGCAGACAGAGAGCAGTGGACAGAGATGTCAGTCAGGAGTAGCGCATTAGCAAAAAACGTACACAGTGACAGAGATAATGAAGACCACATCAGCGCTATTCAAGGCAGCTCAGACACAGGATTATGGGCAGAGGTGCAGGACTGACATGCATATAACAGGCCACAGAAAAACAAGCGGCTCCGATACCATGTTAAACACACATGGACAGCAAAGACTAGGAAAGATAAATCAGTGAGTTCATTTTTTATTAACAATAGATATACATTTATAGTACAAATATGTGACTCTTGGGTTTCAGATCCCAAGGTCTCTTGGACTGCTTAGTCTTTTCGGCTTCCACACTAACCCTTTAGGATTAGGTGTCCAACAAATATTTAAAAATAAATTATTAAAATATAAAAAATGAGAAAAGAAAATAAAGTTAATTACGAAAAATATATATCTTTCTTCGTTAAAAAAGTACAAGTTCAAATTCACAAGTATTATTACATGGCCACAGGCCTTTTAAAATATAAAAAATGAGAAAAGAAAATAAAGTTAATTACGAAGAATATATATCTTTCTTCGTTAAAAAAGTACAAGTTCAAATTCACAAGTATTATTACATGGCCGCAGACCTCTCACGATTTTTTTTGTTAGGACTCTATTAAAGTAGGTCAATTTCTATATTTAAAAATAAATTTAGGAATCACTAATTTTGAAGTTGCTAATGATTTTAGATAGAAATTTTAATGAGAATGAGATTCTACTAAAATAAATTTACTCTCATTTTTATAAATAAGTCTAGTTATGACCATTTTTTTTTAATTCTTTTTTATTTTATTTTTAAAAGGACATGTCAGATGCAAATTTTAATGATGATCATAAATTTTAACCAAACTTCCCATATAATTATGATGAGGTATTTTTGAATTTTTAATAATAAGGTTTTTATGCCATTCTTTAAAATAAACATCTATAAACTAATTTCCCTACACAATGTACATTAATTGAAGCTTTTATTACCTTCTAAACTAAGCCAACCTAAAAACAAAAAATGAGCATATGAGTAAGTTATTCATCACCAACATCCCACAAGTGGCGTTGAGGCCTAGCTAATTCCTTAAAAAAAAATGAAGTTTTTGATAGAAACGTGGTCCATAATGCTATACAAACTCTCACTTTTAAACAACCATTAAACTTCTACAATTTTTTGAACAACAACTTCAAGTCATGTATTCTCTCTTCTTTCTTGATAACTTTATACCTGAGTTTTGGAGAATATATCTTTTTTTAATATTTTCTAAACCAAAAAAATGAACAAATGAGTAAGTTGTCCATCACCAACTTTGCACAAGTGGTATTCCCATGGCCTAGCTAACTCCTTCAAGACATGAAATGCTCGATACACACTTTGTATTTCCTCTTCTTTCCTAATAACTTTATATCTGAAATTTTGCGAGTACATCTCTTTCTTATATTTTCCAAACCAAACATATTCATCTTTTGTGTCCTTTATTTTCACATGACTATCGGACTCTTCATTACCTAATATGAGGGAAAACCATCATTACAATTACAATGTTCTTACAATGTTCTAAATGAAAAATAGATTATAAAAAAACTTTTGAAGTGATAAAATTCATTCCTCCATACTCAAAAGATAGATTTATGTATATTTGATTAGTAACTTAAATTATATTCGTTTATTTATATAATTCTGTATAACATTTTAGAAAAAAAAATGTAAACATAAAAATTCTTTAAACCTCAAACTGCAAATTCCAATGTAATAATTTATAACATTAATTAAAAAAAACATATATTCAATATTATAGTAAAACTAAAAATTCTTTTCAATTTTATAACATACTCGGCCCATTTTTTAACCTAAAGAATACAAATACCTAATATGATGTTTTCAGTAAAATGTTTTAACAATATGCCTGGCAAGTCATTTATCCACTGAAAATTTGATTACAAACTTGTAAACTAATATGACAGAACATGATCAAGAGGGAACCCGAAAAGGTGGCTAAGGTGGTTACCCTAATCTGCACTTGTATAAGCTCCCAACCTGTTTGAATATCCCAGAATATCTGAACATGACCTTTGATGACCTTACAAGGTGAAAAACATTATCAGACATGGAGAAGACTATGAATACAGCAAACAAACAAGATCTATAAGTACATCAAAATTCGACTGTTGATGGCATCCACGATCAACAAAGCAGCTGTCACTATAAAAGAACCAATCCCAACTGAGAGGGTTTAAGGGCATCATTAATGCGATAATTGTAGAGATAATAGTGAAGCTTTCCATTCCCAGGCCCAAACTTCAAGTCCTTCAAAAATGACTCATTCTGCATGATGTCCAGAGCATTAAACACATCATAATTTTTCTTCTTTGCTACAATGAGAACGTCATTCATCAACTGTAGCAGAGGTGTTCGGGTTGCTACGTTATAAAAGGAGTAAGCAGCCTTCAGCATGGAGTAAGTGGTATTTCCAAGAATAGAGGAGGGAAGAGTGTAGAAACTGCAGAAGTCTGTAATCTCATGAGTCTCAGGGTTTTCAACCACATAGCTATCAATCACATCTTCAGTAGGAACGAACCAGTACTCCACATCATCTTCATTGAAATCCTGAGCGACAGCAAACTCGGACAAGTAATTTTGTAGAAGGCTTGTGACTGCAGGGACATCGCGCCTTTCCATTGCCCTGAAACCAGGAGTCACAGTAGTCTCCGGCAACCGATGTAATTTGATAGACCTGCTCATAGTCATCCGAGCTCCAAGCCCAGAGAATCCAATCTCGATGAGCTTCTTAGGATTCAAGGACCTGTGCCAATATTGGCAAGTCGCAAACGGAGTGGGGAGGACAACCCCTGCAGTGTAGGTAGCTTGCCATATGTTCTCCAAATGCACCCGCCTTGTAACCTCCTTGATCAAAACAGGGGCAAGCCTCTTGGACCGAAGCTTCTTGTGGACACATAGAAAATTGACCTCTGCCATCAGTACGGATCGACCTTGAACCCTGACCTTGACAGGGATCCCTGTGATGAAAGCCACCAGCTTCCTGGTGCTCTTAACCCGAACACCAATATGCCAATTCTTGAAATAACCAGGAGGCCTGAGAACCCATCTTAAGAACTCCTTAGAGTAATCAAATCTAAACATCTTATCATCATCCTCCACATAGTTATTTGTCAGGAGATTGTAAATCTCTGTAGAGGTATCGTCCTGATTGATATCACAAGTACACCACTCAAACTGGCTTGGCAGATTATAAGGCTCTTGCCTAACCTCCGACAAGGGGGTGGGATCCTCGATTGGGCCTTCAAGCAAATCATGATTCTGGATGTCCTTGAATTGGCCTACTGGTTGAGTTTTCCAAAATGTGTGTTTTGTCCCCAAAGAAAGAACATTTTGTGCCTTCCTACTAAGATTTTGAATGGACCCATTAATCTCAACAGGCAAGTTCTCATCTGGGCCTTCCTCAGGAGGGCCAGGAGAACATTTGCTCGCTGCCATATCGATCTGCAATTCAACAGCTGTTCAAATGGTTATTGAAAATAGAGAAAAAGTATTTGATGCCATCAGGCAAAAGTGAAGACTTCGATAAATTCATTGCTATTACAGGAGAACCCATCAATCAAAATGCCGAAGATCCCAAGGATCTAATAAGCAAAACCACACGAAAACGAAAATGGCAATCCAACAAGAAAACTGTAAATAAAATCATCAACTTACAGGCTTTTTATCGCTTGTTTTCGAAGTTGCCCTTTCTTTGTTTGTGCCTCTGGATTGTCTCCAACTTCCCTACCAAGGCCAGGCCAGCAAGTCTAGCTAATAGAAGCCTGCCCAAGAAGAACGGCTCGGAGCTTGGAAGCAGAATAACCCTTTCTATGGGTTAAGTTTCATGGCAAACACAGGCGATCTTCCTATCTGATTGCTTGCTTACCGACTGCAAACTGGAAGAATGTTCATATGATCCGTACGGAACAAATAAATGTTACAGGGAGCCAGCCCCTTCAAAAAAAGAAAGGGTGAATGGCATTCTCCCCTCTTTGGGACATGAGCCTTGTGATCCTAACGCCCTAAATGCTCAGAAAACAACCTTTGCATAGAACTTCCACAGACTATAATAACTTTTTTGAAATGTTTTTTCGTTTGTTTTTTTATCTTAGATTGTTGTGAGATGGCCCACATCTCAAGTGTTCATTATTTTCTGATTTTGTAAGTACAAGTTTATACCCATTTTAATTTGTGATTTAATAAATTTAGATATATCTCATTTTAAATTTGATTGTATGTAGATATGTTTGATCTTTCTTGATACTTGATAGATGGTTAGTTAAGATGGATTTTGATTAACAAGTTTTAATTTAATTTAATTTAATTTTTACTTTTATTTATGTGTAATTTTTAGATTAACTTGATAGAATTGATTTAAGCTAATTTTGATTAACAATTGTTTTAATTTAATTTAATTTAATTTTTACTTTTATTTATGTGTAATTTGACTTAGTCAAAATGTTTACGTAGAATAACATAACCTGACAACATCTCTTGCAGACTTCGCTAAAGAGTGGCGCAAAAATAAATCATTAATGACAAAGTAACTTTAATGTGACAACATCTCTTGCAGACTTAGCTAAAGAGTGGGGCAAAAATAAATCATTAATGACAAAGTAAATTTCAATTCATTCATGGACAAGCCAAACATGAACACTAATAATTTCACTTCTGAAATTCTATTGAAATTCAATTCAAGTTCGTTAAGAAATTACAAAGAATTCACAGACTTTCATAATCAAAGAGTAAAAAAACAAGAAAACCCTAAAGGCTAATGCCTACTGGCTGTTAAAAAATAAAAATACATGTTGCATGCACTAACCTGAGTTATTTTTTAATAAATCCATATTGTATGCACTAACCTAACTTATTTTTTCATAATATTTTTCATTTCTATTTTAATAATATTCTTTATTTCTATATGTTTGTTGTTATCTTCATAATTTTGATACGCTGATTTTTTAATTATACCATAATCACTTAAATTATATAAATTTATATATTTATACACAATTATAATAGAAGTGTAATATTTCAATAAACTATAAAAGTTAAATGTTTAGAAAACATATATAAATTAAAAAAATATTTTAATCTTTATAATGTTGTTGTTATTTGGTATTTTTGAAAACACATATATATTTATATATTTATACAATACATTTAAATTATATATATATATATATAAACTCAAGTTTTGAAAAATCACTATTGGAAAAGCTATTTCATCTATAAACTAAACTACCTCTTTATAAACAATTATAATAGAAATATAATACTTCAATAAAATATAAAAGTCAAATATATAAAAGAAACATATACAGATTAAAAAAATAAATTAATTTTTAAATTTTGTTTTTAATATATATACTCTTAAACTATATGATTTTATATGTTTATAAATAATTATAGTAAAAGTGTAATATTTCAATAAATGAAATATATATATATATATATGAGAGAGACATTTTAATCTGTAAATTTTATTGTCATTTATTTTTTTCAATATATATTTGTGTGTTAATTTTTTATTTATATTATATATATTTAAATTATATAAATTTATATATTTATGAATAGTAATAATAGAAGTATATTATTTCAATAAAATATAAAAATTAAATATATAAAAAAACACATAAATTATTATTTTTTTTAATAAATTTTATTGTTATGTATTATTTTTTAATATATAGTAGAAGTCTAATATTTTTGTTTTAGACAAAAGCGGTTAAATTTTATTATAGGGCGCCAATGCAGTGGCATTGTGCAATTACAGTACTGCTCTGGCTAAGAGTGCAGAGCGTAATTTTCCTCCTGAGACAGTAAACAATGTAGCAGAGATTGAATATACCCCACTGCAGAATTCTAAACTCCATGCTGTCATGATCGATTGGAGCGTTGGAGAAGGCATCGAAATAAGAAGCGCTGAGATTGTCGACAGGTCCACAGATGAACGCTGGAAGATGAGTGGAGCCGGTGGCGTGAGGTCCCTCCGGATCAGCGATCAGGTTCTTCATTAGGCTTTCCAGGATATCACAAAAGGAGCCCTTCTTTATATTTCCTTTGGATTCGCTATGGATAGAGAACAAAGCGTTTTTGCTTCTACCAAAAATGCAGAAGTTGATCACCCAACCTTCCTTCATCCGGATGCTTAGAGCAGAGAAAACTGGGACAAAACACAGGGCGTGAAGCTGGGAGAAAAGGTCAGACTGCTTCATTAGGGATTGAACCAAGATTTTTTTCAGATGATCATTAAAATTGTTGCGGTTCAGACAGCAGGGAGGATGGAAGGGCCTAGGGATCAGAGGAATACCCAGCAGAAAAAAGGCCCAGAGAACACAGGACTTAAGGGATATTGCATAAGGAGTCGACATAGTTAACGGACAGAGATCTTTTACTCCGCAGAACGCCGAGATTGGCTTCCATATCTGCCTGGGTATTTAATTTCCTGGGAATATGATAGAAAGAGATCTTGTGGAATTTGGGCAAAATAAGTCTGATTTTCCTGAGGATGGCTGATAAATGGAGCTGAGAAGGATTCTTATTGGTATTCAACGCCTGGATAATGATCCTGGAGTCCCCGAAGACTGAAATGGATAGGAAGTTACCTTTGATCGCTTGAAATAGACCCTGCCACAGAGCAAGAGCCTTCGCTCTGTTGTTAGATTCCCTGCCCAGACCCCAAGCAAACCGGATCACATCAGAACCATCAGGACCCAAGAGAACCCCACCGCCTCCTGCGATACCAGGGTTGCCTTTGGAGGCCCCGTAAAAAAAAAGACAATGTTCATTCAGAGCCGACCTCCACTTAATGAACTCTTGCTTCTCCAGCCTAATTTCCCAGTTGGAGTGGACACTACCAAAAAGGGTGGCACAATCCTTATGGTTAGGGACCAGTCCATTCAACCAGAGATCCTCCTCTTTGTTGAGAGCTTTTCCAGGCTTTTTGGCAGAGTTGGCTTCAAGAGTTTCTCCCAATAGAGCTTTGACTTTGGTGATGACTCTGGACGAATTGTAGCTTTCGTTTCTGAATAATCTGTTGTTCCTTTCTAGCCACAACTTCCAGCAAACGATCTTGGGGATCCACAGCCAGCAATTTTTGAGAAGGTGATTTTTGGAAAGACCAAACGGAGATAATTTGCTCCAGGTTTGGAAAAGATTTGGGATGCTCCTAGGGAGTTCGAATTTATCAGAATTTAGCATAAGGATCCCCTTCCAGACTTCTAGCGCAAAAGGGCAGGATAAGAACAAATGATCAGCTGTTTCTTCCTCCGACATGCAAAGATTACACCAGGATGGTCCTTCCATACCATGCCTGTGGAGATTATCACGAGTGAGTATACTGTTGTGAGCTAACGTCCAGCAGAAGAAATCAATTTTGGGAAGAGACGGGGAATCCCAAATAAATTTCCATTGAGCAAGATTTGGAGGAACATTCTGAGTGGCCATATACTTTTGTAGCCTTCAGATGCTGAATACGAACCTGAGACAGATCCCCGCCCTCGTTTGTCCTTTGCTAAAGCTTTTAAGGGAGCTTTCCCTTGAAGTTTATCCAAAAGAACTGAGGCTTCACCATCCAACCACTGAGGGACCTCCCCCAGTTGCCAGCTATCCCAAAGACTATCCTCCGTCCAAGTGGAGATGTCCCAGAGGGTGTTCAGATTGCGAGCCTGGAGCCAGTCTTTGATATTGGTAAGTTCTTCCATCTGACTCAAAGGTTGATCACCCAGAATAGGATCATCCCAGATTCTTATTTTTTGCCCATTACCTGGAATCCAATACAGCTTATGACTGAAATGTTCCAAAGCTTTGATGCAGAGTTTAAAAACAGGAGAACCTTTGGAGGTTCGAGGAAGCTGGTCCAAGCATCTAAGGCGCTTCCCATGAAAATATTTTCTCCACAGGACTTTCTTGCTCCAACTTAATTTTCCAGAGACAATGTCCCAAAGCAGCTTGGTTCCCAAAGCCAGATTTTGAGCGGCCAGATCGCGAATTTGTAGTCCTCCTTCCATAAATGGCTTTTTAATAGTATCCCATTTAACAAGATGCAGCCTTCTTTCGTTGTTTTTTCCCCCTTCCCACAGAAAATGCCTTAGAAGAGCTTCCATTTTGTTGATGAAGGTTTTTGGGGCAAGGAGGATGGAGTGCTGATATAACGGAAGACTTGAGAGGACAACTTTCATCAGAATGATCTTCCCCACATTATTCAGCCATGAAGCTCCCCAGGCATGGATTCTGCTTTTAATCTTGTCCAGCAGGGGCATCCAATGGGCAACTTTAGGAGTGGTCTTGAAGATTGGTATCCCCAGGTATTTAAAGGAGTCCCAGGCCCAGGACCCTTCCATATCAAGAATCCTTGCAATATCTGATAATTCCTTAACCGAGCAGTTCCAGCTATAGATTGTGCTTTTTAGAAAGTTGATCTTGCTGCCTGAGACTTCTCTATAAATGTCCAGCTCCTTCTTGAAGGATTTAGCAGAGTTTATGCTTGCCCCACCCAACAATAACGTATTGTCAGCAAATTGGGCATGATTTATGTCTTTGACATGGTGAACCATGCGAAGGCTAGGAAGGATTTGAGTCTGTTGATTATGGTCCAGTTGAAAGCTGAGAACTGAAGCTTGAATGGCATAAAGAAGCGGTGACAATGGGCAACCTTGTCTTAGGCCCCTAGAGGCTTGGAAAAAATCTGAAGGTCGTCCATTTACCAAAGGCGCTATCCAAGGAGAGGCAATGCAGGCTTTTATCCAGTTAATGATGGCTGAAGAGAAGCCCATTTTCTTCATAACCATAAACAGGAATTCATGCTTTACCTTGTCAAAAGCATTAGCCACGTCAAGCTTAATCACCATATCTTTCTCCTTTCGATGATAGCTTGAATGAACAACTTCTTGCACCAACACTATGTTGTCAAGAATCTTTCTCCCTTTGATGAATCCTCCTTGGTTTTTAGGGATAATGGCCAGTAATATTTTCTTGAGGCGATTGGCTATAATTTTTGTGATCAGCTTGTAACTAGAGTTACATAACGAGATTGGCCTGAATCTATTGAAATCAGCTGCACCTTTCTCTTTTGGAATCAAGGCCAGAAACGCTGAATTGATGCCACCTCCGATCTTTGCACAAGATTGAGATTTCCTAACCATTCTCATAAGGTCATTTTTTATTATGGCCCAACAGGAAAGATAGAATCTAACAGGAAACCCGTCCGGACCAGGAGCTTTATTCGGTTCCATACTGTCCAGTGCATTTTTAAGCTCATTCATGCTGATTAGAGCAGTCAGCATAGAATTGTCAGGATCTTGAACACATTGGGGGATCAAATTCATCGGATAGACATGGGGATCCATTGGTGGATCATCGGGGGCAGAGTAAAGATCTTTGAAGTGAGAGTGAGCCATGGAAAATATTAAGAACCCCCCTAAATTTATAAATATAATAAATGGGCGAATCTCCATGGTATATAGGAAAAATGGAAGGCGATTTTATCAATAATATAATATGTATATATAATTTTTTGGCGAATCTCTTACCAGGCATGGCGAATATTTTACTCACTTATAAAATCTTCTAAGATCTTGGCGAGTCTTTCACTAAATAATAAAACTTTGTAAAGTCCTAGTGAATCTTAGCATAGGCTACATGCTGGTTTAATTCCCCCATTTAAATAGGCTACATTCCAGGTGAATACCATGGGTCAATACCATGTGCCATTTTGGTGAATATCATGGGTCAATACCATGTGCCATTTTTATTTGTATTAGAATATTTTACTCAATTATAAAATCTTGTAAGATCTTGGTGAGTCTTTCACTAAATAATAAAACTTTGTAAAGTCCTAGTGAATCTTAGCATACGCTACATGCTGGTTTAATTCCCCATTTAAATAGGCTACATTCCAGGTGAATTCCATGTGTCAATACCATGTGCCATTTTGGTGAATACCATGGGTCAATACCATGTGCCATTTTTATTTTTATTAATTCTAATATTAGGGTTAATAATGGTTTTTTGCATGGTATTAATAACAATCTAGTCCATGGTATTTGTCCCATAGTATTTTGGCCATAGGTTTCACCTAAATATAACCCATTTTTTGAGTGTTCGTAAATATAAGGTGACTTATGGAGTAAATATAAAAAAATGTTTTATTTGTTTACCATACCTCTCGTTTATTTATATTTTTATTAATTTACCATACCTTTTTTACAAATATGGTATTTGGCCCATAGGATTCACTTAAATAAAACCTCTTTCTTGAGCCTTCATAAATAGAACGAGGGTTATGGACTAAATATAAAAAGAGGTTTTATTTATTTACGATACGTCTAGTTTATTTATATTTTTATTTATTTACCATAACTTTTGAGTAAGTATAAAAAGACGTTTTATTTATTTACCATACCTCCACTTTACTTATATTTTTATTTGTTTACACCCTTACATGTATATAACGTGACTTATGGAGTAAATATAAAAAATGTTTTATTTATTTACCATACCTCTCATTTATTTATATTTTTATTAATTTACCATACCTCTTTTATAAATATGGTATTTGGCCCATAGGATTCACTTAAATAAAACCTATTCTTGAAAATGGGCGAATGGATTCACTTAAATAAAACCTATTCTTGAAAATGGGCGAATGGAAGGTTGTAAGTCTTAATTTCAAGGGCTAAATTTACCTTTTTTACCCTATCCCTTAAAATAAGGTGGGCTATTTGAGGTGATTTGTGAAAATGTACTATGATACAAAATATTCGCCCACTAAAAATTTAAAACCCCTTAATTTCGCCAAAGGGCGAACATTCGCCCCTAAAATTATCCTTGGAGTGAGCTGCCCGCTTGATGTCTTCGAAATCCTTAACCACTACATTTTGGTGATGAATTTCTTTAACAGTTTTGAATTGCTTGCGAGCTTCAGCTTGTTTGTGGAAGAAGCTAGTATTTTTGTCCCCAGCTTGTAACCAGAGAGCTCTGGATTTCTGCCTCCAGAGTTCTTCTTCTTCCCTACTTGCTTTGTGGAAATCTTTTTGCAGGTCAACTTCTCTCTGAAGAAGGTCTTGGGTAACAACAGAATTTTCCAAAGATAATTGATGGGCAGCAAGACTGTCCAAGGCCACCTTCCTTTTGGAGGAGGGAGTTTTCAGCGTTCTAGCCCACTCCTTAAGCCTTCTTTTGAGCCCCCTCAATTTTTCTTCCCACACATAGAAAGGGGAACCTTGAACAGGTCTGTTCCAGGCATCTGAAACCATCTCTTGGAACTCCTCATGCTGAAGCCACAATGAACTGAATCTGAAGGGGATAGGACCAAGATTTTCATCTGTGGAAAGCTCAAGGATAATGGGTTTGTGATCAGAGGTGCAGTTTGGCAGAATTTTGGACGAGGCCATTAGACCGCAAGTTAGGAAAGAGGATTGGACCAGAAATCTGTCCAATCGAGCTGCAATATGATTTGGGCCCACCCTTTTGTTAGACCAGGTGAACTTCCCAGATGTGGGCTTGATATCCTCCAACTCCCATCCCAACATGAGGTCTTCAACCCATTCTCTGGTTGGATCCCTGACCGGGGAGCCTCCCTTTTTCTCATTTACAGCAAGAGTGACATTCATAT
This sequence comes from Pinus tabuliformis, assembly GCA_031772625.1. Lineage (NCBI taxonomy): Eukaryota > Viridiplantae > Streptophyta > Pinopsida > Pinales > Pinaceae > Pinus > Pinus tabuliformis. The sequence goes on from CM062820.1 coordinate 1,302,754,419, forward strand.
CACCAGCTATGATAATGTTTTCAGGATTGTGCAGCGGATGGTAGGACAAAATCGAGTCCCAACAGTATTTTTTCTCAGAAGGAAGAACAAGAGCATATATATTGAACATACTTACTTGTTGGCCGGAGTATTTATGGAGGAGCTTCGTGAGAAGCCAATGGAAGGAGCTATCTTTTTGAATCAGGTCATAGATAGAGCTATCCCAGAAGGTAGCGATTCCACCAGAGGCACCTCTTGCACTGACAGCACATCCAATACCTTTATGCCAGAAGGTTTTGCTAGCATGGAGGAGGGAAGTTTCCTCCAACTTTTTCTCTTGGATGAGGAGGATTTCAGGCGAATACATTCTCACTATATCTTTCAGGGCATCTTCTTTTAGCTTGCTTCCTAATCCTCTGCAATTCCAGGAGACGTACTTCATTATTTATTGGCTTGGGAGATTGTGGCTCCTTTTGGAGCCTAGCCATGCTTGCGACCTGACCTAGTATTCATCATTCCCTTGAGAGTTTTTTGAGAGCCTTGGAGAACATCCAGATAGGTTTTCTCCTCTCTCTGTTTCTTCTTGGATTTTCGACCCCTGGCTGATTTGATAGGGGTGACTTGTGAGCTCTCTGATTCATAGGTTCTTCCTTCTGAGCCTTCATCAGATTCGGAGGCCAAGCTTATATGTTATTCTTTATCTATATTTCCTTCATTGCCTCCTGAGGCTGGGGGGGTGATTATTTCAGTACCAGTTTCTTTTACTTCCTTCATCAAGTCTTCAGGTTCTTCTTGAGCCCCGATGGTTTCTGCGTTCCCACCTGAGGAGGATCCAACTTTTGGGTCTTCATTGGCCTTCGGATTGGTCTGAGGCTTCCCCAGTGTTCCAGAATTTTTCTTCTCTGTTGGTCTAGGGATAGCCTTGCCTCTTTTGATTTCTTTCCATCCTTCCTCGTCCCCCTTGGTCCTGGCCGGGGATTTGGGGCAATTCCGTTGGAAGTGTCCGTGTTCATGACACGTTCTGCATTTGAAAGGTAGTTTCTCGTAGTCCAACTTTTGATAGTGATGCCATTCTCCCACTGTAAGTTTAATCGCTTCGGGGAGACCAGCCTCTAAGTCAACTTCCACACAGATTCTTGCACAGGTGTATTGGCCTTTATTGTCTGCTTTGTCGATGAATCTGCCCGGACCGTTCTCAATCCTTTGCAATGATTGATAGCTCCAGCAGTGGATCGGAAGGTTAGGGAACCAAACCCAGACTGGTACTTCCTTAGGAACATCCACTGAGGGATCAAAGTCTGGGGTCCATTTATTGAGATACAGACCCTGATTTCCCATGAAATACGGTCCATTTCTGAAAACCAGATCTCGGTCTTCTTTGGTGGTGAACTCGAAAATGAAGAAACCTCTACCAACCGCATAACAGATCACACTGTTTTTCAGCTGAGGCCTCCAGTTGCGTTGAATCCAATCATCCGTGGTTTTTGTAGATGGCCAACACCCCATAAATTGCCCGACTAGTCCTCTATCAGCTAGGGCAAGGGCAATTTTGATCGGCTGATCTTCTTGCAGGGCTATCTCAGGAACTTCCTCAAGTTTTTTAATGAATTTTGGAACCTCAGGGGCAGGACGTTTCTTCCCTTTTTGTGATAATAAGCGATGGAAGGTTTCTTCAGACGAAAGCGGAGGGGTGGGAGAGGTTTCCCCACCCCCGGGTTCACCCATGGCTGCAGCAATGGAACGAAGCAAGGGAGAAACTCAATCCATTCCCACAACACCCCTGCAAATCCAAGAAACCAAATCCCAAGGCCAAAACGCAGCGCAGATGAACTCTTTTCGCCCAGCCAGGGAGGCGCAGCGCAGCAATGAAGAGATCTGATCACGGGAAGGGGGCAGCAAAGCCCACCCAGACGCCCAGAGGGCTGAGGCCGCCGTCACACACTCTGGAAACCTAGCAGAGCGTAACAGGCAGTGCACGATTTTTCTGATACTTTTTCAAATGTTATTTCTTATCTTAGTAGAAGTCTAATATTTTAATAAAATATAAAATGTCAATAAAAAACATATTTATATTTAAAATATATTTTATTATATATATCTATATATATATTTTTTTATTTGCTAAGTTGTGTAAGTTTTTAGATGTTGTTTGAAAAATTATCACTCAGGGGTATTTAAGCTATCAGGTGGGCCACATCAGCTTTTAACATGACTGAATTTTTGCCCATAGATTTTCCAACTTGTAACCTTCACATCATGGAGTTCCTTAACATACACCCATCACTTTTTATTCTAAAGCCCATGAACATATACCATATACACTTAAATTATATAAATTCATACATTTATAAATAATTATAATAAAAACATAATATTTCAATAAAAATTAAATATATAAAAAGAATATATATATTAAAAAAAAATTAATTGTTCAATTTTTGTTTTATTATATATATACTTGTCATTTATTATTTATTATATTATAAATAGTTAAATTATATATACTTGTTATTTGTTATTTTTTATATTGTACCTGGTTAAATTATATATACTTATTATTTTTTATTTTTTATATTATATATAATTAAATGGTATATATTATAATTTTCAAATATTTTTATGTGTAAAATTTAACATATAATTTTATTTTGTGAATTTTAATCGGCAAATTTTTTGTCATATTTTAAGGCTGTCAAACTAGATTATGATGATGATGATGATGATGGTTAACGTCCACTAAAGACCAAATTGGTCTATCGGACCTACAATTTTCTTAATTTTTACTTGTCTGGCTCCTCGTCCTTCTTGGCGAGATTGGTGTTGTAGCTTTCTTTCTTTTCTCTACGGTCTTCCAACTTCCTTTGTCTTGTATCTCCTTCATCTCTTCTGGTTCTTGGGACATTGGTGTCTTAGCTTCGCGATCTATAGTCGGAGAAGTTTGGTTTAGGAGATCTGTTTTGCTGTTAAATGAAGATTTATTTTCTGCGGTATTCAAATCCTCATAACTGTTGATTTGTTGGGGCGGGCTTTCTCCTTGCTTGCTTTGAGAGTTGTTTCCTTCTTCCTTGATTTCTTGTGACTCAGAGTTTTCTCTAGAATATTCTTCTTTGATGACAGTGTAGTGTTCTTTTTGTGCTCCTTCCCACCATGTAGATCTGTGGTGGTTTTTTCTAGCAAAATTTTTCCAGAGGCTTTTGGGCAATTTTTGGCTAGATGCCCCGTCTCAAAGCACGATCGACATCTGAAGAGGACACTTTCATAATCAAGCTTCTGGTTCCACACATAGTCTTTACTTGTTAGGTTTATTTCAGCTGGGAATCCGACGCTGAAATCCATTTCCACACAGATGCGTGCATAGGTGGTTCTGGCATATTCCTCTGTTTCTGGGCACCTGCAGTAAAATTTCCCAATTGCATTTCCGATGGCTTTTAGCGAGGAGAGATTCCAGAGATGCAAGGGTAGGCTTGGCAATCTCACCCAAACTGGTGCTGAGGTTATCACTGCTGTAGAGGGATCGAATGATGGGTTCCATGGCTTCATGAATAGGCCTGATTTTTCCCAAAACCAAGGGCCGGAATCTAGAATACATTGTCTGCTTTCAGGATTTTCAAAATCTACTATAAAGAAACCTCTAGCACAGGGGTAGATATTAATTTCATCAGAAATGATAGGCTTCCATACCTCCGAGATCCAATTGTGGAGTGCTATCAGCCGCGGCCAAAAACCATTGAACCGGCAAATTAGGGCACTTTCGGAGAACTTCAAAGCTTCATCGAGTGAGTCCTGGACCACTTGGATAGTGGGAGCTGAGGCTTCACTCACGATATGGGCAGGAGATTGCCCTCCAGAGGCGGATGAGCCACCAGTTATTTTTGCGAAGCTCGGAGCCATAGTTTACGCAGATCTGCACCAGATCGAGAGCTAAACCGCGGATCTGAAGATACTAGACCTGCGAGACCTGCGAGATCTGCGAGATTATAACTGATTATTTAGACCTGCGAGACCTGCGAGATCTTCTAAACTGCGAGATCTGCGAGAATACTAGACCCACTTGAACCGAAGAACCGCAGAGAACCGCTATCAAAACATATCAATCGTGTTATAATGGACCGCAGACGATCACCGAAGAACCGCAGAGATCCGCAGACGATCACCGAAGAACCCCAGCGAAGAACCCCAGTGTGGAAGGGAACCGCAGCGAAGAACCGCAGCGAAGAACCGCAGACGATCACCGAAGAATACAATAGCTCATAGCGAAGAACCGCAGCGAAGAACTGCAGCGAAGAACCCCACTGTGGAAGGGAACCGCAACGAAGAACCGGTTACCCAAGACCTTGATCGGAGCCGCGAATGACCTTGATCGGAGCCGCAGAAGACCTTGAAGAGACTTAAATTATAATAATATATTATATTTTTAATTTATTATTATTATTATTATTTAATATTATTATGATTATTTAATATTTTTTAATTTATATTATTATGTTTATAGACAAAATTGAACACTGCGAAGATGTTATTTATTTTTTGAACACTTACATAGGTTTTTGAGGGATTTGGAATGTAAAATGGAAAAATAGAACATCTTGGGATATCCTTTATGGTGAAAAAAAAAAACCAAACTATAAAATTTTAGAATGCAAAACTTAAAAAGAAAAAACAAAAAACAAAACCTTGAAAAAGTTGTAGTCCCAAAATTAATATTTCATGCAAAACATCTGTTCCTCCTTCTCCCCAAAATATTTCATGCAAAACATCACAGACCAATACTCCAGTTATATTTAAGATAATGTTATCTCTTTTAGTTTTCAAATATCACTATCTTCTATAACGAGAGTGCTTTTCTAGATCCAATCTCGGCTCCTAATGAGAGACCAGCAAGACTATTCATATAATGTAAATCCCAATTTTCGTTTGAACGAAACATAGTTAAACTTTTATATATACAATATTTATTAAAATTTTATTTATAATAATATTTAAATTTGAAAAATAACAGATTTTTGTTATTAAATGGAAATTCTTATTATTACTTAACTAAAATTTCATTTCTTAAAAAAATATTATCAAATTATATTGTATCGAAATTTTAAATAGCGACGACACAATACAATTTTAACCCATATAGAGATTCAAAGTTTATGATTATTCTCTTAGACTAATATGATATTTAATAAAATTTGGAAAAAAATCATAAAGGCTTTGTGGCGGTAGCCAATTGAATTGAATTTATATATAAATACTTATTACCTAAAGAATAAGGATTTAATTTCTATAGAATATTTTAAAATATTTTTAATATTAGTTAAGAATTAAAAGTTGAAATTTATTTCTAGAACAATTATATTTTTTTGTTATTTTAATTAAATTGATTAATTAAAAATTATGTCATATGAACAAGTGTGATAAGAAATTAGCTATGGTATTTTGGGCATGAAGTATTGATAAGCTATGGAATTGGTCCATCATATTATAACAAAGTGCATTTACAAATTAAGAATCGTTATCACAAAATTGGGTGAATCTACATGATTATGAATTTGGCTACATGTTTTTCTAAATATATACATGTCTAGCTTATATATTTTCTTTTTATTATTAATAATAGCAATAATAACTTAAAATTAAGTTATAATTTAGTTAATTTTTATGATTTTTTTTAATTTTAACAAGATGAAATGTATTATAGAGTAAGTATTTGACTATCATGAAATTGATACTTATTGGTGTTTACTAGATATTTAATTTTCATAGTTGCGCTGGCTTTATGTTTAGTTTTAAAATTTAAAATAAACTTATAGCATCAAGAGGACGAAAACCCTAGGGTTGAGCTATGCCATAACAACCAACTCAACCTTCAACTTAGTGAGGACACTAAATCTGTTTTAGCCCACACCTTAATTTGATGGATTTAGGATCATAAATACAACATTTTTGTCAAAGGCTAATAGACCCTCATCCGTTTGGAGTGAAACATGGAGTGAGAAGTAACAACAAGGTTTTGGCGATTGCGTTAACCAAGGATATTTTGTTTAATCAAGATGCATGTGCATCAGTATAGGGGGCATTGATAAATTTGTAGATGTTGTAAAGGAGCCGTCTATGGTTCAATTAGGGGATAACCTACATGATCTCATCAATGAGGAAAGATTGCTTACAGAGAAGGATTTGAAGGAACCTACCCTACCACAAGATCTTGTAAATCAGGGTGATTTCTTATATCACAGGGTTCTTCCTACATCCAAGATAAGGTCATTGACTCAATTCCTATGAACTTTACTATCTTTGTGAGACCAATCTCAATGGGTTCCTTCGGTATGTAGGTCAAAGTCACAAATTTGGTCTCTTCACTCACTACTAGAATTCTGGGTTGAATGGGAATCCCCTTTGGCCATATTAATCTCCTACACGGAGGTAGGTAGCTTAAAGATCTAAATTTCCTCAATGAGTATGGCCAAGGATACCTCAATTTATCTAGTCTCATGATTAAGAGGTGGAGCTAAAGGCTAGGGTGCTTCCTCTTCATACCAATCCAAATCCTTTAAAGATTCCTAAAGCCAAGTGTTTCACCTTTGAATTCCAAAGATATCTTAGGGCTAACATTTGCTATGGATCACATCGTAGATTTTCCATCTCTTGAAGTGGATAATCTCGTCGCCAACTTTACTTCTGCATATTTTGAATGGAAAGTGATTATTAACCATTTCAATGGATTTTTGTCATTGAAATTTGTTCTTTAGGAATGGGTGCATCAAAATTGGTCCCCAAATATGAAGTTCATTTTTTTTAAAGGATTCTTTACAGTACTCTTCAAAAATTTAGAGGATTGACTCAAGGTTTTTAATCAAGGACATTGGTTATGGGGTCATTATGGACTCTCATTTCAACATGGCTTCCTTATTTTAACCTCTTTCCATGTCAACTTTGGGCACTCTAGTATGGGCAAGGATTCCTAACATGTCCATTCATTTGATACAATTAGACATCTTAGTTGATGTGGGAAATTTAGTAGGTCGCTTCATTATAATAGACACTAAAATGCCTGTTAATGGAATTGTCACATTTGTAAACTTCAACAAAGGGCTTCCTGATAAAATTATTCTCAAGTGGAGTAACAAGGCTTATTCACATTCGATGGACTATGAAAATGAATTTCCAATGCTAGAGTTTTCAACATCCTGGTCAACTATAGAATGCCTTCCCTTTTTCCCAAGGGCCCTATCCCCACCCAAATGCTAAAAAGAAAATTGTGAATAGTAAGATCTGAAGGTGTAGGAATTTACGAGGTAAGTTCCTCAGACAGAACACCAAAGGACACCGCTCACAAACAGATCATAGATCAATACACCAGTATTATTGACGTGGTTAAAACCCTCAAAGAGGGAAACAGTCCATAGTCTAAGCCAATGCGGGGACTTCAGGCAATTTATTAGTAAAATAATGGAAATTTACATAAGCTTCTCTCATGAACGGTTACCCTACAAATGACCCTCCATGCTATTTAAATAGAGATCATGGACCAATCGGGTGTTAAGCCACGAATCAAGTGTCAGAAATATTGAGGAGAGAATGAACCATCGGATCACTACTTATCGTGTCCGTCGGATTGTAAGTTACAAAAGCACATAGTAAATAAACAAACTTTACCTAACTCTACACTAGACCAAGTTATACTTAACTATTTCCTACGTGTCAGAATATCCTAACATCCTCCCTTAAGAACAACTTGGGATAGGATTGAAGGATGTACAAATATGACATAATAGGAGAAGGAAGGAGGCATTAGAGCCTATCCCACCTTAGTGACAACTTCCTGAACTCCAACTATAAATCGAAGTTTAGTAAACTTTGCCTCTGTGAGAGCCTTTGTAAATATGTCTGTAACTTGATCATCTGTTGAACAATATTGCACTTCAAGAACATGGTCGTGAATGAGCTTTCTGATGAAGTGCATGTGTAGTTCAATGTGTTTTCTATGCTGATGTTGGACTGGATCTTTGCATAGTTGAATGACACTTTGATTATCACACCATAGTGTAGTCGGATGCTGCTGCTGAAAGCCAAACTCTGACAGGATCTGACAAAGCCACATGGCTTCCTCACTAGCTTCTACAACACCACGATACTCTGCTTCTGATGAAGAAAGAGAAATGGCACTTTGTTTCTTGCAAGCCCATGTAATGGGTCCTGAACCAAGAGTGAACACATAACCTACAGTAGACTTCTGATCATCAGGGTCACCAGCCCAATCAGAATCAGTGAAACCAACCAATAGAGGAGATGCTTTTGCACTGTAATGAATCCCAAATTGAACTGTACCTCGAACATAACAAAATATTATTTTAGCTTCTTTCTAATGATTTTCATGTGGGTTTTGCATAAACCTAGCAATAAGGGCAACAAGAAAGGAAAGGTCAGGATGAGTATGGGTCAGATACAAAAGTTTTCCTACAAGTTGACGGTAAAAGGTAGCATCAACTTCAGGGGAAGTACAAGTGACTGAAAGTTTGGCTCCAGACTGAAAGGGAGAAGGGGTTGGCTTACATTCTTCCATGTGAAAATGGCGTAGAAGATCACATGCATACTTGGACTAGGAAAGGGAAATACCTTCCTTGGATTGCAAGACTTGAAGACGAAGAAAATAATGCAAGTGTCCTAAGTCTGTCATTTCGAACTTCTTTTTAAGGTTAGACTTCACATGGTTTATAAGGTTGGGATCACTACCAGTAATGATAAGATCATCAACAAGAACAAGAATGATAAGAGACTTGCCCACTTTCTTGGTGTAGATAGTATTGTCAGAATGACACCTAGAAAAGCTAGTTTCTAAAAGAAAGCTATCCATTTTGGCATTCCAAGCCCGAGGAGCTTGCTTGAGACCATAAACGGATTTCTTAAGCCGACATACAAGGCTGGAGTTTGTTTTTATAAAGCCAGTAGGTTGTTCCATATAGATTTCTTCATGCAAGTCCCCATTCATGAAGGTAGATTTAACATCCATCTGATGGACTTACCATTTGAAAGAGGCGACAAGGGAAAGAACAAGGCGGATAGAGTTCATTTTGGCAACAGGGGAGAAGGTTTCAGTATAGTCAATTCCTTAAACTTGTGAAAAAACCTTAGCAAGAAGACGAGCTTTATGTTTATCAACTTTTCCATCTGGTCCATACTTGGTTCTATAAACCCATTTGCATCTGACAAGTTTTCGTCCCTTTGGTAGAGGAACAAGATCCCATGTATCATTTGCCAATAATGAACGATATTCTTCATTCATAGCTGCGTCCCAATCTAGATGGCCTGAAGCTTCTCCAAAGGTGTCAAGATCATAATTCAATGAAGCTTGAGCCAGTAAAGAAGAAGCCCTATTGAACTGAGAACGTGTACATCGCTGATCTGTACAATCACTGACAAGAGCGCTTGTTGCATTCCGAGTAGCACGGACCCATTTTGGAAGTTGAGGAGCTGAAGGAGGATCCTGAGAAGGTGGGGGAGGATTGTCATCCTCATTTTCATCATTTGAAGAAGAAAAATTTTCAAAAGTAGAAGATATAGAGAGAGGTGGCACATCCCCCGAACTAGGCTCGTAGGCCGATAGATTTTCAGCAAACTTTACATCTCTTCTAATGATAACATTTTTGGACTTAAGTGGAATAAGTCTATATCCTTTGAAATCTTCAGAATATCCAACAAAAATACATTTTTCACTCTTAGGTTCTAAAGCTTTATGTTTCTCATCTAGAATATGGGCCCATGCTTCACTTCCAAAAACACAAAAGTGACTTACATCTGGTTTAATTGAGCTCCATGCTTCTTTTGGAGTGATATTCTTTAAAACCTTAGTAGGAGTGCGATTTATTATGTATTTTGCACAGTTAATTGCTTCTGCCCAAAAATTAAGACTGAGTCCTTTAGATTGAAACATACAATTAGCCATTTCCTTTAAGGTGCGATTCTTTCCTTCAGCTACACCATTTTGTTGTGGAGTATATGGAACAGTATGTTGCATTTGAATTCCATTCTAAGTGCAAAATTTGATGAATTTGTTGTTAACATATTCTCTGCCATTATCAGATCTTAGCTTAAGAATTTGATGTCCAGATTGCTTTTCAACAAATGCCTTAAAGGCCAAGAACATGTTAAATACTTAACTCTTGAGTTTTAAGAAGCATACCCAAGTTCGTTTGGAGAAATCATCAATGAAAGTTAAAAAATACTTGTAGCCAGAGAATGAAACAACTGGAAGTGGACCACATAAATCACTAAAAAGGGGCTGAGGCATGCCAAGAGGCACGTTTTTCAAAACTATCCTAATGATATTTTCCGAGTACAGATCCGAAACAAACACCATCTCTGCAAGATACCATTGGAAGACCTATCACCATATTTTCTTTACATAGATTCTGAAGGGAGCGATAGTTTAAGTGACCAAATCACTCATGCCAAAGTTTGCTCACTTCATCATTATGAGCAACAAATACCGAGGGAAGACTTGATGACCCAAAGTTCTTAAGCTTATACAACCTTGTAGAATCATCAACAATGCCAGTAGCTGAAATCTGTCTAGGATCTCTTAGGTCCTTAATTACAACATCATGAGGTGAAAATTCAACGATTTTATCTTCACTTGAATGAGTTATCTAATATACAGATAGAAGGTTGTAGGATAAGATTGGAACACATAATACATCATTGAATTGACCATTGTCTATATGAACAGTTCCAATCCCTGCAACACTAAGAGATCTATCATCACCAACATATATATTTTTGGTGTTACAATCATTTAAAGAAGAAAACATGGATTTGTTTTTGGCCATGTGATAAGAAGCTCCAAAATCAATGAGTCACCCATGAGAATTAGAAGAAGAAGATACATTTAGTGCATATCCAGACTAAGATGTTTGACAACCACATGCAGAAAGTGTTATTCCTGAAGATGAAGATGAAGTTGAAGAGTGCTCCAAACGGATGTTATGCTTCTTCTTTGCTGCTTCCAAGGCTTCCATCTTCTTAAAGCATTTGGATTCTAAGTGGCCATCTTGATTACAAAAGTGGCAATGTCTATCAGTCTTCTTCCCTTTGTTTTTATTTTCCTTATCATTTTGTTGAAATGATTTTTCATTTTGAGGTTGAAATTGCTTAGGACCCTTGTTTGGTTTAGGACCATTCCTTTTAGGATACAACTTCTTAGGATTCTTTGAATTTGGTTGTTGTTGGGCGGCTAAGGCTTTCTTAGAAGAGTTTCCAAGATTAAGAAGACCAAGGTGTAAGAGTTTTTCTTGTTCTCTTACTAAAGAATCACAAAAGGAATCAAAGGAAGGGGACTTGTAATCTTGTCCTTGAGAAATGAAGGCTTCTCTTGTAGAATGGAAGGTGGAAACAAACACAGAGTAGGCTGGTCCCAACTTAGTAAGAATGGAATAGATAAGGTTACCATCTTCTTTCTTAACCTTAACACCTTCCAAGAGAAGTCTAAGGGTCTTGAACTTGGACAAAAAATCTTCAATGGAAGAAAAATTATTGGGGTCCAATGTAAGCAACTCATTTTCGACTTGATGGGCTCTAAGTTCATTTTTAATTCCAAAAACTTTAATGATCTATTTCATTGCTTCATTAGGAGTATCAAGTTTTGCGATATGGAATCTAAGGTCCAGAGAAATAGACATCCATATCAACCCACATGCTTGATCTTGCCTATTTTCCCATTTGGCTGCCTTATCTTCATCTTTCGGTTTGGTTTCTTGGCCTCAGGCTATTCTGTAAAGAGCTTTACTTCTAAGTAATTCCATAATGTAGGACAACCATTGGAAGTAGTTGGTGCTGTCAAGAATAACTTGGCATGTAATTTCCACTTTAACAGAAACTGAAGCTATAGATGCTGAAAATAAGTGTTCCAATGGAAAGATCTCGAAAAAATAGGCTGATTAAAAAAAGGGCTCTAAAAATGGCTTCCGAATGAAGAAGTTATGGCTTTTTGAAGAAAAGTTGTTGAAGATGCCGACGAAGTTCAGGAATGTGTGGAAATGAATGATAATGTTATATTTAAAAAAAATACACCCCCTTTCCAAACTTATCCTAATTAGCTCAAAAAAAAGAAAGACTTGAACTCAAGACCTCTATTCTCATAAAGTAGCTTTGGACCAAGTGAGCTAGATTAAAAGGTTAGTAATTTTTGGAAAAGAGGAAGGGGGGGTTTGTTTGTTTGTTTTGTTTTGTTTTGTTTTTTTCACTAAAGCTTTGGGGCATGTGCTTACTTGAGAAAGCTCTTTTTTGCCTACAAAACATAAAACACAAAACCCAACAAGGACATACAAAAAAAATAAACCTTACAGCTTGAAGTTAGCTTTAGCCAGAAACTAAATATTTTCCTCAATGTTTATGATTTTCTGAGATCACACTAAGGCACGGTGGAAAAGAGCATGCACATGAGAAAAATCCTTCCTTTCTATTTCTAATTTGCCCAGATTGCACAGAATCGCGGGGAAAAGAGCACACACAGGAATGAAAGGTATAGATCTGGTAATGAAAAAACAAGGAGCTAAATAAATCGAAATAAACAGAGAGAAAATAACTAAAAACTGCAAATAAAAACTGTATACCTCCAGATCTTAAAAATGACGTAGCTAGGGCTACCAGAAACCTTTTCGCGTGAAACGAAAGGGGTTCCTCACTGGAACAGATGCTCCTAACACGATAGAGTAGTCCTCTCGGCCCAAAAGTAGTCAGAAACAGTAGATCTAGGAAACGAGAGTCAGATGTTGTTCTACCGGCTTCAGATTTGGATCACCAACGGATGTGGCCCTCAACTTGGCTCTGATACCATGTAGGAATTTACAGGGTAATTTCCTCAGATATAACACCAAAGGACACCGCTCACAAATAGATCATAGATCAATACACCAATATTATGGATGCGGTTAAAACCCTCAAAGAGGGAAACAGTCCATGGCCTGAGCCAACGCGACCACTTCAGGCAATTTATTAGTAAAAGAATGGAAATTTACATAAGCTTCTCTCATGAATGGTTACCCTAAAAATGACCCTCCATGCTCTTTAAATGGAGATCAGGGACCAATCAGGTGTTAAGCCATGGATCAAGTGTCGGTAATACCGAGGAGAGAGTGAACCGTCGGATCACTACATATCGTGTCCGCCGAATTGTAAGTTACAAAAGTACATATTAAAGAAACACACTTTACCTAACTCTAAACTAGACCAAGTTATACTTAACTATTTCCTATGTGTTGGAATATCCTAACAAAAGGACACAAAAGGATCTTAGACTACTTTAGCTCAAAAGGAGGATAGCATTCAACAACAAAATACATCTACCACCAAATATAATCTTTCAAACTCAACTCAACCACATGTATGTCAGAATCCAAGACAATACTGAGAGGGAGGTGAATCAATATTTTGAGAAATTTAAAACTTTCTTTCACAAGTAAAGACTCCTAGGACACCAATAAACAATTTAGCAATCATTCGTATATGCATCATGAAAATCAACTCAACAATCACATATTTGACAAACATTATTCGAATATTTCTTCAATTACTTTAAAAAAGGAAAGCTTTTAGTTGTTGTTACAAAGTTCTCTGGATGCAACTAGAAGGAAGGTACTACCCCCTAATTTATTAGTTACTACTAAAAGGAGAAACTAGCCCTAGTTTATCAGCTATCACTGGAAGGAGCTACAACCACTAATTTATCTATTGCTACTAAAAGGAGCTCCAACCCCAAGTTGTTTACCAATCAATGCTGGAAGGAGCTACAACCCCTAATCTACAAGCTACCACTTGCTTGAACTCCATGATTCATCTTTCATTCTATTTTCAAACTCAAATCATGAAGGTCACTTACTTTCATAAAACAAATAAATTTCTCCTAAATCACATACCCCAAACACCATAAAATCACCTTCAATAATATTTGGTCATTGAATAGTTTTCCATAGACATAACAACAACAACAACATTAAGAACCTTCTTGCAAATTCAATTATTATTATATAGAGTAAGGACTGATATTCTTAGATCTAAACACTTTAGTTATCTTTAGTTCTTTTTAATGCATAACTCCATATTTTTTCTTATGTCCCACTTTTGTCAAGCCTTCTAGATGTGTTCAATTAGTCTTCAAACTACAAGCCTCTTTCTCTATGTGAAACTATCACTTAAACTGCCAATTTTATAATTATGAAAAATATCATATTTTAACAGTGATTTTATAAATTTCCCTAACTACCAAATTTGGCCAAACTACCATATAAATTGCTAAATATTTCCATGCCCCTAAATATACTACCAACTCAAAAATGCGCTTTAACTGGGCTTGCCAATTTACTGCTATAACGCTACATATAGCTCAAACTACAAAATATATAGTTGTCGACTTGTCCATATGTTTGAACTTATGCTCAAAGGAACTTTGTTCAAGCCCCAAGGCCTAACAAAAAGATCACACATATAACCAAAACTGGGCCCCTTTTTGCTATAACCCCAAGGGATTAGCCATCATTCATCAACCTTCCCTTCTCGTGGTCACAATGTGAAAAATAAACCAAGTCCTAGAGATTTTCTTTAGCCCCCAAATTTTATTTTCCTAGGAATAAACAATGGCATGCATTTTTTTTCCTCCAAGGTCAATCCTCTAGGCATACATGTCCTGGTGGGACCACTTGTCATGTTTTAGGGTGATGTGTTAGCACGTGAAGCTTCCATTCCTTTCCAATTGTCACCAAGTTGTCCCAGATCCTCATCATCCCAGAGAAAACACATGCAGACATTTAGAAACCCACGGGGTTCCAAGATTTCTGGGGTACGGGATGACATTTCCTTGTGGGACCTCATGCTTAATGACTTGTGTGCCTCCAATTCTTCCCCATGGATTTACTTGACAGCTTTACTCACCAACTCAAGGCCATCGTGTCGACATTATCTTCCTAGGTGCTTCACCATATGAAACATCCAAATATTATTGGGTCATTCTTTTGGGATGATCTGTTTTCCATGGAAATGCCACTTGTACTCCTCTTCCACATGTTACTCACTAACTGTTGCCACATGTCATATATTTTTGGCCAACTTAGGTACATGCCAAATATGCATGTCACATGTCACATTCGTATTGGTGCCACATCATGCTGATGTCTTGTTGACGTCATCATGCCATCATGTCTCCACATCACCTTTGTTATCCAATGACAATGCTCCATGTGGAGGAGGGTACATGTCATCGTACAATGGTGAGGGTACCAACCCTTTTGATTTGCACTTTATTTTATTCTTTCAGGGTGTAACATCCCCTGGTAAACCTCAAGTAAAAATACATAGGATTATAATTTTTTAACTGAATTTAGTAGCATGTAATGCTCCTAATGACTTATTCCATATTCCTTAACTAACCATTAGATAAAATAATTTTCATTAGACAAAGTAACTGTATAATTGGAATAGCAAGTCACATAAAGAAAAAACCACACCTTCTTTTAAAATTTTATAACATACACCACACCTTTTAACCTAAAGAAGACAAATACTTATTATAATGGTTTTCAACAAAAAGTTAAAAATATCACTGGAAGTAATTTATCTACTAAAAAATTGATTACAACAACAAAACTAAAATGACAGAACATGGTTAAAAGGGAATCTAGAAATATGGTAGGGTGGTTGACCGATTTCGAATTTTCCATACAATGAAATTACTTGTATACGAGCCCGTGCTGTGTGTATATTCAAAAATATATGAAATAGATACTAAAATATACGTAACTGGGTCAATATGACAGTGGATGACTATAGAAAGTGAAAATCATTATCAAACTTGGAGACAACTATAAATTCAACAAATAAACAAGATCTATAAGTACATCAAAATTATGCTATTTCCTTGACGTGCAACTATTTGCATCCAAGATCAACAAAGCACGTCACTATAAAAGAATCAATCCTAATTGAGAGGATTTAAGTGCACTCTTAATGTGATAATTGTAGAGATAATAATGAAGTTGTCCATTTCCAGGCCCAAACTTCAAGTCCTTTAAAAATGACTCATTCTACATGTTTTCTAGAGCATTAAACACATCATAATTTTTCTTCTTTGCTACAATGAGAATGTCATTCATCAGTTGTAGCAGAGGTGTCCTAGTTGACACGTTATAATAGGAGTAAGTAGCATTCAACATAGAGTAATTCGAATTTCCAAGAATAGAGGAGGGACGAGTGTAGAAACTATAGAATTTTGTAATCTCATGAGTCTTAGGGTTTTCAACCACATAGCTATCAATCACATCTTTAGTAGGAACCAACCAATGCTCCACATCATCTTCATTGAAATCTAGAACGACAACAAACTTGGACAAGTAACTTTGTAGAATACTTGTGACTATAGGGACATCATGCCTTTCCCTTACCGCGAAACCAGGAGTCACAATAGTCTCAGGCAAGCACTGTAATTTGATAGACCTACTCATAGTCATTCGAGCTCTAATCTTAGAGAATCCAATATTGATGAGCTTCTTAGGATTAAAGGACCTGTGCCAAAATTGGCAAGTGGCAAATAGAGTGGGGAGGAAAACCTCTGCAGTGTAGGTAGCTTGCCATATGTTCTCCAAATTCACTCTCATGGTAACCTCATTGATTAGAATAGGGGCAAGACTCTTCGACCAAAGATTCTTGTGGACACATAGAAAATCAATCTCTACCATCAGGACAAATCGATATGGAACCCTAATCTTCACATGGATCCCTGTGATGAAAGCCACCAGCTTGCTAGTGCTCTTAACCCGAACACTAATATGCCAATTCTTGACACTAAGAACTCCTTAGAGTAATCAAATCTAAACATCTTCTCATCATACTCCACATAGTTATTAGTAGGGAGGTTGTAAATCTTTGTAGAGGTCTCGTCCTTGTTGGTATCACAAGTACACCACTCATACTTTCTTGGTATATTATAAGGCTCCCACCTAACCTTAGACAAGGCAGTGGTATCCTCGATTGGGCCTTCAGGAAAATCGTGATTCGAGATGTCCTTGAATTGGCCTACTGGTTGTGTCTCCCAAAATGTGTGTTTTGTCCCCAAAGAAAGAACATTTTGTGCCTTCCTGCTAATATTTTCAATGGACTCATTAATCTCAATGGGAAAATTATCATTTGGGCTCTCCCCAGGAGAATATTTTCTCCATAGCATATCGATTAGTGACCCAAGAACTATTCAAATGGTTATTGAAAATAGAGAAAAAAATACCGATGTCATCACGCAAACATGAAAACATATATGAATTTATTACTGTCATAAGAGAACCCATCAATCAATTTTTTTTAAAAGCATAAGGATCCAATCAATAAAACCACACAAAAATGAAAATGGCAATCCAACAACAAAAATGTGAATAAAATCATCAAGCTATAGGATTTTTAGTGCTCGTTTTCGATGTTTCCCTTGGCTCGAGTTTGTGCCACTGAATTGTCTCCAACTGCTAATCCAAATCAGATCTTAGACACTCTCTAAGTTTTCATGAACTCTGTAAAATTCATGCCAAAGTTTCAAAGTCTTATTAAGATCGAGCTTATCAGAGATATCCTCTTAACAGCTGCAATTGGTGATCAACACGGAGCAACGAGGACCCTCGGTCAAGTGCGCAGACCATTGGCCCATGGTAACGCGCGTTGTCACGAATTAGCAGAATGAGAGGCCATTTCAAGAAATGCAGGCAGTTTCTAACAAGTCGCTAATCGCATGTTGCCAGGCAAACCCCTCAAAGAAGGAAAAGCCCCTAGCGCCCAGACCCGAAAAGTTATAAAATGTAATGGGTATAACGCCGATTCCATCAGAGGCGGGGTCCCACAAAGATCGAAAAAATATCGGAAGGGCTTCAAGTGGTAAGCAGTTTCAACCGAGTCCTGCCCGATGCCACACAATGGGTGCTACACGTCCGTCAAAAGAGAGAGAAAACTATTCACATCGGACGGGTAAACGTCATGTTACTTACCCACCTGATATGAATGATGACCATAGGATCTGGAGGCTCTAGATCGACGGCAGAGATGCAATCTGATGGATGACCAGATTCGATGGGGTAAATAGGCAAAGTTGTATAAGATTTGAAGTCCGACGTGGACGATGCATTGGCAGAAGGTCGTGTTCACGTGCATTCTTGGAGTTAACGATAAAAATGGTCGTTTCAAAGACGTCCAAGAGAACTGACACTCAGTTCATTATGAAATAGGTGGCCACCTCCCTGTGAGGCATTATACAGTGATGATGACGCAGAACAGAGGAATTCAAATGGACAGAGGCAAGGGAACCAGAAAGCCAGGAAGCGGAAACGAACAGTTAGAAATCAAATTGGCTTTAAAGCCACAAACTGACAAAGAAAGAAGCAAGAAGTTAGCAAGTAAGTTAGAAGCAGAAAGCTGAGAGCAGAGAACAGAGAGAAGAAATCGAGCTGACCTGCAGAAGCAAAAGGCAACATCAAGATAGAGACAGAGAGAGTCTGAGAGTCTGTGTACTCCAGAGAAGGCTTGAGAGGTTCAAGTGAACTCCTCTGTAAATACCTGTCATGTATTGAGTCTCAGATTGGACTCATACCATTGTGACCCATAGGAGGTCAAGAATCAGTAAAGAGAGTCTGTGTACTCCAGAGACTTCAGGAATCCAAGTACAGTCTTGTTGATTTCTATCTGTTGAGTGAAACTCAAATTGAGCTCACTGTTGTAAAAAATCTGCTTTGAAAACATAATAGAGAGGCCACCACTGAAGGCTGGACCAGGAGACGTAGCCCAAGAGTATTGGGTGAACTCCTTATTAAACTTGTTGTATTTATGTTTTTTGCCTATTGTGTTCTCTCTAACTGCAGTGTCTGTGTATTTCGCAATCTTATTGATCCGTTGCATAAAGTAACATAGGCACATCCATGCACATGAGTTTATAATACCTTATTGTTTGTCTTCGATAAATTTCATATCAAGTGGTATCAGAGCTCTAGGTTGTTAAGGTTAGACAAGCTTGTGCTAGATTTTGTTGTTGAATGCTAACTAAGACAAAGCTCAAATTAGGAGAAGGAGAATTGGTTGAAGCTAACCCAAAAATTGGAAGAGTCTACCCTAGGAGGAAAATGACCAAAGAAAGTCCCTTGGAATCAGACTCCCAGTTCATGGATAGTTTCATGACCATGAGAGCCATGGCGGAGGAAATGTATAGATAATTTAAGAAAGGTAGAGATGAAGATTCATTAAACTCCAAACAAGATAAAGGAGTAGAAGAATCTCTCCTCCATGACCATTCTAAAGGAAAAGGGAAAGAAGAAAAGTTTCCCACACCTCCTAATAGCCCTAAAAATAAAAAGAAAACATCGTTGATTAAATTAGATGTTAAATTTTTGATTTTCCAATATATGATGGAGAGATGAATACAGAGAAGCTGGATAATTGGATTAGATAGATTGATGTGTATTGTAGGGTGCCGAGCATTGATTCAGACAAAATTAAGATTCAGCTGGCCAGCCTATGCCTTGGAGGCACTGCCTTGGTATGGTGGGAAGGCAGGACACAAGCTGACATGAAGAAGCATGGTAAAATTCTTTCTGTCTGGAGTGAATTTGTTTTCACATTTAAAAGGAAATTTTATCCACTAGATTATATGCAGCAAGCCATGATGAGTTGGCAAACTCTTCGCCAATTAAAAGGGAAAAGTGTACAAGGCTACACTCAAGAATTTAGAAAAAGAGCTTTGATTCTAGGAATTTCTTTAGAGTCACCTGAAACTATGTTGAAGTATATAGGTGGTCTACACAACTATTTAAAACACACCATTCTCATGTTTAATCCCACTAGTATAGATGAGGTATCTGTTCAGGCTACACATCTAGAGGCTAGAAGCAAGAATATGAACCCAGAAGTTGGGGGATCATCAAAACCCACTGCAAGCAAGAATAAGGAAAAGAGAAAACAGAAATGGAAAGAGAGGAAGACAAATACTATAAAAAAGACCAAATCTTCATGCACTCACTGTAAGAAGGATGGGCATGATGATAAACACTGCTGGATTCTGTATCCGGAGATGAGACCCAAGAAGTTCGATGGAAAAAGAAGAAGACTGCTGCAGCTATTCAAAAGGATTTGGGGTCAGACTCAGGAGATGAAACAAAAATCGCAGCCATAGGTATAAAAGGTAAAAATTTTGAAGCATCTACTAGTAATTCTGCACAATCTACTGATAATGAAGAAAAAGAGAGGAAAAGACATGAGATTTTTCATATTCGAGTTATTTCCAAGCATCAAAAGATTGGTATTTTGTTTGATAGTGGCTCACAAATGAATTTAATCTCTAAAGAAATTGTAAAGAAGCTGGGATTATTAACCACACCTCATAACAAACCATATCCATTAGGTTGGTTATGTGATAAAGCAAAGCTACAAGTGACTAGGCAATGTAAACTTAAGTTTTCTTTTGGGTCAGCATTTGTAGATGGGGTTGAGTTAGATATAGTTCCTTTGGATATATGTGGAATTGTTTTAGGAAGTCCTTACTTGTATGATAGGAAAGCTATTTTCTATAGAGTTGAAAAAAAGTATCAACTCATTAAAGATGGAATCGAATATATTGTACGAGCTCATAAACTCAAGAATAATTATACTCTCATAAACTCAGCACTGATGAAAAGAATTATAAATTCATGCAAACAATTTTTACTTATGGTTGTAAAGGAAAAGAAACCTGATAAAACCATTATATTTGAGGGTTGTAATGCTAAACAACAAGCTGATTTAGAAAAAGTTGTTTCAAAATATGATATACTATTTCAAGAACCTAAAAGTCTGCCACCCCAAAAGGAAATACTGCATGATATTAATTTGCAATAAGATGCTCCATTGCCTAACATCAGAATGTACAGGTTGTCCGCTTTAGAGAATGTGGAAATCAAGAAGCAGGTATAGGAGCTACTCGAGAAAGGGTTCATAAGACCTAGCACATCACCATGTGGTTATCCAATTTTCTTGGTGAGAAAGAAAGATGGCTCATGGAGAATGTGCATTGATTACCGAGCACTGAATAAGATAATGATAAAAAATCGTTATCCCCTCCCTCACATAGATGATCTATTAGATCAATTAAAATAAGTTTTTTTACTTTTCGAAGTTGGACTTGCATAGTGGCTACCATCAGGTCAAAGTTGCAGAGCAAGATGCATGGAAGATTGCTTTCAAAACAAAGCAAGGATTGTATGAGTGGTTAGTTATGCCTTTTGGCTTAATTGATGCTCCTGCTACTTTCATGAGAGTAATGAATGATGTACTTAGGCCCTTTATTGATGATTTTGTGATTGTATATTTAGATGACATTCTTATATTTAGTAAAACATGGGAAGAACATTTGAAGCATGTCAAGCAGACTTTATATGTTTTGAAAAGAGAAAATCTCTATGTTAATCTCTCAAAATGTGAATTTGGAAAAACATCTTTGAATTATTTGGGTCATATTGTAGGGGGTGGTGAATTGAAGGTAGATCCATCTAAGGTTGCAGTCATTGTAAACTAGCATAAACCCAAATCTGCTACAGAGGTTAGAAGCTTCTTAGGAGCAGCACAGTATTGGAGAAAGTTTATTGCTAACTTTTCCTTGATTGCAGCTCCCTTACATGCTTTAACAGGAGTGAACAAGGTGTTTCAGTGGGGAGGAAAACAGAAGAAAGCCTTCGACACCTTAAAATAAAAGATTAGTACAACACCAGTATTAGCATTGCCTGATCTTCAAAGATCATTTGAGATCAAAACAGATGCCCGTGACTATGCCATGGGAGTAGTGTTGATGCAACACGGTAAACCCATATGTTATCATTCTGAGACATTTAATTCTGTAGTAGTTAATTATCCCACATATGATAAGGAATTGTATGCATTCGTACAGAGTGTGAAAAAGTGGAAGCATTATTTAATGGGCAAAGACAGTTATACATATTGATCATCAACCACTTCAATATTTACACTCCCAAACTAAGTTGCAGCAATCAAGACACTATAGGTGGATGGGTTTTCTACAACAGTTTCATCTTGTCATTAGATATAAAAAGGGCATACACAATAAAGTTGTAGATATGTTGTCAAGACCAATCATAAATGCATCTACTATACTTAAGCATAATTCAGTATTGCATGAAAGCCACATTGAACAGTATGCTCAAGATATAGATTTTAAAGATGTATATGCAACTTTAAGTCACGGCAAACAAGTATAAGAATTGGATTTTCATGTTAAGGACCAACTCTTGTATCATTTTGGAAAGTAATGCATTCCACAAACTGAAAGAGTAAATATAATTCGAGAAGCACACACCTCTCTAATATCAGGTCACTTTAGTGTAAGTAAAATAGTTGTACAGCTGCAAAGATTTTGTTATTAGCCAAAAATGAATGAGACAGTTTCTAGATATGTAAGAGGGTGTACTATGTGTGCTAAAAGCAAGCCCAATAATAGAAAACTAGGCTTGTACACTCCACTACCAGTTCCTTCTCATCCTTGGGAAGGTGTTTCCATGGACTTTGTTGGGAGATTGCCTAAATCTAGAAAAGGTCATGACTATTTATATGTTATTGTGGATAGGTTCGGCAAAATGTGTATTTTAGTACCTTGTAACAAATAGATTACAGCTAAACAAACAAAAAATTTGTTCTTTCATCATGTATGGGTTCATTTGGGATTACCCACTTCCATTGTATATGATCAAGATTCCCGATTTGTTGGGAAGTTTTGGTCAAGTTTGTGGGAATTTATGGACACCAGACTGAAGAAGAGCACAACCTTTCATCCACAAACAGATGGCCAAACAGAAGTGGTAAATAGGATAGTGATCCAGTTGCTCAGAGGCTATTGCAGCAAGAATCCCAAGCTTTGGGATGAACATTTATGTTATGTGCAACATGCTTACAACCGTGCTAAACATTCTTCTACATAGAGATCTCCTTTCGAGACCTATTTTGGTTTCACACCAAGGTCTCCCTTGGATTTTGTCTTTGGTAAAGACATAGCGGTTGATGGACATAGTGATGTGGACAAGGCAACCAAGTTCATTGAACAAATCCAAGAGATTCACTAGGCAGTACAGGAACAACTGGAAAAGAGCCAAGCCAAGTACAAGGCAAGGCATGACAAGCATCGGATTGAGCATAGTTTCCAAGTTGGTGATCAAGTCTGGCTGTATATCAGCAAGGACAGAATGCAAGGTGAAGGTAAGAAGTTGAAGCCAATAAGGTATGGACCTTTCAGGATACTTGAGAAAATTGGTGAGAATGCTTTTCGCCTTGATTTTCTAGCTTACATGCACATCTATTCGACAGTTAATGCAGAAATCTTGAGACTATTTGAACCTTCATTGATTGAAGATCCCAAAGAGTAGAGTCAATTGCCTTCTATTGATGATTTGTTGCCTGAATATCTCAATGAATTGTAGGAAGATACAGTCCTGGATAGGAAGGTAAGAACAATGCGTAGAGGGGATGTTGAGTACCTCAGGATTGGGCTCAAAGGTTCAAAACCAAGAAATGCAAGATGGATAGAAATTAGGCAAGCAAGGAATTTATACCCTCACTTGATTGATGCTTAAAACCCAACTTTTGGTGGTCCAAAAATATTTTTCAGTGAGAAGGCCGTGATTCGAATTGGATCCTAGAACACTCTCTAAGTTTTCATGAAATCTGTAAAATTCATGCCAAATTTTCAAAGTCTTATTAAGATAGAGCTTATTAGAGATATCCTCGTAACAGCTACAATTGGTGATCAGCGCAGAGCAAAGAGGACCCTCGGTCAAGCGCACAGCCTGTCGGCCCATGGTAATGCACGCTGTCACGAATTAGCAGAATAGGAGGTCATTTCAAGAAACGGGGGCAGTTTCTAATATGCGATTAGCGACAAGTCGCTAATCACATATCGCCAGGGAAACCCCTCAAAGAAGGAAAGGCGCTGAGCACCCGGACCCGAAAAGTTATAAAATGTAACAGATAGCGTGTCATTTCCGTTAGAGGCAGGGTCCCATAAAAACTGGCAGAATATTGGAAGGGCTTCGAGCGGTAAGTAGTTTCAACTGAGTCCCACCCGATGCCACACAATGGGTGCCACGCGTCCGACAAAAGAGAGAGAAAACCGCTCACATCGGATGGGTAAACGTCATGTTACTTACCCACCTGATATGAACGATGACCATAGGATCTGGAGGCTCTAGATCAACGACGGAGACGCAACCCGATGGATGACCGGATTCGACGGGGTAAACAGGCAGAGTTGTATAAGATTTGAAGTTCGACGTGGATGATGCATTGGCAGAAGGTTGTGCTCGTGGGCATTCTTGGAGTTAACGGTAAAAACGGTCGTTTCAAAGACGTCCAAGAGAAATGACACTTAGTTCATTACGAAATAGGTGACCACCTCCCTCTGAGGCATTATATAGTGATGATGACACACAGCAAAGGAATTCAAACGGACAGAGGCAAGGGAACCAGAAAGCCGGGAAGCGAAAACGAATAGTCAGAAAGCAGATTGGCTTTAAAGCCACAAATTGACAGAAAACAAAGCAAGTAGTTAGCAAGTAAGTTAGAAGTAGAAAGCTGAGAGCAGAGAATAGAGACAAGAAATCGAGCTGACCTGCCGAAGCAAAAGGCAGCATCAAGACAGAGACAGAGAGAGTTTGAGAGTTTGTGTACTCCACAAAAGGCTTGAGAGATTCAAGTGAACTCCTATGTAAATTCCTGTCATGTATTAAGTCTTAGATTGGGCTCATACCATTGTGACCCATAGGAGGTCGAGAATCAGTAAAGAGAGTCTATGTACTCCAGAGACTTCAGGAATACAAGTACAGTCTTGCTAATTTCTATCTGTTGAGTGAAACTCAAATTGAGCTCACTGTTGTAAAGCTTTGCTTTGAAAACATAATAGAGAGGCCACCAAAGGCTGGACCGGGAGACGTAGCCCAGGAGTAATGGGTGAACTCCTTATTAAACTTGTTGTGTTTATGTGTTTTTCCTATTGTGTTTTCTATAACTACTTCAGTTTCTATGTATTTGCAATCTTATTGATCCGTTGCATAAAGTAACATAGGCACATCCATGCACATGAGTCAGTAATACCTTATTGTTTGTCTTCAATCAATTTCGGATAAACTGCCCTACCAAAGCGAGGCCAACGAGTCTAGCTAATAGAAGCCGACCCATAAATAATGGCTCTATGCATTGATTTTCATGACAAATAAAAGTGATCTATTCCTTTCCTATTGTATGAAAACTAGAAGAATGTTCACATGATCTGTACGCAACAAATGAATGTTACAGTGAGAGTGTGCCAACCCCTTCAAAATGTAAAGGGTCAAAGGCATTCTCCCCTCTCTATGAAGAATTGAAATGAGTCTTGTGATCCTCACATTCTAAATGCCTAGAGAACTACCTTTGCATGGGCATCCATGGAATATAATGATTTTTTTTCAATTGAATAAATATTAGACATAGTTTAACTCTAGATTTATTAAACTTTGAGAGTGATCAATTCTCACAAGGTGAAAATCTGTTTTTTGAATACAAAATTCAAGAAAATATTTGCACCTTGAGAGATTTGAGCCCTCTTGACATATTATAGACCCAAATTTATGATGAATCTAGGTTGATTGATTGAAATTCAAAGAGGTTCCTAATAAGAAAAATAAAGCAACAATATAATTGTAAAGGCTAAAATCTACTAGCTTTTAAGAAAATAAAAAAAAATCAAGTTGTTTTCATTTCCATTTTATTATCTTTATATTCACAATTTTAATATGTTAATTTTTTATTTATATGCCACACACTTAAACCATATAAATTTGTATATTTGTAAACAATTATACCAGAATAGAAGTGCAATATTTTAATAAAATATAAAAGTTAAACATATGTATATTAAAAAATATTTTATGTTTTAATTTTTGTTATATATATATATATATATATATATATGTGCAACTTAAGCGACTTGCTAATGGGAGGTCATGGGACAATTCTCCTAGGTGCTTTTGGGGTTCTTGACAAGGTGGAGCAATCATCGATGTACCATATAATCTTTAAATTTTATTTTCATTTATTATTTTTGAATATATATGTGCCTATGAGAGAGTTAACTTTTATTTATATCTTACACATTTGAAATATATAAATTTATATATTTATAACATATATAAAAATTGAATATATAAAAAAAACCTATATAAATAAATAAATGCTTTAATAATTATTTTTAATATTATTTTAAAATTTTCTTTATATCATACCCACTTAAATTATATAATTTTATTATTATTAGTATTATAAATAATCATAGTAGAAGAAAAATATTTCACTAAAATATAAAAGTTATATATATATATATATATATAGTTTTATTTTAAGTGAGTAAAGAAAAATTGTATTAATATAAAAAGTTTTAAATTGATAGCATATCATGGTCATCTGATAGAACCAGCTTAAAGATGATCATAGATAGAACAAGCCTAAGGATGGCTATGAAATAAAGTACAAAACACATATAGAAAGCGAAGAAACAAAAATATTGGAATCACATAGCTTGGGGCTGATCACCAGTGCCTCCTTTCTCTCCATTCTTCTTTACTACGTCGGTTCAACCTTCTGGAGGTGTGGATACCAAAGCTACCTTAAGATTGTTCTGACAATCTAAGGAGGCATCCTTGTCAGAGTCTTAGGAGGCTAACTCATGGGCACACTTCATGGAACCCATTGGAGCATTATTACTGAGTTCTTCTCTTCTGGTTGAAAAAACTTGGATCTCTTTACTTCCTTCCCAAGGCTTTTGAAGATTTGAGTTATGGGCCTCATCCGATGGGAGCATGTCATGACTAGACTCATCATCTTCCTGGTTCGAGGAAGAAGAATCCTCCTCTTCTCGAGGAGGCGGGATGCATGGCTTCCATGATTTAGATATGGGATTCCATTTCACTAGTTTTTTAGAACAATTTTTTTGAAGATAACTTGTTTGATGGAAAATTCGACACTGAAAATAAGTGTTCTGGTAGTTCAACTGTTGGGTCCAGTCAAAATCACCTATTTTAAATTAATTTTACTAGGCAAGCCTTTGCTGATGTCGAGTTCTACAAAAATCATTCCATAGGTGAAGACTCCACACTGGCCTCGTGAGGGGTTTGCTATCAAAAAATGACCCAAGGTGTTTCCAATATCCATAAACACTAAATAATGCCATAGATTGGCCATCAAATTCAGGAACCTAACCCAAATGGGTATCTTTTTTATCACAACTATGGATGGGTCAAAATATGGGAACCAAGGGTCCAGGAAGAGCCCATATTTTCCCATAAACCAGGGCCCCTTAGAAAGATCATTATGATAATCTGCATCATTATAAAAAATGAAGATGAAGAAACCCTTAGAATAGAATAGGACCTTGCATGCCTTGGTTCAAGTTGAATGGATCCATTTGTAAAATGGTGTTAGACTCAACCTTCTCACCAGTGGCTTCCCCAACATCGATCTTCTTTTGAATCCCAGGAAACACATAGGATAAGGCGTTGCATCTTCCAGGGTTTTAAGAAAGGGCTCTTGCTCAACATATGTAGCTTCTCCATCAGAGGGTTCTTGTTTAGTGGTCGCAGCTTTACCGTTACAAGGCTCTTTCTCAACAATCGTGGCTTCTCCATTGTAAACACCATTCCCATTCATGAGTAAACCCTTGTGTTTGGATTCATTAACTTCTTTTGTTGTGGTTCCTTCCTTTGTGTAGTATGGGGTCCCACGTTTGACGAAACTAATATTAATATTTCCAATAGCGGGAACATATTCGCGCTAATTTTTTACTTTGACGAGAGCCCATCCCTCAATTGCAGTGGGCTCCTTTGTTAAAACAAGGATGGAATGTTCTAGGAAACCATATTTGGTAATAAGTATATTCTTCATCGGTGTCATGTTGCAACCCCTGTTGTAATGCCCACAGGTTGTTGCAATGGTCGAGCAACACGGGCACGTCCACCAGGTGTGCCTAAATGATGAAACGAACAAGTGAGCAAGGGCAAGACACGGGCGCAGGCGAAGAGCTGAGGGCGACTCGACAAGTTGGCGGTGCGAGGTGTGGACGACGAGTTGGCGAGAAAACTTATAGTGGGTGAGTGGTCCCACAAGGGTGCATCCCACCCACGAGCTAACTTAACAACATGGGCGAGCCGACATATTAATAGGTGAACCGATGCGAGTTTACAGTTTTGGTGGGTTGGCCAAATGCCCCCACACATCAGGAAAGACTATAAGAACTCGACGGATAGTTGGAGAGTGGAAAAAGGCAACAAGTACAAGCTCCGCACATGATATAGCTCTGTGGTGGACAAGAGTGAGGGTGGTGGATGAGCCTGCATGACGGGTAGACTAAATGTTGAACGGGCAGACAAACAATGTGCAGGGCGACAAGGGTGTGTGCACCTGCCGGGTGAGGTCGCAGTTATAAGAGGTCGTTCGAAGTCATGGTAGGGCGTTCGGGCGCACGCTGAGTGAACTGTAGTGTGAGGTCATGACAGGGCGTGGGCACCTAACATTTGGTGGATCGTTTGAAGTCACGGTAGGGCATTCGGGTGCACGCCGGTTGAGCTGTCATGTGAGGTCAAGGCAGGGCGTGGGCGCCCAACGTTCGAAAGGTTATTCGAAGGCACGGCAGGGCGACTCATGGAATGAGCACCCACCGAACGAAGTTTGACACGGTGAAGTGTTGCGATGGGTGAGGCTGCACGACGAGTCATGCAGGTCTGAACGAAGGCAGCGTTCAAGGTGTAAACAAAGGCATTCGACTGAACGGTGAAAACCTGTATAACGCCGGTTGAAGGCTTTCCTCCCGGTGAATGTAAAAACATATTTTATAATAAAAATCTCACTTGCATATGTTTTACATGTCTTCTGCTAGTGAATGTTATTTAATGTATTCCACACATTAAATGTTTAATTATGGTTAACGAAGTGAATGTTAGGTGTAGTTTGGGAAACATGTTAATGAATGAAAAATTTAAGTGTTTGGCCGATGCCGCATGAAAACCAATTTACGAAAAAAGAATTTGGGGCATGACAAGTGGTATCAGAGCTAATTGCAGAGACTAGGAATTTGGTCTATCCTCTTTTTCCACCACATCTTAGCATCCTTCGTCAAGAATTGAGCAGCTACTTTCACTTTGTTTTCCTCATCGGATAATCCCAAGCGTTCCAAGTACTGTTCCATATCCCATAAAAAGTTTCCAAGAGTTTTCACACTCCTGGTTCCATCATAAGAATACAGATCTTTGACTTTGGCATGAGCCACACCTCCACCTGAGTTGTGTCTCACAGCCTTCTTCAAAACCACAATCTCATCCAGAGCTTGCCACAATTTCAAGATTTCAGCCAAACCTTGATCTCTTGCTTCTCCAATCTTCCTGACTTCTTCTTTCACTTGTGTATACTCATATTCTATATACTCGTATCGGCTCTTAAGGTCTTCAAGTTCTTCCTTCACTTTTGCGTAGCCTTCATGTTCGACCTTCATTGAAGTTATGTCAGAACCCAAATCCTCTATTCGTTCCAATACCCGTTTAAGAAAAGATTCTCCCGCATTATGACTAGATTCACATGTCACAATCTGAGGTTCATCCACCATCTCTGCCATTTGCCTTCTTTGCGATCTTGTGTAGACCATAAACTTTCAATCTGAATCACCTTTTAGATTCCTTCGTGAGCCTGGTTCGACTAAATCAACCTATGATACCACTTGTCACGTTAGTGCAGTGGGATCAGCTCCTCGTCACGATTCTTTGAATCAAGATCTGATACCACTTTTCATGCCCCTACACTGGCATACTCTTCCAGCTGCACCCTTTTCTTTTTAACAATACTAACGGTCATGGACTACACCTACTTTCGATAGTCAGTTTATTTTCCAATTTCACCAAGTACATTCATTCATTATAACACAACAGAAACTTTCTTTAAACATTAATAGCCTTGAATCAACATTAACATAAAATGTAAAACAATATAAAGGGAGGGGCAACTCCCTACAATGAGCTTGCCCAATATAATATATCAAGTTACAATCTCTAGGTAAACCCGAGAATTTACACTTAGAATATTTCTTCTCTTCGGCACCTCGTTCAGCTTGTCTCGTCGAGTTGGGCGCGTCCAACTGGCCGCCTGAACGACTCGTCGACCAGCTCATCGTTTGCCCACACGTTGATCCGAACGCGTTCAACTATTCACCAACCAACATTCACACATCTCATTCACCCATCACCTTCGCACGCCCTCGGGCAACTCCTACGTTTCCACCAAACGCTCCGTTCAACTGGGTGCCCTCATACGCCCTACCATTTCACTCGTCGTACATTTCTACTTGAACGCTTCGTTCATCCAGATGCCCTGCCATGCCCTTCGTTCAACTGTCGTTCACCAGGATGCCCTTCCGCGTCCTCGCCCGACGTTCGACTAGATGCCCTGCCGCACCCTCGCCCAACATTCAACCCGTTGTTCACTCGGATTCCCTGTTGTTTCGTCGCTTGACGTTCGCCTAGACACCCTACCGCACCCTCACCTAAATTTCAACTGACCGTTTAGCTAGATGCCCTGCCACGCCCTCCGTTCGACTCATCGTTCACCTGGACACCCTGTCGTGCCCTCACTTGACGTTCGACCGAATGCCTTGCCGCGTCCTCACCCGACGTTCCACCGAATGCCCTACCACACCCTTGCTCGACGTTCGACCGAATGCCCTGCCATGCCCTTGGCTCGTTCAGCAACTCGTGTTCGTGTGCACCCACCCACGCCCTCGACCTGTGCCTTGGCTCACACTTCTCGTTTCGGCGTGAGTGCTTCAGCCCTCGACCACCTGCACTACGCCTTTGTGTTTCAGAAATCCTTTGCACTTCACCTTCGCCTCACACCTTGGATGCTTTTACTGTGTGGTTGTTTGATGATGCCTTGGCCAAATGCTAAGCTCACCCATATATATGGCTCACCCTCCATGAACTGTCACGTCCTCATGCCCGGCTGACCCACCATACTTCGCCATTTTAATTATTTCAACACGTCAACTCGCCCTTCAGCCGACCCAATGCTCAACCATTGTTCCCGTTCATTTGGTTGGATTTGCTTGTCTGTCGGCCCACTGGGACTGCACCTCGGCCTATAACCAAATGACCCAACACTTAATCACATTTCATGTTTTTCCTCCACTGCATTGTTGCTCCCTTGGCTCGTCGCCCTCGCATGCCCTCGCCGTGTTGCCTGCAGCTCATGGGCATTACATACTCCCCCACTTGAAACCATTGTCGTCCTCGATAATATTCCATCCCAACAACCATCCGTCACCAAGATATCATCCACACAACTGTGTATATGGGTAGTCTAGATGTCCACTACTCAACCTGCTCTCATGCCATAGATATGCCACTATGCTGCAAAGAATCATGTGCTGATACCCCTCATGTCGGTGATTAGTTGGGTAGCTAATCCAACCATGCATTTCCTCCACAATAACTCATTCCCCACATCATCATGACTATCCACTGCATGCTATCTGTTAGCCTATGTCATCTCACCCCTAGATGCCTGCTCAAAGTGTTTGGAGACTCACTGCCATGAGTAGCTAACAATGAGCCTCATGCTCTATGATAGTATAAGATGATGAGGAGGGAGTCAATCCTGAAGGCTCTCCCTCACATATCAACTCAATCCACCTATCCAGATCCTCCACTTCCATTCTTTGCAAGTATGCCTCCCGGTCTTCCACTTGAACATTTGGCCTCACATACACTTTGTCATCGTCATCCTCCACTACCTCTAGCCTCCTAGATAGATCCAGGATGCTATCCGACAATGCCCTGATAACCTATGACTGCTCCATAAGTTTTGTCTCTGCAACCAGGGAAAATTTTAAGAACCCCCCCTAAATTTATAAATATAATAAATGGGCGAATCTCCATGGTATATAGGAAAAATGGAAGGTGATTTTATCAATAATATAATATTTATATATAATTTTTTGGCGAATCTCTCACCAGGCATGGCGAATATTTTACTCAATTATAAAATCTTGTAAGATCTTGGCGAGTCTTTCACTAAATAATAAAACTTTGTAAAGTCCTAGTGAATCTTAGCATAGGCTACATGCTAGTTTAATTCCCCCATTTAAATAGGCTACATTCCAGGTGAATACCATGGGTCAATACCATGTGCCATTTTGGTGAATACCATGGGTCAATACCATGTGCCATCTTTATTTTTATTAATTCGGTTAATAATGGTTTTTTGCATGGTATTAATAACAATCTAGTCCATGGTATTTGTCCCATAGTATTTTGGCCATAGGTTTCACCTAAATATAACCCATTTTTTGAGTGTTCGTAAATATAAGGTGACTTATGGAGTAAATATAAAAAAATATTTTATTTGTTTACCATACCTCTATTTTTATTAATTTACCATACCTCTTTTACAAATATGGTATTTGGCCAATAGGATTCACTTAAATAAAACCTCTTTCTTGAGCCTTCATAAATAGAACGAGGGTTATGGACTAAATATAAAAAGAGGTTTTATTTATTTACGATACGTCTAGTTTATTTATATTTTTATTTATTTACCATACCTTTTGAGTAAGTATAAAAAGACGTTTTATTTATTTACCATACCTCCACTTTACTTATATTTTTATTTGTTTACACCCTTACATGTATATAAGGTGACTTATGGAGTAAATATAAAAAATGTTTTATTTATTTACCATACCTCTCATTTATTTATATTTTTATTAATTTACCATATCTCTTTTATAAATATGGTATTTGACCCATAGGATTCACTTAAATAAAACCTATTCTTGAAAATGGGCGAATGGATTCACTTAAATAAAACCTATTCTTGAAAATGGGCGAATAGAAGGTTGTAAGTCCTAATTTCAAGGGCTAAATTTACCTTTTTTACCCTCTCCCTTAAAATAAGGTGGGCTATTTGAGGTGATTTGTAAAAATGTACTATGATACAAAATATTCGCCCACTAAAAATTTAAAACCCCTTAATTTCGCCAAAGGGCGAACATTCGCCCCTAAAATTATCCTTGTCTGAAACAGACAAACAATTATAGATCTCTTCACATTTCTTTCCATCCTCCATACTCATTGTTGTCAGCTTACGCTCAGCCTTAGTTACTCCCACGGTCGGTACACCAATGGGTACATCCTCTCGTCCGTCGTAAATGTACAGTTTCCTCATATGGGGAACATTCATCACATCAAATTCCTTCATGAATTATATACCCAGTACAACTTCATAGTCATCTATCCACACCACAGTGAAATTGACTTTCCCTGTCCATTCACCAAGTGTCACATCCACCTTTTTAGCTACACCAATCATAGAATCTGGAGGAGAATTCATTGTCTTCATTTGTGCTTGCACCGGTACAAAATTCAGCCCAATCCTTCTCACAATATCCTCACTCATAAAGTTGTGAGTTTCTCCACTATCTACCATAGTAAGCACATCCACACTCCCAACTTTCATTTCAACATACTCCAATCTATTCCTCTCAGGATCTCTCCTAGAGACTGCTTCCATGGCCACTGCAGCTCCCAATATCTGCATAACCCCTACGAAAGTTTCTTCTTTCTTCGCATTGGACTATGTCATGGCAGCCACCTTTGGTCTAGAAGGATAATTCTTCACTATGTGTGGTTCCGCACATATCCAACACTTCAAGGGTTTCTTCGTCTTCGACTTGTCATTCGATCTCGAAGTCTCCTCTTTCGTAGTCTTCTCTTTTGGTTTGTCATACTTCTTCTTCTTCTCATCAGAACCTTCATCAAAGTGTTCTACCAAACGATCCATAGTAGCAAAAGCCTCCTCAAGTGTCTTAATTTTTTGTCTCTTCACTTCATTCCACGCCCAAGGTTTCAGACCTATGATAAAGTTGAATACCTTGTCCCTTTCTGCCATGTCTAGAAGTTCCAAAACTGCACTTGTGAACTCTCGCTGGTATGCCTGCAAAATTCCCATTTTCTTTATGTACTTTATCTTCATCATTGCATCCCATGTTTTGTCTTGTGGACTGAAGTGGGTTTGCAAATCCTTCTTCATTTCATCGCACGAAGTTATGTCCCCAGCATTGCCATTGGCAATTTGGTCTGTCCTTCTTCGCCACCACATATTAGCATCCTTCGTCAAGAATTGAGTAGCTACTTTCACTTTGTTTTCCCAATCAGATAATCCCAGGCACTCCAAGTACTATTCCATATCCCATAGAAAGTTGCCAAGAGTTTTCACACTCCTGGTTCCATCATAAGAATCTGGCTCTTTGACTTTGACATGAGCCACACCTCCACCTGAGTTGTGTCTCACAACCTTCTTCAAAACTACGATCTCATCCAGAGCTTCGTCAAGAGCTTGCCGCATTTTCAAGATTTCAGCCAAACCTTGATCTCTTGCTTCACCAATCTTCCTGACTTCTTCTTTCATTTCTGTATACTCATATTCCGTATACTCGTATCATCTCTTAAGGTCTTCAAGTTCTTCCTTCACTTTTACACAGCCTTCATGTTGGGCTTTCATCGAAGTTATGTTAGAACCCAATTCCTCCATTCGTTCCAATACCCTCTTCAGAAAAGCTTCTCCCTCATTATGACTAGATTCACCTGTCACAATCTGAGGTTCCTTTGCCATCTCTGCCATCTGCCTTCTTTGCAATCTTGCGTAGACCATAAACTGTCAATTTGAATCACCTTTCAGATTCCTTTCATGAGCCTGGTTCGACTGAATCAACCTTTGGTACCACTTGTCACATTAGTGCAGTGGGATCATCTCTTCATCACGATTCTCTGAATCAAGCTCTGATAGCACTTGTCACACCCCTACACTGGCGGTACTCTTTCAACCGCACTATAGGAGGTGCGGCACCATCGACCACTTTCTTTTCACCTATACTTGCAATCATGGACTATGCATACTTTCTATACTTAGTTAATTTTTCACTTTTACCAAGTACATTCCTTCATTATAACATAGCGGAAAACTTCTTTAAAAATTCATAACCATGAATCAACATTAACATGAAATGCACAACGGTATAAAGGGAGGGGCAACTCCCTGCAATGAGCTTGCCCAATATAATATATCAAGTTAAAATATCTAGGTAAACCCCAGAATTTACACTTATAATATTTCTTCCCTTCGTCACCTCGTTTAGCTTGGCTTGTTGAGTCGGGTGCGTCCACTTGACCACCTGAACGACTCGTCGACCATCTCATCATTTTCCCGCACGTTCACCTGAACGCGTTCAACTGTTCACCAACTAGCATTCACACATCTCATTCACCCGATGCCTTCGCATGCCCTCGGGAAACTCCTATGTTTCCACCGAACGCTCCGTTCAACCGGGTGCCCTCACACACCCTACCATTTCACCCGTCGCACGTTTCTACCTGAACGCTTCGTTCACCCAGACGCCTTGCTGCGCCCTCCGTTCAACCGTCGTTCACCCGGACACCCTGCCACGCCCTCGCCCAATGTTCGATCAGACACCCTATCGTGCCCTCACCCAATGTTCAACCCATCATTCACCTAAACGCCCTACCACATCCTTGCTCAACAATTGCCCGGATGCCCTGCCACATCCTGACCCGACATTCAACCGACCATTCAGCCGCACCATTCATTCGACTCGTCGTTCACCTGGATGCCCTGCCGCGCCCTTGCCTGACGTTCGACCAAATGCCTTTCCGCACCCTCGGCTCGTTTAGCAACTCGTGTCCGTATGCATCCACCCACGCCCTCGACCTACGCCTTGGCTCGCACTTCCTGTTTCGGTGTGAGTGCTTCGGCCCTCGATTTCCTACACTACGCCTTTGCATTTCAGAACTCCTTCGCACTTCACCTTCACCTCACGCCTTGGATGCTTTGACTGTGTGTTGATTTGATGATGGAATGACTCCCAATGCCATCCCACTTATACACATGCACTGCCATGGAGTGGCACATCGGCTCGCCAAACCGACCTCCCGTTCAGCTCTTCATTTCAACATTTTAACATGTCAGCTCACCCCTCTGCCGACCCATCGTTCAACTGTCATGCCCATTCGCTTGGTTGGCTTTTCCCGCCTGTCAGCCCACCAGGACCGCACATCAGCCTATAAACCAAACGATTGCAAAGACTAGGAAAGTATGCAGTCTGAAGTTATGGAGAAATCATGGATTCATAGTCTGGGTTTTGTAGACTTGGTGGTTCATGGCAAGACCATTCAGGCACTAGTGGACATGGGGGTCACACATAACTTCATGATGACACAGTTAGAAAGAGAGGTTTGACTGAAGATTTTCCCATCAAATGTGGAAGTCAAGGCAGTGAACTCAAGAGCTAAAGTGGCGGGTTTGGCACACGAAGTGCCTGTGCAGATTAAAGATTGGCAAGGTCAGTTGGACTTCATGGAGATGGAGATGAACGATTTTGATATGATATTGGGGTAGGATTTATTGAAGGTAAATAAGGAAATTATTGTCCCCTTCTGTGATGAGGTTATGCTGATTGGAAAATCATAGACTTGGACTTTGCCTACTCATAACCAAAGGAAGGAAGTCAAGGTGCAACATGTTTCTGCACTAAGTTTGGAGAAGGCTATGCGAGAGTTAGACGTGGAGACATATGTGGTTGTGATAAGAGAAGTCGAAGGCGATGATGGAGTGGGGACACTTGTTCTAGCTGAGAATTCCAAGGTGCTGGGTAAGTATGCACATCTGATGCCCAATGAGCTACCAAAGAAGCTTCCACTAAGCCGTGCAGTGGAACATAGCATTGAGCTTGAGCTAGGGAAACAACCTCCGGCTAAAGCTCCTTATCGATTGTTAGGACCTGAGTTGGAGGAGTTGAAATGACAGTTAAAGGAGTTAACTGATGTAGGTTTCATCAGACATTCAAGGTCTCCCTATGGAGCTCCAATATTGTTCCAGCAAAAGAAAGATACGAATGAGCTACGGATGTGTTGTGATTATTGTGCTCTCAACAAGTAGATGATAAAGAATAGGTATCCTTTTCCATTAGCTGCAGATTGCTTCTATAATCTTGTGAAATATTGAGTGTTTTCCAAACTAGACTTGAGGCATGGGTATTATCAGGTGCAGATAGCGGAAGGGGATGAGAGGAAGACCTCGATAGTAACAAGGTATGGAAGCTTTGAATTCCTTGTTATGCCATTCAGGTTGTGCAATGCTCCTGCTACATTTTTCGCTTTGATGAATGATGTCTACGTCCATAATTGGATTCATTCATAATAGTATACTTGGATGATATCGTGGTGTATAGTGATAACATGGAGGATCATAAGAATCACTTGGCACTAGTGTTTGAGGCGGTGAAGAAGAGTTAACTGTACTTGAAAAAGTCTAAGTGTGTGTTTGCTCAGACCGAGATTCTATTCCTTGGACACATTGTGGGGAAAGGGTACATATGCATGGAGCCGAACATGGTGAAGACGATCGAGGATTGGGTTGAACCAAAGAATGTCCATGATTTGAGGATGTTTTTGGGCATGAACAACTACCAACAGTAGTTTGTAGAGGGGTACTCCAAGGTGACATCATCACTGATAGACCTACTGAAGAAAGACAAGAGATGGAGTTGGGCGGACAAATGTCAAAGAGGCATTTGATGGTTTGAAGAAGAGGATGGTTACAAAACCAATACTGAAGTTTCCGGACTTCGAGCGACCATTTGAGGTACACACAGATGCTTCATATTTTTCCATAGGAAGGGTTCTTATGCAGGATGGGCATCTAGTGGCGTACGAGTGTTGGAAGTTGTGGGATAGAGAATGGAGGTATCTGATCCATGAGATAGAGATGATTGTGATCATTCACTGTTTACAAGTATGGAGGCATTACTTGATTTGGAAGCCTTTTGTTTTCAAGACTGACAATGTTGCAGCAAGTTATTTTGCATCACAACCAAAGCTGTCAGCGAAGCAAGCTTGTTGGCAGGACTTCTTGGCAGAATTTGACATGACTATTGCGTACAAGCTGGGTAGACTCAATGTGGTGGCACAGGCCCTTAGTAGGAAGGGACAACTAGTAGCAGTGGAGGGGGAAGAAGACTGAGAAGCACGAAGTCGGAGTTGAGTACAGATGTTAGAAGAGATGCAGAATAAGCTCAAGGAAAGCATTAGACTGATACTAAGGCACATAATATAGTGAAGAAGATAAAGGAGGGGAAGACATGAAAGTTCTTTCTCCGAGATGGATTCTTGTTGTTTGGAAACTGAATCTAGGTTCCAAAGTCATCTGGTCTTGGGAGGCACCTTTTGAAGGAATGCCACGATTCTCCGTGGGCTGGCCACCCAGGGCAGCATCGTTCTTTGGCATTATTGGAGAGAGCGTTCTTTTGGGAGAAGATGAGAGAGGATGTGGAGGAGTATGTACATACGTGCATCATTTTTCAACAGGACAAATCGAATACTCAGAGGCAAGGAGGTTTGTTGTAGACTTTACCGATTCCTGAGAGACCATGGATGAGTGTCTCGATGGTCTTCATCACTCAGTTACCGTAGGTACAGGGGTATAACGGGATCATGGTCGTGGTTGATCATTTTTCCAAGTATGTTGTCTTTGTTCCAACAAAGATACCTTATGGAGCCGAGAGGACTGCAAAGTTGTTCTTCAAGAACATAGTAAAGTATTGGGGAATGGAGTTGAGTATTGTATCGGACTGAGATCCGTGATTTACAAGAAAATTTTGGACCACATTGTTCAAGCTAGTCGGGACAGATTTGTTGATGAGTTCGAGTTACCATCCACAGATAGATGGGCACACTAAGAGGATCAACACATTGCTGGAGGATGACTTGAGAAATTATGTGACGGCTGATCAAAAGAATTGGCCTGAACTCTTGGATGTAGCTCAGTTAAGTTACAACATACAAAAGAGTTCTACTACATGGTACAATCCATTTGAGTTGGTGAATGGATAGATGCCAGTCACACCGCATACCATAGTGACATGAGGCTTGTTGAGGAGTCTTGATGCGAAGAAGTTCATTAAGGCTTGGGATGAGACCTTGGAGTTAGCATGGGTGCACTTGCACGAAGCTGCAAGGATAATGAAGAAATGGGCAGATAAGGACAGAAGGGATGCACACTTCAGTGTGGAAGACATGGTGTTCCTCAGGATTACTAAAGATCAGTTTCATCCACCTAAGGGGATTGCGATATCGTTGAAAAGGAAATATGAGGGACCATTATGGGTGAAGAAGCGAGTGCTGGAGGTTGCCTATGAGTTGGAGCTTCCACACCATATGCATATGAAGCATCCAGTTTTACATATCAGTAATTTGAAGAAATGCAGACTTGATGTAGAACATCCAGAGAGAGTGGAACCACCGAGGGGACCAGCCATGATTGTTGATAGGCCAAACCTTATGATGGAGAAGATTTTGAATATTCGGACAATAGAAATTGGGAGTCACATGAGAAAGCAATTTCTTGTCAGATGGAAGGATGCACTGGAGGAGGATAGCTAGGAAACAGAGGACTCACTTTGGAGATGGAAGAGAAAGATTGCGAAGTACGACAGGAAGCTACAGAGGATAGCCGGATTACCGAGGATGGCAATGACCTTAGGTGGGGGAGAATGTAACACCTGCAGGTTGTTGTGACGGTCGGGTGACACGTATGCGCCTACCAGCCATGCCTAAATGATGAAATGAACGAGCAAGTGAGGGCAAGACACGGGTGCAGGTGACGAACTGAGGGCGACTCGACAAGTTGGCGGAGTGAGGTGTGGACGATGAGATGGCAAGAAAACTTATAGTGGGTGAGCGGTCCCGCGAGGGCGTGCCCCACCCATGAACCGACTTAACAACATGGGCGAGCCGACATGTTAATAGGCGAACCGATGCGAGATTATTATTTTGGTGGGTCAGCCTAACGCCCCCACACATCGGGCAAGACTATAAGAACTCGACAGACAGTTGGAGAGGGGAAAAAGGCAACAAGTGCGAGCTCTGCACATTATATAGCTCTGCGGTGGACAAGAGTTAGAGTGGTAGATGAGCCCGCATGACGGGCAGACTAAACGTTGAACGGGCAGACAAGCAGTGGGCAAGGTGATACGGGAGTGTGAACCTGCCGGGTGAGGTCGTGGTTATGAGAGGCTGTTCGGAGTTGCGGTGGGGCAATTGGGCGCATGTTGGGTGAACTGTTGTGTGAGGTTGTGGTAGTACGTTGGCGCCCAACATTCGGTGGATCATTTAAAGTCATGGTAGGGTGTTCGGGTGCACGCCGGTTGAGCTGTCGTGTGAGTTTGTGGCAGGGTGTGGGCGCCCAATGTTCGAAGGGTCGTTTGAAGGCACGACAAGGTGACTCGTGGAATGAGCGCCTTCTGAACGAAGTTTGACACGGTGAAGTGTTGCGACGGGTGAGGCTGCATGGTGAGTCATGCAGGCCTGAATGAAGGCAGCGTTCAAGGTGTAAACAAAGGCATTCAGTTGAATGGTGAAAACCTTTATAACGCCAGTTGAAGGTTTTCCTCCCGGTGAATGTAAAAAAGATTTTATAATAAAAATCTTACTTGCATATGTTTTAAGTGTCTTCTGTTGGTGAATGTTATTTAACACATTCTACACATTAAATGTTTATTTATGGTTAACAAAGTGAATGTTAGGCGTAGTTCGGGCAACATGTTAATGAATGAAAAAGTAAAGTGTTTGGCCGATGCCGCATGAAAGCCAATTTATGAAAAAAGAATTGGGGGCGTGACACCTGTGCTCTTATTGCTTCCTTTTGTAACAAACCCCACACAAAACTATCCTCTGTTGGGGGTTGACAATTGTTATGGGGAAGAATATGGGATTTCCCATGTCCCACCACATTCTTTAATGCATGTATCAAGTGGGAAGGTTTCAAACCGTTGATCCCGCTACCATTAAAAGCTTAGAAATGAAAATTGTAGATTTCACATCTGATGGCCGCCTTCTCCAGTATTTGGAGATATAGAGGCGTTTGGAATTTAGGGTAATTCACGACCTTCACCATCAAATCCTTCAATGAAGCAATTGTTATTTGTATCGTCGAGCGAAGAGAAAAGGAAAAATATAAAAATG
Organism: Pinus tabuliformis; assembly: GCA_031772625.1. Taxonomy (NCBI): domain Eukaryota; kingdom Viridiplantae; phylum Streptophyta; class Pinopsida; order Pinales; family Pinaceae; genus Pinus; species Pinus tabuliformis. The sequence goes on from CM062820.1 coordinate 1,302,795,533, forward strand.
ATGGTCACAAAGAGGAGTTTTTAGTTGGAAAATGGGTTTTTATGCTATTCACATTATATTTAAAAATATATACAACAATTCTTATCATTATATATAAAAGTGTTATCATTATATAGGAAAGAGGTACAAAAGGAAAAATCTAAAAACGCTCGTCACAAAGAGGAGTTTTTACCTAGAAAAGGGGTTTTTACGCTAGTCATTTTATATATAAAAATATATACAACAATTCTTATCATTATATATAAAATAGTTACACACATATATTAATTTTCATTTTTTTTTAGTATGTCTAATTTAATATAGAATTTTATTTTCAAAAATTTAATTATCAAATTTTTGTCAATAATTAAATTTGTCAAACTCGAACATGAACATCAACCAACTGACTTATATTATAATAATATTATTACATCTTTCATTGCTTCCTATTTCTAGTTTCCCTTTTTTATTATTTAATGTTATTGTGATTATTATATATCTTTGACTTCAGTGATATTATTATGATGATGGAAAGGCATGTGCACTACGAAGATGTTATTCATTTTTTGGACCTCTTAATTTTCAATAATAGGGTTTTCATGTCACTCTTTAAAATAAAACATCTATAAACTAATCACCTTGCAATGACAAGATAGATTGAAGCTTTTATTACCTTCCAATATAAGCCAACATAATAACAAAAAGTGAGCATAAGCTATCCATCACCAAGCTTGCACAAGTGGCATTACTTAGGCCTAGCTAACTCCTTCGAAACATGAAGTTCTTGATAAAAAATTCGTTCATAATGATATATAAACTCTCACTTTTAAATAGCAATTAAACCTCTATATTTCTTTGTGTTAGTGTCGGTCTTGAGCCCTCCATCAGTGATCAATAACTCTTTGCATATGCATTTATAGGTGTCTCATCAGTGTCAGTTTTGCATCCCGCTAGGCATGCCATAACATTGAATGGAGGAGCTGGTCTTTGTTCCCTTCTTGGCTTTGCTGGATCAGGTCATACAACAATGTAATTGAGTCAGGCTTATTCTTGTTTTTGTCTTGAGGTCCCATGGTCTTAGGTCTAGGGTTTTGAGTCAAAATCATTTCAAGGTCATGAGTCATGGTCAGTAGGTGCCCAGCAAGCCGGAAGGAGTCTTGTACATACGTTTCATTATCATTTTCTTCAGCTATAGCTCATTTTATGCCTTGGGTTTAAAAACCCTGTTTTTAAGTCCAAGGCCATGTGGAAATTTGAAAAAATAAAGAAATTCTCAAAAATTTGTAAAATTGCCGGCAATAACCCTGGTTCCTTCGCTACAGTTCATCAGGCGGTCAAACTGCAAAAAGAATGGAGTCAAACGCATCAAGAGAGCTCATTTCAGGACAAAAAGACTCTAAACAGTGTTAAAAAAAAGCAAAGCAAGTTGGAAACATTAGAAAGTGGGTTCTAAAGTTAAATTTTTTTTTTTTAAGTGACCCTATAAAAAGCTAATTTCCCTCTCAAATCACTCTTATTATGCAAATGAAAGTCAAAATTTCGTGCTAGAGGCAAAGGAGGCAATTCGTGGCAATTTTCTGCAAGTTCCAGCACTTGGAGTGGTGCGCGACCATTCTGAGGAGGTGCACGACCATCTGGGTGCGCGCGACCAGTTACAGCCCAACGCACAGTGTTAAAAATACACTGGCGCGACCAGTTACAGGGGCGCGACCAGTCTGAAGGTGCGCGCGACCAGAACTTCTGTCTGCCCAGAAACTCACCCAAACTCCCGAATTTCACCAAATTTTGCTCGTGGGTTTGAAGGTATGCCTCCATCACATCGTTTTGAAAAGTGTCATGATTTCAAAGGTGGATTATGGTCATAAAATTCATGCAAGAAGTCAATGTAAGAATAGGTTAAATTGGCTTGAGGTTTTTGCAAGCATATGCTTTGGTAGTTTTGTTTGTTATTCAAGGTGTTTTATTCCTTATTCCCTTCCATTCATTTTCCCATGATTAATCACAGGTGTTAAAATGTCATTATCATTAATCTCATTTGCAAACAATACTCAAACCCTACCCCCAATCTTATACAAATCCTACCCCTAAATCATTTGCAAACCCTAGTCCTTTCAAACCCTATAAACCCTACCTTTTCCCCATGTATAATGATCAAACCCTAAGCATTAGTAACACAGCAAAATGCCTATGTAAATGTACAGCAAAAGAATGAAAAGAAGCATTATAAAAAACAAATAAAAAAAAAAGTGATGACAAGGCATGCACTCAAAAAATTGTAAAAACAGTGAAATTTTCCATTTTGCATAGCCTTAGAAAAATAAAGGAAAATGTCATCTTGTGTATATGTCAAAGACTTCAAAGCTCAAATAAGGTCATGACAAAATTTCATTTGCATAGTCATCAAAGAAATCAGACTTGCTGTGGTTAGGGTTTGCAGTAACATGGTATCTTTTTCCCCTCCTCAAAACTCTGTTTTTTCCCCTACCTAATTCCCTATGTAAACCTTAATTCAGTTGCTTGTCCCTTCAGTTAAACTCCCTAGGCAATTGAATATCCCTCCCTATGATCAAATCACACAGTGAAACCTTAATTACTCATGGCAAATCAAAAAATAAGGCTGCCTCTGTTTTAAATGAATTGTTGTTACAAAAATTGATTGGCAGCAGACTTTGTTGAGGGTTCCGTTGTCCCCCTAAACCTAGTCCCTAATATCCTCTATTTTCCCTCATTCCCAAGATACAATCCCCTCTCCCTTCCACTGTAAAATGATCAACAACCCATTCCCTTCCTCTTACAATCAGAAACCCTAAATCCCTGTTTCCCAAAGCATCAAATGGTCATTTTGAAATTATGAAAAACAGAGTATGCTCCTCAATGACATTCAAAACAAATTGAAATGAGCTGCCTGTTACTTGTACATAGATGATGCTGCCTTATCCCCCTATGCTTATGACATCCTCCCCTCCATCATGATGATTTTTATTGTCCTTTCCCTTGGTGCTAAAAAATCACAGTTTCCCTAAATAAGGTATTAATTTGCAAATGTTGAAAGATGGAATGACATGTTTAGCATTATGTGATGTTTTCCTTCAGAATTCCCTGTTTATGTATATATTTTTCCCTTTCCTACATGTAAATTCCCTCCCCTAACATATCCCTCATGATGTTTCCCCTTGAAAACAGCATACTTCACAGCATTTTGCAGGCAGGGCAGCGGTCAATTTGACTTGTTTTTTCCACCTTGCTCAATAACACCATGTCAACCACTGAGACTAATGAGCAAGGTGATGACCGATCATCATCTTCTGAGATTCATACACAGCAGAGGCCTCGTAGGGGAGGCAAGGGTGGTCACCACAAGAGGGAGGAGCCTATATCATTGACAGAGTTGCAGGCTTGCCCGTTGGCACTATCTTGCTTTCAGCATATGGCTTGTTTTCAGTTTTGTGAGAGGCTGTCACACATCCAGCATCACAGGGACTTGGCCCGGTTGTTTGTCCTCCATCTCCATGACAGGCAGGTCACCCTTGCAGGGGTGAATTTTGTATTTTCTCCAGAGGCTATCACAGATGCTACCGGGATACCCAATGTGGGTGAGGTATGGCCAAGGCGCAAGTGGCTGGACCTGGTATACTATGAGCCATATGTTAGGCCTGCCTATGTGCATCACTTGTCAAGGAACTTTCCTATCAAGTTCCTCCGAGCAGAGTATATAGACACCATGAGACTCATTATGCACTACTTCACATGCGAGGGGAGATTCTCACGAGTATTTTCTTGTCATATCCGCATGATGATGCACTTCACCAGAGTGAGGATGATGAACATCTCGGCATACTTATTTCACGACATTCAGAGGATGGCCACTACCTTTCGGAGACAGACCCCAGTACAACAGCTTCGGAGCCTATGCCATCATGGTCTTATTCAGCTAGTAGTTTCCCATCAGCTGAGCGAGCAGGGCATCCCTTGGGCGGATTTCATCTCCCGAGATGTTTTCACACAGCCACATTCAGGGCCGGAGGCAGTTCATGAGGAGGGAGGGCCATCACATCAGCCTGAGATCAGCATTCCTAGACATATGGCTTTTTCTCCTCGGATCACATATCAGAGAGGTCACAGGACCTTATTTGCAGCAGCCCGACGAGTACTTTCTCCACAGCCAGTGGAAGGGGTCTCGTCTTCATCATCAGAGCAGCGAGTGTTATCTCCACACCAGGTGGAAGGGGCCTCGCTTTCTTCATCGGCACAGGCAGTACGAGAGGGCAAGCAGCCCATGGTTGAGGATGAGGCAGTTGGCGAGGCACATGATGATTTCACTGGTCGTGATGCTCATTCTCCTTCCTCTTCAGATTTCTATGAGCTCATTAGGCAGAGAGAGGAAGAGAACCTTGTGTTGCAGCGGAAGCTTGAGATGGCTCAGTGGACTATCACTTATTTAGAGCAGCGAAACAAACAACTGGAGACCGAGAAGGAGTTGGATGAGTTATGGAGGATTCGATTCGACCGAGTCATCAACTGCAGGAGGCCTGGGGACCCACTGCCCAAGGATAGAGAGTTATTGCTCATCCGAGCAAATTGGCGCTTGGAGGGACTGTTAGACAAGGCAAACCGTGACAAAGAGCTGCTCCAGAACATGAAGACACACTACTGGGCAAGATTACATGTTTGCAAGGCGAGAATGAAAATTCTCCAAAGAAAGCTATCGGAGGCCCGGAAGAGGAGGAAAAGGACAAATCCACTCCGTATCTTGGCTGAAGCCTCCCTCACTCATCATGGTACTGATCAGCCTTGATCCAGCACCAAAATGTGAAAATTTTGAAGATTTTTGAGCATTTTGAAAATTTTTGGTAAAATTACAGGTTTTTCCCAAGAACTGGTCTCACCCCGGGTGAGACCAGTTTGAAGGGCTGCTCGGAATTTTGCAAACTTGGCATTTTTGGAAAGGGCATTCAAAAAGAAAAATTACCAATACTTGGGAGAAGCCTGATTTTGAGTTTTGAGCCTCCAAAAGCTCAAAATACACCTAAAAAATGACTTTCTGCCCACTTTTTGAGTTGCAGAAAGTGACCTTGGGAGAAATGGTTTTTGAGGGGTCAAATCAACACCAAATGCAGAACTTCCACTTGGGATGGAAAGTAGACAGGCCAAGCTTTCCAATGAGCCATCTTGCACCTGATTTGGACCAGTGGAACCCACTCAAAAACAGCTGTAAAGGGGTGCGACCAGAACTTCCAGATTTGCCAGAATTGCCATTTTCGGTCAAAAAACACTGTTTTGACTATGGTTGACCATTTTTACTTGTAGATGATGGATGAATGTAATATTTTCATGGCACTTTGATAGGCTTTATCTTTCTTTACTCTTCTAGAAGCTTCTTTGATTTAAATAGTTAATATTTAATGCATGGATAGGCTTCCTAACTTTTAGAGGCAAGTTGTTGTGCTGGCCTATTATCTAGTGACTGATTTAGAATTAGTTGTAACAGCTCCTAGGAAGCTGAGCTCGACCCCTAGAGGTGGGGGAAGAGGTTTTACCTTCTATATTATGCCTTCTCTTTCTCATTTTTATGGTTGGACTCTTGTGTAAGGAAGCTTTATTGTATATTGTGCATCTATTTCTGCAATTGAAGGCAAGGAAAGCCAGGGTTTTACAGACATCTTTGAGGATTCTTGTGGATCTGATTGTTGATGGTGTGTTCTCTACATGTTCTTGTAAGTTTGTTTATGTGTTTCACATCTCTCTTATGCTTCTAAATTGGACAGATGAAGTGGTAAAGTTTGAATTCATGTTTTGACATGCTCAGCTTTTTAGTTTGTTCAATTTTAATGTTTTCTACTGTCTAGAGAGGATTCGAATTGTGTATTTGCCCTCTTTAGCTTCTCCTCTATCATCTCTGATCATCCATCTCAGATTAAGGCATCAGCACTCATTCCTACCTTGCCCCTTAGATCCCCCTGTGAAAACTGTGCTCAATCCCCGCACCTTGAATTGCACTTCCACCAATTGCCACCAAAAACCCCAAAAATCATTAAATCAACCCCCTTATCAATTTACTAGCCTAAAATATTTATTATTAATTGGTCAGCCTAATCATATTGAAAGATCTATCGAATCTGACCCGAGAGAGCCTTCTCATACCTCGTAGGGCTAGCTACGAGGTGAAATGGTTTGATGTAGCCTTGAGAGTTTGTCTATCTCAGCCTAGGTGAATTCCAAGTGCTAACATATTGGCGACCATACTGGGGAAGAACATCTAAATCTTTGCTCATTGAGTGTGTTGTTTCATAAGTCTTAGACGGAGCCTGAAGTTACGCCAGAAGCCTTCGAAAATGCTCTTGTTTTACATCAGCGTTAGTAGATAAACGCTGCTTCAGTCTATCTCCGTGGGATTTGTGAACATAGCGCTTCAGTGACATCTTTATCCCAGTATCATTATGGACTCTAAGCTTCAGATGATAAGCTAAGAGTTTCCATTTGGCTGAGTGTTTTTTTTTTTTTTCCTTTCCTCGTTTATTTGTATTTACAAGCTGGCTTCTGATTCAAAATTGATTGTTAGATCTAACTCATCGCCTGCTGTAATTAAATATTTTGAAGATCTTGATTTCGACGAGGATTTTGAATTGTCATTGTTTAAATCTAAATCTGAAAGTGCACTCGATACTTTGGTTCTTGATCCTGACTTTGCAGCTGTGATTGACCTCGAAAGGCATAACAAAGTGGTTGAATCTTATATTTTGCGGCATCTTCAAAGTAGTATACATGCTTCAACTCTTGTTGATTTTATTGAAAACATATCTGATCATATTGGGTCTACTATTGATCAAGCTGAAAATCTTCAAACTTCCCTCACGGCTCATCGAGCTTCTTTCCCTCCTTTCATCTCTATTTCACCTATTTCACCTATAGTTACACTTCCCGATACCCCTGTTGGTTCACCTCCATCTACACCTCAAACTCCATCATCACCTTTATCTCCACCAACATCCCTTCCCCTTATCACAACCCCTGTTATTATACTTCCACCTCCTCCTCCTCATACTCCTTCTACTCCTCCACCTCCCCCGCCTAGAGTCATGGCTGCCCGATTTGCTCCCCTTGTTCTCCCTGCAAACCTTCATGACATGCCAGCTGACTACCAGAGCAAGATACCAATGTTTGATGGCACTCCACAGAGTGTCCCAGCTCAGCAGCATGTTGACCGGATGACTACCTTTTTTGATCTGTATGAATTGGATGAGGAAGATGTTACCATGAGGTTGTTCGTTCAGACTTTTGGAGGAGAGGTCCGGAAATGGTTCAGAGGGTTGAGAGCAAATAGTATTGTCTCTTTGGAAGCACTTCAAACACAATTCTTGGACAGATGGGAAATCAGAAAGGATCCGCTGCAAATCAATGCCGAATATAACAACCTTAAGAGAAATCCGGGTGAGTCCGTTCAAGACTACATCATAAGATTTAATGCAGTGTATAATGCTATACCAGATGATCTTAAGCCATCTCGAAAATCTGCCTTGCTGAAGTTCCCGGATGGTTTCGATCCGGAAATGGCCTACTCGCTACGGGACCGAGATCCTCCTTCTTTGGAGGAAATGCAAAAAATTGCGGTAAGTGTAGAGGCTAATCTGAATGATAAACGGGCAAGAATGAAAGCGGAAAAGAAGGTCACCATCAAGGAGGATATTCCATCTGCTTCTCAAGTTCTTCGGAAAGTTGAAGATATTTCAAAGGCACTCCAAAATCTCAGTCTTGGCAAACCGGAACCGCAAGTTCGAAATCCGAACTTTAGAGGCCAACAACAGCAGCCCCAATATAGGATAAAACAGCGGGAGCCACGAGGACAAGAGGCGGCAGTACAGCAACCGATCCAACCCCCATTTCAGCAAAACTATGTCACTCAAGAATCTGAAGATGAGGGTGAAGGTCCCGGTGAAGAAAATCATTTTTTCACTCCCGATGATATGCCCACTTTCATCACGGAAGAAGATGAGCTGGTAAGTAATGCTTATGCACCTCAAGATGAGCATTACATTCTATCTAATGATGTGGCACTTCAAGATGAGTCTGAGGAATATCAAAGAGGTTATCTACATGCCTTATCAGCTCAACAAGGCAAAGAGAGACAGCTGAGAAACCGAACAGTACCTATACATCCACTTCAAAAGAAGGCAGAAAATGCGGCAAAGAATGGTGCTGCTGTTCCGCAAAGAAAAGGTAAAGAAATCATGGATTCTTCATCAGCCCCAACAGCTCCAGCAAACAAGATGGATCAGCCATCAAATGTACCTAAAGATAGAGCAGAAAAAAGAGATAATCCGGCCAAAGAAAGTGAAAGAAGTCAAGCGTTCAGCATTGAGAATGAAGTCTCAAAATTGAAATTGTCCATTCCACTTACTGAAGTCATGAAGAACACTACTTACAGAGCACAAATTTCTAAGATGTTCAATACTGATCCAATGTTAGATGCGGTTAATGTGGAGGATGATCAGCCGGAATTGATCTTTGGGCCAGCTCTCAATGGTGAGTCACCGGAAAGCGATGTCCCGCCATTCTATATCAGCTTGAGAATTCATGATTATGTGCTTCATAATGCTATGTTCGATTCGGGAGCATCACACAATTTAATGCCCAAGGCAATAATGGAGAAGTTGGGACTTGATATAACTCGTAACTACCATGATCTATACTCATTTGATTCCAGCCGAGTTAGATGCATCGGTCTGATTAAAGATTTAGTTGTTAGCTTGGATCAAATTCCCGCAAAGAATCTCTTGATGGATGTGGTAGTAGCGGACATTCCGCCAAGGTTTGGCATGCTTCTTTCAAGGTCATGGGGATCAAAACTCAAAGGCACTTTACAGCTGGACTTTTCATATGCCACTATTCCGGTGTTTGGACAAATGAGGAAAGTCTATCGAGAGCAAAAGATGAAGTATATGATTACAAGCAAGGAAAAACCGGTAAATCATCCTGTAAACTATGTACAGACAGATCTAGAGTCCTATGTTTTATTTGCTGATAGTTTTAATGAAGTAAATAGTCAATTAGTTCAGATAGAAGATATCCCAGGCATTGCTGAAGATGTTAGAGAAGTATTGAGAACGGAAAGCAAAGAAAAGGCTGCTGTCATAAAGTCAATTGCTGAGATAAATGGACAGCAAGTCATGACTGAAACAACATCACAAGTACAGCCCTTGGATGATGATGAAGATGGTCTTTGGACCATGGATTTTGACGGGGCAGTGGGCAGCGATGGAGCAGGCATTGGCGTATGGATCCGCAGCCCATTTTCAGTCTCTAAACAAGTTCCAAGTAAGGTACAAGTTTGCTCTTATAAATTGGCTTTTGATTGTTCAAATAATGAAGCTGAATATGAGGCCCTTATAGCTGGTTTGAAAATCCTCCGGAAATTAAAAGCAAAAAAGATAGCAATTTATGGCGACTCCGAGTTAGTGATCAAACAAGTAAAGGGGGAATTTCAAGCTAAACATCCTCGTATGCGGGCTTATCGCAATGCTGTTTTGGATATTTTGAAGCGGTTTTCAGAGCACACTTTGACATGCATACCACGGATACAAAATGGAGTTGCCGATGCTTTGGCTAAGGCAGCAAGCAATTTAAAGATACCAATGAATTCGAGTAACAAGTTTGAAATCTATGTAAAACACCGCCCCACAATCCCGGACAACCAAAGGAATTGGCAAGTCTTTCAGGATGATGAGGAAATCAAAGACTTCTTGCATGGAGAAGGTAAGTTTGAAGAAATCTCAATTGACATGGAGCCTGAAGGAATAAATCAAATGGATGTTTTGCAGCTGAAAGACAATCATATTCCAAAGGGGCTGATTCCTTTAGAAGAGCTTTTTGATCAAGACGATGTGGCTCGCAAGCCAACTTTGATGCCAACCGAAGAAGGTGTGGAAGATGTCAACCTTGGGACAGTGGAACATCCAAAGATGGTGAAATTATCGAAGGCCCTGCCACCCAAGGTAAAGAATCAATACATTAGATTGCTGTCATCATTTACTAATGTATTCGCTTGGGATTATTCAGATCTAAAGACTTATGATACAAGCATAATCCAACACACTATTCCAATCAAACAAAATCAGAAACCTTTTCGGCAGAAGTTGCGGAGGATCAATCCCAAGTTGCTGCCCTTGATTGAAAAAGAGGTAAATAGACTTTATCAATCCGGAATTATAGTTCCCGTTCGCTTTTCAGATTGGATTTCTAATCTAGTGCCAGTAAGGAAGAAAACCGGTGAGATTCGGTTATGCATAGATTTTAGAAATTTGAACAAGGTATCTCTCAAAGATAACTATCCGCTGCCAAAGATGGATCACATATTGCAGCGAGTAGTAGGTGCCTCCAAGATGTCATTGTTGGATGGATACTCCGGCTACAATCAGATCCTAGTCCATGAGGATGACCGTGATAAGACAGCCTTCACTACACCTTGGGGAACATTTCATTATGCTAAAATGCCTTTTGGTTTAAAGAATGCAGGTGCAACATTTCAGCGAGCTATGGACATGGCTTTTGCAAATGAAAAGGACATATTTTTAGTTGTTTATCTTGATGACTTAACGGTATTTTCTAAATCCGATGAGGAGCATCTTTTTCATTTGACGAAAGTTTTTCAAAAATGCAGAAAATATGGCATCTCTTTAAATCCAAAAAAGAGTCTCTTCGCCATGAGTGAAGGTAAATTGTTGGGACATATCATTTCCAAAGATGGTATACGTATTGATCCCGCAAGAGTGGAGGCAATTCAGCAGTTAGAACAGCCCCGAAATAAGAAGGAGATACAATCTTTTAACGGTAAATTGAATTTTCTGCGTCGCTTCATTCCTAATCCTGCAGAGCACTTAAGAGAAATGACCAACATGCTTCGGAAAGACAGCGAGATCAAATGGACTGAGGAGGCAGTCAAATCCTTCAATTTAATCAAGGTAATCTTGTCTTCAGCCCCGACCTTAATCAGCCCTGATTATACTCAGGATTTCATATTGTTTTCTTTCGCTTCCGAGCATACACTAGCAGCAGTTTTGATGCAAAAAAGAGAGGGTGTTGAAAGGCCAATTGCATTTTTCAGCCGGATCATTAGAGATGGGGCATTAAAATATAACATCATTGAGAAACAAGCGCTGGCCCTGATTAAGGCATTGAAAGATTTCCGGGTTTATATTCTTCATTCTCATGTCTTAGCTTATGTTCCTAGTGCAGCGGTAAAGGATGTCTTGGTACAAACAGAGCCGGAAGGTAGGAGAGGCAAGTGGATTGCTGCTCTCTTGGAGTATGATGTTGAAATCAAGCCAACCAAGCTGGTTAAAGGACAAGGACTTGCTAAACTAATGGCTGAAACAAACCTACATGCGCTTGACATCAACTTGATTGCAGCCTTGTCCGATGGTGAAGGAGAAAATTCAGCGGTTCAGGTATCAGACATTTTCATTAATTCTCCTTGGTATGCTGATATAGTGTATGTACTTCAGAATGTGTTCGCGCCTCCTGGAATGTCAAAGAACAAAGCAAGGACTTTGAAATTGAAGGCCGCTAAGTTTTGCATCATGAAATCAGCATTGTATTGGAAAGATCCCGGAGGCATCCTACTGAATTGTTTGGTTGAAGAAGAAGCGAAAGCAACGGTAGAAGACTTCCATAAAGGTGATTGTGGAGGTCATTTATTTTGGAAAACTACAGCCAACAAGATTTTGAGAGCTGGTTTCTATTGGCCATCCCTTTTTTCTGATGTATACAAAGCGGTGAAGAGCTGCCATGAGTGCCAAATATTTCAAGGGAAACAAAGATTGCAGCCATTGCCACTCAAGCCGGTGGAAATTAGTGCACCTTTTCAGCAGTGGGGCCTTGATTTCATTGGTGAAATACACCCAGCTTCATCCGGGCAGCATAGATGGATTTTGACTGCTACCGACTACTTCACCAAGTGGATAGAAGCAATTCCTACTCGGCAGGCCACAGACTCGGTAATTATCTCCTTTCTTGAAACTAATATCTTGTCCCGTTTTGGCTGTCCATTCAAATTGATCACGGATAATGCAGCTGCTTTCAAGTCAAATAAGATGGTGGATTTTTGTTATAAGTACAATATCAGTTTGGGTCACTCCACCGCTTATCATCCGCAAGGTAATGGGCTGGCCGAATCATCAAATAAATCACTAGTAAACATTATCAAAAAGATGCTGGAGATCAACAAGAAAAGTTGGCACAAGAAGTTGGTCAATGCACTGTGGGCTGATCGGGTGAGCCAAAAGAGATCAATAGGAATGTCGCCATTTGAGATTGTTTATGGGGTTGATGCAGTTTTTCCTACATCACTTAGTGTACCGGTCGCAAAGTTAATCCAAGAAACGGGAGAAGACATGGATCCAATGCAACGGAGAATCAGTCAAATGGTCCACCTACAGCAGACAAGGGAAGAAGTCCTCCAAAACTCTTTGAAGCTGCAAGAACGTATCAAGAAGATTTATGATAAGAAGGCAAAATCAGAAAATTTTCAGCTAGAAGATGTTGTTTTGAGATGGGATGCTCGAAACGAGGACAAAGGTAAACACGGTAAGTTTGATAATCTGTGGAAAGGTCCTTTTAAGATTGCTGCATATCGTGGTCCTAATGCTTTCCTTCTTAAGGAGTTGAATGGCGATGAATGTCCCGGTGGGTCGGTGAATGGCCGGCTTCTCAAGAGATATCATGTTTGAACAATGCTGCTCTAAATCATCTTCATTGTACATATCATTTTACTTTACTACAGCAAGCGTGAACTGATCTTTCATTCTTGGTTTGGGGCCCGAAGTGAAGGCTATAATTCCAAGCATGAAGATTGGTTGGTGTGGGATTTCAGTTTGTTTATTTTCTGCAAAAAGTCAGTTTGTTTGAGTCATAGTCCTTTCAAAGTTTTCAGTTTATAGTCAAGTCAAATAAAGTCTTTTTGAGTTGGTTATTTTTTCTATTAGTTGACTCCATTGCCCAATGAATAAAGCACTGGTCTGCTCTCCCAAGAGGTCTGAGGTTCTTGGCACCTCCAAGGAGCTACCATCCCCATTGGAGCCAATGTTAGTGTCGGTCTTGAGCCCTCCATCAGTGATCAATAACTCTTTGCATATGCATTTATAGGTGTCTCATCAGTGTCAGTTTTGCATCCCGCTAGGCATGCCATAACACTGAATGGAGGAGCTGGTCTTTGTTCCCTTCTTGGCTTTGCTGGATCAGGTCATACAACAATGTAATTGAGTCAGGCTTGTTCTTGTTTTTGTCTTGAGGTCCCATGGTCTTAGGTCTAGGGTTTTGAGTCAAAATCATTTCAAGGTCATGAGTCATGGTCAGTAGGTGCCCAGCAAGCCGGAAGGAGTCTTGTACATACGTTTCATTATCATTTTCTTCAGCTATAGCTCATTTTATGCCTTGGGTTTAAAAACCCTGTTTTTAAGTCCAAGGCCATGTGGAAATTTGAAAAAATAAAGAAATTCTCAAAAATTTGTAAAATTGCCGGCAATAACCCTGGTTCCTTCGCTACAGTTCATCAGGCGGTCAAACTGCAAAAAGAATGGAGTCAAACGCATCAAGAGAGCTCATTTCAGGACAAAAAGACTCTAAACAGTGTTAAAAAAAAGCAAAGCAAGTTGGAAACATTAGAAAGTGGGTTCTAAAGTTAAATTTTTTTTTTTAAGTGACCCTATAAAAAGCTAATTTCCCTCTCAAATCACTCTTATTATGCAAATGAAAGTCAAAATTTCGTGCTAGAGGCAAAGGAGGCAATTCGTGGCAATTTTCTGCAAGTTCCAGCACTTGGAGTGGTGCGCGACCATTCTGAGGAGGTGCGCGACCATCTGGGTGCGCGCGACCAGTTACAGCCCAACGCACAGTGTTAAAAATACACTGGCGCGACCAGTTACAGGGGCGCGACCAGTCTGAAGGTGCGCGCGACCAGAACTTCTGTCTGCCCAGAAACTCACCCAAACTCCCGAATTTCACCAAATTTTGCTCGTGGGTTTGAAGGTATGCCTCCATCACATCGTTTTGAAATGTGTCATGATTTCAAAGGTGGATTATGGTCATAAAATTCATGCAAGAAGTCAATGTAAGAATAGGTTAAATTGGCTTGAGGTTTTTGCAAGCATATGCTTTGGTAGTTTTGTTTGTTATTCAAGGTGTTTTATTCCTTATTCCCTTCCATTCATTTTCCCATGATTAATCACAGGTGTTAAAATGTCATTATCATTAATCTCATTTGCAAACAATACTCAAACCCTACCCCCAATCTTATACAAATCCTACCCCTAAATCATTTGCAAACCCTAGTCCTTTCAAACCCTATAAACCCTACCTTTTCCCCATGTATAATGATCAAACCCTAAGCACTAGTAACACAGCAAAATGCCTATGTAAATGTACAGCAAAAGAATGAAAAGAAACATTATAAAAAACAAATAAAAAAAAAAGTGATGACAAGGCATGCACTCAAAAAATTGTAAAAACAGTGAAATTTGCCATTTTGCATAGCCTTAGAAAAATAAAGGAAAATGTCATCTTGTGTATATGTCAAAGACTTCAAAGCTCAAATAAGGTCATGACAAAATTTCATTTGCATAGTCATCAAAGAAATCAGACTTGCTGTGGTTAGGGTTTGCAGTAACATGGTATCTTTTTCCCCTCCTCAAAACTCTGTTTTTTCCCCTACCTAATTCCCTATGTAAACCTTAATTCAATTGCTTGTCCCTTCAGTTAAACTCCCTAGGCAATTGAATATCCCTCCCTATGATCAAATCACACAGTGAAACCTTAATTACTCATGGCAAATCAAAAAATAAGGCTGCCTCTGTTTTAAATGAATTGCTGTTACAAAAATTGATTGGCAGCAGACTTTGTTGAGGGTTCCGTTGTCCCCCTAAACCTAGTCCCTAATATCCTCTATTTTCCCTCATTCCCAAGATACAATCCCCTCTCCCTTCCACTGTAAAATGATCACAACAACCCCTTCCCTTCCTCTTACAATCAGAAACCCTAAATCCCTGTTTCCCAAAGCATCAAATGGTCATTTTGAAATTATGAAAAACAGAGTATGCTCCTCAATGACATTCAAAACAAATTGAAATGAGCTGCCTGTTACTTGTACATAGATGATGCTGCCTTATCCCCCTATGCTTATGACATCCTCCCCTCCATCATGATGATTTTTATTGTCCTTTCCCTTGGTGCTAAAAAATCACAGTTTCCCTAAATAAGGTATTAATTTGCAAATGTTGAAAGATGGAATGACATGTTTAGCATTATGTGATGTTTTCCTTCAGAATTCCCTGTTTATGTATATATTTTTCCCTTTCCTACATGTAAATTCCCTCCCCTAACATATCCCTCATGATGTTTCCCCTTGAAAACAACATACTTCACAGCATTTTGCAGGCAGGGCAGCGGTCAATTTGACTTGTTTTTTCCACCTTGCTCAATAACACCATGTCAACCACTGAGACTAATGAGCAAGGTGATGACCGATCATCATCTTCTGAGATTCATACACAGCAGAGGCCTCGTAGGGGAGGCAAGGGTGGTCACCACAAGAGGGAGGAGCCTATATCATTGACAGAGTTGCAGGCTTGCCCGTTGGCACTATCTTGCTTTCAGCATATGGCTTGTTTTCAGTTTTGTGAGAGGCTGTCACACATCCAGCATCACAGGGACTTGGCCCGGTTGTTTGTCCTCCATCTCCATGACAGGCAGGTCACCCTTGCAGGGGTGAATTTTGTATTTTCTCCAGAGGCTATCACAGATGCTACCGGGATACCCAATGTGGGTGAGGTATGGCCAAGGCGCAAGTGGCTGGACCTGGTATACTATGAGCCATATGTTAGGCCTGCCTATGTGCATCACTTGTCAAGGAACTTTCCTATCAAGTTCCTCCGAGCAGAGTATATAGACACCATGAGACTCATTATGCACTACTTCACATGCGAGGGGAGATTCTCACGAGTATTTTCTTGTCATATCCACATGATGATGCACTTCACCAGAGTGAGGATGATGAACATCTCGGCATACTTATTTCACGACATTCAGAGGATGGCCACTACCTTTCGGAGACAGACCCCAGTACAGCAGCTTCGGAGCCTATGCCATCATGGTCTTATTCAGCTAGTAGTTTCCCATCAGCTGAGCCAGCAGGGCATCCCTTGGGCGGATTTCATCTCCCGAGATGTTTTCACACAGCCACATTCAGGGCCGGAGGCAGTTCATGAGGAGGGAGGGCCATCACATCAGCCTGAGATCAGCATTCCTAGACATATGGCTTTTTCTCCTCGGATCACATATCAGAGAGGTCACAGGACCTTATTTGCAGCAGCCCGACGAGTACTTTCTCCACAGCCAGTGGAAGGGGTCTCGTCTTCATCATCAGAGCAGCGAGTGTTATCTCCACACCAGGTGGAAGGGGCCTCGCTTTCTTCATCGGCACAGGCAGTACGAGAGGGCAAGCAGCCCATGGTTGAGGATGAGGCAGTTGGCGAGGCACATGATGATTTCACTGGTCGTGATGCTCATTCTCCTTCCTCTTCAGATTTCTATGAGCTCATTAGGCAGAGAGAGGAAGAGAACCTTGTGTTGCAGCGGAAGCTTGAGATGGCTCAGTGGACTATCACTTATTTAGAGCAGCGAAACAAACAGCTGGAGACCGAGAAGGAGTTGGATGAGTTATGGAGGATTCGATTCGACCGAGTCATCAACCGCAGGAGGCCTGGGGACCCACTGCCCAAGGATAGAGAGTTATTGCTCATCTGAGCAAATTGGCGCTTGGAGGGACTGTTAGACAAGGCAAACCGTGACAAAGAGCTGCTCCGGAACATGAAGACACACTACTGGGCAAGATTACATGTTTGCAAGGCGAGAATGAAAATTCTCCAAAGAAAGCTATCGGAGGCCCGGAAGAGGAGGAAAAGGACAAATCCGCTCCGTATCTTGGCTGAAGCCTCCCTCACTCATCATGGTACTGATCAGCCTTGATCCAGCACCAAAATGTGAAAATTTTGAAGATTTTTGAGCATTTTGAAAATTTTTGGTAAAATTACAGGTTTTTCCCAAGAACTGGTCTCACCCCGGGTGAGACCAGTTTGAAGGGCTGCTCGGAATTTTGCAAACTTGGCATTTTTGGAAAGGGCATTCAAAAAGAAAAATTACCAATACTTGGGAGAAGCCTGATTTTGAGTTTTGAGCCTCCAAAAGCTCAAAATACACCTAAAAAATGACTTTCTGCCCACTTTTTGAGTTGCAGAAAGTGACCTTGGGAGAAATGGTTTTTGAGGGGTCAAATCAACACCAAATTCAGAAATTCCACTTGGGATGGAAAGTAGACAGGCCAAGCTTTCCAATGAGCCATCTTGCACCTGATTTGGACCAGTGGAACCCACTCAAAAACAGCTGTAAAGGGGCGCGACCAGAACTTCCAGGGGCGCGACCAGAACTTCCAGATTTGCCAGAATTGCCATTTTCGGTCAAAAAACACTGTTTTGACTATGGTTGACCATTTTTACTTGTAGATGATGGATGAATGTAATATTTTCATGGCACTTTGATAGGCTTTATCTTTCTTTACTCTTCTAGAAGCTTCTTTGATGTAAATAGTTAATATTTAATGCATGGATAGGCTTCCTAACTTTTAGAGGCAAGTTGTTGTGCTGGCCTATTATCTAGTGACTGATTTAGAATTAGTTGTAACAGCTCCTAGGAAGCTGAGCTCGACCCCTAGAGGTGGGGGAAGAGGTTTGACCTTCTATATTATGCCTTCTCTTTCTCATTTTTATGGTTGGACTCTTGTGTAAGGAAGCTTTATTGTATATTGTGCATCTATTTCTGCAATTGAAGGCAAGGAAAGCCAGGGTTTTACAGACATCTTTGAGGATTCTTGTGGATCTGATTGTTGATGGTGTGTTCTCTACATGTTCTTGTAAGTTTGTTTATGTGTTTCACATCTCTCTTATGCTTCTAAATTGGACAGATGAAGTGGTAAAGTTTGAATTCATGTTTTGACATGCTCAGCTTTTTAGTTTGTTCAATTTTAATGTTTTCTACTGTCTAGAGAGGATTCGAATTGTGTGTTTGCCCTCTTTAGCTTCTCCTCTATCATCTCTGATCATCCATCTCAGATTAAGGCATCAGCACTCATTCCTACCTTGCCCCTTAGATCCCCCTGTGAAAACTGTGCTCAATCCCCGCACCTTGAATTGCACTTCCACCAATTGCCACCAAAAACCCCAAAAATCATTAAATCAACCCCCTTATCAATTTACTAGCCTAAAATCTTTATTATTAATTGGTCAGCCTAATCATATTGAAAGATCTATCGAATCTGACCCGAGAGAGCCTTCTCATACCTCGTAGGGCTAGCTACGAGGTGAAATGGTTTGATGTAGCCTTGAGAGTTTGTCTATCTCAGCCTAGGTGAATTCCAAGCGCTAACACTTTGAACCACAACTTCAAGTCATGTATTCCATCTTCTTTCCTGAGAACTTTATATCCAAATTTTACAGAATACATCCATTTCTTCAAATTTTTAAACCAAAAAGTGAGCATATAAGTTATCCATCACCAAATTTACACAAGTGGCATTCCCTAGGCCTATCTAACTCATTTGAGACACAAAGTCCTTAACACACACTTTGTCCATAATGATATACAAACCCTCACTTTTGAACAATGATTGATTGAACTTCTACATTTCTTTGAACCACAACTTCAACTCATGTATTTCCTCTTCTTTCCTAAGAAATTTATATCCGAATTTTGGAGAATACATCCCTTTCTTAGAATTTCCAAACCAAACAAGTTCATATTTTGTGTCCTTTATTTTGACATGAGTAAGTGACACTTCATTACCTAAAAACACTAATCTATGTGCAAATGGCCATTTCTAACTCCATACACCTATCGCTATAAAATAACCAACCCTAATTGAGATGGTTTAAGGGCATATTTAATGTGATAATTGTAGAGATAATAATGAAGTTGTCAATTCCCAAACCCAAACTTCAAGTCCTTCAAAAATGATTCATTCTACATGATGTCTAGAGCATTAAACACATCATAATTTTTCTTCTTTGCTACAATGAGAACGCTATTCATCAACTGTAGTAGAGGTGTCCAGGTTGACATGTTATAATACAAGTAAACAACCTTAAGCATGAAGTAATTGACATTACCAAGAATAGAGGACGGAAGAGTGTAGAAACTGCAAAATTTTGTAATGCCATGAGTTGAGAGTTTTCAACCACATAACTATAAATCACACCGTCAGTGGGAACCAACCATTTCTCCCCATCATCGTCAATGGAATCCATAATGAAAAAAAACTTGGAAAAGTAATTTTGTAGAAGCCTCATAGCTACCAAATTTGAATATGAATTCGATTCGATATGGAAAAAAAATGATTGTTTAAAATTCAATACGGAAAAAAAATCAGAGTATACATCGTTTTAATACTAGAATTTTTTTATTTTTTCAATATTTAAAAAATATAAATGGACGATTATAATGTTGAAAACCTCACAAGCCCCTTAAAAATTGTTGTCAATGATAAATGTTGAAAATAGAATTATATGTTAAAACAAAGTGCATATTTTTACATTGGAATATAATATTATGAAAAATTATGTATTCATCTGTATATAAAACTATATCATATATTATATGATGCCCAATATAAACCGATATTTGTACAAATTCCACATTGCAACGAGCAATATAGATTCCAAATTACCAACCAAGTTCATGTTTGGAATGTGGTTATATATTAAGTATGTATAAACATTCTCTCAAAATATACATGTGTATCCTTAATTACTCTTACTAATTTACCAAACTAAATTAAAATATATTTTGTAATAATTAATAATAAAGTCTATTAATTTTAATTACTAATTATTTGTTAGTATGATCAGACCATCTTTTATTTTATAACACAAAATATTAATATTACACTTTAATACTTATTCAAATTTCTAGTAAAAAAATATACTAATATTATAACCCATAAATTATTAGTGAATTAATTAACTCATAAATTATTACTGAATTAATTAGCACAATTCTTAAGAAATTTAAAATTTTCTTCCAAAATCTTCATTTTATAAAAATTAAAATAACATTACCACTAACATATACCATCTCATGGATCCAAAACGTTATTTGAAAACGTGGGCCACAAGGAAATATTTATTTTATATGAATCCATGGATATATGTACCGAATTTTGAACTATCGTATTAAACCACGAACCAAATCGAATACCCGAAATTTCGAAATTTTTTGGTAGGTACGACCAAATTTGGTAACTATGCCTATGACTGTAGGGACATCGTGCCTTTCCATTGCCTTAAAACCAGGAGTCACAATGGTCTTTGTCAACTGATGTAATTGGATAGTCTTGCTCATAGTCATCTGAGCTCCAAGCCCGAAGAATCCAACCTCTATAAGCTTCTTAAGATTCAAGGACCTATGCCAAAATTGGAAAGTGGAAAACGAAGTGGGGAGGGAAACCCCTGTAGTGTAAGAAACTTGCCATATGTTCTCCAAATTCACCCTCCTGGTAACCTCCATGATCATAATAAGGGTAAGTCTCTTGGACCGAAGCTTTTTGTGGAAACATAGAGGTATTGTCCTTGTTGATATCACAATTACACCACTCATATTGGCTTCCAGATTATAAGGCTCTTACGTAACCTCAGACAAGGGTGTCAGATCCTTTATTGAATCATCTCCAACTGCCTTACGAAATCCAGGTCATCAATTCTAGCTAAGAGAATCTTCCCTGATAAGAATGTCTTTATGGGTTAAGTTTCATGGCAAACACAAGTTATCTTCGTATCTGATACCTTTCTTTTTTTGTTCAAAAGAAAAAAAACATAACAACCTTCTTTAATAAAAATAGGTGTTAAAAAAACATAACAAAACATACCAGCCTGCCAATTGCATCAAATAAAAAGGCCAAGCATAGAGGAGTACAAAAAGATGCCCTAGAACCAACAAAATGTCTAAAGATATATGGGCAAGGATGATAGAAAAATGACAGGAAACAAATTCCTGAAATAAACATCCCATAGAACATATCCAACAACTAGATATCCACCAAAAAATAACTAAAGAGAAGATCACCATGGAAGCCATACAAAACAAAGCATGGAGATACCATTGTTATATCTCAAAGGAACCTGCTCCATAAACAAATCAATTAACTAGATGTTCAAAAAATATGTAGCCCGGGAAGAGTGAGATGCTCCACTTAGATAAGGCATCAACTTTAGAATTTTTCTCTCTATATACACATTGGAAGGAGATATTAGATATATCAGGAAGTAAAGATCGAGTCATCTCCATCTAGTTGCATAACAACACCATAAGGGAGGGACCTCGAGAATATTTCTCCCCTGTAGCCAGTAAATAATAGATAATGCATCTTCAACAACCAAGATATTGTTAATGTCGAGTCAAAGGGAACATTGCATCGCCCCCCAAAGTGCCACCATTTCAGCCCTGCAATTAGAGCCAAAGCCCCCATACTAAGAGAAGCGGAATGTGAGGGAAGGATTCTATTGAAAATAGCAACAAGAAATGCTAAATATAGAAGTGCTAAAAATAACACTGCCATAAATAGCATTTCAGGATGCATTCCTATTTTAGTTAGTCCCTGAATTAAAATAGAGAAGTAAAATTCGAATTTGTTCTTAGCAGTTGTTTGATTAATAATTAATTAATTCATCTTGAGTTAATTAGTTGGAGAAAATCAAACATGAAGTCTATGTGAAGACATGCAACAATTATCCCTTTGATTGAGGAATTTATCCCTTAGTTAAAGAGATAAGGATGAGTTGTAATTAGTTAGCTCATTTAACTAAGTTAAGTCCAGTTAGATTAGTTCAAATAGTTTGTTGAACTAATTTTGAGTTCAGTTAGTTAATGCATGCATGCATGTAACTGCTACACTTCAGATAACTGAATATTCTCTCATAAATAACTCATGCATGTCAGTTCAGATAGAGACCCAGTTGAGATCAGATGATGGGATAGTGTACTATCAGTTGCAGGAATATTCCATGGAGGATATCTCTTGCATGCAGAAGGAATTCTTTCCTTGGATATTGCGCAGTTACTTATGGGTTTGGTGAGTGTGTGATGAGGCCAATTCACATAGGTGGCAGCATTGACCCCAAGGAAAATTGTGCAAGGAAATAGGAGGCTTGGAGGGCTGAGGGAAGGCATATCCTGTGTCTATTCAGTTTGTGAGTGGTATTGTTCAATTGTAGAGAGAGCATGATAGTTTGTGAGCTGATTCTTTATGTAATGTGAAAATATTTCCACTTGTATGATAATACAAAGATCAGGGTTTTTAGCTGAGGCTTTCCCCAGAGTATTCTTTTGTTTTCATGTGTGATTGATTTCTCATTCTCAGTTATATGGATTCTAATTGATCTCGCTCATATTCGATTAAGCTTCCGCAAGTTTGTTGTAGAAGTAGATCTTGTATTTTTCTTTAGTATATTTCATAATCTGTTGATCTACAGTGGGAATTTCTACATGGTATCAGAGCAAAGGTGATAAAAGTGAAGAACAATATAAAAAGAAGGGAGAAGTTTGAAGTTTGAATTTCTTGATTATAGAAATCGAGTCCTTATCACATCTCAATTTCACCAATGGCGTTCAATGGTTTAAGACTCGAGTATGCCCTTGATGGCAACTCAAATTATATGGCCTGGAAGGATTGCATGGATGCAGTATTAGAGGACAATGGTCTAAAGGACTTCATTAATCAAAGTCCCCAGGCCGGTAGCAGCTAATGCTACAAAATTGGCGTAATGGAAGAAATGTGTGGCTAGAGAAAGGAGAATCCTCCTGGAGGGAGTTCGAGACCACATTGTCTCGAGCCTCCATGGGAAGGAGACACCATTTTTGATGTGGAAAACATTGAAAGATCTATATCAGAACAACAACGATCAGAGGAAGCTGGCACTGAAATACAAGCTTCAAAAAATCAAGTGTGAAAAGGGCGACACGATCTCTACATATTTGAATAAGCTCACCGCCTGTAGGGATGAGCTTGGAAGTGTAGGGATCACAACAATCGATGATGACATGGTGAGTCTTGCACTCCTCGATCTTCCTAAGAGATGGCATAGCTACCAAGACTCGGTAAATGGAAGAGAAAAACTGCCAGATTGGAAACGACTTTCATCGGATTTGATGCAGGAGGAGATAAGAAGAAGCACCAGAGATGGATCCTTGTTATCACCCCAAGAAACTCTCCTAGGTTGTATCTCAGAGATGCTCAGGAACATTACAAACTCAACAAAATGTTGGAGATGAATGAATGGAAGGAATGATGCTTGTCTAAGCCAGATAACCACTTCTACTATGCTTAACTATAGACATGGGTGAACATCCCCAGACTAAAAGGCTTTACACCACCAATTACCCACAATTTGAGGATTAGGTGAACATGGAGAATACTGACCACACCAGCAAATGCACAAGACCATGTGATGGCTGGCTGCAAGCAGTAAGGAGGTCTGCAAATCTATTTCCTAATGCACAGACAGGATGATAGCTCTCTGGCATTAAGTAAACAGAAACCTGCATAACACATTCAATGATACATACTAGACTTCAACATAGAGGTGGGATGACAGCCCCCCTAATGCTAAATATCAGGAGCACATGAACAAATGCATAACAGGCACAACCTAGAACAGAGTAGAAATGGAAAGTGAGAAATTAACAACAAAAGAAGCTTGTATTAGTTGAAAATGAAGACCAAATGCCGCAAGTATAAAGTAGTTACAGTCTCCAGAAGTTGAACCTTACATCAAAACAACAACCATCAACCCTGATACATCTGTGTTCTGGGTATATATAGAGTTTGATTACAAAGATATGTTGTTGTTCTATCCATGGAGGGGTCATAATTGACCACCAACCACCTTAATTCTCTGAAAGAGTCTATGCTACAATCTGCTTGCTTTAATGAACAAAATTGATCTTTTCAGATACTTTGTTGTCTCTCTGGAGTAGGTGGAGTGTAATATGGAAGAAGTTCCATAACTGGTAAATGCTGTGATCTGCTTGAGGCTGGTCCTTTCCTTCTCAGCCATTCTATTTCTTAAATGTAGGTGTTGGAGATGAAATGTGCCGGGTACAGGCAAATCAATTACTTTCATCCTTCGAATGCACGACACAGGTCAAGGAGGCGAAGACTGCAAGGCGGATGCATGAGCAGGCCGAGGGAATAGGTATCAGCTGTTGGATCAATTGGACGGATGACAGAGATCCCTTGGCGGAGGGAATCAGGCGGAAGCGGGAACCGTCGGATGTCGGGCAGACAGATCCGACGGCCATTGGGCGAAAAAGATGCATGGGAGATAATAAGCGGGGATGGGCGAATGGGTGGTAAGCGGTATTGATCACACCACCAATGGAGCTTAGGCGGTAATCATACACAGGTGCGCAATTCCACCCAGACTATGACACGTGGTAGACAGGACGTGACAGAAACCACTTTATCGCAAGTTAACGAGTGGTTAGGTTATGGCAGCGGGGGAAGTGATCACCATATGATCGTGGAAGAAATGATCGGACGATAGAGGAAATTAATGGGCAGATCGTTCATGGAGTGCAGCGGGGATCGTTAGATCAAATTGTGGTGATGGACTATAGGAGCGTGATGTCACATGACTGTGTTTTTACGGGGCTTAGGTTTTGTGCTTAGGGCTTGGAAAAGCAAAGCTTATTTCAGGTTTTGGAGGAAAGAACGTAGGTAGTGGGGTTTATGAGAGTATGAACGGAGTGAAGGAGTAGGAGAAGAATGAATGATGTGAGCTTTCTTTAGGCACAAACAACATGGCCAGGTTATCTTTGACCCTCAA
The DNA here is from genome assembly GCA_031772625.1 of Pinus tabuliformis. Lineage (NCBI taxonomy): Eukaryota > Viridiplantae > Streptophyta > Pinopsida > Pinales > Pinaceae > Pinus > Pinus tabuliformis. The sequence goes on from CM062820.1 coordinate 1,302,820,429, forward strand.
ATGCTGAAGTATGTAGCAGAGCTAACACTGGCTCCTTCTGGGGATGAGATCCTCCCCGTGAGGTCTCAAGAACCTGCAGATCAATGCCTTTCCGATGAAAACAAATTAGAAAAATTCCTAGTGTTCCATTGGGCATGGAGTCTAACTAAGACTGATAAACAACATATTTACAACATTAAGGCCAAGAGACCTTAAATAACATAAATTTTCAGAAAATGCCCATTAACTGGACCCTAAAAAACTGCTTCTTCTCCCATACTCTGCTGTATAAAGGTGTTGTTCCCTTGGATCTGTGATATAACAAAAGGCCCTGTCCAAAAAGCATCAAACTTCCCATTCAGTGCATCCCACTTTAGAACCAAGTCTCCCACTTGAAAGTTGTCTGATTTGGCCTTTCTGTCAAAAGATTCCTTGACCTTCTTCTGATGCGCTGCAGACCTTTCAACCAGCTGTTCTCTAATTTGGTGTACCTCTGCTAAATCAGTGATCCTCTTTGCCATATCTTCTTCCTCATTTCATTCTTCTTGAAGGAATTTTGCCACAGGGAGAGTTAACTGAATTGGGAATACAACTTCAGTGCCATATACCAGCTTGAAAGGAGAATTCCCTGTGGATTTCTTGGTGGTTACTCTATCAGCCCATAGTGCATACCTGAGCTTGGAATCCCAATTCTTTTTATTGTCTTCCAGCAGCTTTTTAATTATCCTTATCGGGATTTTGTTGGAAGATTCTGCTAAACCATTGCCTTGAGGATAATATGAGGTGGAATGAACCAGCTTAATGCCCATTGAATCACACATGTCCACCAACTCCTTTGCTCTGAAGGCTGTTGCATTATCTGTGATTATTTTATGTGGACACCCGAATCTGGTGAAGATATCCTCTGTCAAAAACTTCATGACCACATGGTGATCAACCTTTCTAGTAGGGATTGCTTCAATCCACTTGGTGAAATAATCTGTGGCTACTAATATCCACCCATGCTGGCCACTGGAATGTGGATTGATTTCCCGATGAAATCCAAACCCCACTGCTGAAAAGGTACATTAACATGTATTGGTTTCAAGGGGATGGACTTCATTTGCTACTTTCCTTGAAATCTCTGGCACCTGTCACAGGATTTAACAAATGAAAACACATCAGAAAATAAGGTGGGCCAATAGTACCCGGCTCTGAGAATCTTATGGGCAGTGGTTTTCCAATAGTGATGTCCTCCACACATGCTGGAATGAAACTGCTGCATAACCTCAATGGATTGTTCTTTATCCAGACACCTTAAAAGCAATCCAGATGGATCCCTCCAGTAGAGAAGATTTTCATGGATACAATATTTTGCTGCCCTGAGTTTAATAGTTCTGGCTTGACTTTGAGTAAAGCTTGGAGGGATCTTTAGATTCAGCAATAATTTAGCTATTGTAGAGTACCAATCACAGGAATCTAGATTTTCTGCCAATGTCTGATTCTTTTTTGGTTCAGATGTTTCTTCTTCTCCTATTTGACCATTTTCTGCAATTGTGCCCATGAGATTTATATCCAGCATCCTGCAATTTTCTTAAGCTAATAACTTGGCCAGGCCCTGATCTTTGACCAACGTGGTGGGCTTCAATTCTATATTAAATTCAATTAACTTTGCAATCCATTTAGCCCTTTTTCCATCAACATCAGGCTGTGTTAAGACATCTTTTATTGAAGCAGAGGGTACATATGCGATTCTCTTGGAATGCAGAATATAAACTCTGAAAGCTTTCAAAGACTTGACAAGAGCATATGCTTGTTTCTCCATAATATCATACCTCAGCTCAGCATTCCTTAATGTTTTGCTGAAAAGTGCCACTGGATGCTTTGAACCTTCTTCATCTGCTTGCAATAAAACTACTGCCAGGGTATCTTCAGAGGCAAATGAAAATATGTGGAACTCCTTGTTGCAATCCGGACTTATTAAAGTGGGAGCTTCAATAATAGCCTTCTTAATGGACTCAAAGGATTTTCTCGCTGAATCAGTCCACTTAATCTCTGACCCTTTTTTAATGTCTGGCCTTTTTCTCAGCATGGAGGTAATGTGCTTTACCAGCTCTGCAAAATTTGGTATAAACCTCCTCAGAAAATTTATTTTTCCCAAAAAGGACTGGATGTCTTTCTTTGATCTCGGGATAGACAAGGTCTGTATTGCTCTCACTCTTTCTGGATCAATTTTGACACCTGCAGGAGAAACAATATGTCCCAACAACTTTCCCTCTTCCAAAGAAAACTGTGACTTCTTAGGTTTGATTGAAATTCCAAACCTTCTGCACTTCAGGAACACTTTCTTTAAATGCTGCAAATGGTCTTGATGGCTGCTGGAGTATAATGTTATATCATCAAGGTAGATAAGGACAAACTTATCCTTCTCCCCCACAAATGTTATATCCATAGCTCTCTGAAAGGTGGCTCCAGCATTCATCAATCCAAAAGGCATCTTGGAATACATAAAAGTGCCCCAAGGAGTGGTGAATGCAGTCTTCTCTTGGTCATTTGAATGTACAACGATCTGGTTATAGCCTGAAAATCCATCCAGGAAAGACATTACCTTGGCTCTTGAGACCTTCTGTAGCAAACGCTCCAGGGTAATTGTCTTTTTTAGAGCATTTGTTTAAGTTTCTAAAATCAACACAGAGTCTGATTTCTCCACTTTTCTTCCTCACTACCACTAAGTTGGCTACCAATTTGGAATATCTGAGAGGGACTATGATTTTGGTAGCCAGTAACTTTATTTCCTTTTCAATCAAAGGAAGGAGAAAAGGATTTATTGGTCTCAAATTCTTTTTGAAAGGGGTGGTGTCTTTCTCTAAAGGGATTTTATGCTGGATAATATTTTGGTCACATGTTTTCAGGTCACTATATTCGCAGGCAAAGACATCAGCAAATTGCTTCATTAAATTGCAGTATTCTGAACTTTGGTCAGCAGATAGATGTGTAGACAAATTTATGTATCTTGGCTGACCTAGACTTCCTATATTATGATTAGAGTCTACAGAATGGTATTCTTTTTGGGCAACCTTATAAGGTAGATCGTTTTGGTCAAACAACTTTTCTAATGAACTAGCCCCTTCAATATATGATTGCTGGGCAGTTGGACAATGCTATCTTTACCAATTCTGTTTCTAAGCTAGGATTGTGGATTTTCTTCCAAGGCTTCATTTTCTTGGTCAATTTGTATTTCAGAAAATTCATCAATGACTTGCAGGAATCGGTTCACTTCATCATCATCTTCAAAAACTTTCCAATGGTGGACACTATCAGGCAAGGATGGTCTGTATTTCATTTGGACTTCATAAACTAGTCTGGGAGGCATGGGGGGGATAAACATGCTAGTAGACATAGCAAGGGAATCAGCAAGCTGATTTTCGGCTCTAGGGATGTACGAGATACAAAAATTATCATCGTCTCCAAACAAATGTATGCTTCTGATTCCTCTGTCTTTAGCTGCATTAAGGCCCAATATCAGAGCCTCATACTCTACTATATTGTTGGTGACTTGAAAAGCCAGCTTAAAAGACAGATGTGTGATTTCTTTCTCTGGAGATACTATCACCACCCCTGCTCCTGCAGTCTCCTTGGAACATGCTCCATCAAAGAACATCTCCCAAACCTGACCTCCTTGCTCTTCCTTGGCCTGAACTATTGGTTTCTTAAGCTGCATTGAGGCCTTCTGAGATTCTTCCATTTGGAGAATACATGCTCAAAAATCAGTGTCCATAGCATATATGGGATGATTGGACAGATTCTTCTTGTAACTGATGATGTATGCCAGTTGTGCTTCTCTGTACAATCTCCTGCTTTCTCCTCCAAAAACTGGGATAGTGGCATAAGATAGACCATTTTGTAATGTCCCACCTAGTCTCTTAATCCATCCTCTGGACAACAACATGCCAAACTTGGGAGGGACATCTGCTACCACAATATCCAACATCATACTCTTCATGGGCAGCTGAGTTAGGGTAATAGCTAAATCTTTGATCAACCCTAGACATTTCACCTTTCTTGAATCAAATGAGAATAAATCATGATATGGTCTAGTGATGTCAAGGCCTAATTCTTCCATGACAACTTTAGGCATCAAATTGTGGCTAGCCCCGGTATCTAGCAGGTAATTGTGGAGGATTTTGTTATGGATGGTCAAGGAGACATAAAATGATGGAGAATTATCATTAGCAGGTTCAATCATTGGACTTAGCACAATTGCAGGCCTATCATCTTGCAAATTGACAGAGTCAGTGGAGGTTTGTGTGGTTTTCAGCTCAAGAGCTTCAAGGATAGGCTTTCTAAAGACTTCACTTCTTACAAGTTCTAACAGAGGTATAGATATTTTCAGCTTTTGGACTTCTGACTCAAAGCTAAGAGGAAGGTAACTCTTCAGAACCTCTTACCTTTTGAACTGGTGCTTTGAGGATGACTGGATCAGCTGCTGGTCTGTTTGGACAACAGCTCTTTGGGCAGGATTCTCCTTGACATTGCTTGCTTGTGACCTCATATTGTGTCTTTGTTGTTCACCAGTCTGCAGAACAGCCTCTCTATCCCATTCTTGACTAGTTTGGTCCTGAAGCAATGATTCTTCATATGCAGCCAATGTAAAAAAGGCAGCACTGCCTTTATCTTCCATGCAATGAATTTCATCCTCTTCTTCAAGCTGTTCCTCCTCCATGACTACATTTTGGAAAGGAACCTTAACTCTTTGTTCTTAATTTTTCTCTTTACTGCTTTGAAGGACTTGTAATTGTTCATTTGCTCTTCTGAATGGATTTGGATTTCTTGGAGCAAATGCATTTGGGAGCTTTGTCTTTCCTGAGTTCTATTCAACCTTCAGCTTAGCTATCTCAGTAGCCAATAACTCTAGCATTCTAGTCATTTTATCTAATTTATGCTTTGAAGATGAAGCAAAGGAAGAAGAAGCCTCACTTCTCTGCCTTCTTCTATCAGCATGACTCCTGAGCTTTTCTGCAGCCATAATATTAGACTCTACTTCTAGTGCTGCATCCTACATGTCATCCAGAGTAGCACATATTCTTTCTCTCAACAATAAATAGAAATCAGAGTCAAAGGCAAGTTTGGCAGAGGTGGGGGTAGGCTTTACTTCAGCTGGTATCTTACTATACATACGATTGAATCTTTTATTAAAATCAGGCAGTGATTCCCCCTTCTCCCTCTTCAAGTTACCAAACTCAGTATGGTAATACAATAAGTCTTTTTTATCTCCCCAGTGCTTCAAGAATGTTTCATCTAAGGCTTCAATATCAACAATAGATCCAGGGGGCAATTCTCTGAACCACTTTCTAGCCTCTCCATCAAGGCTCTGGACAAAAACTCTCATCCACACATCATTTTCACTGATGTCTAAGTTATCAGCATAACTATAAAAAGACTCAAGGTGTTCTTCAGCTGTTACTCCCTCTGTACCAGTGAACTTAGGCATGTATTTCTGATATTCTCCCGTAGGCATGGGATTCAAAGGAACAGGCAAGACCAAAGGTCCATATCTAGTAGCAATAATTCTTTATATCTTTGTGGGTGCTTGCTGTCCTGCCATGACTGGGGTAGGTGAAAGGATACTGGTAGATTGAGCAGTGTGGAAAAATGAAATGGATGACAGAGACAAAGGGATGTTATGGACTGTATGGGAAGCTTTCTTTGGACTGATATTCAGAGGGGAACTCAATGGACAAGCAGCTTTATGAATCTCTGCAGGTGTTTCTTCACTAGTAATACTAGGCTCTATATCTTCAAATTTTTTATTCTCAAATAAAAAATCCTCATGCAGAGACAAATAGGATTTCTTGGGCTTACCTGATCCTAATGCTCCTTTCTGTGATGTTTTCTTTGGGTTAACAATCTTCTCAGGGTCAAGCACTGGAACAGCTGGTGATTTATGAGGATTTCTTCAAGTATGTCTCACAAACTAAGCCAGGACTATAATGTGGAGTCGCCAAAGGTTGGTCTTCCTCTAGTGGAGTCGCCAGATAGATGATTACAAGCAGAAATGTGTCTAGACCTTCTCTATCATCAAAATCTGGAATTGTGTCGTTCTCCCAGGGAAGCTGAGCTTCAATCTCCTCTCCCCCGCAACGGTGCCAATTAATGTTGTCACCCCAAGAAACTCTCCTAGGTTTTATCTCGGAGATGCTCGAGAACATTACAAACTCAACAAAATGTTGGAGATGAATGAACTGAAGGAATGATGCTTTTCCAAGCCAAGTAACCACTTCTACTATGCTTAACTCCAGACATGGGGGAACACCCCGAGACTATAAGGCTTTAGACCACCAATTACTCATAGTTTTAGGATTAGGTGAACATGGAGAATACTGACCACACCAGTAGATGCACAAGACCATGTGATGGCTGGCTGCAACCAGTAAGGAGGTCTGCAAATCTATTTCCTAATGCACAGACAGGATGACAGCTCTCTGGAATTAAGTAAACAGAAACCTGTATAGCACATTCAATGATACATACTAGACTTCAACACAGAGGTGGGATGATAGCCCCCCTAATGCTAAATATCAGGAGCACATGAAGAAATGCATAACAGGCACAACCTAGAATAGAGTAGAAATGGAAAGTGAGCAATTAATATCAAAAGAAGCTTGTATTAGCTAAAAATGAAGACCAGACGTTGCAAGTATCAAAGTATTTACAATCTCCAGAAGTTGAACCTTACATCAAAAAAGCAACCATCAACCATGATTACATTTGTGTTCTGGGTATATATAGAGTTTGATTACAAAGATATGTTGTTGTTCTATGCGTGGAGGGGTCATAATTGACCACAAACCACCTTAATTCTCTGAGAGTCTCTGCTACAATCTGCTTGCTTTAATGAACAAAATTGATCTTTTCAAATACTCAGCTATCCCTCTAGAGCAGGTGGAGTGTAATATGGAAGAAGTTCCATAACTGGTAAATGTTGTGATCTGCTCGAGGCTGGTCCTTTCCTTCTCGGCCATTCTATTTCTTAAATGCAGTTGTTGGAGATGAAATGTGCCGGGTACGGGCGAATTAGTTACTTTCATCCTTCGGATGCACGGCACAGGTCAAGGATGCGAAGACTGCAAGGCGGACACATGAGCAGGCCGGGGAATAGGTATCAGTCATTGGATCTATTGGATAGATGGCAGAGATCCCTTGGCAGAGGGAATTGGGTGGAAGCAGGAACAGACAGGCATGAACCGTCAGATCTCAGGCGGACACATCTGACAGCCATCGGGTGGAAAAGATGCACGGGAGATAATGAGCAGGGATGGGCAGTAAGCGGTATTGATCGCACCACCAATGGAGCTTAGGCGGTAATCGTATATTGGCAAGCGATTCCACCCAGACTATGACCCATGGCAGACAGGACGTGACAGAAACCACTTTATCATGAGTTAACGAGTGGTTAGGTTATGGCAGTGGGGGAAGTGATTGCCGTCCGATCGCGGCGAAAATGTTCAGACGGTGGAGGAAATAAATGGGCGGATCTTTCATGGAGTGCAATGGGGACCGTTAGATCAAGTTGTGGTGATGGACTATAGGAGCGCGAGGTCACATGATTGTGGGTTTACCAGGCTTAGGTTTTGCGCTCAGGGCTTGTAAAAGCAAGGCTTATTTCGGGTTTTGGAGGAAAGAACGTAGGTAGTGGGGTTTATGAGAGTATGAACGGAGTGAAGGAGCAGGAGAAGAATGACTGATGCGAGCCTTCTTTAGGCACAAAAAACATGGCCAGGTTATCTTTGACCCTAAAATGCTGAAGTATGTAGCAGAGCTAACAATCCTCATCAAAGCAAGATGATGAGGAAAATCTAGCTTTAGCAAGTAAGGGGAGGAAAGGGAAAGGGAAGGCATCCCATCCCAAATCCAGTTCTTCCCATGGTGGGAAGAAGTTTGAAAAATCGAAAGTGTGATGCTTTCATTGTCATGAAGTGGGCCATTATTCTATGAATGTCCAGAAAAGAAATCCAAGAAGGGATCCTCGAAGGGATCTGATGGTGAGGCATTGGCCTCATAGTTTGAGTTGGATTTCTCTCTTATCGCATGCATGGTTTCATCCATGGTGGGATGTGTGTGGTACCTGGATAGTGGAGCATCATTCCGCATGTCAGGTGACAAGAATCTTTTCAGTACCTTAGAGGAGAAGGATCTCCAGATGCGGATCGAGATGGGAAATGATGGAAAGTATTGTGTTTCATGTGAAGGTATGATTGTGTTTCAGAGGGAGCATGGAGCTCCTCTCATCATGACTGATGTAAAGTATGTACTAGGTCTGAAGAAGAATCTTGTGTCCATTGCTATTCAAGAAGATAAAGGCTATGATGTAGTCTTTAGTAAAGGAAAGGTATTCCTGAGGCATATCGGCACTGGACAGACCAAGCGAATTGGGATTCGAGTAAAGAATCTCTACAAGCTGGAGGTAGACAACTGTGCTGCATTGAGTTCCAAAGCTGAGATGGTGCAGAGCCAAGATGTTGGCAAGCTATGGCATAGAAGATTGGGCCACTTGCACCATGGAGCCCTGAAGATCATGCAACAGATTTCTACCAGACTTCCCAAGGGAAAACTGGAGCAGATGGATACATGCAAAGGTTGTACCTTGGGTAAGTATGAGAAATCTTCCTTTTCGGATTGAGACAGTAGAGCTGTAGCAATCCTGGAGTGAGTTCACACAGATGTTTGTGGACCATTCTCTACAGCCTCCACTGCTAAGCAAAGGTACTATGTTATTTTTATTGATGATTTTTCTTGTAGATTCTGGATCTACTTTATGCAAAAGAAGGATCAGACCTTCTTGAGGTTTTTTGAGTTTAAAGCCTTGGTAGAGAAAGAATCTGGAAAGAAAATAAAAGCCTTGCGTAGCGACAATGGTGGAGAGTATGTCTCCCAATAGTTAAGGAATTTTGTGTTGCATAAGGAATTAAACGGGAGTTGACAGTACCCCATAACCCACAGCAGAATGGGGTGGTCGAAAGGAAGAATAGATCAATTGTGGGAGTAGCTCGAGTGATGTTGCATGACCAAAGCCTACCACTGATTTTTGGGCTGAGGCATGCAATACAATAGTATATTTGGAGAACAGAAGCCCGCACCATATAATGGGAATGAAGACACCTATGGAGGCATTTTTTGGGAAGCGACCAAATGTGAGTCACTTCCGAATCTTTGGATCATCGCTTTATTGCCATGTGACCAAAGATGCTTGGAGGAAGCTAGATCCAAAAACTGAGTTGGGAATACCTCTGGGGTACACTGATACACCCCACAACTATCGGGTGTACCTGCCTACCAGTCAAAGGATAGTGGTACGCAAAGATGTGAAGTTCAATGAGAAGAAAGCCATGCGAGTATCACTTGAGAGGGAGCTCAAGTTGCATGCAGAGGAGGAACTTTCAGTTCCTAAGGAGGAGGAGCCTCAGATTTATGTGGAGTAGCAGCATGCAGAGGCTCCAGGAGTGGAGAAATCCACTCATGCTGAGACTTCCAGAGATGGGCGGAAATGTTAAAGGGAAGTTAACAGGTTGATCCAGTAGGAGGATGTGGGACAACCATCTTCTTAGCGCAGACAGAGGAGGTCACTCGAGCGGTACACTGGTTACATGGCCCTGGTTGGGGAGTGTGTTGAGGTCGAACCTTCTTCATTCGAAGAGGTAGTGCAACAACCAGTTTGGGTTGATGCAATGGTAGAGGAGTACGACTCTATCATTTGAAACAGTGTGTGGGATGTTGTCCCAAGACCTTAGGAAAAGTCAGTGGTGAGTTCCAGATGGCTTTACAAAGCAGGTAGTTGATGGCAGCATTGAGAAACATAAGGCAAGTTTTGTTTCCCGTGGTTTCTCACAGGTCAAGGGGATCAACTACGATGAGACCTTTGCTCTTGTAGTAAGGTACTCATCTATCAGATCGATGTTGGCACTATTAGCTCAAATGGGTTGGAAGATCCATCACATGGATGTGAAGACAACATTCCTCAATGGGAAGATTGAGGAAGAGGTGTACATTGAGTAGCTAGAAGGTTTCGAAACCTTCGCTTGTGAGTCGCAAGCGTGTCGACTCAAGAGGGATTTGTATGGGCTTAAACAAGCACCCTGTGCTTGGTACACCAGGATCGATAGCTATTTCACTGGGTTGGGCTTCACCAAGAGTGAAGCAGATGTGAACCTTTACCACATCATGGTAGAAGGTAAGCCATTGATCATTGTTCTTTATGTCAATGATCTGATTGTGATAGGTGATGATCAGCTGATCTAGTCTTGCAAGGGGGACCTTGAAAGAGAGTTCGAAATGAAAGACATGGGTCTTATGCACTACTTTATAGGCATGGAGGTGTGGCAGAAAGATGGGGAAGTATTTGTGTCTCAAGGAAAGTATGCCAATGAGATACTCAGGCGCTTTCAGATGAAGTGCAAGCCCATGCAGACTCCTCTAGCTGGGAACTAGAGGAAGGAGGATGCTACTGTAGGTGAGGTAGTAGCTGCTACTGCTTATCGACAACTTGTGGGTTCACTTATGTATCTAGTGAACACACGACCAGACTTATGCTTTGCAGTGAACCAGCTGAGTCAAGCTATGGTTCAGCCTACCATGTTGTTTTGGAAGGCAGCAAAGCATGTGCTGAGATACCTCTGAGGCACATCTCAGTTTGGGTTGTGGTACAGACGGACAGAGGGAGTGAAGCTTCAGGGCTTCACAGATGCGGATTGGGCAGGGAGTCCATCAGACCGGAAGAGAAATTCTGGAGGAATCTTCAACCTTGTGTCAGCTGTAGTTTCTTGGTACAATAGGAAATAGAGGTTAGTTGCACTTAGTTCAACAGAGGCTGAATACATGGCTGCTAGTCAGGCTGCATTCGAGGCCATTTGGATGCGTAAGATTCTAGTGGGATTATTTGGTCAGAGGATGGATCCAATTTTGATCTACTGCAATAATCAGAGTTGTATCAAACTCTATGAGAATCCAGTTTTTCATGACAGGTCCAAGCACATTGATATCCGGTATCACAATCTTCGAGACTGTGTGGTCAAGAGGATCATGTTGTTGCTGTATGTTTTGATCTAGGAATAGGATGTAGATATTTTGACTAAGGCATTGTCAAAATGCAAGTTTGAGTTCCACAGAAACAGGATTAGGGTTATTGATAGTCCCTTTCTTATTGAGAGGGAGTGTTGAAAATAGCAACAAGAAATGCTAAATATAGAAGTGCTAAAAATAGCACTGCCATAAATAGCATTTCGGGATACCTTCCTATTTTAGTTAGTCCCTGAATTAAAATAGAGATGTAAAATTCGAATTTGTTCTTAGCAGTTGTTTTATTGATAATTAATTAATTCATCTTGAGTTAATTAGTTGGATAAAATCAAACATGAATTCCGTGTGAAGACATGTAGCAATTATCCCTTTGATTGAGGAATTTATCCCTTAGTTAAAGAGATAAGAATGAGTTTTAATTTGAGTTGTAATTAGTTAGCTCAGTTAACTGAGTTAAGTCCAGTTAGATTAGTTCAAATAGTTTGTTGAACTAATTGTGAGTTCAGTTAGTTAATGCATGCATGCATGTAACTACTGCACTTCAGATAACTAAATATTCTCTCATAAATAACTCATGCATGTCAGTTTAGACAGAGACCCAGTTGATATCAGATGATGGGACAATGTACTATCAGTTGTAAGAATATTGCATGGAGGATATCTCTTGCATGCAGAAGGAATTCTTTCCTTGGATATTGTGCAGTTACTTTTAGGTTTGGTGAGTGTGTGATGAGGCCAATTCACACAGGTGGCAGCATTGGACCCGAATGAAAACTGTGCAAGGAAATATGAGGCTTGGAGGGCTGAGGGAAGGCATATCTTGTGTCTATTTAGTCTGCGAGTGGTATTGTTTGATTGCAGAGAGAGCATGATATCTTGTGAGTTGATTCTTTGTGTAATCTGAACATATTTCCACTTGTATGATAATACAGAGATCATGGTTTTTAGCTGAGGCTTTCCCCAGAGTATTCTTCTGTGTTCATGTGTGATTGATTTCTCATTCTCAGTTATACGTGTTCTAATTGATCTTGCTCATATTCGATTAAGCTTCCGCAAGTTTGTTGTAGAAGTAGATCTTGTATTTTTCTTTAGTATATTGCATAATCTGTTGATCTACAGTGGGAATTTCTACAGGTTCGTTGCTTATTGACTGCAAAGTTGAAAAATATTCACGATATCCATACGTAAAAAATGAATGTTGGTGAGTGCATGCCAGTTGCTTCAAAAAATAAACGGTCAAGGGAATTCTCCCCTCTTTGAGAAGGATTGACATGAGGCCTGTGATCCTCACATTCTAAATGTGAAGAGAAAAACATTTGCATGGGCCATCCATGGAAGATAATCACTTTTTTAAATGTTTATTTGTTTGTTTGATTTTTTTTTAAAGTTGGTGTGGGATGAAGGTAGAAAATGGCTCACATTATATTTTTATTTCATATTTATTTTTAATTGATTAAATACTAGATATTTCTTAATTTTAGATTTATTAAGCTTGTAGAGGGATCAAATTCTGAATGTGCAATCTTCTTTTTCGAGTGAAAAACTTGAGAAAAGATTTGCATCTTAAGATATTTGATCCTTCTTAACACTTGATAGATTCAGAGTTAAAGATGAATCTAAACTGATTGAATTATTAATAAACAATTGTAACACCCTCATCCCACATCACTTAAGTAATCGGCCAACCGGGGTAAACATGTGACGAGAGGCCACTACGATACAGTTCGACCTCCTAAGTCATGTTAAGGAAGTGGAACTAATGAAAACACATCATACATACCTTCCACATAAACATTAGGATCCTCAAGAACCATCCCAACCCTTTTTCCAACCATCCCCTGAGTCCCAATGATATTTTGGACCACTTGTCCCCTGTATGCTCCCATGTTATAGGCCTACCTATGTCCAGGAGGCCCTGGGTTCTCTCATGACAAGGCATGCTAGCGTTCAGGGACTATTTTTCTTAGTGTTGTGCCAGTGTCCCTGGGATTTGAGCCACTTTTTCAAGCCCAGAGCCCAGGTCACTGCCCAGAATTGAATGACACCTTTATAATAGTAAGATAATAGGGAGATGATAGTACAAATGCAGGTACTTGAATAATACCTTGATTGGAACCCTACTAGCCATGCCAGGAATTTCGTCAAACATACCACAAAAATGTAATCCTTAGGTGTTAATAACATATCTGAGCATAGGGGTCTCATACTTAGCTGAGAATTGCTAAGAGATATTGATGCCTCAACACATTAGCTGTCATTTATTCCATTAGGTCATAGATACATTGTTCATTCATTTACAAGTAAAAACATGATGAGATCCATACATAACTACTGTCATAAAACATATACATAACCAAAATAATAGCAACATAAATACCAAGGAAATCATAGCCATATAACCCACATATAAACCAGCATAATACTCATAGAAATACAAGGAGAAATAACCTCATATTGATGATGCATAATCCAAACCCAGGATGGGAATTCCACGTTCCACCTGACCATAGAATGGTTGAGCCAAATTTCTCTTCAGCCATTCAACCCCATGCCATATTCCAAGCATGAATGTGGGATCTAATATAACTAATCAATCCATAAAGATCCATGGCTTCTAGAGGCCAACCACCTCAACCCATCAAACAATTATTCCACCTCATGGTTGGACATCACAAAACCATAATCAGATTGGTCTCTATCCAAGCCTTCTAGGGCTCCAGAGTGTTCGTTCCAACTAGGGCTCTAGGACTAGTAACTCAACCCACAACTTATACCGGGCTCCAGAGCGTTTGTCCAACCAAGGCTCCAGGATTAGTAACTCAACCCACCAAAGGCTCGAGAGTGTTTGTCTAACCAAGACTCTAGGACTAATAACTCAACCCTAGATGATACTGGGCTCCAGAGCTTTTGTCCAACCACGGCTCCAGGAACTAGTAACTCAGCCTAAGCTAAGTGTAGAAATTCCCACTGTAGATCAACATATTATGCAATATACTAAAGCAAAATACAAGATCTAGTTCTACAACAAACTTGTGGAAGCTTAATTGAATATGGGCAAGATCAATTAGAACACATATAACTGAGAATAAGAAATCAATCACACATGAACAAAAAAGAATAACCCAGGGAAAGCATCAGCCTAAAACCCCAATCTCTGTATTATCATACAAAGCCTTAGCTCAGAAGCTATCCAGCTCTCAGTACAATCTCTCTGCTGCTCATAGACAGTCAAATGCTTCTCACAAACCTTCTCCTCTGCCCTCCAAGCCTCCTATTTCCTTGGGAAGTTTTCCTTGGGGTCCAGTGCTGCCACCTATGTGAATTGGTCTCTTCACACACTCACTAACCTTTGATCTAACTACGCAATCCTGAAGGAGATAATTCCTTCTGCATGGATGAGTTTCTTATATAGGAAAAATCCTCCAACTGATAGCACACTATCCCTTCCTCTAATCTCAACTGGGTCTTTGTCTGAACTGACATGCATGAGTTATTTATGAGAGAATATTCAGTTATCTGAAGTGCAACAGTTACATGCATGCATGCATTAACTAACTGAACTCAAAATTAATTCCACAAACTATTGGAACTAATCTAACTGGACTTAACTCAGTTAACTAAGCTAACTAATTACAACTCAATATTACAACTCATCCTTATCTCTTTAACTGATGGATAAATTCCTCAATCAATGGGAAAACTGTTGCATGTCCCCACATAGACTTCATGTTTGATTTTCTACAACTAATTAGCTCAAGATGAATTAATTAATTATTTTACAAACAACTGCTAAGATCAAATTCGAATTTTACTTCTCAATTTTAGTTCAGGGACTAACTAAAATTGGAATCTAACTCGAAATGCTATTTATAGCAATGCTATTTTTAGCACTTCCATTTTTCATTCCTTGTTGCTATTTTCAACACTGGTACCTGAATTGCTATTTATAGTAGTGCTATTTTTAGCATTTATTGTTTCTATTTTCAACACTCCCTCTCAACAAGAAAGGCATTCAACTCGAACCTAATCTTGAACCTTTGGAATGTTCTGCATGCAACACTTCTCCCAAGTGTTGTTGCTCCAACAACTCTAGAAACAAAAAATCTCCCAACTAACCTCCCTGTTGAGCTAGAAACATCCTCTAATGTTGAAGCTTCCTCTACCACTGACAAGTGCTCCCTATGTGACCTCTGAGTTGTTGTAACACTCCATGCATCTCGCACTATTGCACACCTCTCTGTGCCATCCTGCACTGGTGCAACACTCCTGCACCTCTCACATTGTTGCAGCCTGCTAGCTCTGCACTGTCATGGGATTCCTGCACTGTAGCTCTCTCTGCCACTCCATCTGCATCTGCCTCTACCCACTTAGCTAGTCCTACTACTCCTCTTTGGGGCTCTCGTAGCAAGGTCTAATCAAAGAGGTTGGGTACCTCAATGATCCTGCCCCTATTCCAGCCTACTTGAGACTGTCACTCCACATCGCCCCACCTCCTACCTAGAGGTATGGATGCATGTGATCCCTCTGCCCACTTGGCTCAAAATTTCTCCCTAGTGGAGGTCTCTACATGAGTGTATGCCTCCACTTTGTCTCCTCTTAGCTTCCCTAGTTGTGGCTGCTCCACAACCTCCTAAAGTTGCTTCACCAATCGTGGCTCATCCACAATCGTCTAAGACTTCTCTTCTGGCTACATGTTGATAGGTAATGTACTCTCCCTCTCAACCACCAAGTCTCCATCAGTTGCCTTGCTCCTCAGGGCTTGGCATGCATCTTGAACCTCAAGAGCATATAGGTTCTTGACTCGTGAACCGATCGTGACGTGTCGAAGGAAAAACTTTCCCTTATTGAAGTCTACACCATAGCCTTTGTCTTCCAGCATTATGATCAACACCAAATTTTTCCCTAGTCCTGGTACATACTTGACATCGATC
Organism: Pinus tabuliformis; assembly: GCA_031772625.1. Taxonomy (NCBI): domain Eukaryota; kingdom Viridiplantae; phylum Streptophyta; class Pinopsida; order Pinales; family Pinaceae; genus Pinus; species Pinus tabuliformis. The sequence continues at coordinate 1,302,836,391 of CM062820.1, forward strand.
AAGGTAATGCGAGCTCCATTCTCCCTCTAAAAAATAACTGTGCCTACACCTGATACACTATACTTTTCATCATTACCCATCTCTATGAGTATCTGGAGATATTTCTCCTCCAAGGTATTGAACAAATTCTTATCGTCGGTCATGTGGAATGAAGATCCAATATCAAAAAACCAACCACTTCCCACCATGGATGAAACCATGCATGCGAAGAGGGTGAAATCCAACTCGAACTGTCAGGCCAATGCCTCACCTTCAAATCCTTCCTTGGATCCCATCTTGGATTTCTTCAATGGACAATTTGTTGCAAAATGGCCCACCTCATGACAATGAAGGCATCACAATTTTGATTTGTCAAACTTCTTCCCACCATGGGAAGAACTTGATTTGGGATGAAAATCCTTCTCCTTCCCTTTCTTTTCCTTACTCGCTAAGGCACAATTTTCTTCATCCTCCTTGGATGAAGAACAATCTTTGGTGCTTCTCCTTATCTCCTCCTGCATCAGATCCAACCAAAGTCGTTCCCAATCTAGTAGTTTCTCTCTTCCATTTACCGAGTCTTGCTAGCTATGCTAGCTCTTAGGAAGATTGAGGAGAGCAAGACTCACCATGTCATCATCGGCTGTCATGATCCCTACACTTCCAAGCTCATCCTTGCAAGTGGTGAGCTTGTTCAGATATGTAGAGATCGTGTCACCCTTTTCACACTTGATTTTCTGAAGCTTGTCTTTCAGCGCCAGCTTCCTCTGATCGTTGTTGTTCTGGTATAGATCTTTCAATGTTTTCCACATTGAAAATGGTGTCTCCTTCCCATGGATACTCGAGACAATGTGGTCTCGAACTCCCTCCAGGAGGATTGTCCTCGCTCTAGCCACACATTTTTTCCATTCCACCAATTCTGTAGAATTAGCTGTTGCTGGCTCGGGGACTTCTTGATTAATGAATTCCTTTAGACCGTTGTCCTCTAATACTACTTCCATGCGATCCTTCCAGGCTATATAATTCGAGCTGCCATCAAGGGCATACTCGAATGCCATTGGGGAAATTTGAGATGTGATAAGAATTCAAATTCTATAATCAGGAACTTCAACCTTCGAACTTATCCCTTATTTGTATATTGGTCTTCACTTTTATCACCTTTGCTCTAATACCATGTAGAAATTCCCACTGTAGATCAACAAATTATGCAATATACTAAATCAAAATACAAGATCTACTTCTACAAAAAACTTGCGGAAGCTTAATCAAATATGAGCAAGATCAATTAGAACACATATAACTGAGAATCATAAATCAATCACACATGCACATAGAAGAATAACCTGAGGAAATCCTCATCCTAAAACCCCAATCTCTGTATTATTATACAAGTGGAAATATGTCTGGATTACACAAAGCCTTAGCTCGGAAGCTATCCAGCTCTCAATACAATCCCTTTGCTGCTCATAGACAGTGAAAGGCTTCTCACAAACCTTCTCCTCTACCCTCCAAGCCTCCTATTTCCTTGCGTAGTTTTCCTTGGGGTCTAGTGCCTCCACTTGTGTGAATTGGCCCCTTCACACATTCACTAACCTCTGATGTAACTACGCAATCCTGAAGGAGATAATTCCTTCTACATGGATGAGTTTCCTATATAGGAAAAATCCTACAACTGATAGTACACTGTCCCTTCCTCTAATCTCAACTGGGTCTCTATCTGAACTGACATGCATGAGTTATTTACGAGAGAATATTCAGTTATCTAAAGTGCAGCAGTTACATGCATGCATGCATTAACTAACTGAACTCATAATTAATTCCACAAACTGTTGGAACTAATCTAATTGGACTTAACTTAGTTAACTGAGCTAACTAATTACAACTCAATATTACAACTCATCCTTATCTCTTTAACTGATGGATAAATTCCTCAATCAATGAGATAATTATTGCATGTCCCCACATAGACTTCATGTTTGACTTTCTACAACTAATTAACTCAAGATGCATTAATAAATTATTTTACAAACAACTGTTAAGATCAAATTCGACTTTTACTTCTCAATTTTAGTTCAAGGACTAACTAAAATTGGAATCTAACCCAAAATGCTATTTATAGCAATGTTATTTTTAGCAATGTTATTTTTAGCACTTCCATTTTTCATTTGTTGTTGCTATGTCCAACACTGGTACCCAAACAGTTATTTTTATCATTTCTTGTTGCTATTTTCAACAGTAACGAAACATGAGAACCAAACCAAAATAAAACAAGGAAATAAATCCACAATCACCATGGTTATCCAAGAAATGGAAAGGTTATCAAATCCACTGTCCATACCGCCCATCCTCCATGCCAGTGACAAATCATGACCAACAAACCATATGCATATGCTATGCATGCCACAACTAGTGAGGAAAACATACATGAAACCTAGTAACTACAAGGAAAACCTATTGTAGTTATTGATCATGATTTCCTCTTGCACTTTCATGTTCTTACTTTGCCTTCTTGCTCCAAAAATCTAAGTATGCCACACTCTCCAAGAATGCTTCGAGAAAATCTAAGTGTCCAAGAATGAGAGAGAGAAAGAGAGAATAATGAGAGAGCTCCAAAACTAAACTGACAAGAGTCTATGTACTAATCCTCAGAAGCCTTTTTATGATTGGGGCCACTATTTTCTTCATTTTCCATTATTTTCCTTCATTTTCATCCTCACATGCAACTTGTGACCTTTCACCTTTGTTTTCTCCTAATTTCCATTATTTTCATAAATAAATGTACAAAAAATATCATTTTTCCTTTCCAAATCCTTAGCCATTAATAACCAAATGAACACCCACTCTAGGATGTCTTTCCAAACATTGAACTTGGAATAAGTGTGCCATCAACCGTGTTATTATTTTGTCTTTATTAACTTTTATTACATGGAATTTTCACTAAGGTTGTTACAGAACCCTCCCCCTTGGGGGAACACCATCCTCGATGTTCAACAACACCTATAACCACAAGACTGCTATAATAAAATATACTATTGATGGAGATTTATAACTTAGCTCGATGCAATATTTACAATGATCAACCTGCTGAGAAGCAAACCAACATGAAAACACAACAAACATAACATCATAACGGCATGACACCTATACCTCTTTTTGGAGCTTTATAACATATCTCGTGGCATTATTTACATCCATATACATAGGTACATATACCAAACATCACCAAAACATGTACTAAAACATATACCAAGACATATACCAAAACACCATACCAAAACTGCTTTGCCTCAACCAGAAAACAATGAAGGATACATAGCCCGCATTTGATCCGACATCTCCCATGTAGCTTCATCGATCCCAAAGTGCTTCCATTGCACCTTAACCTACTCAATTGCTTGGTTCCCAAGCATGAGCACCTTTTTCTGCAATATACATTGAAGCTCTGACTGGAATTCTCCATTTGGTTCCACCTGCAATATAGACCAGTCAATCACATGATCAACATATTTAACATACTTCTTACACAATGACACATGGAAAGCATCATGGAATTTCATTGTCGGAGGTAGTGCAAGTCGATAGGCTACTTGCTCAATCTTCTCAATGATACTGAAGGGTACACAAAACTGTGGTACTAGTTAGTACATGATCCAATCTGTAAGGATCTCTTCTTCAGTTTGATGTGCAAGTACACCTATTCCTGAACTTGGAACTCCTTGAACAACCTGTTATGATCTGCATAAATATTTTTTCTATCTTGTGCTACCTTCAAATTCTTCTTGATTACCTGCATTTCCTATTCCATGTCTACCAACATGTCCATTCCAATCAACACTTTGTTAATCGTTTCACTTCAACTGATGAGAGTATTTCAACTCTACCCATACAATGCCTCAAGTGGACTCATCTTTAAAGATTCATGAGACCCATTGTTTTAAACAAACTCTACTAGTAGAAGATACTCTTCCCACTTTCACTGCTGATGCATCACATACATCCTCAACATGTCCTCTAGTATCCTGTTGACCCTCTCTGTCTATCCATTGGTCTGTGGATGATAAGTTGTACTGAAGTCCAACTTTGTGCCCAAGATGGAAAATAAATCCTTCAAAACCTTCGAAGTGAACTTCACATCTCTTCCTGACACAATCTTCTTCAAAACACCATGCAATCTGACCACATCTATGATGAATACCTCTGCTACATTGCTAGTTGAGAATGTAGATTTCACTGGAATGAAGTGTGCAACCTTTTTCAACATGTCCACAACAACCATGATGGAATCATGTTGTCTCACTGTCCTCAGAAAACCTATGATGAATTCCATGGAAGTGACTTCCCATTTCCACTCTAGAATCACAATCGGCTATAATAGTCCACCTAGATGCTTACATTCTACCTTGACATGTTGACAATCAAAACACCTAGCCACATACTCTGCTACATCCTTCTTTAGATTCGACCAATAATAAAATTTCTTCACTGTTGTCAGTGTCTTCTGATAAATTAGATGAAATGAATAAGGTTCCGCATGAAACTCCCTCAATATTACCTTCTTGAGCTCACTACTATCTAGCACATATATCCTATCTCTGAATCTAACCAATCTGTCTGTTGTAAGGCCATAGTCCACATCCTGTGCAACTACACCTATACTTGTACATGTCCCACTACCTATACCTATACCTGTACCAGTACTTGTACCTGTTCTCTGCTGCAACATGTGCATAATCTCCATATACCTAACATCCTGTTTACCTACCTACAAGATCATATCGTATAAGTCTATCCCATAAGAGATCTTAGATTCTAAGTGATTTACCTGTATCCGCCTGCTGAGAGCACCTACCACCCTATTCTCTTTACCTTTGATATATTTGATCTTGAAATCAAACTCACTGATCATGGCCAACCACCAATCCTGCTTACCATTTAGGTTTGGTTGGTCAAATAGATACTATAACCCATTGTGATGACTTAAAAACACAAATCTCCTGCCCAGAAGGTAGTGTCTCCACATCTTCAGTGCTTGTATGATCACTGCCAACTCAATATCATGTGTGAGATAGTTCTTCTTGTGCTCATTTAGTTTTCGTGACTCATAACATACCACCTGTCCATCTTGCATTAGGGATCCACCAAGTCCTCTCTTGTAAGCATTTTTACATACTACAAACTCCTTATTCGAATCTACAATATTTAACACTGGTGCATCTGTCAACAACTACTTAAGCTTCTAAAAACTAGCCTCACAGTCCTCTATCCATTCAAACTTCTTACCTTTCTTATGCAATGATGTAATAGGATAAGCGATCTGTGATAAGTTCCTAATGAACCTCCTATAATAACTTTCCAATCCCATGAAGGACCTCACCTCATCTACATTCCTAAAAGCTACCCACTCCATGATGGCCCTTATCATTTTTGGATGTATTGCAATGCCCTCCTTGGAGACAACATGCCCCAATTAATGTACCTCAATCTAAAAGAAACTACACTTGCTGATATTGGCATACAATTGATGCTCTCTTAACAATCTCAACACTGCTGCTAAATTCTTGGCATGCTCTTCCTCATTATTATAATATACCAATATGTCATCAATGAACACAATAACAAACTTATCCAAGTAGGTACATAACACACTATTCATCAAGCACATAAATGTAGATAGATCATTAGTCAAAATGAATGGAACTACAACAAACTCATAATGCCCATACCTGGTTCGGAAAGTTGTCTTGTAAATGTCCTCCTCTTTGATGCCCACCCAGTGATATCTAGATCTTAAATATATATTTGAGAATGCTGCTCCTCCCTTCAACTGATTGAATAAGTCATCAATCCTCGCTAATAGATACCTGTTCTTGATGGTCACTTTGATATATTGTTTGCAGTTAATGCAAAATCTGAGAGTACCATCTTTCTTCTTCACAAATAACATTGGTGTGCCCCAAGGTGATACACTTGGTCTAATGCATCCCTTGTCCAACATTTCCTTCAACAGTAGCTCCAACTCTACCAACTCAAGTGTGCTCATCATGTAAGGTGATTTTGATGTTGGAGATTCCCCTAGCACCAACTCAATAGAAAAGTATACCTCCCTGTGAGGTGGAAACTATGTAATGTCCTTACAAAATACATCTTGAAACTACAGTAGAAATGGGTACCTTTTCAAAACATTTTCATCCTCAACTTCCTTACCTTTTTCACTAGAAATTTTCACTACAAATAACACACACCCTTTCCTACAACTATTTTTTTCCTGCATAGTCGTCACCATCCTAATTGATGTGGCTTTCTTCTTTCCCTGTAAGATGCTTTGTTCCCCATTTTCATCGAAGCACTCAATGGCATTATCATAACAATCCACCTTGGTTCTTTGAAGGTACAACTAATTGATGCCCAACAACATACTATATGATCCCAATGATAATACATTCAAATGTGTTGTGATAGGCATACCATTCAAATTAAATGCACAAGCTCTCACCCAATGATGAAATCGGTTCTTTGTACATGTGGCCAAATGTACTAACCAAGATTATGCATGCAATTCCTTAATCAAACCACACTTGTCCACCAAGTCAGGAATAACATAGTTATAATTAGATCTAGGGTCAATCAAAATAGAAATAACTTGATCACAAATCTTATCATCCATCTCGATTATAGATGCATGATGGTCTGCCTATTTTTTACCCAATGCTGCATAAATATAAGGAACGCTCTGAACAACATCCCCAACAATGTGTGCATCTTGTGCACTATATATCTAAGGTCTACCACCTCGATACTGTGGACAATATCTCCTATGATGATCCCCTCCACAAGTCCAACACCACACGAGCTCATTTTTTTCTCCTCAGATCGATGTCCCGGTCCTCAGTCAGATGCATTGAACCTCTTAGGTGGTGCAACATTTTATTTACTACCTGAATCCCGTGCTCTTATTCGCTTCTTGTCCCATTTTCCCTTGTTCTTTACATTACATTTCCAGTCTGTCTTAGTCTTAGACTTGCACTTTGATTGTTCGTAGCAATTCTTTATCTTTTAGATGGCATCCTCCAATGATATAGGCTCATCAAACTCAATCCTATCATTGAATTCCATTGGTAACCCACTAGTGAATCTCTGAATCTTAGCCTAATCCTCCTTGAGGTAAGCCACATACCTTAGTAGCTCCAATAACTTTCTAGTGTACTCATCATTTGTTATCGATCCCATATTTATCTCATAGAATTATTTTTCCCCGTGTTAGCAATTCTCAGTGTCCCAAGGCTGAGAAAGGAAGCCAAGGAGGTAACCTCAGACCAAATTTGGACTTGGCAGCTAGCCCTACCAAATCATACATGTCTCTCTCTATATCAATCTCATAACCAATGGAGGTGACTAGAGGATATGTGGATTTTAAGCTAGGTATTTAGCACAGAAGGGTTTGATTTAGGGTTTGTTGGACAAAAGCACTAGGTCTGAGAACTAGGTAAAGTATCCCAAATTATAAGTTGCAGACATAAGATGGGGCGAGGTAGATACAATCAGTGGCACAAATAAAATTTTCATTGTAGTATGGTGAGGGGAAAATAAGAAGAAAAATTAGCATATAAGTATGAATTCATTCGCTTAGAATAAGAAACACTTATGTGAAAACCTCAAACAAAACAGAGCATATTGATCATGAAATCTGCTTTAAAACTTAAGAGATAATCACCATAAAAATATAGATGGATGATAGAAATACTTAATCATCAAATGCATAACGAAAACTAAAAAAACGCAGTGCCACAAACCACATCACAAGAATCCCATGAAAATAGCGCAACTTCATATATTTCTGAAAATTTGTCTAGTACACTAGTCCAAGAGATGAGTTTGAAGAATCCAACCCTGTCTATGAGTTCATTCTGACTACATATAGATGAGAAACAAAATTCCCCCTCTCAGGGGTCAAATACTCCTTCCTAGGAACTGATTTCCTACTCCTACCTAATCCCTGTCACATTATAAGTAGTTAGAAACAACTTGCCTATTTTACATTAACTTATTTGAGTTTGGCTGGAAAGAATTTAATTACAAAATATCCACTCTAACCATCATTATAACATTCAATTACATCAGGTGAAAACATTTAGAAACTAATTACATCGAACAAAGTTGACTTTTGACCATCAAAACTGAGAAACAAGCTTCCTCCACAGAAGCGTAGTGAAAATTGTAGAAGCACAGCGTGTAGGCACATAAGCACAACAAAAGTTTGAAGTAGATTGAATGACTTTGGTGCATATTTAAGCCAAACCAAAGATTGGTAATGGTAGCTAGGGATGTCCTCTATATCACTGAAGCTTGAAATTAGAAAAAACACTTCTCCAAGACCACTTAAAACTCATTTTACCACAACTACTCCAAAAGCACAGCGTGTGACCAAAAATAGTGGCAAGAAGGTGAAATTTTAGTGGTTTTTGACCTTTTCCTATAAATCCATGAGCTGACAAGATACCAAAATTAGAATTCTAAGATGTACTACCCATAAGATACTTGTACATGTTTTGCATTTTTCATTTTGAGGTCCAGGGAAAAAGCGCGACGTGGCCACGCTACGTTTCTGCAGGATGCCTTTTGCCAGTGCATACAAAAACTCAAAAATTTTCAAAACTTTACCAATTTTTGTCTCCTTTCCCATTTTCTGACATGTATTCAAACAACTAAGGAGGAATCAGCCAAGAGATCAATATTATCCCTCTTCTTAAGCTTCTTTATGGTCTTCTTAAGTTTATTCTTCATGTTCTTAACCCTAATCTTGCACACCATGTTTCTTATGTAATAGTGCCTTGCCATATGCCTCTGCAGGGCAGTGTTTCTGTTTACCTTCCTCACAAGCTTCTCCAAGTGCACACCCACTCTATCAAACCAATAATCCTTGTTCTCTTCAATTTCAGATGGTATGGAGTCATCAAAGGTTTTTAGGGTTTGAGGAGGAGAGGGATGTTCTTCTTGTTTCCCCTTCATAGCCATGCTCTAGTTGTAGGTCTCCTTAGTTGTGCCTATGTGTCTTCATCCTATTTTTCTACATCCATGACTACCTTACCTTTGTCCTTAGCTACCTTGCTAGATGATGGAGGTTATTCATGTGATTTACCTTGCTGCATTATGCTTAGCTTCAATTTCCTATTCTCTTGTTTCAAGAGAGCCACCATGAAATTGGCTTTAGAAGGGTCATCCTATAACTCTTTGATTTGTGCCTACTGCTCCTTGATAATGTCTACAATTGACTTATCTCCATGGTCAAGTATTTCTTCTTCATGAGGCATCTCTTCATCATTATTCTGCAGGGGTGACTCATTTCCATGCCTAGGTGATTTCTCCATAGCTTCTCCCTGAACTTCTTCAACTGTAGCTTCCTTAGGCAGTCTTCTAGCTTGTGACCTAGTCAGAGGTTTAGGTGTAGGCATGTCTTTAGCTATCTCAGGGGAAAAAACAATCTTTTCCCCTTTTTGTAGGTTTGAGAAACCTCTGCCCTAGGCTGTCTTTTGGTCACTGAAGGTATGCTAGATGGCTCAGCTCTTTGTGGCCCAGATGATGTAGGAGTGTTGATGCTTTTGGACTGAGGAGACATAGGCAAAAGAGTTGTTGCCTCCAAAAATGCCTCCCAAGACATATTAACCTGTGTGAGATGATGAAGAACTATGACTTTGACCAAGGCATGATGGAATAAGCTAACTGAATGGTCTCTCCCTTTAGTATACACTTTCTCAGTCATCTTTGCAAGACTTCTGAACAAGTAATTGGGTAGGTTTAGTTGTTTGATGGATGTGAAGTGCATCAAAAACCTGATATGATACTGATACGACTTGTTGAGCCTGCCTTCACAAGTGAAATATTTCATAATCATCTTCATCAAAGGAGTATACTTATCTAGAAAATGCCCGCTAGAAAGATATGAGACGGGGGTTCCTTATATTATGGTTTTAGGAACACTTTGTAGTTTTCAATGTCCAAATCCATTCCCTTGAACCAAATTTCTCCTTGATTGGGGATACTGGTGGCTGAAGCTATAACCTCTATTGAGACTTGGAAGTCCATCCTTGCTATGGTGGTATTTTTCTTCTTGAAATTGACAAAAAATAGATTAGTCATCTCACAATGGTAGCCCACCTCCTGTACTTTCTCACAAAACCCTAGGCAACCTGCTTGTTTAAATGACCACTTGATGAAATTTGAAGCATGATCTCTTACATATAAGTCAGATCATATATCGAGACCTGACCCCCTTTTTTGTATTTCTTCTTTTCACTAGTTATGCTGTTGGTTTTGGTTGATTGAAAATCTTAGTTTGGGAGGAGAAAGGGTAGGGGTCTAGGGTTGCAAAACAGGGGAAAAGGAGCAACTAGTTTAGGGAGGGAAATGGAGGGGATAGGGATTAACAAAAATTGTAGCAAAAATTTAGGAGGTAGGGGTAGATGTTAGCGACACAAGGGTAGTGAAATTTCTTAGAATGCGTGAGGGAAAGAGGGGAAAAAATGGAAAACATAGGGAAAACCGATAAATGCAGTAGAAACGCAATGTGGGTTTGGTTTTTTGGGAAAAAGTGGTGATATGGGGAAAACGGATATGGGAAATGGTTGGGGAGGGTCTATCAAGTGTATACAAGGGTGTTTAAGAAGAAAACATAGGGATTTTCTCCTTGGAAGAAAGAAAAAACCATGAAATATTAAAAACACGGCATAAAACCCTAAGAGAGGGATTTCATCATTTTTGAAGGAAATTACTGCATGAGAGGGCTGATGAATGCTTCATTTACTTATTTAGGAGTTTTAAAAACTTCTTGAATGATGAATAACCTGTTTCTTAACCGCTTTGACCTTCAAACTCAAAAACATAGTGAATGTCCATAAGCGTAGTGTTCAGGTAGTAGAGACGCAATGATCTAATGGGCAAGGTGTTTTGATGATGAAGATCATTGCTTTAATGATTGAGATGAGGAAAAATGGTGGAGAAGAGATATTGGAGGATGAAATTAATTTTTTAAATGCTTGGATGATCTTTTAATAACTTGAAACTCGATTTTTTGCTTTGGTGGTGGTGTGAAATCGCATGTACTTTTGAGAAATGACATGATGAGGTGATTGTATTGCAACATAATTTTTTCACAAGGAAATGGTACCTTGATTCTTTTTGTCCCTAAGTTTCTAAGTCCCATGATGGTGACCCAAATGATGAACATGACTCTCTTTTTTCTTTTAATGACTGATATAAGGATGAAAATCAAAGGTAAATCCTAGACCATGACCTATACGATGATACATTAACTCTTTTGATGACCTAGCACACCTAAATGATGATTGACCATTATGAGTGATGATAAGTTTGAGAAAGTGAAGGGAGTAGAAATGACTTAGACAAAAACCAATGACCATTTGACAACCAAGAGGTATCAAGCTTTATTTGAAAATTTATTTGAAAATATAACAATTTGACCTAATGACCCTATCAATCACATGGAAAGAGTACATTTGATCTCTGGAACTCATGGAAACTAACACCCTGTCATCAAAGTATCTCTCTGACAGACACTTATTCTTGAATAGCCTCTCGAACTCACTCCAAATCAAGTTATCCTCATGTATACTTTTGACATTCTTCACATCTTCCCACCAAATGTCTTCTTTACCTTTGAGACTGAATGTAGTCACTTTGGATTTCATGTTCTTTGAATAGTCATGCAACTTGAATATCTTCCTCATACCAAGAAACCATGCCTCTATGTCCCATGTTTTCTTAATCTTTGCATCAAATGTTGGTGACTTTGCTTTCTTAAACTCATCTAGAAAGTATCCCCTATCACTCCTCCTGTACAGATGATAACGATATCGATCATCATACCTATCAAAAACCAAACTAAAATGGTACATGTGTCTATAACCTCTCCTATCTAGAGTGTCAAACTATCTATAATTTCTCATTGTGTCATCTCTATCCAAACTTTGACCACCATGCGACTCACTACCATATGCCCCATTAGATTTTTCCTCCTACTCATGGTTGATATGAAGTGGTCCTTGTCGCTGCAAATCTGACAAACTTTGAAGTATCATTGCATTTACCACTACTAGATTTTCCTGTCCCTGTATGATTCTATAATTATATGCCTTAAAACTCATTATTTCTTCCTTTAATCTTATTAGGGTATCTGCCAAATCAGAAGAATTCCCAACACCATACTGCTCATATAATTCAAAGGGAGAGTATTTGTAGTCTACCATCTTGCTAACCATCTTTGATATTCTTCCTGTAAGGTATATCATGTCATCTAAACCAAACCATAATAAACCAACATACCTTAGTATATCTTCAAGGAGGATACCTTGTCTCCAAGATCAACAAATCAGCATGATGCATGTATAACATAATCATGACAACATATAGAACATAGCAGATAATCATATAACCATGCAACCATCATTCTAGCCAGGGTCCAGTCATCAATGCATGACCTTATCAACAATGCATAGGATGACCCCATGCATGACAACCACGATTACATCACTATACATGACCACATGAAAACATTGCATGCATAAGAAATGTGTAATCCAAAACACACACGCATAAACACATATAATCAACCAAAAACAACAATACTTGTAACCAAGCCTACAAGAATTATACATGTAACCAAGCATACAAGAATGATACATGTAAGAGACATATAATGACATGTAACTAGTCATACACTCATGATGATGCATCCCACAACAACACCATAACCTTCCACATGGTGACATCACTACAACCATGATCAACACCATGCAAATGCAACAATCACATGGAATAAAAGCATAAGATACACACATGCAACTGACATGAATGCATGAACAACACATACAACCCATCCACTCTGAGGGGTGAACAATGCTCTCATACCACTTTGTAACACCCTCCTACAACTCTACCCAAGTAATTGGCCAACTGGGTAAACATGCAACAAGAGGCCACTATGATATGATTCAATCTCCTAAGTCATGTTAAGGAAGTGGAACCGACAGAAACACACCATATAGACCTTCAACATCAGCATTAGGACCCTCAGGAACCATCCCAAACTTTTTTCCAGCCAGCCCCTATGTCCCATTGAGATTTTGGACCACTTGACCCCTGGACACTCCCATGTTATAGGCCTGCTAGCATCCAGGAGGCTCTAGGCACTCTCATGACATGGCATGCCAACATCCATGGAATATTTTTCTTACTAGCATCCCTAGGATTTGATCCACTTTTTCAGGCCCATAGTCAAGGTCATTGCCCACAATTAAATGACACCTTTAGAACAGTACGAGAACAGGTAAATGATAGTACAAATGTAGTTAATTGAAAAATACCTCGACTGGACTCCTACTAGCCATGACATGCATTTCGTCAAACATATCACGAATATGTAATATACAAGTGTAAATAACAGATCTGAGCATAGGGGTATCATACTTAGTTGAGAATTTCTAAGAGGCATTGATGCCTCAACACATTAACAACCATTTCATCCATTAGGTCATAAATACATTGTTCATTCATTTACAGGTAAAAAGATGATGAGAGCCATACATAGCTCATTTCATAAAACATATACATAACAACATAATAGAAACATAAATACCAAGGAAATCACAGCCATATAACCCACATATAAACCAATATAATACTCATAGAAATACAAGGATAAATAAACTCATATTGATGATGCAAAATCTAAACCCGAGATGGGAATTCCACATTCCACCCGACTGTAAAATGGCTGAGCCAAATCTATATTCAACCATTCACCCCTATGCCATATTCCAAGCATGAATGTGGCTTGTGATAAAACACATCAATCCAGAAACACACAAGGCTTCTAGAGGCCAACCACCTATACCCATCAAACAGTGATTTCAACTCATGGTTGGACATAAAAAAACCATCATCTCATTGGTCTCTATCCAATGCTTCTAGGGCTCCAAATCATTTGTTCCAACCAAGGCTCCAGGACTAGTAAATCAACCCACAGCTTATACCGGGCTCAGATAATTTCTCCAACCAAGGCTACAGGACTAGTAACTCAACCCATCAAGGGCTCAAGATTGTTTTTCCAATCAAGGCTCTAGGACTAGTAACTCAACCCAAGCTGATACAAGGCTCTGGAGTGTCTGTCCAACCAAGTCTCTAGGAACTAGTAACTCAACCCAAGCTAAGGAAACATGAGAACCAACCCAAAACAAAACAAGGAAATAAATCCACAATCACCATGGCTATCCAGGAAATGGAAAGGCTAGGAAAATCCACTGTCAATCCCGACCATCCTCCATGTCAATGATAGATCATGACCAAAAAACCACATGCATATGCCATGCATGCAAAAACTAGTGAGGAAAACATACATGTAACTTGGTACCTGCAAGCAAAACCCGTTGTAGTTATTGATCCTGATGCCCTCATGCGCTTTCCTTCTCTTCATTTTCCTTCTTGCTCAAAAAATCCAAGTATGCCACACTCTCCAAGAGTGCTCCAAGAAACTCTAAGTATCCAAGAATGAGAGAGAGAGAGAATAATGAGAGAGCTCCAAAACTAAACTAACAAAATTCTGTGTACTGATCCTCAGAAGCCTTTTTATGAATGAGGCCTCTATTTTCTTTATTTTCCATTATTTTCCTTCATTTTCCTCCTCACATGCAACCTGTGACTTTTCACCTCCCTTTTCTACTAATTTCCATTATTTTCATAAATAAATGTGCCAAAATGCCATTTTGCCTTTCCAAAGCCTTAGCCATTTCCTTTGCCAATTTCCTTAGCCATTAATAACCAAATGAACACCCACACTAGGATGTCTTTCCCAACATTCAACATGGAATAAGTGTCCCATCAACCATGGTTATTATTTTGCCTTTATTAACTTTTATTACATGGAATTTTCACCAAGGTTGTTACAATAATATTTGTTTGAATAGAATTTAATTTTTATTTTTGTTATATGTAATTTGATTAAGTAATTTTTTTTACATAACATAACATGATCTTACAAAATACGTGGAAAAAATGCTTCCATGCTAAGTTTAAAATTAGTTTGGGATTTTGATGAGAGAATATCTCAACCTCCTTATACATGTTTGAAACCTATTGGATCTCAATCCAACTATATATATGTATCATATTTGTGAATGAATTAAGATTTTTTTCTTTTTTGTGAATGAATTAAGAAATTAATTTTCTCTGTTGGTATCAGAACCCTTTCGAGCCTTACTCCTAGAAGGGGGGCCTTA
The DNA here is from genome assembly GCA_031772625.1 of Pinus tabuliformis. NCBI lineage: Eukaryota > Viridiplantae > Streptophyta > Pinopsida > Pinales > Pinaceae > Pinus > Pinus tabuliformis. The sequence continues at coordinate 1,302,851,654 of CM062820.1, forward strand.
AGGATATATAGGTGTAATAGTTTTCGCAATGTGCTTCTGTCCATCATAAAAGAGTTTTTTTATTTTTTCGGTGTGTCACATACCTAGACTTCAACCAATTTTTTTGTATATAGGTGTAATAGTTTTCGCAATGTGCTTCTGTCCATCCATAAAAGAGTTTTTTTATTTTTTCGGTGTGTCACATACCTAGACTTCAACCAATTTTTTTGTATACCATTTCTTCATAAATAATGGGTTGATCTATAGATGTTGACATAAATATTTGGGTTTTTATTTTATTTTTCCACTTATGGTTTACACACCTAATGTTGTTATGAACATTATCTCATCTAATAGTCACCTACCTCCATCTCTCCTAAGACTTCTTCTATACTAATGGAATTAACCACAAAACAGGGTTGGTTTCAACCAATTTTTTTGTATACCATTTCTTCATAAATAATGGGTTGATCTATAAATGTTGACATAAATATTTGGGTTTTTATTTTATTTTTCCACTTATGGTTTACACACCTAATGTTGTTATCTCATCTAATAGTCACCTACCTCCATCTCTCCTAAGACTTCTTCTATACTAAGACTTCTTCTATACTAATGGAATTAACCAATCGACTACCTCCATCTCTCCTAAGACTTCTTCTATACTAAGACTTCTTCTATACTAATGGAATTAACCAATTAACCACAAAACAGGGTTGGTATTATTCCCCTTTAGGCACACAATAGTCGCCTACCTCCATCTCTCCTAAGACTTCTTCTATACTAATGGAATTAACCACAAAACAGGGTTGGTATTATTCCCCTTTAGGCACACAAAAGATAGTATATGGTCTATATAGTATTTTACCTTAAGGTGCATAGATGATATATATGGCCTCTATATGGTTTCCATAACTTAGCACATATGTAACCCATGGCTTTGCGTTTGTAACATATGTATCAGGAGCATATTTATTGTTACTTTATATTATATGGTTCTTATTGTCAATGGTATTCATGTGGGATTAAAGGGATACGATGGGTAAGAAACCATGGAAATGCGTGAGGCAAACTAATAGTGGCCACGTACCCACGGCCCATGTGACTGTCAAAAACTTCCTCATCTAAATGGTGGAGATTTGATCTGCAAATCCGAGGATTGAGATGCATTCACCGAAACCCTAAACCTAATAAATTGAATTGGTCTCCATTTAATTTGAGTTTTCTCTATTGTTGGATTGTGTCATGCTTGCAGAGCACCTCCATGGGAGGTGTTTGTTTTTTGGAATTTGTGTCTTGTTACATATTTTTAGGCAATTACATTCTCCCCGTTGCTCCATGATTTGTTCCAAACAAACACTAGTAAGAATTACATACCTTTCTTCTTTGTTTTCACTTCAGTAGCTCGAGAAACTCTATTTTTTATTTTATTTTTATATTGACTATTTTTTTCTGTATTCATTCTAGGGTTTCCCTGAAGCCTATAGTGCTAAGGTGAGTTTACCTTCAGTTTATGGTTATCCCCGCAACTTCCATAATAAGTTATTCCACGATGGTTCCTACAGGTAAGTGTATTATTTTTTAATGGGATTTATTGCTTGTACTTTGACTTTGTGTTAGTAATTTCACTTATGGGGTGCTTGACACTCCCTACTCCACTTATTGCATTTACGTAAGATATCTATACCTACCATGCAGGGTTTGGGTAGGATTCTCCTAGAGTAGTCTTCACTCTGACAAGGCACACGTAAACTTCTCTTGAGAGCTTCATTCCATTTTCCAAAAGGGTTTTGAGGGCTTCATTTGTTTTTCCAAAATGTTTATGGCTTGACGAGATTCAACCCACACCTTCTCGGTTAGTCTCAAGAGAGGGATTGAGCCATTGAAGTGTTCATTCTCTTATTATATTTTTCCTTTCATTGTCTTTTATGAGTTACCATGTATTCGTATGATGTGTATACATATATGAATACTGTTACTGCACTAATAATGGTTATACTAAAATGCATAGGGGAAAAATTTTGGTGTTGTCTCCACAATAGGTATACATTGTCCCTCTATGGTGATTTCTAGAATTTATTTGATTAAACTATCCTAAAGTATACTCGACTCACTCCTATGAACATAATTACATGTATGTATGAAGTTAGTGTCAACTTAGATTCAAATGACAGAGGACGCGCCTCCCACCTTTGATTTCTGCTCACTATTCTATGGATCGATTTCCATCACATTTAATCCTTGACTTCTTGTTATTAAACTCAAGGTATAGAGGGATTTGTTTACAATTTTCTTCCTAATTGTTTGGTATAGAGTGATTGGTACGAGTTCCTATTTACGAGGGCAATTTATTTTGGGAAATTCTCATGCTTTTTGCGTAGAGTTTAGCAGTATGACCTATGGCCTATTATGTATATGAATTCTAGGGATAATTAATGTTAAAATTTGTATGATTTTTGTGGCATGACACTTGTACTCCTTGTTTGATATGGTAAATCCAATATAATCTACATTGGAAGCCTTCAAGGGTTTGCAACTTGGGATTTTAGATCCTTTTGAGATGAATTTATGTTATTATGTTGAACCATGTAGATTGTGTGTTCATTTTTTTCTTTTTTTGAATAAGAAAACAAAATGATAGTTTTTCCAGTGAATGAATTTCGCTTTCACTATAAAGTACTCTCTTGGTAAATTTATAGCATAATGTAAGCATATTTTTTCGCTGCTTACTTTTAGTTTTGAACTATCGCATCTAAGTTGGAATTTTCACAATGTGGCCTGTAATTTGTACAAGTGCAATTCTAAAAGTTTTATTTCTAGATTTAAAAGTTGTTACAATATTTATACAGGTGAATAATTGTGTCATGGTTTTCTTACTGTATTTTTTGTGGGATGATTCACATGTCTGCAAATTGTTTTGGTGGAGACCTGTCATTTAAATACGACTTGTGGAGACTCCAAGTGTTTGGCTCCTCGAGTATGGAAAGGGTTCAATAAACCTTAACCTTCTGAGTATTAACTATATCCTTCAATTTTCATAATCATTTAAGGTTTAGTTAATTGATACTAGGTGTGTGGTATTCACTTAGTTTCCTAATTTTTTTATTTTTTTACTTTTATTATTTTTTTTATTTTATTATTATTATTATTATTATTTTTATTTTTTTTTGAAATCTATATGGTCACAATATTTCCTTGAGCTCTGCGAATGTTAGACTACCTGACTATGATTCCTTACATGAGAAATAATAACTACTTGGTATGTACTTTGTCATTAATATTACTACAGGAACTTGTTAATTCCTTTCGAAAAACATATCACTAAATAGAAGTACATTCCTTTTCAAAACTTGTCAATTTCTCTTCAAATTCAGGGAAATCTATGTATCTCTCCCCTTATTAAAACCAACAACATGTTGGACCTAATCAATAATAAAGAGTATTTGGGATTCTAATATGGAATTAGAAGAACTCAACCCCTTACACTATAATCATTCTCCTACCATAATTTATTTGTGAGTACTTCTACACTTTCTAGGTTGCAGGTTATTTGTGTTAGAGTTAGCCAATTTAAGAAAATTAAATGAACACATTATAATCACATCTTTCAAGAAATCTAAATATTGACACAAATTTTTTCCTCCTCATTACCTTAAAGAAAACAAATCTATTTTTTTTTTTTTGTTCAAATAACTTTTCTACATATCTAGAACAATATAAATATTTATGTCCTTCATCATGCATTTTCTTCACCTAAGGATTTCTAGCAAATCCATAATACTTCAAAATCCGTCTAAATGCCTACACGACAATAATCTCATTTACTTCTATTATACATACAAACATGCAACACACATAGAGAAAAGTTAGTTCAACCTCTTTTAGAACTAGTGAAACAACATAATAATTTTCTATCATCCAAAAATGAATAGAATTATGATATTATAGCTTAAAATGCATTTTAATCAAGAAAACGTAACCATAATCCTAACCGAAAATTGATGCTTCAAAATCACTCAGGAATGAGCATGTTCCTCCAAACCACAAGCTAAATACACTAGTTACCTCAAGCTAATATATGTTTGCCAATGGAACAAAAAACCTCTTTGATTCTCGAATGATACATTTTATAAGTTTTTCCTTTCCCAATATATTTTAGTAGCGTCTAGCTTTTTGGTTCTACCAACCCACTTGCCTAGGCCTTTTTTTTTAACTTTTTCGAAAAAGGTTCTTTTCCTTATTCCTTAAAGCCTGCATTTTTCTCCCACAGTGCTATGTTTCACCCAAACTTAGTATCTTTCTCCAACTAAGTGATTTAATAGATATTTCTCTCCAATCATATTAAATACTTTATATCTCATTGTTACAGGGAAAAGTGTCTATGCAGAACTGCTAATCCCACTAAGGTGTGGTAGCTACCTTAGAAACACACAAAGTAAAACTACTTTCATTTTCCTTTATGAAAGATAGATGAGAGAAGAACAAAGGAGACCAACCTTTGTCTTGTGCTTGGTTCCTTGCTCGATTCCTCTCTCTTTTGATAGTCCTTTGCTACTTGCTTCCTTGTATACCCAGCTTTACAGAGTACCTGTAGAATCAAAGCAGCATAACACTATATGAGAACATGGATCTATTATCATAAACAATCTAGGATCAGATATAAATTTACCATACAAATGCACAAAACATAGATTACACGAGTATGGAGGAAAACTTGAATAGCTTTATTGATAATCAAGAAAGAGCCAAGAGAGTTACAACCAGTCGTTCTGACCCAGCATCATCCTCTCAGCAAGTAAGCCCTTCTTCACCTCATGCAAAGCTTAGATCACCCAACACTATGATGTTGCCTCAAGAAACCAACAACAATTCCTTACAAGATGCAAAATTCCAGCCTCTGGATCTCTGGGATGAGGGATCCATATATAGATATCTATAAGGGAGATGAGTCAGCTTGTGATTTGATTAGTGTCTTCCCTCTTATAATTCTTGCTTCCACTTGGAGATTGATGATCTCTTACTCATCCTTGGTCGAATTAAGAAAGGCAAGTGTCACAGGAGAAGTTTCTGGAAGATTCCATGCTTCTCCACCTCGTGGATTGACACTGCCATTTGTCTCTTCTCGCCCATCGCACCCCATAGAAGGGATTTTTGAAATGAAACGCACCCACTGAGTGTACTTAGGTGAGATGCAACACACTTTGCTTATGGAGCAGGTGAAATGATCCTGTTTTGACTAGTTTTGAGTAGTTTTTCATGGAGAACTTCTGGGAAAAGCTGTAATCAGTTGACCTTGTTCCTTTAGGGGTTGGAATAACACTTTTAGGGACTTAGGAGCCCTTGTTTTATGGAAATTTTATGCTTGGGGTTGCAGTGCCCAAAAATTTCTATAATAGTTGCCCCCTAAAGCATGAGGTCGTTAATCTTTTTGATGTCGGGTGAAATGCTTTATCATGAGGATCTGAAGTTCTTTCAAGCTAGAAGGAGACCTGTAATAAGATACAATACAATACATTATCTTCATAATATTTTCATGATCTAGCTGAGGCGGGCATTCCCATGCTCAGCTTTATAAATTCATTTTCATGTACATAGGATAGAAAATCGTCTGAGTGTAGACTGATGATTCTGGTAGAGCCATCATCCCTTTGATTGGATGATTATCTCTGCAGCAATGATGTACATTTGATGTCTTTATTTTCCCGAATATATATCGCAGCCTGGATGGATGAAACTAGATCCGGGGTCTTCAATCTCGTTCGATCTTCACTCAAAGTACAAGTCAATCCATGTGAGAGATGTTCTGGAGTCGAACATGGAAAGACATCGCCTGATTACCAGCCAATGATGTAAGTTGTTAACAGGCGTGAGAGGAATCATCGATAATGATAATGACCCTCAAGGTACTACAGTACAATTCACGCGGTGTGAATAAGGGACTTGGTGTCGAACACCACGCAAAATCTTTCGGTCGAAGGTCATTGATGTAAACATGTCGCCGGAAGTGAGAAACTTGCCATTGAGGAATGCAAGCTTCAAAGTACTGAAAGGAGTGTTCCTAGATCGACTTCTTGGATAATGAGCTGATATTGACAAGAAGAGATCCATCATAGGAGGGCCTTAATGAATCCCACATCAATGACACGAAATGGAGAAAATGATTTTAATGGAGGTGAAAACGGCCTGGTGATATAAGGTTCAGGGTGGCGGTCATGAAAGAATGGAGTGTAAATGTATTGTATTAGTGGGTGAGACACAGGTGAATTCTCTGAGTGACTTCTCTTGAACATACCAGCGACACTGATATGATGGACTGGTAGCATTAACCCCAAATGTGGATGGTGTGATGTGACCATGGCGATGTGACCGGTGAATGAAACAACCCAACCCGACTTGGATGCGGAGTGAAAGTGTCATGTTCAAGAGCGACTTGCTACCAACAAGTTTCTTCAAGTTTTCTTCCCAATTTTTCCCTATTCATTGCTGACCAGTACCTCTTTATTTTTGTCAAGCTTGAGGAGGATAACATATGCTTGTTCTATAATTTTCCCTTCGGGCAAACCCATCGCTATGTTTTAACGAGCCTAGCGATAGTGAAACTCGTTCTTGTTTGCTATGGACAAGTTTGTCGCTATTAGGTTTTAACGAGTTTAACGACAAAGATAACTCGGTCCTTTTCAATTTTAGAGAGTCTGAAAAGGGACGTAAAGGAAACTCCAAAAATTCATCTAATCCAAAAATTACCGATTTTTCAAGTGCTCGATCTTTTTGTGTAATAATCCCTCTAAGTTCGGAAAAGGCTATGGCTAAAACAAGTTAGCAAAGGAGACTCGTCTTTGAATTTGGGTAGCAGCTGATTCCAGGTAAGGTTTGGAATTTTCCAATCATGGAAGTGTTACAAGGATGGCTAGCAGGATCATTCTTCGCAGCTGTTCCTCAAAAGGGGTAAACAATCAAATGGAGGTGAATGATTGGCCAATACAGAGTGGAGGTGATTATGGGAACACGACCAAGGCTTTAAAGGCTGAAGTATTACATTCACGATGGTTGTTTACCGGGAATTGGTTCATTTTTTATTGAGCTTAAATGCTGGGGGAAACATTTTCTCATTGCTTATGTTTATTTTTTAACGAGCATGAAGTCCGCGTTAAAACTGCTCGAAGTAACGGTCTTTTCTTGACTTTACCATAAATAGCTTTGTTCCTTCAAATATTGTACTGCATGCTCAATTGATTCATCAAACTAGTTAGAAATGAACGATATACGTTTGAAAAATGAGTTAAGACACTAATGCAGTACGCCTTGGAATGTCTCGAACCGAAGGTGTTCAACTGGTGTGACGTAGTACTCCTTGTGATGAAAGAACAGTTGACCAAGGTGAAGAGCGGGAGATTGAAGAACTTTGGATATGGTTCTATCTTGACCGCCTTCACCTTGGAAAAGATACCACTGATGCAGCCGCAATATATTGCACTCAGTTTACCTCCACCGACTGAACCACGTATGCAGAGATGGGTCGACCATATGTCTAGGCATGCTGGTCAGTATTAGCTTTCCTTTTTTGATACCTTCTTCGGGTGGTTTGATCGTCAGGAGATTGTTTATTCCAAGTATCCATATGCTAGTATGGACTTCCGGGGTGACCCAGATTTGGTACTGCCGGCTGGCGAACAGTAGGGCACCATTGGTAAATTCTTTGAGCATATTCCTGTTTATCGTTTTTCTTTTATAATGTCCTTGTGCTTTACTCTGTCAAGACTAATCAAAACTCATGTGCTCATGCAGATGTCGGTCCCGTCCGGCTAGTAGTACGTCTGAGAGTGCCAGCTTTCGTTCCTACAGGAGAGGTTGTGGGAAGGGCTATCCTTCGCGACCTTGATGTGGCTGAGACCCTTTCAACATTACAGGAGTAGGTCGAGGGCCTCACTCTCGGTATTCCAGATGTGAGGACTGACGAGCTGCCTTTGAGGTTGCAGCGACATACTACTGGCGTGCCAAGTTGATGGACTAGGCTTTTACGCATGATTGCACAGGCGGTGACTTGTTATCACCAGCATCATTAGACTAGGGTACCCCCTAGCATTTTTAGTTTTGGTTCATTTGACCAATTTTGTCTTGGTTACAGAACATTATGTGTAAACCATAAACAGTTATATAAATATTTTTGATTTTCGGAGTTTTATTTTGGTCAAGTTACATGATCGTGATGCAAATATTGATGAGATGCTTCTTTTTATAAATGTTGCAAATGTCTATCTAACACATAATTTGCCAATGAGTCAGTTAATGTGTTTAAGGTTCTAGAAATATGCTGGTATTGAATAAAATCAAATTGCCTTTCCAAAATCTTGACCCTTAGGAACATGCGATAGATAGCTGGATTTCGGACGGAGTAGATACCAGTGAGTTGTAGTATGACGAGCTGTGAGTCTAGCCTGACGACTAGTCGACCAATGCCATGTGTGATGGCATCAGAGAGAAGTTCTATCAACGTGCTAAATTCAGTGAGTTATTCGTTGATCGACCAATACATACCCCTCTGAAACTTACTAACTCGCCGCTTGGGTCAAAAATGGCCCAGGTCGCAGAAGAAGGTTCCGCGAACTACGACTTGCTCCATCGGCATATCCAACAAAAGATTCCAATAGGTTCGACATCTGCGAAAAATGTAAAAAGCGGATTTTACTTGACCAAAACAAATACTTTAGCGAAAACAAAAATGTAACAAAAGCATATAGGTTACCACACTGAATTACACATAGTAACGCTTAAGGTACAACCCATTTCGAGGTTGTGCCAGTGGAATTCCGTCATAATCCATTAACTTGTAGGCTCCTTTTGCTAACACTTTCTTAAAAATATAGGGGCCCATCCATAAAGACTTGAATTTACCTGGCCCCAATTTATCGTATTGTTGGTCATAAAGAAAGAACAAGTCACCTTCTGAGAAGACACGGGGTTTGACATTCTTGTCGAATTGCGCCTTGACTCATTTCTTATGGGCTTCGTTAGCCAAAGCGGCATCACGACGGGTTTCATCCAATTGGATTAGTTCCAAGAAACGAGCCTCCTCTTCTGAAGTTCCGGGGAGAAGGTCGATTGCGAGTTTGAGGGATGAGATTTCACACTGGATTGGTAAGATTGCTTCTAGGCCATACACCAGTTGGAACAATGTAAACCCGGTTGCATTTCTTACCGATGTTCGGTACGCCCACAAGGATGAGTACAGGATCAGGTGCCAACTCCTTTTTTGAACTCCAATCATCCTTTGCAGCATGCGCTTCAGGACCTTGTTGATTGCTTCAACTTGTCCGTTGGCTTGCGGGTAATATGGAGTAGAGCTGTCATGCGACAATCCTAATTTGGCACCTAATTCAACCATCATGTGATTGCGAAAATGTGATCCATGATCTGTGACTATAGCCTGCGGGACGCCGAATCTGGCGACTACATGATTGAAAAAGAAAAGGGTAGTTGTTTCACCTGTGTTGTCTAATGTAGGCATCGCCTAGGCCCATTTGGTAAAATAGTCAACTGAGACTATGAAATCGATGCCCCACTTGGCGAATGGCCCAACAACAACTATTGGCTGCAGAGGTGCGGGTGGTCTTCTGGTTTTGCTATCGAAAATTTGACAGGCATGGCAACTTCTGACTGCAGTTATCCAATATTTGAACATTGTTGGCCAAAAGTACCCTGCTCGTAAATTTTTTTGCGTCGTAGCGTAACCGAATTGATGCCCCCCACACGCGCCTGAATGGCAATCATTTAGGACTTTTTCGGCCTCCTCATGGGTGAGGCACCTCCGTAGAACTGTATCGATACCATGATGGTAAAGTGTATCACCGACGATCATGTAGTCTTTTGATTGGTATCAAATACGTTTTTGTTCAGAGCGGGAGGTATTAGATCTATATTTTTGGGTTTGGAGATAAATGATTATATCCCCATACCACGGATTGCTTGAAGATATCAGAAACAAAGTTCCATCCACGATCGTTTCTTCGGATGTTTCATCGTTGGACGACGATGGGAGATCGCATAATAATTCTGCGAAAACCAGGGCTTTCTTTGACTTGGATTTTACAAATTCTAGATCAAACTCTTGTAGAATTGCTATCCATTTTGAATATTTTCCCCCTAGCAACTGTCGCGACAATATATAAGTCATGGGGTTGCAATCTGACAGAATGGTAGTTTTTCGAAAGAGGACATAGTGTTGAAATCTCTGTATCGCTTGAACAGCTGCGAGTGCTAGCTTTTCAACATAAGAATATTTTCTTTCTGTATCATTTAAGTTCTTACTCAAATAATATATAGGATGTTCAATTCCATTGTCTTCTTGAACTAAAACCATTTCGATGGTTGTATCCACTGCAGCCAGATACATGTTAAAGTCTTTTTGATAATTGGGAGCGTACATTAATGATGCTTTCATTAGGGATTCTTTTAAAGCATCAAAGGAAGCTTGTGCAACCTGATCCCAGACAAAGGGCACTTCTTTTTTCAATAGACGAGTATAACCTTTAGCAAGTTCGGCGTAATTTGGAATGAACCTCCTTAGAAAGTTTGCTTTCCCTTGGAGTTTCTGAATCTGAAGCAAATTCGAAGGTGGAGGCAGATTTATGATTGCCTGAACCTTACATGGGTCGAGACGAATCCCATCTTTCGAGACTACAAAGCCAAGTAAACGACCATAACTGACACAGAAAACACATTTTTGTGGATTGAGTCGTATCTTGTAGTGTCGGCAACGTAGAAATATCGCTCTTAAATGCTGCGGATGGTCAATCCGCTTTTGCGAATGAGCTGGAAGGTCGTCAAGATATGGTTGAATGATGTTTTTGATGTCATGGAAGGCATAATTCATTTCCCTCTGAAATGTTGCCCCTGCGTTCTTTAAACCAAAGGGTAATTTTCGATATGCGAATGTGCCCCATGGACAAATAGATGCAGTCTTTGACTGGTCCTGTGGGCGGATATTTATTTGATTATACCCGGAGAATCCATCCATAAATCAAAATATTTCACATTCAGCGCACTCATCAATTATCTGGTCAATGAAGGGTGTAGGGTAGTTGTCTTTTGGACAATCTTGATTTACATCCCTATAATCGACGCACACTTTAATCGTTCCTTGTTTTTTCATAACAGGAACAATGTTCGATACCCAATCGGTTAGAGGAATCGGGTAAATGAAACTAGCATGGAGAAGTTTTTCAACTTCTGCCTTGATGGCAATGACTTTCTTGGGGTGCACCTGCCGTAGCCGTTGTTGTACTGGTTTGACATCTGGATACATCTTGATTTCGTGTTCAACGATACTTGAGTCAATGCCTGGCATTTCATTATATGACCAAGCAAAGACATCTCTGAATTCGCGAAAAAGAGCGTTATATATTTCCAGTTCTGAAGGAGAACAACATTTTCCAACATAAATATTCTCTACAACATCTGTTTTGGTCGAGATATTTATGGCGATAGTCTCTTCAATGTTGGACAAGTTACGCTCGGAATCCACTGTGTTTACAGTATTTCATAGGAAATCAAAAACTGAAGGATGATGAAGGTTGTCAGGGATATCTTCTTCACAATCCGGAAGAAGGGAACGATGGTGGTAATCTTCCCAAGGTGCCCCTTCAATTACCATTGATTGAAAAATTCCTTCGTTGATGTAATGCACTTGCGACCAAGGATCTGAAGGGGTGCCATATTCCTTAGACCTATCTATCCAAACGCTTGATGAGCGTTGCTTTGGGTTTGCCTCCCATGCTAGGAACATTGATTGCTACAATATTTCCATTCGGCTCGGAGGCAATACCTGTGTATGATCCATGTTTATATCGTTTTCTGAGATCTTTTCAATCGAAGATATCATATTGTAGTTTCCTACCGATGCTACTTCCGCCAGATTTATTGGAGGTGGAAGGGCAAAAGTTCCCATTAATATAGGGTCTTTTAGTAGGCCTACTCCAATATTTTGAAGCGAATGGGAGCTTCCATGGATCATTGGAATGCTTCCCGTAACTTGAGAACTATTGGGGAGGAAGTTTTGTTGATTGACGATTGTCATCCCTCCTTGAAAGGGAAATGCAACCTTTCTGAAATAGGTCGACACAACAGCAGCCATAGCATATATCCATGGTCTTCCCAATAGGATGTTGTAATCAAGGTTTCCGTCGATTACTTCGACATCTATTTCTACCGTTTTCCCTCCTAGTTCAACCTGCAAGTTACTTAGAATACCATATGGGGTATATGTTCGTCCGTCAAATGCTTTTAATGTCGCCAAAGATCGCGACAAGGTCAGAGATCCTAAATTTTTCCAGCAACTCATCGACATAATACATGTAGGTGCCCCCTCATCAATAATTGTTCGATAAACAATTTTGTTGAGGGCTTTCACTTGAATGAGGAAAGCTAGTTGAGCTGGTAACTGAGGATCGTATCCTTTGTGATTAAAGGACACAAGATTGGAATCCTTTGGGTCTATCCCACCGATGGCTAATAATAAAGCCTGTTTTTGGGATGGGCAATTTTGCAATACTTCAAGTGTCCACATAGCAGATGGCGATTGGGCCAGATCTTCCACTATATTATATTGCTGTGCTGCTCTAGCATGAGGATTAAATGTCGACTTGTGTAATACTCCCTTCGGCGGTTTTATTGTCAACTCAGGAATGATGGGCGGCACAACTTCTGTTGAAGTTGTTGTTGAACTACTAGGTTGATCTTTATCCTTGTTGTTAGACATCTGTGGATTCCCGTAATCTTTGTTCCTTGTCGATATCAAAGCATCATTTTTTTGTTTGGAAACCGACAACATCAGCACTTGAGACGGGGAAGCATTTCCACTGTCAACCAGATTTGTTCCTGGATTTGGAAACGGATCAGTTAATACTGCCGAGTTTTTTGAATTCTTGAAGAATTTTCTAAGCTCAGCTCTGTGTGGACAATCTACTGTCCAATGATCCTCATTGCATATAAAGCATGGACGACTTGGTTTCCTATTTTCAGAAGGGTTTGTAGAAGATTTTTCAGGTGATGATTCCTCTTGTTTCTTTTTCTTCCCTTTGGTTTTCTTCTTGCCTCCTGGTTGCTTGGTTTCTTTGCCTTTATTTGTCGAGATGGCATTTACTTCCGAGGCAAGAAGTTCTTCTTTTGCATTTTGACTGGAAATCTTACAGGCCTTTTTAGATGTAGCCTTTGTCGATTTTGTGTCTGTTGCGCCAATCACGCCATCGCCGACATGAGAGTCATTGTTTGATCTAGGAGGAGGAGGGACCGAGAATTCCAGTCTAGGAGCGTCAGGTATTTTATCATAGAGCGTACCAGACTGAGTGTAAATCAAGTCTAAATATTGTGCACGAGCGATAACCTGCTCTTTGGTGACGACTCCCCCTTTTGCCACATCTTCCATGATGGAAGGAAATAATGACTTAATAAACCATTCAGCTAAAAGCTGATCAGGAACATACGTTTTTACCATTCTACGACGACGTTGCCACTCATGTATATGATCAGATATGTGAGTGGACGTTGTTTGCTTGAAATTGGTAAGAAGTTCTGTTCCCATTTCGTACCTTATCGGTAACTGAAAATGGGCTAAAAAGGTTGTGGCTAGGGTACTGAAGTTTTCAAACGAAGCTCTGGGCAATTCGATATACCATTTTGCTGTCGGACCAGTTAACATCCTCTGAAAAAGGTGAAGTCTAATTGAATCATCATTTAGGGTGTTTGATGAACACCACAGATGAAAGGTCATCACATGATGCGACAGATATTTGCCCGGATTTCCATTAAATTTAGGAATATCTGATGGAAGTTTATGCGGAATCGCTGGCCACCAAGGGGCGTAAGCGATTGGATCATTTGTTAACCGATTTAAATCAGGTAACTCTAAAGTTGCCACGAAGGGTAACTGTTGATTCAAGTTAGGTGAAGCATACCCAGGATAAGATGGAATCGCCTGAGCAGTTGGTCTTTGCATACCAGCATAATGCATTTGATGCTGGTAACTTTGGTAAGGTTGGTGGGCATAACCATTGTAGAATGGTTGATTTTGACTGTTTTGAATATACGGCTGTCCACTATTTGCAAAGATTCGTTGCTTAGATCCTTGGTATACTTGTTGAAATTGCGGTTGTTGGTATTGCACCAGCCATGGTTGTGAAACCATGTGCTGTTGCCCGATACTAACTGTTTGACAAAGATGAGGTGTAATTGTACCCATTTGAACCTGTGTTATTCCACCAGTCGGCAATTGTGGTTGAGTCGCAGGGTCAAGAGGCTGTTGCATTACAACATGAGAAACCTAAGGTTGGCATACAACAAGCAGCGCTTGTACTTGCGACACCGTCACAATAGCTGGCGTAGATGGTATATTTGACATAGGTAAACATTGTTGCATCTAATATACAACTCTTGGTTGTTGAGGTAGTATCGGTACCCAACCGCTAGATGTAATTCCAGCATAACCTGAATTTTGTTGTGAACTCCTGTATGGCTGTCCTCCTGGAGGGGACAATGAAAGGGTATATTTCCCCCCCTACGGCGGTAATCCGGTACTTAAGGAATAGTTTGCCCTTGAGGATCGGACTACCGAAATTGACATCCCAAAGGATCAATTTGTTGAGACTCAACATAAGAGTTTTCGGATACTATTCCAGATGAACAAACAGGAACAGACCATACTGTTGAAATAGCCCCTGAGTGGGCTCCTTCTAGCGATTGAGAGCTAGTTGGGACATATGGTATACCGGCGAACATTTTTGGAGTGATAGCTGGAAGTTATGCCGTCGCTGTGTCGGACGACACAGTCCTAGATGTTAACGGTTGTTCAGACATTTCTAGTCTATCCAAAAGATTACCTAGTGATTCTACAGGAGATTCCGTTGGCGGTAGACTAATTTATGATGAAGAAGGATACAGAGTGATCCCGACTCCAAATTGCGATGGAGTACTAGATGGAGGATCCTCCACAATCTCTTCTATAGAAATCAGACCAGGTGGAAGAGGTAGACTGTCAGGTCCGTAAAATATTTCTGGTGCCGAAGAAGGTATGCAATCTGTAGCGATAGATGTTTGGGGAAAAACACTCTCCGAACCGGTTGTAGATGAAAATGGTTCAGTAACACAAGTGTTTACCCTCAGACTAGGATCAGTATTATTGTCCTTTGGTGGCTGCTGAACTTCTTCTGTAAAGGCAGGGATATCAGAAATGTTTGGAGTAACCATAGTCTCTGATGTTGTTGGAACACTTGTTCTAACTTTACCAGGAGATTTGGAACCGGTTAAACGAGTTCGCTTTGTCCGTAATAGTTTTGATTCCGGAGACAAAGACGGTTGACTCGTAAGTCTCTGCAAACGACGGGGTTTCAATTGACTTTCTTCCACGATTGCGGATTACTTGATCAACTAAAAATAAGGAGAAGTATGTTTCCGAATTAGATGAATTTTAGACGCTTTGACACAACTTGTTTTTTCAATTTTAAAGAGTCGAGAAAAAACAAAAGATGACTCTAGTCGCCTTCGATTTTTAATGAGCTTGAAGTGAGAAGTGCACAGATGGACCTTTTCCGTTAAGGAGTCTGAAAAGGAATGAAAGGGATTTCTCTGGAAATCTAGGCAGAGGGATCACCAAACCAATCGCAAAACTGCAGAATACTTTTTACGGTACGACAGTCAATCTTCCCGAATGATGTGTTCAGTGCATTGCGATCGATAGGGCGGCAGACACGGCTTCCTATGGATAAAGGATTAAGCCTATTGTGGTCTCCCAAAATATACTCGATGGTACGTGGGAGCACAAGTCCGTACTGGCACTTATCATCTCAAAAGTGGAGGAATCACCCAACCAACAATGAGAACAATAGTTACCAGGATTTACGATGCCGAATACGTCTCTAGCCTAGACTTCTAGATGTTGTGTGTTAGGTTCCAAAGTGTTGTTAGATTCATTAAATTTATTTTATAGTTGATCTTGCTTAAGAAATTTTCCTTTCAGGTTCACCATGTGATGTAGATGTACAATTCCTAAAATGCAATCTAAGATGATAAATAGTCTTTTTATCTTCTTTGTGCAATGAAAATCCTAGCTACTAAGGAAAGAGAGACAATATTCTTTCACAAAGAGCATAGAGCACACACTATATGCACTGTCCTAAATCAAACCAATCAAACAGTCTAAATGCAAATGCACATGCATGTATTTGTTTTCAGCATTCTTAATATGTGAATGATAAAAAGAAAGCTAATGCGCAAACCTGAATTACTTTTCAAAGCGACAATTACTAACAAGTTTCCTTTCAAAATCAAAATGAAGACAATGACAACACTTTGCGATTTGGAAATGAAGACTTGCTTTCGACACTATAAAAACTACTAATTCAGATCAAATACAATAGTAACAGGGTAATCGACTATCAAGAGCAATCAGACTCTCTTCTATGACTGAAAAAGACACTTGCGACACTTTCAAATCAAGAAACGACAGTACAATTACGTTACTTTTTTACAAAAGAGAACTGAAAATGACTCAACAAATACACAAAAACATTTATATTTCTTTGCACAATGGAGGCAGAATATCAGCAAGGAAAGGGGTTTCAAACAGAGGTGTACTGACTACAGGCAGCAAAATTCTTGAATAGATCTGAAAAGAGTGAATAGAAACCAAAGTTCAGGAACAATGCCTAGTCTGATCAGCGCACCTGTAACATAGTGAATCTGAAATGCAGCGCACCTACTACACTCAGGAAGTGCACTGAATTTGAGATTCACAGAAAAAAGAGTGCGCTGGGCCAGGGACAAGACTTTGCTTGGGTTCCGGGTCACCATTTGCAGTTCAGTTCAATGATTTTTGCCGAGAAAGTGGTAATCAGTAAATCAACAACAGGGGTAGATCTAAGGAGTTTACTAGAGCCACCACAAGGGCAATTAGAGAGTTTGTAAATCAGTTGTTTAATTCATAAAAAAAACTCGGAGATTGACTGAAGCAACATTTATCTACTTTGAATTTGCATAGCAAATGCAGTTCGAAAGCTACCTGGATCAACTTCAGGCTCCGTCTGTAAGTCTATAAAGTAAACAAATGTAGATAAACAAACAACCTAGTCGCTCCCCAGTGGTGTCGCCATTTTGTTACAGGGAAAAGTGTCTATGCAGAACTGCTAATCCCACTAAGGTGTGGTAGCTACCTTAGAAACAAACAAAGTAAAACTACTCTCGTTTTCCTTTATGAAAGATAGATGAGAGAAGAATAACGAAGACCAAACTCTGTCTTGCGCTTGGTTCCTTGCTCGATTCCTCTCTCTTCTGATAGTCCTTTGCTACTTGCTTCCTTGTATACCCAGCTTTACAGAGTACCTGTAGAATCAAAGCAGCATAACACTATACGAGAACATGGATCTATTATCATAAACAATCTAGGATCATATATAAATTGACCATACAAATGCACAAAACATAGATTACACAAGAGTATGGAGGAAAACTTGAATAGCTTTATTGATAATCAAGAAAGAGCCAAGAGAGTTACAACCAGTCATTCTGACCTAGCATCATCCTCTCAGCAAGTAAGCCCTTCTTCACCTCATGCAAAGCTTATATCACCCAACACTATGATGTTGCCTCAAGAAACCAACAACAATTCCTTACAAGATGCAAAATTCCAGCCTCTGGATCTCTGGGATGAGGGATCCATATATAGATATCTGTAAGGGAGATGAGTTAGCTTGTGATTTGATTAGTGTCTTCCCTCTGATAGTTCTTGCTTCCACTTGGAGATTGATGATCTCTTACTCATCCTTGGTCAAATTCAGAAAGGCAAGTGTCACAGGAGAAGTTTCTGGAAGATTCCATGCTTCTCCACCTCACGGATTGACACTGCCATTTGTCTCTTCTCACCCATCACACCCCATAGAAGGGCTTTTTGAAATGAAACGCACCCACTGAGTGTACTTAGGTGAGATGCAACGCACTTTGCCTATGGAGCAGGTGAAATGATCCTGTTTTGACCAGTTCTGAGTAGTTTTACATGGAGAACTTCTGGGAGAAGCTGTAATTAGTTGACCCTGTTCCTTTAGGGGTTGGAACAACACTTTTAGGGACTTAGGAGCTCTTGGTTTATGGAAATTTTATGCTTGGGGTTGCAGTGCCCAAAAATGTCTATAACACTCATCCTCAGGATTTTTAGGAGATATTTAGGGGAAATTTAATCTAGAATTTAAACATCATTAGTTGTTTCCAACATGAAAAGAACCTTCTAACTCTTGTGCTTATTTCATGAGTAATTTCCAACATTGTTATCTATTAATAATAATTTATTATTTACACCATAATAATTTTATTGATCACATCATTTCACAAGTCTAACATGGATTCTCTAGCCATCCAATCTAAAAATAGTCCATGTTGAAAAATAGTCAATCATTACCATATAAAGCGGAGGGGTATTACATCTCCCCCTTGCTCCATTGACAAATGACAACAAGAAATTCTAGTTTAATTTGTCCTTGAATTAAATTGAGAATTAAAATCGAAATATATTCTCATAGAAACTTGTAAAAAGTTAATTAAGTTTAATTAACTTAATTATCTTAGGAATTTCTAGTTGGAAGTATTTTTGAAGTCATGTATATGTTCTCCCTATATTATAGGGGTCCAGGATGAGTTAATTATGAGTTGTAATTAGATAATTAAGGGAAAAGTTCCCCTAGGGTCTTGGGCTGATACCCTAGTAAACTGAAAGTTGTCTATACAGAGAAACACACATTCCATACAATCATAACGCTAATATAAGCAAACTCTACGATAAGGAGCGTACCTGAGGTCCTACGTTTGAGAAGGTCCTTCCAGGGTCCAAACCCTTCTTGGAGTTCCTTTGCTCCTTTGACCTCCAAAAAAATCAATTCAAGAAAGTACAACAGTATATGGACTAAACATTATAAAGAAACCATCTTCAAATTATAAAGAAAGGTAGTTAGTTATGCAATCAAACAACCATTCACATATGACTTCTAACATGAATATCATAAACATGAAGAAGATTTATATCAGGAACAAAGACATGTGTTTCTTTTATTATAGACAAATAAATTACAGAAAGGAACAATTTCACCTGAGTCATCCTTTCGCAGGCTCCAAGTGGAACCATCCTCTGGATTCGTCCAGTCTCAAGCCTTTAACAAACTCCTTCCATGACTTACTCCATGATATCACAAGTAGTAAATGGACATCATCACACAAGGAAACAAGGGTTTCCTATAAAAATGGGGGAAGTGTAGGAGGCACAAGGATCTTCAGACCTGGTCAAGGGAATCTTAACATAATAACCTTTCTCTCTCTTCTCTCCTCCCTTAGGCCTTCCCATTGAATCCTTTTTATACTTCTCCCAAAGTAGTTTTTTAGTTGGGAATTCATTGGGAATAGTTGGGCCATGGGCACTAACAGGTGATCAGCAGGTAAAACCCGCGATCTCCGCCCGAAATTAAGGAGATTTAATTTTTTTAAGTGTTTTAAGACATATACGTGGGTTGGGTGTACATAGACCCGCGTATACACGTGTTTAGCTCAGGGTAATGTCGTGTATAGGGAATAAAACACTGTTTTTTAGATTTTGGACCAGGTCTGGAAGGAGGGGTTGCCCTAGGCCATGAGTGGAGCATCACAAACCATAAGAGTGAGATTTGGAGCTATAACAGATGCCCCCTAATATATGAGGTCAGAAGGGGTACATGATGGCCGAAATGTATTAAGCAAGTACATGGAAAGGAAATCTGCCAAAAACTGAGAGGGACTTCACCAGAGTTCAGCCTGCCAAGCCACAAAAGGAGATCATAAAGAAACACTATCTGAGGCAGGTATACCCATGCTCAGAAAAAGTAAAGCATGTCCGCATATCAAGTACAAGTGGATCCACTAAGTATACAAGTATAAAGAACTGGAAAAACATAATGGATCATCTGATCATGATCGATCAAGTACATGTTTGAATATCACATATAAGAATGTCAATGATGCTGAAGGATGAATCGGATCACTGATATTGAAAAACTGATCACAAAAGGTACCAACTGAACATGATGGAATAGGATGGTACTACACTGCAAACTTAGGTGCCAGCATATAGAATGTCGCCATGACTGACTGCAACATATAAGGTGGAATGGCATCAACTAGCAGCAACAGGAGCAACTGTCAAGTGAACCAATGAATGCTGATAATACCTGAGGTCTTCACTAACTACTGTGGTACATTTCTACACCATGGGAATAAATGATCTGAAGTCGACCATGTGAGAAATTGTTTGATTACTGGTCATTGATGTATACCGTTAACAAAAGCGAGACTACTCACCGATAATGATAATGAGCGTCAAGGTACCCAGTACAATCTAACAAGTGTGAATAGATGAGCTAGAGTCGAACACCTGTAAGAATCTATCGATCAGGAGACAATGATGGTTTCCCACTGTTGATAGCAAAGAATCTGCCACTAATGACTGCAAACACCAAGGTACTGCCAAATGGAATCTAGATCTTTGCCCCAGAGCAATGAGTCGGAGTCAATAGGGAAAGATCTGCTAGAAGGAAGGCATTAAGGCATCCTTCATCAATCTAGTGCGAGTGTAACCTGTAGGCCAATAATGTGGAAGGAATCGGATGAAAGAGATGTAGTAACCCAACCGAAGTGCGTTTCCGGCGTACACAAGATGTGGCTAGCACATGACAGAAACCCTCTGAACCAACCAATAATGGAAGCTGACACAGAGGCGAGGTATCCACCAATAGGGTCAAATGGAAACCAAGGTATTGCACGAATCTCAATGTGTGATAATGTAAGATGATTTCGAACACAAGGGAAACCACTCAGTCAAAGACCCATGATACTGATCAATGCTGAGCACAAGGTGACCTATCAATAATGAAAATAGGGCCAGGGTGCAGCTCTAGGCCTGTCCTCAGAGCAAGATGTCATCGTTGATAAGGACAAGACCCGCTAGCAAGAAGTCAATGGAGACCTTCTCAAACCGGCACGAGTAAAGAACCAATGTAATTTATGTGATGATAGACATGATACTGACAACCAGGGATGGCCGACTGAAAAATGAGTCAAGAGACACCGCAGAGAGGCCGACTCAGGCTAACTTCCCTTGAACAAAAGCATGACTCAATGTGACTATGTGGCAACATATGATGACTCTGTATAAGTTTGTCATGTAGGAGGCATGAACGAACCCTCCATATGATTGGAAGAGATAACCAATCAGGGGAGAACTGACTCAATAACAAGGTTAAGGCGTACCTAAGTCAAACTAAATCCCGCCCAAACGGAGGAGACTTTGCTTTGAGTGCTTTGTTCAAGGGCGACACGACTGAATCTAGCTGCCAACAATAAATGGAAATATTGTCCCGTTCCCGCTCTTTTTTTGGAATAAATAATTTTTTGTCTTTTTCTGTTAAGCTGGAAAAAGAATAAAAGAATGCTATGGTACAGTGGAAAGAACGAGTGTCGGTGAAGCAGATGATCTAGTTCCTGGGATTGGAACGTTCCTATGCTGAATGCAGGGAGGTGAAAATTGGTCAATGACATCAAAGGTGTGTTCCTTCCATGGGTCAAGGTGTGTCAAGCTGCATAAGTCAAAGGTATGCAAGGTTGATTTTGCAGTCATCATGGTCAAAAGTTGGCTTAAACACGAGTCCAAGTGAAGCCGGCTCTAGACCAAAAGGTGCAAGTAGTCAACATGCAATGCAGTAGTACAACTCAACACAAAGGAGCCTCTAGGGTATAAGGCCAGAACGAAGCGAAGAAGAAAAGAGGAATGAGGCTTCATCGCATAAGTCATGGCAGGGCTAAAGATGACTCTCGAGCCTAGGGACGAAAAATCAACATGAGTGCCAAGTGACAACAAGGTACTAACTAGGCCACCCATGATAAGGTAGGCTCTACCACACAAGTCATGATACTTCTAAGCAATGAGAAGGTTCTGCACCATAAATTGGTGGGGTCGATCCTAAGGCCAAATGGGAAAGGAAACTGATAAGTGCACAATGCAGGCGGAAAAACCTAACCTATAGGCTAGTTTCGAGAACCAATACCTGTCAGAATGGACCAACCATAAACTTACAAAGGAGAAATCTTCCAAGTTCTGTAAACATAAATAGGAACACTAGACAAGAAGTTAATACATCCCACATATAAACTTCATATAACATCTTGTGTTATAGAATACAAAACTTGAAAATGCGTACCTTATATATACAATATGGTACAGGGAACCATGCAACCTTGTGGCTTACGTATAATAGCTCTTTTGGAAAAACCCCTTGTAGGGATCAGACCAAGGACTCCTTTGGTAGTCAAGACTCATGGCTTCAAAGAGTTCCTCCTGTGAAGGCAAAACAAGTTCTAAGAAATCATTAGAACTACAAGGATTAAAAGAGGGAATTAAGGGGTCCCATGTCCCTATAGAAAGAATCTCTCGGTCAACTGCCGGGACCAAGTGCCAAGAAGGAGAATAATAGGTCAAAGGATCCTCCTTAGAAGTGATTGAACACTGAGGATTCAATGCCACATAATTGACCCATGGCGGGGTAGAGTCTATTTGAACACTTGGAATAAACCAAGGGGTATTCTGCAGTAAATTCGAATTAGGGTGGTAATTATTAGATGCAAGCTGATCTTTAGTGACATTATTCCCGTTATGAGGAAATCACATTACTAGAAAGAGTGAAGATACCACAACATTCATAGCATAGAAATAATCATGACCAAGTAGCATATTAAATTCTAAAGGGCTATCAACCACCATCCTATCAATTAAGACAGTCTTCCCACCTAAAGTGATAGGAAATTGAGGAAGAACACCCACAGATTCACCAGGTCTTCTATCATAGGCTAACAACTGACTCTGAGCTGTCAACAACTTTTAGGAACCCAAAGCTTTATAAGTCAAAGAGGATATAATACTTGTGGAGGATCCTTCATCCACCATACATCGATAAACATTTGTGGAATTAACTCTGACCTTTATTTGGAAAGGTGCAGCGGAAGGAAGACGAGGCTCAACAAGACTATCCAAATCAAAGGAAACACTCTTAGAACTTGGAGGGGAAACATTTGAAGAAACCGGGATGCCCCCTATACCAGACGACTCTCTACTAGAGATCAAACAAACTCTTTTTTTAGGCACTTCACCCCCCAAAAGAGGAGTGCAATCGGCCAACAATTGCACTGGCTCTACCACATTATCAACCAATGGATGATGGGATTGATGAGAAACCATATTAGATTTAGAAGTAGAAGTACTTTCAGACTCGGACCATATCCTTTGAACCTCTGGAATACCAGGGCATAAATGAGTAAGATGGTCTCCCTTGCATATCTTACATGGGAACTTAGGTTTAAAACTTCTACGTCCAGGTTTCTTATCAACCTTCATTCCACCAACATGACTAGCAGTGGTTTGTGGAGAGTCCTGAACATGACTTGCAGAGGTCGGTGACTCTTTGCTAGTATGACTTGCAGTGACTAGACTCATGCCCCCAGCATGACTTGCAGTGGGTGAAGACTCATCTCCAACATGACTGGCAGAGGTTGAGGATGAAGTGTTAGTGTGACTTGTAGTGACTAGACTTGTTCCCCCAGCATGACTTGCAGCGGCTAAAGACTCATCTCCAACATGACTGGTAGAGGTTGAGGATGGAGTGCTAGTGTGACTTGCAGTGACTAGACTTGTGCCCTAGGCATGACTTGCAGTGGCTGAAGACTCATCGCCAACATGACTGGCAAAGGTTGAGGATGAAGGGATAGAATTATTCTTCTTCTTTGACTTCCTCTTTCTCCTTTTTTTAGATTTCTTGTTACAAGAAGGAGGAGAAGAAGGAATCCCAGATTTCTCTTTGAAAGAAGATGAACAATTAGCACCCATGTGATGCCCTTGAAATAAAGCATTCAACTGAGAAGCTTCAAGAGCATTTGGAATATTCGGAGTGGACTACAGCCAAATGGGTAGTCCAACATTAAACCCAGGAATATTCAAAGTGGCCATCAAGGGAGTACCAACATTTCCAAAGAAAGTGTTGGCCAGATAAGTCGTTCTTGCGGGCAAGACCGGCCTACCTAGTATCTAATGATATCTAGCAACAAGCAAACCAAACAAATTCTATCTTTCTCTAAATATGCAATTTATAAATAAAGGCAAATAGATGTTTTAGTCCTACCTCGGGTCCAATGCTAGTTTGTGGAAAAAATGCTCCGTTGATCCAAATGAGCTCCCTTGTAAAGGATCTGCAAACACAAACAAGAACACACCTTAAATAGCACCTGAAAAACCAATATAATAAAGCATATTTATCATGATGATCAAGGAATTCATGAAATAAATCATATAAGACAATTTATTGAGAAAAATGAATCTGATTGTATTAACTTTAATCAAAGAAGAACTTTACAACCTTGGTGCCTTGATGCTATACAAGCTCCTCCCAGGGTCCAGCAAGAATCTCCTCTACTTTGACAAGTTTCACTCTCTTCCCAAAGAAGCCAAAAGGTATGTAATCTCTCCTCTCAAGCTTAACTAGGAAGTCTCAATTCCAACAACATTTACCCTCAAAAATGTTTAGCTTCTAACCTCTCTAGCAACCAGCCCAATGCCTTAATTTATAGTGCAATGGAGGGAAGTTACTAGGTCCACCTTCAAAGGGATAAAGCCCTCCAATGGGATAAGCTCCTCTCATCAAGGGATTAGCTCCTTTAGTTATGGGATGCATGAACCACCTTGGAGAGAACCATCCATGTCAAGATTCCTTCTAGAAGCATCCAGAATTAACCCAAAGTGAGTTTTTAAGAATAAATTTGCGCCTTTTTGACTTTCACAGGGGTCCGCACCCACTCCTTTAGAGACAGAGCGGGCAGGTCCGCAGGTAACATGACCAAGGGGTGTGGGACTGCAGGTAATAGTAAGAGAAAGTGCATATCTAGAGCTTTATTGATTTTCAAGGACTTTCTCTCATTTTTAAAGCTTGACATGAAGAGCTGAGGTCTGAGACTTGCAATGGAGGATAGTATGAGTGGTGATAGACTCACACTGACTGCAAATAGTCATGGTGACAATATTTTGTGTAACAGATTTCCCCCTAAAGTGCGAAGTCTGTAGTAGATGAGGATTTCATTTATCATCTAAGAAAAGTGAAGTACTTTATCATTTCGAGGATCATCCTGTGGAGAGCCTGATTGGAACCTGTAAAAACATTCAATACAATATATATATATATATATATATATATATATATATATATGAGATCATATCATCGCTGAGGTAGGCATTCCCATACTCAGATCATAACTGACTAGAAAACTAACTAAACTGCTCTAATATAGGAATGATCTTGTAATACATCACAAGTATAGACACATGTAGACACAGTATGGGCACATCCATCTGTTTATGAATAGTCCACCGTATAATGAATACAAAATTCCTCGCATCCTGGATGGTGGAAACTAGATCCAGGGTCTTGATTTTCACTTCTCGAAATAGTACGATTCTATCCATGTGAATGAATGTGTCAAAGTCAAACATGGTAGAAACCACTTGATTACCAGTCAATGATGTAAACTATTAACAAGCGTGAGAGAAACCACCATTAATGTCAATGGCTCTCAAAGTACTCAGTACAATCCATGAAATGTGAATAGATGTGTTGATGTTGAACATGTCATGGAATCCTTTGATCGAAGGTCAATGATGCAACCTATCGTCGAAGGCGAGAAACCTGCCATTGAGACATGCAGATCCCAAGGTATTGACGATTTAGATCATCTTTCTAGATAATGAGCTGAGGTCGATAGAAAGCGATCCGTCGTAGGGAAGCCCACAACACGAAATCATAGATCAAGTTTGAAGAAATATAGTTGCAAGGACTGACTCAGGGATGGTCAAGATGGGTGACATATATTTTGCAGATGAATGATTTATTTACAGTGACCTCTTGAACACATAACGACACAGCAGATGGTTTGGTGACAATTGACCCAAAGTTAATACCCAGAAACTGGCTGAAGACTTTCAATATGGTTTGATCAACTGTTAGGCAAAGGATTTCCCAACCCAAGTGAATAAAAAGTGTCATGTTCAAGAGTGGTTAAATTTTTTTCTGAGACACAAAGTATGACAAACAGGTTCATTTTTCTCTCTTTTCCCCCACCATTTCTCGCAAGTACCTTTTAATTTTTGACAAGCTTGAGGAGGATAACATTTGCTTGATTATAAGCTCATCCTTCGGCTGAGTCCAACTTAGTTTAAATTCGAGCCCTAAGAAGGAGTGGTCCGTTCTTGTTTGTAATTGAACAGGTCATTTGCTGTTAAATTTTAACGATTCCAGTATAGGAGAAACTCGGCGTTTTTCAATTTCAGGGAGTCTGAAAAAACTTAAGAAAACTCCATGGTTGTCCTTTTTTGTAAATTTGTGTCTCCCAAGCCCGAAAAGGTATAAAATAATACTTGAGAGAACTGCTTGATCATTATGAACAAGGAGTAATTTTCATAATTAGTGTCTCTGATCCAAAAAAGTAAAAAAGCGATCAATGACACGTCGTTTTATAACCAATATTGAATTTGAAACGACAAAAATCCGGCAATCTTTTCATGTTTTTACGGTCAGAAAAGGGCTGTAAGTGGACCGTCTTTTTAATTGCATTTTAACGAGCTTAAAAAGAAAAACTCGGAAATATTTTCATATTTTAGGAATCAGAAAAGAGCTTAAAGGTGACTCTAATGTTTTTTGTCAAAAATGACCAATTTTGCCTGAAAAATCCGTTATCCTGCAGAAAAACTCAAACATTACTCATACCTGTTTAAAATAGATAAAAATGCTTCAAAAGTTACCTCTTTAAAGTGAAAAATAAACAAATTAAAAATTCATTTATTCAAAAAAGCTTATAAAAAGGGCTTTTGTAAATTCATTTTTACCGTTTGACTTCAGAGTGAGAAAAGAGAGCTTTTGGTAAGAAACTTCCCGTGAAGATTGTGGAAAATCCATCCGTTGGAATCGAACATCGTCACCTCCAGGTAATCCACATCATCTTACTCTTTCATTTTGTCCATTTTAAATTTGTTTTTAGGATTTTATTTTCATTTTTTGGAAATTTTTAGGTTAAAAACCCGCGCGCGGGGGTCCGCAAGCACAGGATAGGAAACCTGCAGACCCTGAATTTTTCGTAAAAGGAAAAAAGTCAGGGGCCCACACCTGCCATTAAGGCAGAGTGTAGACCTATGCACTGTCTCTAACATAGAGGGTGCGGTCCCTGCAGAATAGGTTTTCAAACTTAAATTTTTCAAATTTTTCCCAAAAACTTTGATTTTAAATATTCTAATCCGCCTTTTTATTGAATGTAGGGTATACATCATGTTTGACTGGTAGGAACAGGAGCACGAGGATGTGGATCTCGCCACGATTAATCATCAACCTTTCATTGATGCATTGAAGGCATGCGGTTTATTCAAATTCTGGGCCATACCTGGCATGAGGGCCCAGGTGGACTTTTTGTAGTGGCTGGTAGACAAGTGGAATGTACAGGACCAGTGTTTCTTTATTGGTGGCCACCAACTCGAAATGGAGCTGGAAGACATTTAATTTTTGACTGGTTTTCCTAAGAGAGGTGAACATTCGACTCTATTTGGGACTATGCCAGGTGGCCAGTCTATCGATAGCCTCCGGCCAGAGTTTTGTAATGACCAAACTAGAGACAAAGGGATTGATATCAAAACCATCTCCTGTTCTGAATTCAAAGTGATTGCATTTACTGTTACTAGGCTCTGCGGAAGCGCAACACTACATGTGGCCATTGGATCCCAAATGCGGATTGCAGTAGACTGCTTTCGAGGCACCATCTTCAACTGGTGCGAGGCTGTGTTGGCTAATGTAAAAGGCCAACTGACTAGGGCAAAGAACGGATAACTGAAGAACTTTGGATATGGTGCTTTAGTTGTGAGCTTTGGTCTAGAGAGGGTCCCAATGTTGGTCCCATAGCATCTTTCTGTTGGAGCTAGACTTCCCCGAGAGCCCAAACTGATGCGTTGGGTTGCAGTTATGGCCCGTCATCTTGAGGAGGGAACAGAAGTCGTTCGATTTCCTCCTGAGTATTTTCATTGGTTGGAGAACCAAGTTTTTGCTATTCAAGATTTTCCTTATGCTAGGATGGATTATAGTGGTGACCCAGACATGGCTCTTCCACCAGGAGAGCAATGGGATGACTCAGGTAAAATCATTTTCAACATTTTCTAATTTAATTTTTTTTTTAACTGTCCCAAAATTGATAGTAAAAAGTTTCAAATGCAGATGTAGGTCCACGGTGACTAGCCACTCTCTAGCCCTATGAGAGGAAACAACCAACTGTAGTAGCACCAACCCCATAGGACAAATCTATAGAGACCCTAGCTGAATTAGAAAATCATCTAGAGCGTTTGAAAACAGACATTCCAGAGACTAGCATAGATGACATTCCTCTTAGGCTACAATTGTTATAGACATTTTTGTGCCTTACAGCATGAAGCATGAAATGTCCATAATCTAAGGGATCCAAAGTCCCTAAACATGTTGTTCCTACCCCTAGAGGAACAAGGTCAGCAAACCACAGCACTGAATAAAAGTTCTCCACCTGAAAACACTCAAAAACAAGCCAATTCTGGATCATGTCAACTGCTCCACTGAGCATCTGCGCTGAATGTCAACTGCTCCACTGTCTACCTGCGTTGAATGTCAACTGCAAAGAAGGCTACCTGCGCTGGGCGAGTTTGGACATGTGGCACAGTCATTCCTCAAGGTGTCAATGCCTAGGAAGCTTCCAAAATGACACTTGGATCAGGGAATTCGACTGGTGATGAGTAAGAGGTTCTAGATCTCCAAGTGGAAGCAAGAACCTCCAAGTGGACTCAAGAACTGAAGAATAACTGAAGTGAGAGAGGACACTAGTCAGCTTCATGCCAGCCTCAAGCTGACTCATCCTTTCTCCAAAACTCCTATATATAGATCTCTCTCATGAGGTCTAGGGGGGCTGGAATCTTGTGAATGTAAAGAATTGCTGTTGGTTTGAGTTTAGAACTATTGGGTGATTTGCTTTGAAGGAGGTGAAGAGGAGATTTCTTTCTGCTGGGAAGGTGATGCTGGATTGGGCCTCTTATGGTTGTATCACTTCCTGAACCTTACTTCTTCCATTAATAAAGCATTTGAGGTTCTTCTATATGCATGTGTCTCAATGGTGTGTTGTTATACTTGTATATTTGATTTATTCTAATCCTTGAATCAATTATGAATGTATGCTTCTTGTAGTTTCCCTCTCTTGCCATTTTGCAGGATCTTGGTGTAGCTGGGCCAGTGAAAGAGCAAGGAGCTGGGGGCAAGCAGCAAGGAGAGAAGATTGGATCAACCATTAGCGAAAGACATCGGTTAGTGGATCTCTTTCTCCCCTCTTTTACATCTCATAAAGAAGTAATCTCAGATAGCTTTGCTTTGATTGTTGCTAAGGAACTATCACCCTTAGAGTGGGATAGGGTCATTCCGTATTGGATACTTTTCCCAACAACAAATTGGCGACTCCGCTGGGGATCGTATCTTGTTGGTTGTTCGTGTTTTTGCTATTCATTTCCTAAACACAGGGAGTACCGAATCGAACTGCATTTGGATCTTTCAAATGCAAAGTAGAGGGCAGCTACTCTAGCTCAGTTTCTGGGCATGTTTATGATTTGAAGAGCTGATCCACAAGGACTCTGAACAGCTCTTAGTGATAGCTTTTCATCCTCCTTTGTCATCCTTTAGTGTGTACTTGATTGGTAGCTTTGATTTGGCCAAAAACTGTTGATTTTTGAGCAATCTGTAACCCAGAAACCAAGAGAAACGAGAGTTTCTCTCTTCATTGCAGGCACTGTGAAGGCAGTCTGCATTTCATCGCAGGTCCCGAAGGGGCTACCTGCGCTGAATGTCAAACTGACAGTGTTCTACCTGCGCTGAACTAGTGTGGCCTTGTGCAACTGGGGTTCTCTGCTTTCTGTTGCCCTGTTTTCATCCCTGTTTTTTGCAGCCTGTTACCAGTCAATGTACCTATCTGAAACCACCTTTCTTTGCCACTATTCCGCCTCGGTTTTATAAAGAAACTGTATCTGTTCTTTGTGTATTTCTTACATCATTTGCAGTTTTCCATAACGAAAAGTGAACTAGTCTTGCTGTGACCTCTTAGATCTAGACCTGTGATAAGTGTCGTTCTGATCTTAAGAGTTAGTTTGTTTGCTGTTCATAGCTGATTGAGCTTTTGCTTTCGTCATATGGTTTGAATTTATGTATTTCTAGTGTTGAAACAAGTAAATCTTAAGGTGTCTTTTGATTTTGGACAAAAAGCTTGTTTGTCTTCACTTGAAATTGAATTCAAAGTTATACAACAGCTTTCTTTTTGTAGTACACCAACATTAAGAAAAAGAAAAGAAATACCTGCATTGTGCATGTGCATTTTGACAGCTTGCATGTTGATTTAGGGAAAAGTGCATTAGTGTGTGCTCTATGATCTGTGTGAAAAGATGATGTCTTTCTTTTCCCTCAGTAGTTAAGATTTTCATAAGTTGAAAAGATTGAAAAAGCTTGCTTCTCATCTTTAGACTGCATTTAGGAGTTGTACCATACATCTCGTGGTGATCCATAAAGGCAAACTGCTAAACAAGATCAACCTAAAATAAATTGAATTTACATAACAACGCTTTGAAACATAACGCAAACACATAGAGGTCTAAGCTAGAGACGTGTTCCGGCGTCGCTAAACGTGATATCTTAGCGTTGAGTGGTTGGGTGATTCCTCCACGGTGAAGCGATAAGTATCAATACGGACTTGTGCTCCCACGTACCGTCGCGTATATATTGGGAGACCCCTATAGGAACAAAGCCTTTATCCATAGGAAGCTGTGTCGGCCGCCCTACTGATCGCAATGCAGTGAACACAGCATTCACGAAGATCGACCACCCGTACCGTAAAACGTATTCTGTGGTTTTGCGAAAAGTTTGGCACACCCTCTGCCTAGATCTCCAGATCAGTTTCTTTTGGCCTTTTTCAAACTCTATAACTGAAAAATTCCATCCGAGCATTTGTCACTTCGGGCTCGTTAAAACATCGAAGGAGACTAGAGTCATCTTTAGCTTTTTCTCGACTCTTAAAAAGTGAAAAAGCAAGTTGTGTCTAAAGCGTCGTTATAAAATTTATTTTAAACGGAACATAATCACCTCCTATTTCTGCGTTGATCTGTAGGTTGAGAACATGGAACGCACCAACCAAGGAATTCCCCATGATGGAAATCCTAGTCCTTTCTCCTCTTGGGGAGAAGTTGGTGCGCCCCACATGGCCACATTGTCGCTTCCAGGACTGACAATTGGCCTGCCAATATGGCTATTCTCAACCAATGTAGTTCAGAACACCATGGTTCCTGAACAGTCGAGTCAACAGTTAGATCAGTCTAGAGCTGCCCACCAGCCTTCTACTTCCTATAACTCTTCCTCCAATCCTTCATCTTCGCAAGGTAGAGCCGGCAAAAGCCAAGCTCCCATGGAGAAGAAGGAGAAGAAGAAGAGAGAGAAGAAGAAGAAGGAGCCTAAGGCGACTGGGGGCAAGCAAAAGACATCTGACAAAAATCCACACACAGCACAGACCGGGCCTAAATCGCCATGTGTCATATGTAGAGGAGACCACTTCCATAGAGATTGTCCCTGTATTTCCCGGATACTAAGGGACTGGTCCCCTCGTTTGCACAGTTCGGGAGCATCAACCTCTGATAGCCATGTTGAGTGCTTACCGTCAACCAGCGAAAGTGAAGGTTCAAGACAATGAGGGGGATCAAGATCCCCCTGCAGACTATGTGAAGGCGATCACGCCATCCACCGTTGTCCCTTCTTAGACGAAGCGAAGAGAGTTTTGGAAGATCGTCCGGTTTCACTGTTGAGACTTCCTCCTGGATACAAAAAACTCGTGCCAAGTCCTTCGTTGGTTGAGAATACAGCTGGCCCACTCAAGTGGTCAGTTGAAGCGTCAGTCATTGAAAATGAACCTAATGAATCCAGACCAGACGAAAGTCCAAAGGTCGAAACGCAGTTGACCCGGTTCTCCCTTCAGAAGCTTCATCTTCAAATGACACCGTCACTGAAGATTCATCTTCAAATGACACCCTCACTGAAGAGAATAAGGATGACACCATCCAGATTCTTTTCATCAACACAGACTCTGACGAGCGTCAGGGCAATGCGCCCATTCCTTTATCGCAGGAAGGAACATCGTCAGGGTCATATCCGGCCGTGTATTCGGTCCCACCACCAAGCAACCTAGTTGTGTCCTTTGATTGGAACCAACTAGGCAGACCCCGGTTGCCAGCCAGTATACCATTCAGAATCATAGTCCAAATATACAGAATGGTAATGGCTAGCACTATCATTGATGAAGGGGCATCTGTGAGTATCCTTTCCTCTGTTGCTTGGAAAGCACTGGGTTCCCCGGCGCTTTTGCCTGAGATAAGAAATCTCTCGGGTTTCGATAAAGGAACCAGTCGACCATTAGGGATCCTCCCCAATGTGCCCATTACATTGAAAGGGAAGGCCGTTCAAATGAACGTGATGGTCGTTCAAGGACCCTTGGATTATAACCTACTCCTTGGATGAGACTATATATATTGCATGGGAGCAATAGTCTCCTCACTCTTTAGAGTAATGTGTTTTCCACACGAAGGAAGAATGGTCAAGCTCGTAGACCAACTTTCATTTCTGGGATCACACATCGCAAATAGTCACATACCAACCCTGAATGGTCTATTCAATCAAGAAATGTCTCCACCCCCAGTCCTTCTTCCCGATGAATGTGAGTGATTCGGAAAGATGGGACTGGAACCCAGGGGGCATGCATCCTGGTCTGCGTTGGGCAGAGAAAACCCTGGGTATAAGGTAGAATTTCCGCGAGAGAATATGACTAGTCCGTACCCCGTCCGTGGATGGAAGAGGGGTTGTTCTAGAATAGGATTCTTTTGTCAAAGTTACGTGTCTGGCACCAGTCATTCACCCTTGTCTATTTCGGTAGACATTGCCGAGGAAATGTTTTGTTTGAAAGATTAACGAGACAATCTTTGGGTAACCAGAAAGAGGTAAGCCTCCCTCAATAACACAAATGTTTTGTCTTTGAGTAGTGTTCTTCTCTTGTCGCAAGTAGCTGTTCTCTTGCGATCTTGCGAAAAATCTGTTGAAAGTTGGGCTGACGAGAAGACAAGTATCGTATACACCCATTAAAATTAACGAGAAGACAAGTATCGTTAAAATTGGACTAGCAAGACGACAAGTAGCTGTGAACACCCAAAGAAAAGCAGAGGTGGGAAGGAGGAGGGGCAGCCTTGAAATTGTATTTTATACCTGGGGGCATGCAACCCTTTTGGAGTGCAAGCAAAGAGCAGTTATTTATCTGTTTTTTGGA
Source organism: Pinus tabuliformis (assembly GCA_031772625.1). Taxonomy (NCBI): domain Eukaryota; kingdom Viridiplantae; phylum Streptophyta; class Pinopsida; order Pinales; family Pinaceae; genus Pinus; species Pinus tabuliformis. Next base: position 1,302,885,119 of record CM062820.1, read on the forward strand.
TTAGCCGTTTCCGAACTTGCATAAAGAAAGGAGTGGAGCAAAGCTTAGTGAGATGAAGCTCCATAAAAAATAGAATCTTGAGGGGACATTTCTTATCTTATGACTGGTAATATCGAGCAGTTTTAGCATAAAGTTCATGCTCGTTAAAAAATAAACGCAAGATCCGAGCAGTTTTAACGCGGTCTTCATGCTCGTTAAAAAATAAATATAAGCAGTGAACAATGTTTCCTCCAGAGTTTAAGCTCATTTTTAAATAAAAAATGAACCTATCCCGGTAAATAACCACTGTGATCGTAAATTTATCAGCCATAAAAGCCTTGGTCGTGTTTGCACCTGCCACCTCCACCTTCATTTGGCCGATCGTTCACCTCCATATGATTGTTTACCCATTTTGAGGAACAGCTGCAAAGAGTGATTTCACCTAGCCATCCTTGTGACACTGCCGTGATTGGAAAATTCCAACCTGTACCTGGAATCAGTTGCTATCCCTGTTTATCACTCGTTCCTCAAAAGACGAGTCTTCTTTAAGCTCTTTTCAACTGACTCGTAAAATATGAAAAGATTGCCGAGTTTTGGCCTTCCAGCTCGTTAAAAGGACCGGAAGAGCTATCCCTCCTCTAGATTTTAATCTTTTTGGACCTGAGGGATTATTGCACAAAAAGGTCGAGCGCTTGTTTTATTCGGCTCGTTAAAGTTATCGAAAACTCATCCCTTCTGTATTGTTTTATACTTTTTCGGACTTAAGGGATTAGATGACGAAAAAGGGACCTTTGGAGTTAACTTTATGTACCTTTTCAGACTCTCTAAAAATGAAAAGGACCGAGTTTCCCTTGTCGTTAGACTCGTTAAAATGATTAAATAGCGACAAACTTGTCTTTAGACGAGAACGAGTTTCCCTATCGCTAGGCTCGTTAAAACATAGCGATGGGCTTGCCCGAAGGGCAGGTTATAGAACAAGCATATGTTATCCTCCTCAAGCTTGACAAAAATAAAGAGGTACTGGTCAGAAATGACTGGGGAAAAATTGGGAGAACCTCAAAGCTTTAATGGTAGCAAGTCGCTCTTGAACATGACACTTTTCCTCCGTACCATATCGGGTTGGGTTGTTTCATTCACCGGTCTCATCACCATGGTCTCGCCAAACCATCCACATTTGGGGTAATGCTACCGATCCATCGCATCAGTGTCGTTATATGTTCAAGAGATGTTGTTCAGAAAGAGTCAACCGTGTCCCATCCACTACCATACATCATCTTTCATCTGTTCATGACCGCCACCCTGAATCATATTTCACAGATTGTTTTCATCTCCATTAAAATCATTAGCTCCGTTTCGAGTCACTGATGTGGGATTCATTAAGGCCCTCCTTTGACGGATCGCTCCTTGTCGACATCAGCTCATTATCCAAGGAGTTGATCTAGGAACAACCCCCTCAGTACTTTGAAGCTTGCATGCCTCAATGGCAAGTTTCTCACTTCCGGCGACAGGTATACATCAATGACCTTCGACCGAAAGATTTTTCGTGGTGTTCGACACCAAGTCCTTTATTCACACCACGTGAATTGTACTGCAGTACCTTGAGGGTCATTATCATTATCGGTGATTCCTCTCGCGCTTGTTAACGATTTACATCATTGACCGGTAATCAAGTGATGTCTTTCCATGTTCGACTTCAGCGCAATTCTCACATGGATCGACTTGTACTTAGAGTGAAGATCGAACGAGTTTTGAAGACCCCGGATCTAGTTTCATCCATCCGGGCTGCGATATATATTCAGGAAATATAAAGACATTTGACATGTACATCATTACATCATTGCAGCAGATGATCATCCTACTCAAAGGATGATAATTTTCACCAAAATTATCAGTCTACCATCAGACGATCGTCTGTTCTATGTACCAAAATGAATTTATAAAGCTGAGCATGGGAATGCCCGCCTCAGCTAGATCATGAAAGCAGTATGAAAAATAATGTATTGTATTGTATCTTATTACCGGTCACCTCTCAGCGATTGAATGAACTTCGGATCCTCCTGATAAAGCATTTCACCCGATAAACGACCTCATACTTTAGGGGGCAACTGTTATAGACATTTTTGTGCCTTACAGCATGAAGCATGAAATGTCCATAATCTAAGGGATCCAAAGTCCCTAAACATGTTATTCCTACCCCTAGAGGAACAAGGTCAGCAAACCACAGCACTGAATAAAAGTTCTCCACCTGAAAACACTAAAAAACAAGCCAATTCTGGATCATGTCAACTGCTCCACTGAGCATCTGCACTAAATGTCAACTGCTCCACTGTCTACCTGCGTTGAATGTCAACTACAAAGAAGGCTACCTGCGCTGGGCGAGTTTGGACATGTGGCACAGTCATTCCTCAAGGTGTCAATGCCCAGGAAGCTTCCAAAATGACACTTGGATCAGGGAATTCGACTGGTGATGAGTAAGAGGTTCTAGATCTCCAAGTGGAAGCAAGAACCTCCAAGTGGACTCAAGAACTGAAGAATAACTGAAGTGAGAGAGGACACTAGTCAGCTTCATGCCAGCCTCAAGCTGACTCATCCTTTCTCCAAAACTCCTTTATATAGATCTCTCTCATGAGGTCTAGGGGGGTTGGAATCTTGTGAATGTAAAGAATTGTTGTTGGTTTGAGTTTAGAACTATTGGGTGATTTGCTTTGAAGGAGGTGAAGAGGAGATTTCTTTCTGCTGGGAAGGTGATGCTGGATTGGGCCTCTTATGGTTGTATCACTTCCTGAACCTTACTTCTTCCATTAATAAAGCATTTGAGGTTCTTCTATATGCATGTGTCTCAATGGTGTGTTGTTATACTTGTATATTTGATTTATTCTAATCCTTGAATCAATTATGAATGTATGCTTCTTGTAGTTTCCCTCTCTTGCCATTTTGTAGGATCTTGGTGTAGCTGGGCTAGTGAAAGAGCAAGGAGCTGGGGGCAAGCAGCAAGGAGAGAATATTGGATCAACCATTAGCGAAAGACATCGGTTAGTGGATCTCTTTCTCCCCTCTTTTACATCTCATAAAGAAGTAATCTCAGATAGCTTTGCTTTGATTGTTGCTAAGGAACTATCACCCTTAGAGTGGGATAGGGTCATTCCGTATTGGATACTTTTCCCAACAACAACAATGCTATGTGATTGGAGTCCCAAGACCTTTCAGGAGGTTCCTTTGTAGGGTGGCCCATACAGTGGTTTCTTATTGTGATCATCAGCAGTGATAGGATGATCGCCTGTTGTAGACTCATATGACATTTTTGCTTTTTGTACTATCATTTTTGCCGATCATAAGGTGTTTTTCAACCTATGATCGAAGACGATGTATATTTGACACACTTCTATGCTATGCTATATCACTATTACCGGCTTATCTTGTAAAACATGTTATGGAACGTTTTTAAATTTATTGGTATGATTATTACAAATGTCTACTTAACATTCGAGAAGCAATTGCACCTGCTAATGCATTTAAATATCTTGGAATATGCTGATATTCAATATAGTCAAATTCACGTTCCAAGAGACGAACTCTCAAAAATAATCTCAATAACATTGGATTTCTAATGGCATACACTCTATTAAGCCGTAACACAACGAGTTCAGAATCTAACCTCACAATCAAACTCCGAATCCCAAATGAGATGGATTCAGATAATAACTCAATCACTGCACTATACTCTACAATGTTGTTTTTTGTTTGACCGAGGCTTACCCCATGCATAGATACCAACATATCAGATGGCGAATAGATAACCCAAGATGCGGAAGAAATGTTCCGTGTGTTACGATAAGCACCATCAGCAAAACCGATTTATGTTTGGAGAGACGTCGACATCTGCAATATCAAGAGAAAAATCAAGATAAGCAGGAATAATGACAAAAACACTTTCTAAGCGAAGCGCACTTTTTAATCTAAAACACACCAGCTAGAAAGAAAAATAACCTAACTAAAAATCTCCACACCCAAATTTAAGCATACTATCTCTTCAGGTAAAGACCATTTCTGGGCTTACCTAAAGAGACTCTGTCAAAGTCTATCAATTCATAGGCCCCTTTTGCCAGCTTTCGCTTAACAACATAAGGACCATGCCACATGGGTACGAATTTTCCAGCGCCTAATTTATCATGTGCTTGATCATACAGTAAGACTAGGCCTCCTTTCGAAAAATTATGAGGTGTAACATTTCGATCATACTGAGCTTTAATACGTTTGGCATGAGCTTCAATTGCTAGTGCAGCATCACGTCGATTCTCATCTAGCTGAGCCAAGTACAACAAACATTTTTCTTTTTCGGAAGTGGCTGGAAGTAATTCTATGCCCATTTGCAATGATGGGATTTCACATTTAATGGGTAACACAGCTTCCAAACCGTAAATTAGTTAGAAAGGAGTGAAATCGGTTGATGTTTTTACTGAGGTTTGATATGCCCAAAGCGTTGAAAATAGAATGTTATGCCAATTCAACCTATGAATCCTAATGATTCGTCGGATCATGATGACTAGAACTTTGTTGATGGCTTCAACCAGACCATTAGCCTGTGGATAATATGGAGTTGAACTATTGTGATGCAGGCCAAGTTGGTCTGTAAGTTCAGTCATCATAATATTTCGAAAATGACGCCCATGATCAGTGATAATCGCTTGTGGAACACCAAACCTAGCAATTATATGATTGAACTCGAAAATCACAGCAGTTTTGTCGTCTGCCTCAAATGTAGGCATCGCCTCGGCCCACTTGGTAAAATAATCTACCGCAAGGATTATATATGCATGCCCTCCAGGTGAGTGAGGGTTACATGTAATAAAATCGATACCCCATTTCGCAAAAGGACCAACGACAATTATAGGGTGGAGAGGAGCAGGTGGAGTGCGCATATTTCGATAAAAATTTGGCAGTTGTGGCATTTTCTGACCGCGTTAATACAATCTTTAAACAAAGACGGCCAGAAATAGCCAGCGCGCAATGTCTTTTGGGCTATGGCAAACCCAGACATATGACCACCACACCCTCCAGAGTGACAATCATTTAGAACCCTCTCAGCTTCCTCATGAATTAAACAATGTTGGAAAACAGAGTCCGCCCCACAACGATAAAGTGTATCTCCAATAATTTTGAATTGTTGGGACTGAAATCGTATTTTTCGACGCTTTGATCTTGAAATTTCAGGCCGAAAGGATTGGGTTTGGAGATAAACTATGATATCCCCATACCATGGATCTAAAGTGCTGATTAGAAACAAGGATTCGTCCACAATGGGCTCCTCTGCCACAGTGTCAGTGTCAGCACGCGGGAAATCACACATCAACTCCGCAAAAACTAAAGATTTATTTGACTTAGACTTTTCAAATTCCAAGTCAAACTCCTACAGGATCAAAATCCATTTGGAGTACTTTCCCCCTAGCAATTGTTTGGTCAAAATATAGATCATAGGGCTGCAATCGGAAATTACTGTAGTTTCGCGTAGTAAAATGTAATGACGAAAACGTTGGACAGCTTGAACAACTGCCAAGGCCAATTTCTCCACATGTGAATATTTTAGCTCAGTTGGATTCAAAGTGCGACTAAGGTAGTATACCACATGTTCACTACCGAATTCATCTTCCTGATCTAGCACCATTCCGATGGTGGAATGCGAGGTGGCGAGATATAAGAAGTAGTCCTGGTTGTAGTTGGGAGGATGCAATAACGGTGCATGGGTCAACGCATGTTTTAGTGCATCAAAAGATTTGTCAGCTATCTCATCCCAAAAGAATGGAGTATTCTGTTTCAACAACCTGGTAAAACCCTTTGTGATCTTGGCGTAGTTAGGAATGAATAAATGTAAAAAGTTTGCTTTCCCTTGCAAACTTTGGAGTTGGCAAAGGAGGAGGCAATTTGACAATAGCTTCAACCTTCAAGGGATCGACGCAAATGACGGCTTTCGAAACAACAAACCCCAGTAACCGACCTGTTTCTATACAGAAAACAAACTTGTTTGGATTCAACCTAATTCGATAATTCCTACACCTCATAATGATTGCTCGTAAATGGATGAGATGATCGGCTCGATGTAATGAATGAGCAGGTAAATCATCGAGATAGGGTTGCACAATGTGCTTGATGTCATGAAACGCGTAAGACATGGCCCTTTGAAAAGTTGCACTGGCGTTCTTGAGCCCAAAAGGTAATTTTCAATAAGCAAATGTCCCCCATGGACAAATGAAAGTCGTTTTTGGTTGATCAAAAGGTAGAATATTTATTTGATTGTATCCGGAAAAACCATCCATGAAGGAGAATATTTCACTACTGGCACAATCATCGATGATTTGATCGATATAGGGAGTTGGGTAATTGTCTTTTGGACAGGTTCAATTAATATCCCTATAATCGATACATATTCTTATTGTTCCTTTCTTTTTGTTAACAGGAACAATATTTAATACCCAATCCGTTAAGGGAATTGGATAAATGAAACCTGATTTAAGTAATTTTTCAACTTCTGCTTTAATAGCAGCAACTTTTCGCGAGTGGATCTGATGCAAACATTTCCAGATAGGTTTACCACCCGGGTAAGTTTTGATTTCAAGAACAACAATTACTGGGTCAATTCCTGGCATTTCCTCATATGACCAGGCAAACACGTTGCGGAATTCTTGAAATAGGGCCTTATATGTTTGAATTTCCTCTTCCATACAAGAGGCACCTATATGAATGTTTTCAACAATTCCAGGCTTAACCGAAATGTCAATAGGAATAGTTCGAGAAATATTTCCCAAATTTAACTCAGAATCATGATTTTTCATTGGATTCTAAGGTTCCTTGACATTATCAGTCGTAAAAATAGATGAAAAATCATTTTCAAAGCGATCAATCTCAGGTAAAAACGAAGATCTATGATGAAGATATTCCCATGGTAAATCATCAACACACAGGATTTCACGAATTTGCTCATCAGTGTGAACAAGTTTGGAAAAAGTTCTTGAAACTGAGTTTGATGTTGAAAGTGATTATTCATGGACCACATTCATTAAGTCAATTTCAGTTGAAGAAGGGTTGGAAAACGACTGTACGGCCTGATACGCAATTTCATATGGACTCAAAGGCATAGCATCACCAAATGAATTTATCTCAGATTCGAAAGGTACGATCCAAGGATCATCATAAACAATAGTGTCTGATGAAATCATATGAATGGTTGCAGTAGAAGGCGATACGTTGGGAGGAGGAAAGGAAAAAGTTCCTAGTAAACCAGAATCTTTAACTAGTCCTACTCCAACATCCTTTTAAGGGATAGTTGTTTTGCTGACATACTGGATACTTTCAGAAGAGGCTGGGTCAGATGAAAAGTAAGTTAGATGGTCTATAGTTACGATCTTTCCATTATGAGGGAACTTTATAAGCCGAAAGACCGATGAAACAACATCTGTCATAGCGTAAGACCAACTACGACCCAAGAGAAGGTTGTAATCTAGAGGGGCATCAACCACCTCCACATCTAGATTAATAGTTTTGCCTTCAACCCCTATAGATAAATCCTATAGAATGCCAAAAGGATGGAACCCACGACCATCAAAGGGATTTAGAATCATTGGGGATTGATTAAGTGTAGGAGAACCAAGCGATCTCCAACATTGAATCGACATAATACACGTTGATGCTCCCTCATCAATCACAGTCCTATAGCAAGGTATGTTTTTGACTAACACTAGAATCTGGAAAGCCATTTGATGAGGTAAGTGAGGTGTACTATTTTCTAGATTGAAAATTATAAGGTTCGAGTCCTGAATGTCAACAGCTCCTCTAGCCAACAATAGCAATTTATGCTGTGCTGGACATGATTGAAGCACCTCCAAAGCCGACATTACTGAAGGTGAAATAGCCAAATCTTCAACAATGTTATAGCTCTGAGCAGCACTCGCATGTGGATTGAAAGTTGACTTTCGAAGTATAACCTTGGTGGGCGGTTTGATTACTAAGTCTGGGTTAGGTTTCTCAATCTATAGTGGATCGGAACCGGGAGTTGAAGTTGATGGGTTCGAATTAGAAGATTCTACTTCCTTACCATCAACAGGACTTTTACTTCCATAATCTTGCAATCGTGTCGCAATCCTAACATGGGACATCATCATTATGGGTTCTTCAGAGGCATTTGAGGAAGAACCTATCATCTTACTGTCTTGGCTAGGAAAAGGATCCTTTAAAACAACAGGCGTTTGGGAACCTTTGACGATTTTCGCAACCTCAACGCGATGAGGGCAGCCTCTTGTAAAATGCTCTTCGTCACAAATGAGACAAGGATAATGAGGTTTACATTTCTCATCAGTAGATTCTGTTTTTTCTGTTTTCTCTTTCGAATTTTTATTTGTTTTATTTTTCTTCTTCCCTTTCTTTTTACTGCAGGATTATGATTTGGCTGTAGATGACTATACAACATGAATATCGGTAGAAATTTCCGCGGAAGAATCTCCTGTTGGGGAATCTGGTAAAGTTATGATAGGAGAAGAATTCTTGGAAGATTTCTTCTTACTTTTGGTATTAACCGTACCAATCATACCATCAGCGGCATGAGACCCTGAAGGAGTTGCAGTTATTTGATTTTGTTTAGGAAGGTCGGGGATTTTCTCGTGTAACATACCTGACTGCGTATAAACTAGGTCAAGGTACTGAGCTTGAGCAATTACTTGCTCTTCAGTAACGACTCCTGCCTTAGCTACATCCTCAGTGATTTTCGGTAATAAAGATTTGACAAACCATTCTGCTAATATTTGATCCGAGATAAAAACTTTCACTAAACGCCATCGACGCCTCCATTCATGAATGTGATCTGAAGTGTAAGTGGACGTTGACTATTTTAATGAAGTTAATAATTCCGTGCCATTGTCATATCTGACTGGCAATTGAAAATGAGTTAAAAACGAAGTCGCTAACTGACTAAAATTATAAAAATTGGCTCGCGGTAACTCAATGTACCACTTGGCCGCAAGACCAATTAGAGTGCATTGAAAAAGCCTTAAACGGATTGAATCATCTGAAATGGAGTTAGATGCACACCAGAGGTGATAAGTCATCACATGGTTCGACGAATCCTCTCTTGATTTTCCTTCAAACTTAGGCATATCACTAGGCAGCTTATTCGGCATTGGCGGTCAAAACGGAAGATAATTAATTGGATCGTTCGTAAGGCGCGACAAATTAGGCAAGTTGAAAATTTCAATGAACAGTAACTGACGATTAGGGTCCCTGAAACCCTGGGTCATGAGACCAGCCCCAGGAGGAGGATATCCAGGATAACTAGGAATTGGAATTGCATTTGGGATATTATATCCTCCTGGAAAACTAGGATTAACTGGACCATACTGGAGTTGTTGAGGTTGTTGATAAGTATATCCAAGGTACGGTTGATACTGATAGACTGGGTTCTGCACAACAAGACCGAATTGGTACTGTCCCTGGTACGGTTGATAAGTGAATTGAGGTTGACTTGTGACAACCATACTTGGACCAGGTTGTCCTACAGGCATTTGAACCGAAGTCTGAATTGTGGGTCTAGACTGAGGTAAATATGCTTGAGGAGTTGATACAGGAACAGTAGAAACTAGAGTTGTCGATACTCCAGAAGTAGGTGGGGTAGAAGGAACAAATGTTGCAACAGTCATTTGAGGCGGAGTTCGAGGTGAACTAGGCCCAGGCTGAGAAACTACAGAAGGTGCAGAAGTTTGAATAGTAGGCTGGAATGGTTGCTGGGTTGAACCAGAAACCAAGGGTTGTCGAGATTCAGATGACAACTACACATTCGGTTGCAAGATCTGTTGTGATTGAGATGGATCCCACACTAAGTTCATTCCGGGGCACGGACCCATAGCAGGTTGAGCATATTGAGGACCATAACCGGGTTGAGGGTAGGGTTGATAATTCAAAGGTACATTTCCAGCTCCTTGGATAAAGGACTGACCGGAAGGTGGTTGGAAACCTTGGGTTGGGTACTGACCTTGATGTTGATAACCTTGAGGCATGTACTGATACTGGGGTTGACATTGAGGTAGATGCTGAGTCTAGGGTTGACCTTGAGGAGTGTACTATCCCGTAGGTATGTACTGTCCTTGAGGTTGCCCCCCAGGCGGTAACTGAGTACCTTGAGGTTGCCCCCCAGGCGATAATTGAGGACCTTGAGGCTGCCCCCCAGGAGGTAACTGGCCACCTTGAGGTTGCGGATTTGGAATGGTACCTGACATCATAAGAAAATCTTCTACAGTCAACGGCTTAGTTCCGTTATTACCAGTTAATAACCCTTGTTCGAAAGGTTGAGGAGATGCTCCCGAAAAAATACCAGTAAGAGACTGATACGTAGAGGGAACAGAAGGAATGCCATATAAAAAGGTTTCTGGAGATTGAGAAAACATGGAAGACTGTCTCGACATATTCAAAGGAAGATAATAACCCCTAGGTGTTGGGTGGAAAGGAATGCGAGGTGGTGAAAAACTTAGTCCCGGGTTTTCCAAAAAATTGGTCAATGAAAGATACCAAGCGTCCCTCCTAGGTGGACTATAAAATATTGATTCACGCTCCCTAAGTTCTATAGCTGGTTGATTTTCAAGGATAGGTATACCTTCTTCCGGAGTAACAAGTTCTTCAATAGCAATAAGTCCAGAAGGAAGATTTTGGGTAATGACTCTTTCTACCCTGGGTGAACTAGGACCACTGGAAGTTGGAGAGACAAATCCTGATGTTGGAGTAGCAGCAGGTTCAGTTTCAGGTTCAGATATTTCAGGTTCCTCGGCCAATTCACTAGTAGAAGAAAAACTACTAGTAACTTCAGAAAAAGAAATAGGTTCTAAAATATACTCTGGTGCTTGAACTTGGTAATCAGGATGTTCAACCAAAGAAGACTCTTCTTCTTCAGGTGACCCAACTCTATTGTCACTAGGAGTTACAAGGGCTCGTAGCCCTTCAAGCTGGCTCGGTGAAAACTCAGGAGGTTGGCCCCGAAGTCTACGGGACTTCCTCGGTAATTCAGCCATGATTAAATATTTTACCTACTTCACACGCAAACAAAGAAAATTCTCAATGAAAACCACCTAAAGTCTCTAAAGAACCAAAAAAAATTTGAATCACACGCCTAAAGAATCTAGGAGGTCAAACCACACACAAACAGTGACTTTCCGTACCAAAAACACTAGTGGGTGATGAAATCCAATGTCGCGGAATTGAATACAGAAATGGCGGTTGGCACAGTTACCCCGGCAACCTGCTTAATGAATAGACTGGCACAAGTTTCTCCACTAAATCGTCTCGAGTGAAGAAAACCCCCCAGAAAATCCAAGTGAGTCTAGCCGACGTCTGCTCCACGTACAGTGGGATCTTCCCTCCACCGTCACCTTAGGAAAGAATCCAATAGAATATGATCACTAAGGTTACCAATGGAAAAAAATATACTTGGGGGAACAGTCGATGATCCGATACACACGCAAGGGCAGAGTAGCAAGCTCAATCCCCTTGAAATCTCCTTGACATAATCCAAGGTTTACCAACAAGTGACCCCAAGCTCCTCGACAATGGTTAATTCGAGGTTTACGTTTTTAATACGTGTATATCTAGTATCGTTCCCAATGAGGAAGGATTGATTACCCCACTGGTTCGGACACGATCTCGTGCTTGAATCCTTTAAGAGGAGCTTCCTAGAGCATAGATGTAACAATTGGAATTTATCTCCTACCGCAAGATACAACTACTTGTTTGTTTTACTATCTTGGAGAGTTAATTACTCCCTACTCCAAGATACTAGCCTAAGCTATGTTGGTGATAAAGAGCCCTAGAAATAAAACTATTACTAGATAGATTTTACTTTAAGCATTATTTTTATTGGTTTTTTCTTAAGTCAAAAGGTACGGAGATGAAACTTTATGGTGTGAAGACTGGACTCCAAATCACTAAAAATGCACTTAAGATGAAAAACAATCCTTTTTCTTCAATGAATTTCTAGCTAAAGAAAGAGTTAAGAATGCAAATGCTTGTAAAAACAAATCTTTCCTTGACAAACAAATCAAAAGAAGTTGCTTTTTGTCTTTTCCAATGAACTAAAAAACGAGACAACTAGTTATGCTCACAAAAATTTCCCTTTCTTTTCAAACACTCAAATACTACTAAAACAAACTTTTCAAAAGAGATTTTTTTTTAAATTTTATAAAACACTCAAAACTATTGAAAAATCTAATCTTGATATCTATAAATTCTAAAAAACTAATTGAAGTAAAAGCTTACAAGATTCCTTTTGAAGGATGTTTTACTTAGTTATGAGCAAACTAAGGACTAATTTGTCCAGAATCACAAATTAATCAAAAAACAACCAGCTTTTGTTTTCTTTTCTAAAAATGAAATCCAAAACTTTCAACACAAGTTCTTTCGAAGTTTCGCAAAGAGAAAAACAAGATGGATTCCTCAACAAAGGCAGATTTTAGAAAATGGTCAGACTCATAAGAAGGCCAGCAAAAACCAGGGTGATCTGAGGTTTCTAAGGCTTCTAAGCTCTGAGTTACTACAAAGACCAAACGAAAATCAAGCCTAGCACACAAACTTCTAGGAATTTCACCTAAAACATAAATGCCAATGGAATTAACCTACAAAAAGTTTCTGACAAGTCACGTGCAGATCTGGGCAGAGGCTAAAAACACATAAACAAATCCTAAGTTGACTGAATGAGAAAATTTCAAGTTTTTCAAAATTTTGACAGGGTCTGCAGGCCCCCAGTATACCTAGGTGCTATACCGCTCTATGCGTATAGCAAAAGTGCAGGGATGTCCACACTGTGTTACAAGCAGAGCGTGCGGTCCTCTTCCAAAAGCACGAAAAACAAAAAATAATCCAAGATCTATTGAACCTACCCAATCCCACAAAACAGGAAAAAAACAGAAACAGAGAAACAATTTCTCAAGTCAAAGTAAAAGCAAAGGAAAAAATCAAAAATTCAATTCCCCAGAAGAGTCGCCATTTTGTCAGCCGGATAAGTCGTTCTTGCGGGCAAGGCCGACCTCCCTAGTATCTAATGATATCTAGCGACAAGCAAACCAAACAAATTCTATCTTTCTCTAAATATGCAATTTATAAATAAAGGCAAATAAATGTTTTAGGCCTACCTCGGGTCCAGTGCTATTTTGTGGAAGCCATGCTCCATTGATCCAAATGAGCTCCCTTGTAAAGAATCTAGAAACACAAACAAGCACACACATTAAATAACACCTGAAAAGCCAATATAATAAAGCATATTTATCATGATGATCAAGGAATTCATGAAATAAATCATATAAGAAAATTTATTGAGAAAAATGAATCTAATTGTATTAACTTTAATCAAAGAAGAACTTTACAACCTTGGTGCCTTGATGCTGTACAAGCTCCTCCCAGGGTCCAGTAATAATCTCCTCTACTTTGACAAGTTTCACTCTCTTCCCAAAGAAGCCAGAAGGTATGTAATCTCTCCTCTCAAGCTTAACTAGGAAGTCTCAATTCCAACAACATTTACCCTAAAAAATGTTTAGCTTCTAACCTCTCTAGCAACCAGCCCAATGCCTTAATTTATAGTGCAATGGAGGGAAGTTACTAGGTCCAACTTCAAAGGGATAAAGCCCTACTTCAATGGGATAAGCTCCTCTCATCAAGGGATTAGCTCCTTTAGTTATGGGATGCATGAACCACCTAGGAGAGAACCATCCATGTCAATATTCCTTCTAGAAGCATCCAGAATTAACCCAAAGTGAGTTTTTAAGAATAAACTTGCGCCTTTTTGACTTTCACAGGGGTCCGCACCCACTCCTTTAGAGATAGAGCGGGCAGGTACGCAGGTAACATGACCAAGGGGTGTGGGACTGCAGGTAATAGTAAGAGAAAGTGCATAACTAGAGCTTTATTGATTTTCAAGGACTTTCTCTCATTTTTAAAGCTTGACATGAAGAGATGAGGTCTAAGACTTGCAAAGGAGGACAATATGAGTGGTGATAGACTCACACTGACTGCAAATAGTCATGGTAACAATATTTTGTGTAACAGAAAGGAAAAGCACAAGGATATCCTTTTGGAAGGGTAACTTGGTTGGCTTCCATAGGAATATTAGCCATATCAAACTAATCCGTAGAGCCTTCCCTTACGGGAATGTAGAAATAACTTTTCAAGGAATATGGATAAGCAATCAAAACATTTGCCCTTGAGGAGGAAACTCCACAACTTCTGAAAGAACGACCCAAAAGCCTTTCAAGATTGGTAGAGTGGCAAGCCAGTCACTCAAAACACAAAGTCCAAAGTGACTAGACAAAAATATCTAAAGCCAACTATATACAAGGAGCAAAGAGCACTCACTAAAAAGTCCCTAAAAGAAGTCGGCCAGTCAAACAACTTCCAAGTATTTCAGCTCCAGATGATTAGGACCGGACACCAAAATACAAGAAAGTGGAGTAAGGGGCCTTCCGAAGATAGTCTGGGATAATGACGGCCCAGTCCTATCAGTGAAGGTAATAGAGGAAGTTACGCTGACCTCCTAACAACAGCCTGCACTGGTGCAAGCCCCCAAGCTTCGCAAGGGTTCCCTCCGGTAGTACTATTGAGAGTGATGCAATGTCGACCTCTGGTGCCACAGGATTCCCCTCTGCAGCCACTTGTGTAGATCCCTAGGAGTAGCAACTATGGATACCAACTCGTTGCAGAAGCTAGGCGGAACAATTGTGAGGTAAGATTGGACAAGTAGGAGAGGGGATATCTCTCTTCCTTGTCTTTAAAAACCCTCGTGCTTAACTCCTAGATCGGAGCTTTCCTGGTCTTCCTAACGCTATTGGATTTTCACTCACTATTCAGACTCCTATGTTTGACAATTTAAATGGCCTTGGAGAGTTATCTCTCCACTCGCCTAATCCAAGGCCCTAAAATCCTAGAACTTGTTGGTGTATCTAACTTGATAATAAAAAAGTTTAAGTGAATTTTAATTAGCGCTTGATTTTAAAATATGTTGTTCTTTAAGTCACGGGATAAGCGGAAGTGAAACTAGTGGTGTTTTGACGCAAAAGAAATTAATAAAAACCAAACTACATGCAAATGCACTTGTTTTCATTTTTCGAAGAAAAGAAATTTCTACAGGGTTCAGAGGAACTTCAAGAAAAACAAATTTTCTTTTCTTTTCTTTTACTCACGCTTCACACTCACAAAAGTTAACAAAGCTTATGGATTCCTAAAAAGATGTGCAAATCTATCCTAATGCAACAAGTACATGCTGATGCAAGACTCAAAACTACTCTTAAATCAAGAAATGAAAGTTTCTTGCTTATCCATTTTTATTTTGCCACTTAAAATGTTTAGATGGAATATGAGATGCTACCATTCATTTCGTCTAAACACTAAAAACAAGTTTCAAGACAAAAAAAAATGCACTTTCATTCACTAAAAGGAAACCAAATCAAAAGAAAGTTCAAGAAAGCAAAACCAAGTTTTTCAAAAAGTTTTCTTCAAAAGCAAAAACAAAAATGTCTTTTCAAAAATTCTCTCAACAATACTGAAACTTTATGATTGAAGAATAGGCAACAAACACTTTTGCAAGTTGACAACACACAATGGATGAAAACTCAACAAAAATAAATGTGTTTAAAGATGCTATTAACAATCAAAAGTAGCAATGGAAGCTTTGGCAACAAAGACCCAAAAGATCAAAAAGACAATTTTCAAGAAAGTGTTAATCAACAACTTTCATGAAACAAGAAAAGTAGATGGTCGCAAAAAGCAGTTTTGTCAAGCAAACAAAAAGGTCACCAAAAACAATATTTAACACAAATATTGAGATCAATCTTCCTGCCCTGATGAATCAGAGCAGCCATGATTCCCAGCAAGAAATCTTGCATGCTTAAGCAAAAGACGATGACACTTGCAAAAACAAAAACAAGACCAACACTTCTCACAATCAGAGAGAATTTGAAATCAGATACTTGTTGTAAAACTAACAATTGACACTGGAAAGTGATTGTTCAGGACTGAATCAAACCAGCAGCCAGACCTTCAGAGACAAAAAGATTTAAAAAATCTTGAAAATTGCAAGATATACGCGACTGCACTTATGTACAGATTGCTTGTATACATGACTGCGCCTAAGGAAACCTACGTATACGCGGGTTAACTTAAGGAAACATGCGTATATACGTCTCTGTAAACAAGAAAAACAACGTATATAAAATATTTCAAGAAAAAATAAAAAACAGTCTGAAGAAACTGACCAAACTTTGAATGCAGGTTCCTACAGGAACAGACTACACAGCAACATCAAGCAAATAGACAGCTGAGCCCTGATTGGCTTGAACACACCCAAACTAGGAACAAAAATGGTGTTGTCCCCAGCAGAGTCGCCAATTCTGTTAAGGGAAAAGTTCCCCTAGGGTCTTGGGTTGATACCGTAGTAGACTGAAAGTTGTCTATACAGAGAAACACACATTCCATACAACCATAATGCTAATATAATCAAACTCTACGATAAGGGGCGTACGTGAGGTCCTACATTTGAGAAGGTCCTTCCAGGGTCCAAACCCTTCTTGGAGTTCCTTTGCTCCTTTGACCTACAAAACAATCAATTCAAGAAATTACATCAATATATGGACTAAACATTATAAAGAAACCATCTTCATATTATAAAGAAAGGTAGTTAGTTATGCAATTAAACAACCATTCACATATGAATTCTAACATGAATATCATAAACATGAAGAAGATTTATATCAGGAACAAAGACATGTGTTTCTTTTATTATAGACAAATAAAGTACATAAAGGAACAATTTCACCTGAGTCATCCTTTCCCAGGCTCCAAGTGGAACTGTCCTCCAGATTCGTCCAGTCTCAAGCCTTTAATGAATTCCTTCCATGACTTACTCCATGATATCACAAGTAGTAAATCGACATCATCACACAAGGAAACAAGGGTTTCCTGTAAAAATGGGGGAAGTGCAGGAGGCACAAGGATCTTTAGACCTGGTCAGGGAAATCTCAGCATAATAACCTTTCTCTCTCTTCTCTCCTCCCTTAGGCCTTCCCATTGAAGCCTTTTTATACTTCTCCCAAAGTAGTTTTTTAGTTGGGAATTCGTTGGGAACAGTTGGGCCACAGGTACTAATAGGTGATCAGCAGGTAAAACCCGCAATCTTCGCCTGAAATTAAGGAGATTTAGTTTTTTTTAAGTGTCTTAAGACATATACGCGGGTTGGGTGTACACAGACCCGCGTATACACGTGTTTAGCTCAGGGAAATGTCATGTATAGGGAATAAAACACTGCTTTTTAGATTTTGGACCAGGTCTGGAAGGAGGGGTTGCCCTAGGCCATGAGTGGAGCATCAAAAACCATAAGAGTGAGATTTGGAGCTATAGCAATAACTAAGTTTACTGAGTTAAGTTAAGTTAAATTAGTTCCAAACTATTTGAGGAACTAATAGTGAGTTAATAGTTAGTTGGTACACTAATGCATTAAATAGTTCTACTCCAGTTAACTAAAGATTCCCTTAGCAGAAACTCATGCATGTCGATTATGAGAAAGAACTAGTTGAGATTAGAGTGGAGGGACATTGTACTATCAGTTGTATGATTTACGAGTTGTATAGATCATGAATGCAATCAAGAACTAAACCTTGAAGGGATTGCACAGTTTTGGATGCATTGGTTTCCCATTACTATGGGCTAATCAACCATAGGAATTGTGCAACGAAATAGGGGCTTGGAGAGCTAGAGAATTGGCTAAGTGTTGTCCAAGAGTTTGCTTGTGAGTTGGAGATTGATCTTACTGAGTGATGGGATGGTTCTTGTGAGAACAAGCATTGTATTATAATCATGGATTTTTGATATATGAAATATAGATAGTGGGGTTTTGAGTTGTGGTTGTTCCTAGATATTTATTGTGTTATGTGTATTTGATTATCTTCCTCTTGTCGATTATTGTTTTCATCAATCTATTGGCCTGCACTGAATGAAAGTAGAAGTAGATTCTTGTCCTGTTCTTTAGTACATTGCATGAGATTGTGAATCTATGGGATTTTCTACATGGTATCGGAGCTGAGAATAGTATACTAGAGGATATTTCAAAGTTTTGAGTACAGGGTTACAGGTGAAATTCGAATTTGCAATACATATTTTAGGATCGATAGATGGATTTCTATGGTTTGCAGCTCGAGTATGCCTTAGAAGGTAGCTCGAATTTTATAGCTTGAAGGCATAGAATCGAGGTTGTGATAGAATATAATGGCTTGAAGGAATTAAAATATCAAGAAGTATGTAAGCCAGCAACATCAGATGCACAAAATTTGGCTGAATGGAAGAAGTGTGTGGTGAAGGCAAGGCGAATAATCATTGATGGAGTTCGATACTACATTGTCTCAAGTCTCCATGGTAAGGAAACTTTGTATGCTATGTGGAAAACATTGATGGACATGTATCAAAACTGTAGTGACCAACGGAATTGGAACTAGAGGAAAAATTTCAAAAAATAAAATGGAGAAAGGCGAGACTATTTCCAAATACTTGACCAAGTTCACCCAATGTCGTGATGAACTTGGAAGTGTTGGAATTACGGTTGTCGAGGAGGATAGATGAGTCTTGATATTTTAGGACTCCCAAAGATTTGGAATAGTTATCCGGGCTCTATCAATGGTTGGGAGAAGCTTCCAGATTGGGAACGACTGTGGATGAACTTGATGTGGGAAGAGATCAGGAGGAACATTGGGGATGGCTCTTCATCAAAGACTGATGATGAAGAGAACTGTGCCTTAGCGATTAAGGCGAAGAAAGGGAAAGGGAAATATTCCCATTCCAAATTAGATTCTTATCATGGAGGTAAGAAGAAATACATGATGAAGTTAAGTACTTTCATTGTCATGAGTTGGGCCATTTTTCTACAAATTGTTCACTCAAGAAGTCCTCAGGAGGAGCGAAAGGTGATACGAATTGGAATTTTCCCTCATTTCATGCATGGTTTCATGAATGATGGGAAGCATATGGTACTTAGACAGTGGAGCTTCATTCCACATGACTAGTGACAAAGAGTTATTCAGTTCCCTGGAGGAGAAAGATCTCTAGATGCATATCGAGATGGGTGACAACAGGAAGTATAGTGTTACTGGATTGGGCATGATTACTTTTCAGAGGGAGCATGGGGCTCCACTCACCTTGAAGAATGTTATGTATGTTCTTAGGCTGAAGAATAACTTGGTATCTGTTGCCATGCTTGAGGATAGAGGCCATGATGTGATCTTCTCGAGAGGAAAGGCGTTCCTTCGACACATAGCCACGAGTCAAGTAAAGAAGATAGGGATTCGGGTGAAGAATCTCTATAAGTTGGAGGTAAAGGGGTGTGTTTCTTTGATCTCAAAAGCAGAAACGGTGCAGATATGAGACATTGGTGAGTTGTGGAATAGGCGATTGGGCCACTTGTATCATGGGGCTTTGAAGATATTGCAACAGATATCTACTGTTCTTCCCAAAGGTACGCTTAAGCAAGTTGATACATGCAAGGGGTGTACTTTGGGAAAATACACAAAGTCTTCCTTTCACGAGAGAGATAATCGAGTAGAAGCTATTCAAAAGAGAGTCCATTTAGATGTGTGTGGACCATTCTCAACAACATCCATAGCCAAACACGGGTATTATGTTATATTTTTTTATGACTATTCTTGTAAATGCTGGATATTTTTCATGCAGAAAAAGGATCAAACTTTCACAAAGTTTTGTGAGTTTAAAGCATTGGTGGAGAAAGAGTCGGGAAAGAAGGTTAAAGCTCTATGGATTGATAGCGATGTTGAGTATGTCTCAAATGAATTTCATAACTTCTATGTAGCGAAAGGGATTAAATGGGAGTTGACGACACCCCATAACCCTCAGTAGAATGGGGTGGCCGAGAGGAAGAACAGAAGAATTGTAGGGGAAGTGAGGGAAATGTTGCATGATCAGGGCCTACCACTACACTTGTGGGTCGAGGCATGAAACATAGTTTTTTATGTTCAGAACTGTAGCCCAAATCAGACACTTGAGATGAAAACACCAGAGTAGGCTTATTCCGGTAAGAGGCCAGATGTTGGTCAGTTCAAGATTTTCGGGTCATCAGTATATTTCCATGTGACCAAAGATACAGGGAAGAAGCTTAAGCTGACAACATAGTTGGGTATATTTGTGGGGTACACTGATACACCTCACAACTATCGGGTGTACATTCCAACCAGTAGGATGCCAGTGTTTTGCAGGGATGTCAAATTTGATGAGGAGAAGGTCATGCAAGTTTCCCTTGAGAGGGAGCTTGAGCTACATGTAGATGAGGATCTTTTAGATCCTAAGGTTGAGGAGCCTCAGATTGATGTGGAGAAGCCACATGCATAGGATCCAAGAGTGGAGACATCCACTTAGGTAGAGTCTTCCAAAGAGGGAAGAAAGAGCACTAGAGAGGTTGACATATTTTTGGATGATGCACAGGAGAATGTGGGAGCACTCACTTTTTAGTGCAGGAAGAGTAGCTCACCTGAGAGGTACATTGGATACATGGCTCTTATGGGTGAATGTGTTGTGGCAGAGCCATATTCCTTTAAGGAAGCAATGCAGCAACTAGTGTGGGTTGATGCCATGGTGGAGGAGCATGACTCCATAGTTTGTAACAGTATTTGGGATTTGGCCTTGAGACTAGAGGACAAGTCAATGGTGATCTCTTGTTGGATTTACAAGGTAAAGCAAGCTGCAGATGGTAGTGTGGAGAAGCATAAGGCTAGATTTGTGGCCCATGCCTTTTCACAGGTAGAGGGGATTGACTATGATGAGACATTTTCTCCTATTGCAAGGTACTCATCAATCAGATCTATATTTTCACTATCAACACAAATGGGTTGGACAATCCATTAGATGGATGTGAACACAACCTTCCTTAATGGCATGATTGAGGAAGAGGTGCACATAGAGTAGCCTGAAGGTTTTGAAACCTTTGACCGTGAGTCACATGTGTGTCGGCTCAAGAGAGCATTGTATGGGTTGAAGCAAGTACCCCGTGCTTGGTACACCTTGATAGATAGCTACTTCATCGGTTTTAGCTTCACGAAGAGTGAAGCGGATGTGAACCTGTAACACATAGTGGTGGAAGGTAAAGTGTTTATCATTGTACTTTATTTTGATGATATCATACTGATAGGTGATGATCAGTGAATCAAATATTGCAAGGAGGACCTTGCAAGAGAGTTTGAGATGAAGGACATGGGGCTCATGCATTAATTTCTTGGCATGGAGGTATGGTAGGGAGATGGGGAGTTATTTGTGTCTTAGGGCAATGGGGGATTCTGCATGGAGAGAAGCAAACCTATGGAGACTCCTCTAGTAGGTAACTGGAGGAAGGAGGATGGTACTTTAGGGGAAGTAGTGGAAGCTACTATTTATAGGCAGGTTGTGGGTTCACTCATGTACTTGTGAACACATGACCAGATATGTGTTATGCTGTTAACCAACTTAGTCAAGCGATGGTTAAGCCTACCAAGTTGTATTGGAAGGCAACAATGCATGTGTTGAGATACCTCAGGGGAACTTCTCAATATAGATTATGGTATAGACGGGTAGAGGGAGTGAAGCTCCAAGGCTTCACTGATGCATATTGGGTAGGGAGTCCATATGATAGGAAAAGCACATCATGAGGGATATTTAGTATTGGGTCACCGATAATTTCTTTGTATAATAGGAAAATGAGATCAGTTGCACTCAGTTCAACAGAGGCAGAGTACATGGCTGCGAGTCAGACAACATGTGAGGCCATATGGGTGAGGAAGATACTGGTTGGTTTGTTTGGTCAGCAGATGGATCTAACTTTTATTTAGTATGATAATTAGAGTTGTATCAAACTCTTTGAAAATCTAGTTTTTCATGATCGATCCAAGCATATTGATATCCGATATCATCATCTCAAAGATTGTGTATTGAGGCAGATTATTTTGTTAGAGTACATTCCCACGGAGGAGAAAGATGCTGACGTTTTGACAAAGGCATTGTGAAGATGTAAATTCAAGTTTCACAGAGACAGGATCGGAGTAGATAATAATCCCTTTCTTGTTGAGAGGGAGTGTTGATAAATGTCAACAAGAAATTCCAGTTTAATTTGTCCTTGAATTAAACTGAGAATTAAAATTGAATTCTATTCTTATAAAAACTTGTAAATAGTTAATTAAGTTTAATTAACTTACTTAGATTAGGATTTTCGAGTTTGAAGTCTTTCTGAAGTCATGTATATGTTCTCCCTATATTATAGGGGTCCAGGATGATTTAATTATGATTTGTAATTAGATAACTCAATTTACTGAGTTAAGTTTAGTTAAATTAGTTCCAAACTGTTTGAGGAACTAATAGTGAGTTAACAATGAGTTGGTGCACTAATGTATTATCTAGTGCTACTCCAGTTAACTGAAGATTCCCTGATCAGAAACTCATGCATGTCGATTTTGAGAAAGACCCAATTGAGATTAGAGTGCATGGATAGTGTACTATCAGTTGTATGATTTACCGAGTTGTATAGATCATGCATACAATCAGGAACTGAAACTTGAAGGGATTGCACAATTTTTGATGCATTGGTTTCCCACTAATATGGGCTAATCAACCATAGGAATTGAAAAAGGAAATAGGGGCTTGGATAGCTGGAGAAATGGCTAAGTGTTGGCCAAGAGTTTTCTTGTGAGTTGGAGATTGATTTTATTGAGCATTGGGATTGTTCTTGTGAGAACAAGCATTATATTGTCATCTTATATTTCTGATACATGCAATATAGATAGTGGGGTTTTGAGTTGTGGCTTTCCCCGAATATTTATTGTGTTATGTGTATTTGATTATCTTGTCGATTATTGTTTTCATCAATCTATTGGCTTTAGCTGAATGAAAGTAGAAGTAGATTCTTGTCCTACGCTTTAGTACATTGCATGATCTTGTGAATCTATAGGATTTTCTACACCCCCATTTATTCAACACTCACCTCAGTATTTGATGCCTAATTTCCTTCCTTCTAGAAAAATGTTGGAAAATCCTCCCGTATTTTTTTCTCCATCTCCCTGGTGGTCTCCTTAGGTGTAAAGTGCTTCTACTGCACTTTAGCTTGAGTGATGGCTCGATCTTGGAGCAAGATGTCTCTCTAATCTAATATGCGAAGTGGTTTTTCTAGGAAATCTACTTCTTGTTCCAGATGTATCAAGTTCCAATAAATTATGTGAAAATTATCATGGACATATTTTTTTTTAAAAGATACATGAAAAACATTGTGTACTTTATATGGATGGGCAATGGAAGCTGATACACTATTCAATATTGGTTCAACCCTGTCCAAAATTTCAAAAGGCCCACAAAACCATGGTGCTAATTTGGCATAGGTTCCCATCCTTACGATGCTTTTCCTTGGTTTAACCCTTATGCAAACATGTTCTCTGACCTTAAATTCCTTATGCGTTATCCTTTGATCAACATAAAATTTATGCCTATCCTGTGCATTTTTTGTGTTCTTTCTGATTTTTCACATTACTTGTTCCATTTCTTGTAATGCATTTGGTCCCAAGATAAGCTTGTCTTCCGGCCGACTTGAACTAAATACTCATTTTATATGGCACTTTAGACACTGGGGTTTCTCCTGGTACTAGATCAATGGAGAAATCTATGTCTCTACGAGGAGGTAGATCGATAATATCTTTTGGAAAAACATCCTTAAAATCCCTAATAATTGGAAATTCATATATATATTTTTTCTATTTATAGCTCATTTTCTTCAACATGCACCGCAAATAACTAACACCCTTTACTAGCATTATTTTTTAGTTGTAATGCTGATATATGTCTAATTTAAATTGGTTTTGGTATGCCTTTTATTAACTGTGTTTTTCCCTCATGATTTACATAACTCACAGTTTTCTCTAAATAGTTATTACCGCTCCATGTTTTTCTAGTCAATTCATACCTATTAACCCATCATATCACCCTAATGGAAGTACATTTAAATTTACTTCAGTGAGATAGGTATTTAAATATGTGGGACACTGTTTTACATGGCTAGGTACCTTCCTTTTCGTGTTGGTTGCTAGTTATACTAGCCATGCATTTTTTATTTTTTTAGTTTTTTAGCTTAGAATTTTCGACGATTTGAGTACTAATATAACTAAGGCTAGCCCTTAGGTCATTTAGGAAAGATACAGAATGGTTCAAAATAGTACTTTCGATGTCGATCACAGTGGATCAGTGCTTTGCTTTTATATCCTCCAGTGTTGCACTTATCTTTGGGATGTTTGTCACAATATCATTTACTATCATTGTTTCATGTATTATCTGTATGTTTTGAATAGAACTGGGGTTATGCGGAAAATCCCTCGACAAATGAGGTTCCCCATCCCCTCAACACTTCAAATGTTCTCTCTATTTGACCCCAGTTTGAGATTGTGCCTGCTGAGTTGAATTCCCTTTGATGAATTTCTTTCGCTGGTGATCTCTTCCAAAGTTTTTTAAATATATAAGCTTTTGTTTTCTTGTACCCACTAAATATTTATTTTAGTCCTTACCTAGCCAAGGTTTTTAGGCTTCTCCCCTGTCTTTAAATTGTTAATAACATAATATTTATTTTCTCTGTAACACCCTCCTCCAACATATACCTAAGAACTGACCAATTAGGGTAAACACGTGATGCGAAGTTACTATGACATGACTCAACTCCCTATGTGTTGGTTAAGGAAGTGGAACTGGTGGAACACATCACAAACCTTCCACACCAGCAACATAACTCCTAGGGGCCATCCCAACCATGTAGATAACTAGTCCCTGAGACCAACTGAAGCTTTAGTGCATCAAACCCCTTGACACTCCCTTGATATGGACAAACATGCATCTAGGAGGCTCCATATGCTCCCACATCATGGGTATGCATGCACATGGGGACTTTTCTCCTCAAACTTGTGCTCATGACTTGAATATTTGTGTTACTTTTTTAGGCCCAGAGCCCAAGTCACTGCCCAAAACTATATTAGAGGCTCAGAAATGAATTTACACAAATAACCAATGATACATCTACAAAAAAATTGACAAGGACTAGACTGGAGCCCTACTAGCCATGACAGGGATTTCGCCAAATGTGTTGCAAACATAAAATGTACATGTATTAATAGTATAACTGAGCATAAGGGTCTCATACTTATTTGAGAATCACTGAGAAACATTAACTCCTCAACACATTAGCTGCAATTTCATCTGTTAGGTCAGAGATACATTGTTCATTCATTTTCAATTAAAAACATGATGAGATCCATACATATGCACTATCATAATACATGTTCATAACCAACATAATAACAATAGTGTTATGGGGTAAAATGCATAGTGTATGGAGAATGAAGATACCCTCAAATTTCTTCCTGGGACCTTCGACAGACTGTAAGATTATTTGCAACCGTCACAAAGTTACATGCATGTTCATAAACAATAACTAACTATCAAAGCATGAGAAGGAGATTACCTCAAGCCTCTGTGTAGATTTGCTGGAGAGCACAATGCAACAAGGTGGATGTCCCCTGAGCCGGCTCTAGATCAAGTCCTGCACATAGAAGAGACAAGCATAATCACAATATACAACTCTGATAAATAATACATGAATACATAAAAGAACATCTAGTTACATATAACTAACCTAATCATGCTACAAGGTATTGGACAAACAATTGAATGAATGATAGTACCAACACCACGGAGTAGACAATACAACTGCAGTTCGATATTAATATTAAAAGAGTGATTACAACCATCTGTTGCATCGGCCTTCCTTTGCCCCTCCAGCTTCTTCTCTCTCTCTCCCTTCTTGCCAACTTCTTATGATATGAGACAATGCTCAACAGTCAAGTATGCTATCCTTTCAAATGCTTTGACCCCTTTCACCATAGCCTTAAATTTTCTTATGTAGCAATTGAGTTAGGGTTGCCAAGCTCCTCCTTGAGTTCCCTAGGGAAAAAGCAATGAACTTTCCATGCTTTTCAGCTCTTTCCCATTTTCCCCCTTTTTTTGGATTAGAAATCCTCCAAGTAGGTCGATTTTGGATGTTTCCTTGCTTTTCTTGAGTAATTTTAGGAACAAATATCTAGATATTTATGAGTCAATTTGTTCCTTTGACCCTTAGAACTTCACCAAGTTTCACTAATGTTGTCCCCTTACTAGAAACTTGAGTTAGTAGGGTCACTAACGCACCCTTAGGCTTGCAAACAAGCTTTATAAAGTAGGTTGTTACTGCACAACTAGCATTAGTGTTGAAACCAGACCTGTGATTGTGATCTTTGCTTCAACCATCATGTCTTTCCCCTCTGAGTTGATGAGGAGGTCAATTTGTTGTATAAAAGATGCCCCATAAAGTATGAGATCAGAGGCTATGACAATGGCCGAAATAATTTACTTTAACTGTAATTTTCCTTCAAAAAGAGAGAGGATCGAAGCTTCGGGCGGTAAGGGAAACCTGATACAACAAATATATATAAAACTACTAAAATCATGTCCTAAGTCAGGCATTCCCATGCTCAGTAGTTATGTCAGAGTGATTTTTCTCCAAAGAGATATGATGATACTGGCCGCCGATAAGCTTAATGCGGATCCGGTGTCATAATAGAATCATCCCGATAAGCTGTCTCCAAAAGACAATATCCGCAACTTGGGAGAGGAAACAAGGCTAAATGATGCAAGCCTCTACCCAAGGTCTTGATTTCCGCTTCACCGAACAACATAGATCGATACATGTGAATATATGTGTTGACGTCGAACATGTATGAAATCATCTGATTACCAGTCAATAATGGAGACCATTAACAGATGTGAGGAAGGCCACTGATAATGGTGATGGTCTCCAAGATGCACAGTACAATCTAACGAGTGTGAAAGATGACTTTGTCGTCGAACACCCGTAGAATCACTTAACTAGGAGCCAATAATGATAACCCCTGATCAAACACAAGGAAAATTGCCACTAATGTCTGCAAGTACCAAGGAATTGAATGTGTTTCTGGGTTGTCTTCCTAGATAGAGTGTTAAAGTCGATAGGAAGAGACCTCTCAAAAGGTAGGCAATAATGTGTCCTACATCAATTGGCACGAAATGGGACAAGAATGATTTTTTTTTTTTATGAATCTTTTGAGCATTTGGCTCTAAAAAACAGAGGGCGTGATGAAAGGATATGCTTGAAGGGTTGATGGAGGAAACAAAAAGTTAACCCTTGAAAAATAGAAGGCACGACAATGGTTTTACCAGACAGCACTAGACTCATGAACACCAAAGAGTGTTAGGATACATAGATTCAAGAACATTAGGGTATATAGGATAAACTCATAGGATGGTAGGGTTCATATTGAGAGGCCATCACAAAGAAGGTTTATTTGAGGGAGTGCCATGTTCAAGGGAACGACTACTGCCAAACCGCGCTTTCTAATACAAAATGCAGTTGCATTGTCCACTTTCCCCATCTGATTAGTTTAATGAGTCCAGATGGGTAAACTCATCAATATTTTCATATTTAAAGAGTCTGAAAAGGACCGCAAAAAAACGACTCTCTGCCTTACCTGATTAATTTAATGGGTCTAGACAGGCAAACTCATCGATCTTTTAATTTTTAAAGAGTCTGAAAAGGATCACAAAAAGAGCGACTCTATATCTTGTTTGTGTAATTTAAAGAGTCCAAACGAGACAACTCAGTGGTCTTTTCATATTTAGAGAGTCTGAAAAGATCGTAAAGTGCAACTCCATGGTAGTCCCCTTGTCATAGTTCTTAACCGAGTGCGACAAAAGGTTAATAGTATACCTCGATTAGTTACGTTTCCATTAGTTAATCTATTGAATCCAGATAAAGAGAAACCTATGTTCAATAGATGTCAACCTCATTTTGTTACAAGTATGAGGAGACAAACTAAACTCGTTTTTTGTTGTGAATTTTTAATGAGTCACGTGATGACAAACTCAATGCCTTCATCAAATTTTAATGAGTCAAATGAAGAAAATTCAAGGTATCTTTTTTAGTATAGTGAGCGAGGAAAAAGAGATCAAATAACTTATCATTCCTCCTTCGTAGATTTAATGGGCCCGAAGGAGAGGAAAAACTTGGGGATTTTTCGATTTTGAGAGCAAGAAATGGTCCCAAAACGAAAGTGCTCTTGTTGCTACCGTATATTTTTAATGAGCCCGGTAACAAAAACTTGGGATTTTTCAGTTTAACGAGCGAGAAAAGTACCTAAAAGAATGCTCGGGCCATCTTTATAAATTTTTAACGAGCCTAAAGAAAAAACTTGGGATTTTTTTAGTTTAATGAGCGAGAAAAAAGTGCCTAAAAAGAATGCTCTAATGGTCTTTTTCAGTTTAATGAGCTAGAAAATGATAAAAAAGGAGTTGCTTAGACCATCGTCGTATATGTTTAACAAGCGCAACGATGAAAAATTCGGAGATGTTTCTATTTTTTAGAGAGCAATAAAATATCCCAAAAAGTGCTCTAATGAGAATTGCATGCAACTTTTACTTCTTTTCATTCCTGAAGGTACTTTCATCAAGAAGCAGTAAAAAAGTATAAAAAGGCAGAAATTCCTACCATATGGGTTCATGCATGATAAAAAATCATGGAGAATGGACTATTTTGTCTTTAATGATTTCAAAAAATCATGTCTGCAAAATATATATAAGGAAATGTTTTGAGCTTTCACATTCAACATTTTCACTATTTGAGATATGTGAGAGCATTTTGGAGCTAAAGAGGAGAAGATTTTCCGCGAACCATTGTAGGAGATCCGGGCGACCATTTGACATGCCATTAGTCCTAGGTAAAGGCTAAAATGTCGCTCTATTCATTGCTTAACCTTTCTTGACAGTTTCAGGGGTGGAATTTTACAGATCTGAGGTGCCCTAAAGCCTTGTTTGCACAATAATGCCCTCTAGGTGGCCTATAGGGAGCATTAAACACTTTGTATGAGCCACTAGAGGGCGTTAATCCTCCCTGTGTATCACTAGGGAGGGCGTTAGAGCTAAAGGGTGTAGTTAGAAACCTCATGCAAGGATTCTTGAAGCTATTTTTCCCCATTTTGACTGTTTTTAGGGCTATTTTATGCAGGTTTCAGGCCATAATGACTCACCTATGGAGAGAAAGGGCCCATGATAGCTAGGAATTGCTAATGCGAAATGATCCAGCATGCATACTTACATTGCACCACTGCGGTTTACTGAAGTATGCAAAGTTAGAGCTGATGAAAGGGCAAGAGGATTTATTGAGATGGATTATCTAGCGTTGGAATGAAGACGAGCAAGTGTTCAGGATTGGAGACCAAGAGCTGGCTATTGACCATGATGACATATATTTTTTGACTAGTTTTTCATGTCATGGGGCATAGGCAAAACTCATCGGTGGTAGGTCAGATTGTTATAGACATTTTTGTGCCCTACATCATTGAGCATGAAATGTCCATAATCTAAGGGATCCAAAGTCCCTAAACATGTTGTTCCTACCCCTAGAGGAACAAGGCTAACAAACCACAACAATTCACAGAAGTTCTCCACCAGAAACTGCTAAAAAACAAGTCAATTCAGGATCATTTCAGTGGCTACACTAGCTGTTTGCGCTGAATGTCAAAGCCAACACTGGCTACCTGCGTTGAATGTCAAATGGAACACTGGCTACCTGCGCTGAATGAGAGTGGACAAGTGGCAAGCTCATTTCTCAAGGTGTCAAAACCTAGGAAGCTTCCAAAATGACACTTGCCTCAGGGAATTCGACTGGTGATGAGTAAGAGGTTCCAAATCTCCAAGTGGAAGCAAGAACCTCCAAGTGGACTCAAGAACTGACAGAGGGAGAGGACACTAGTCAGATCTCAAGCTGACTCATCCTCTCTCCAAACATCTATATATGGATCTCTCCTCCATGAGATCTAGGGGCTGGAATTTTGTTATTGCAAAGAATTGTTGTTGGTTTGAGATTGGAATCATTGGGTGCTTAATGCTTTAAAGGGGGTGAAGATAGGAATTCCATTTGCTGGGAAGGAGATGCTGGATTGGAGCCTTCTGGGTTGTATCTCTTCCTGAACCTTGTTATTCATTAATAAAGCTATCTTGGTTTCTCCTATATGCTGATGTATTTTTGATGTATGAATGCATTAGTATGTTTAGTTTATTTCTAATCCTAAACTAGTTATGATTGTGAATATCTATTTTTGTGTAGTGTTCTTCTCTTGTCGCAAGTAGCTGTTCTCTTGACTCAAGTAGTTGTTCTCTTGTGATCTTGCAGGAACCCATTGAAGTTGGACAAGCAAGAAGGCAAGTAGCTGTGAACTCCCAAAGAGAAGAGAGACCGGATCGAGGGACAAACGGAAGACACCGGTAAGTCCATTTATCTCTCTTCTTTCACATTTCATAAAGGAAGAAATCAGAATAGCTGTACTCGTTTGTTGCTAAGGCACTGTCACACCTTAGGTGGATATGATCATCCTGCATAGGCATTTTTCCCCACAACAAATTGGCGACTCCGCTGGGGAGATTTGTTTAGTCATTTTATTTGTGTTTCTATCATTGTTT
The DNA here is from genome assembly GCA_031772625.1 of Pinus tabuliformis. Taxonomy (NCBI): domain Eukaryota; kingdom Viridiplantae; phylum Streptophyta; class Pinopsida; order Pinales; family Pinaceae; genus Pinus; species Pinus tabuliformis. The sequence continues at coordinate 1,302,915,683 of CM062820.1, forward strand.
GTTTCATAGACTTGACAGCAACAATCGAACTGCATCTGCTATTCCCGGATGCAAAGTAGACAGTTGCTGCTTTGATCCAATCACTGGACTTGTCTATGATCTGAACAATGGACTCACAAATGATTTAATGATCCTTTGTGATAGATCTTAGTACCCCCTCAAAGCATCCCTTTGATTGTACCTTGCTTGTTGTTTTTATTTGGCATGAAACAGTGAATTAAATAGCAATCTATGACCGAGAACCTGTGAGAAACGAGAGTTTTTCCTTCAGCGCAGACCCAGTGAAGGGATTCTGCATTTCAACGCAGTTCCCGTGAAGGCTACCTGCGTTGAATGTCAAAACCCCTGTGTTTAGGTTGCGCTGTACCAGTTTGGCCTTGTGAAGCTGGGGTTCTCTGCTCTGTTTTGCCCTGTTTTGATCTCTGATTTTTGCAGCCTGTAACCAGCATAGGTACCAGTCTGATAACTCCTTTTCTCTGCTTAGATTTCGCCTCCTTTTGTACAAAAATACTGTGAGTGTTTTTATGTGTTTTTGCGTCATTTGCAGTTTTCCTTTGCATGAGTGAAATAATCATCCTGTAGCCTTTGATTCAGATCTGTTGGTTGTGATCTTAGGAGAGAGTTCATTGGCTGTTTGCAGATTGATTATACATTTGCTTTTGCTTATTGGTTTGAGTTTGTCTCTTTTAAGTGTCAAGACAAGTCTTCATTTCGAAAATCGTTAAGTGTTGTAATCTCTTCTATCTTCTCTGATTTCGAAAAAGTAAACTTGTTTGTATTGATCATTTAAAAGCAAATTCAAAGTTGTACAAAAAGCTTTCTTTGTAGGCATCAATACTAAGAAAGCGTAAAACAAACACCTGCATTGTGCATTTGCATTTTGATAGTTTGCATGATTGATTTAGGAAAAGTGCATTAGAGTGTGCTGATTGCTCTTTGAGAAAAGATGGTGTCTTTCTTTTCCCTTAGTAGCTAGGATTTTCAAAGTTGAAAAGATATAAAGCTTGCATATCATCTTTAGACTGCATTTAGGAATTGTATCATACATCTCGTGGTGAACCTTGAAAGGCAAACTTCTAAAAAGATCAACCTAAAATAAATTGAATGAACTTAACAACGCTTTGCAACATAATGCACAACATAGAGGTCTAGGCTAGAGACGTGTTCCGGCGTCGTTAAGCCTGGTGACTGTCGATCTCGTGGATGGTGGGTGATTCCTCCTGAGGGACGATAGCACCAATACGGATTGTGCTCCCACGTACCATCGCGTATATATTGGAAGACCCCTATAGGCATAAAACCTTTATCCTTAGGAAGCCGTGTTGGCCGCCCTACTGATCACAATGCATTGAACACAACATTCAGGAAGATCGACCGCCCGTACCCTAAAAAGTATTCTGCGGTTTTGCGAAAAGTTTGGCACACCCTCTACCTAGAACTCCAGAGCAGTTCGTTTTGGCCTTTTTCAGACTCTATAACAGAAAAAGTCCATCCGAGCATTTGTCACTTCGGGCTCGTTAAAACATCGAAGGAGACTAGAGTCATCTTTAGCTTTTTCTCGACTCTTTAAAACTGAAAAAGCAAGTTGTGTCTAAGCGTCGTTAAAAATTTATTTTAAACGGAACAATCACCCTTTATTCCTGCGTTGATCTTTAGGTTGAAAAAATGGAGCACACCAACCAAGGAATTCCCCTTGGTGGAAATCCTAGTCCCTTCTCCTCTTGGGGAGATGTTGGTGCGCCTCATATGGCCACATTGTCGCTTCCAGGACTGACAATTGGCCTGTCGGTCTGGCTCTTTTCAACCAATGTCGTTCAAACCACCACTATTCCTGAACAGTCGAGTCAATAGTTAGACCAGACCAGAGTTACCCACCAGCCTTCTACTTCATCTTCCTCTCCTCCTTCCTCTTCACTTGACGGAACTGGTAAAACAAAAAACCAAGTTCCTAAGGAGAAGAAGGAAAAGAAGAAGAAATAGAAGAAGAAGAAGGAGCCAAAAGTGACTGGGGGCAAACAAGTGTCGTCTGACAAAAATCCACACACAACACTGACTAGGCCTAAATCGCCATGTGTCATATGCAAGGGAGACCACTTCCACAGAGATTGTCCCTGCATCCCTCGGATACTAAGGGACTGGTCTCCCCGTTTGCACAATTCGGTAGCGTCGCCTCTGATAGCCATGTTGACTGCTCACCGTCAACTAGTGAAAGTGAAGCCACAGGACAGAGAGGGAAAGCTAGATTTCCCTGCAAACTGTGTGAAGGCGATCACGCCATCCACCGTTGTCCCTTCTTAGACGAGGCTAAAAGAGTTTTGGAAGATTGCCCGGTTTTACCAGTGCAACTTCCTCCTGGATATCAAAATCTCCTGGCAAGTCCTTCACTAGTTGAGAACCTGGCTGGCCCGCCCAGGTGGTCAGCCGAAGCACCTATCATTGAAGATGAACCGTTTGGATCCATGCCTGATGAAAGTCAAAAGGTTGAGGCGGCAGTTGACCCGGTTTTGCCTTCAGAGGCTCTATCTTCGAATGATACCATCACGGAGGAGAATAAAGACGACACCGTCCAAATTCTCTTCATCAACACAGACTCCGACGAACACGGGGGCAATGCACCCATTCCTTTATCGCAGGAAGGAAGTTCGTCAGAGCGATATCCGGCCGTCTATTCAGTCCCACCACCAAGCAACCTAGTTGTCTCATTCGACTGGAACCAACTAGGCAGACCCCGGTTGCCAGCAAGCATACCATTCAGAATTATCGTTCAAATATACAGAAGGGTAATGGCTGGCACTATCATTGATGAGGGGGCATCTGTGAGTATCCTTTCCTCTATTGCTTGGAAAGCGCTTGGTTCGCCAGCGCTTTTACCTAAAATGAGAAATCTATCAGGGTTTGATAAAGGAACCAGTCGACCTTTAGGGATCCTCCCCAATGTGCCCATAACATTGAAAGGGAAGACCGTTCAAATGAACGTGATGGTCGTTCAAGGACCCTTGGATTATAACCTACTCCTTGGACGAGACTATATATATTGCATGGGAGCTATTGTATCCTCACTCTTTAGAGTAATGTGTTTTCCGCATGAAGGAAGAATGGTCAAGCTCGTGGACCAACTTTCATTTCCCGGATCACGCATCGCAAATAGTCATGTACCATCCCTAAATGGTCTATTCACGCAAGAAGTGTCTCAACCCACGGTCCGTCCTCCTGATGAGTGCGAGTAATCCGGGAGGATATGACTGGAACCCAGGGGGCATGCATCCTGGTCTGCTTCGGCAGGGAAACTTTGGGTATAGAGTAGGTTTCCGCGGGAGAATATGACTAGTCTGTACCCCGTCCGTAGAGGAAGAGGGGTTATTCTAGAATAAGATTCTTTTGTCAAAGTTATGTGAGTTGGCGGGCATCGTCACTCACCTCTGTCTATTTCGGTAGACATTGCCGAGGAAGTGTTTTGTTTGAAAGATTAACGAGACAATCTTTGGGTAACCTGAAAGAGGTAAGCCTCTCTCTTTAAAACAATTTGTTTTGAAGAAAAAGAAGTAGAGGTAACCTTGAAATCGTACTTTATACCTGGGGGCATGCAAACCTTTTGGAGTGCAAGCAAAGAGCGGTTATTTACCTGTTTTTTGGGTTAGCCGTTTCCTAACTTGCATAAAAGAAAGGATGCGGGGCAAAGCTTTGTGAGATGAAGCTCCATAAAGAATAGAATCTCAATGAGACACTCTTATCTTATGACTGGGTATTCGAGCAGTTTTAGCACACAGTTCATGCTCGTTAAAAAATAAACGCAAGATCCGAGCAGTTTTAACACGTAATTCATGCTCGTTAAAAAATAAACGTAAAATAGGACAAATGTTTCCACCCGCGTTTAAGCTCGTTAAAAATGAACTATCCCGGTAAATAACCACTGTGAATATAATATCATCAGCCATTAAAGCCTTGGTCGTGTTTGCACCGTCACCTCCACTTTTCATTTGGCCGATCGTTCACCTCCATATGATTGTTTACCCATTTTGAGGAACAGCTGCGAAGAGTGATTTCACCTAGCCATCCTTGTGACACTGCCGTGATTGGAAAATTCCAACCTGTACCTGGAATCAGCTGCTAACCCTGTTTATCACTCGTTCCTCAAAAGACAAGTCTTCTTTAAGCTCTTTTCATCTGACTCGTAAAATATGAAAAGATTGCCGAGTTTTGGCCTTCCAGCTCGTTAAAGCGACCAGAAGAGATATCCCTCCTCTAGATTTTAATATTTTTGGACCGGAGGGATCATTGCACAAAAAGATCGAGCGCTTGTTTTGTTCGGCTCGTTAAAACTATCGAAAAATCATCCCTTCTGTATTGTTTTATACTTTTTCGGACTTAAGGGATTAGATGATGAAAAAGGAATTTCGGAGTTAACTTTATGTATCTTTTCAGACTCTCTAAAAATGAAAAGAACCGAGTTATGCTTGTCGTTAGGCTCGTTAAAATCATTTAATAGCGACAAACTTGTCTTTAGACGAGAACGAGTTTCACTATCGCTAGGCTCGTTAAAACATAGCGATGGGCTTGCCCGAAGGGCAGGTTATAGAACAAGCATATGTTATCCTCCTCAAGCTTGACAAAAATAAAGAGGTACTGGTCAGCAATGACTGGGGAAAAATTGGGAGAAACTAAAGAAAACTTTGATGGTAGCAAGTCACTCTTGAACATGACACTTTTCCTCCGTACCACAATCAGGTTGGGTTGTTTCATTCACCGGTCACATCCATGGTCTTGCCATACCATCCATATTTGGGGTAATGCTACCGATCCATCGTATCAGTGTTGCCATATGTTCAAGAGAAATCGTTCAGAAAAGTCAACCGTGTCCCATCCACTGCCATACATTATCCTTCATCCTTTCATGACCGCCACCCTGAATCATATGTCACAGATCATTTTCACCTCCATTAAAATCATTAGCTCCGTTCCGTGTCGCTGATGTGGGATTCATTAAGGCCCTCCTGTGACGGATCGCTTCTTGTCGACATCAGCTCATTATCCAAGAAGTTGATCTAGGAACAACCCCTTCAGTACTTTGAAGCTTGCATGCCTCAATGGCAAGTTTCTCACTTCCGGCGACAGGTATACATCAATGACCTTCGACCGAAAGATTTTGCGTGGTGTTCGACGCCAAGTCCTTTATTCACACCACGTGAATTGTACTGCAGCAACTTGAGGGTCATTATCATTATCGGTGATTCCTCTCGTGCTTGTTAACGGTTTACATCATTGACCGGTAATCAAGCGATGTCTTTCCGTGTTCAACTTCAGAACATTTCTCACATGGATCGACTTGTACTTAGAGTGAAGATCGAACGAGTTTGAAGACCCCGGATCTAGTTTCATCCATCCGGGCTGCGATATATATTCAGGAAAGATAAAGACATTGACATGTACATCATTGCAGCAGATAATCATCCTACTCAAAGGATGATAATTTCATCAAAATTATCAGTTTACCATCAGACGATTGTCTGTTCTTTGTACAGAAAAATGAATTTATAAAGCTGAGCATGGGAATGCCCGCCTCAGCTAGATCATGAAAGCAGTATGAAAAATAATGTATTGTATTGTATTGTATTGTATTGTATTACAGGTCTCCTCCCAGCATTGGATGAACTTCGGATCCCCCTGATAAAGCATTTCACCCGATAAACAACCTCATACTTTAGGGGACAACTGTTATAGGCATTTTTGTGCCTTACAACATTGAGCATGAAATGTCCATAATCTAAGGGATCCAAAGTCCCTAAACATGTTGTTCCTACCCCTAGAGGAACAAGGCTAACAAACCACAACAATTCACAGAAGTTCTCCACCAGAAACTGCTCAAAAACAAGTCAATTCAGGATCATTTCAGTGGCTACACTAGCTGTTTGCACTGAATGTCAAAGCCAACACTGGCTACCTGCGTTGAATGTCAAATGGAACACTGGCTACCTGCGCTGAACGAGAGTGGACAAGTGGCAAGCTCATTTCTCAAGGTGTCAAAACCCAGGAAGCTTCCAAAATGACACTTGCCTCAGGGAATTCGACTGGTGATGAGTAAGAGGTTCCAAATCTCCAAGTGGAAGCAAGAACCTCCAAGTGGACTCAAGAACTGACAGAGGGAGAGGACACTAGTCAGATCTCAAGCTGACTCATCCTCTCTCCAAACATCTATATATGGATCTCTGCCTCCATGAGATCTAGGGGCTAGATTGGAATTTTGTTATTGCAAAGAATTGTTGTTAGGTTTGAGATTGGAAATCATTGGGTGCTTAATGCTTTAAAGGGGGTGAAGATAGGAATTCCATTTGCTGGGAAGGAGATGCTAGATTGGAGCCTTCTGGGTTTTATCTCTCCTGAACCTTGTTATTCATCAATAAAGCAATCTTGGTTTCTCCTATATGCTGATGGTATTTTTGATGTATGAATGCATTAGTATGTTTAGTTTATTTCTAATCCTAAACTAGTTATGAATGTGAATATCTGTCTTTGTGTAGTGTTCTTCTCTTGTCCAAGTAGCTGTTCTCTTGTCGCAATATGTTTTTGTAAAACTCTCTTGCATGCATGCTTCTATAAAGAATGAGACAGATGCCAATATAATACATAGTTAGCTAATGAATTAGCAACCGTATTTAATTCTCGAGGAACGTGTTCATATGTGATTATTTCAAAACGTTTCAGGAGATGTACCCTTAGATAATGACGCAACAAGGTTGGATTACAAATGTGATAATGATTTGTCAAATAACGACTCTGGGAGTCTAACCTGACCACCAGAAGATGTCCCTTAATGACGCTTCTATGAGAAGACCGACATGTACTTGGCAATATTGTTGGTGGCGGTACCAAGAAAGGACAAACGGGTGTATAGATGATCCAAGACTAATGCGGTAAGCGTATCCACGTATCTAACGAAGACATTGCATTGCGAGAAGAATGCACAAGTACTCCAATAACTATCAAAGCAATCCAATCACACCAAAAAGGGAAGCAAAACTTATGAATACATAAAATTACAAAGCACATGCCTAGTGTAATACTAGGCATAATATAGATATGTCTGGGCTCAGTCTTGCAGCATATCACACCTTGTGGATAGGATTCCTCATGTTTTTCCCCAACACAGCTTTCCACGATCTAGTTAGAGCTGCATGGGTTCAACAACTATTTGCAATGAACGGTTTTGACATTTGATGGGTTTTGAGTAAAGCTAGACATGCGTGGCAATAGAGATTTATGCTGGGCATATCCTCATGATGCCAACTGAATACATCGCGAAATTCCAGCTTGCAATTTCCTCAAGATTGCAATTGGCTCCAATCTAAATGTCTTCCACGGTGCCTGTCTTGACAAAAATATCGATGAGCAATGTTGTGGAAAGATTGCTCATGTTTCCTTCCACCTCCAAAGTTTGGAAGATCATATAGGGTGAGGAAATGATTTCTGGAATGTCAGGGGATAGGATTTCAAGAGGCATCATGTCCAAATTAGATATCGAAACATGATGGTGCCACTTCTCCCAAGGTCGATCTCCTAAACTTACGATTTCTCAAATAGCTTCATCCATAGGTAGGACTTGATTGATTAGATCGAAAGGAGGAGCGTTTATGGGAGGGAAAGTGGTACCATTAGCTGCAAACAATGTGACTGGAGATGCAGATATAGATTGAATGGCTTGGTAGGCCAGTTCAGCTGGTGACAGTGGCATTTAGTCTCCATATGTGTCAAGGTCTAAAAGGAGCTGGTAGGATCCATGGATCGGTCTGTTCATGGGGAATAGAGAAAAGCATGTTGACCGTCTGTGGAACATTGGGTGGCTGAAGAGGAAAACAACGCATGAGGGAAGAAGCCTTCAATAGACCGGTACCGAGACTGATGTAAGAGTCAGGCACACCACCTATTAGGGGTACGAAGCTACTTGGTAATGGTGAATAATCAGGGGTGCAGAAAGACAAATGATCTACTGTAACTACCTTTCCATCCAATGGAAATAGGATGATGCGAAATACAGTAGATACTATGGCCATCATGGCGTATGTCCAACTATAACCCAGCAAGAGATTATAGTCGAGTTTTTTGTCTACGACTTCTATGTCCACTGTTACCTTTTTCCCATACAAAGTGATGGGGTAGCTAGCCAGGTAACCTTTTGGGATAAAGGTGTGGCCGTCAAAAGATTTAAGGGAATTCGATGGTGGGGATAGGGTTGGAGAACGTCGGGCGAGCTAGCATGAAGCTGACATGACACAGGTAGAAGCACCTTCGTTAATGGTAGTTCTGTGTATACTTTTACCTTTCGAAATAATTTTCTCTTGAAATGAAAGCTGGTGAGAAAGGGGAGGTTTACACTTTTCCATGTCAAAAATTGCAAGCATGGAATCCTGTGGGCCGATACCACCAATATCCAAAAGCAAAGCTTTCCATTGTGTTGGGCATGTTTCTAATACTTTGAGCACCGACATAGCCGATGGCGCTTGTGCCAAGTCTTCTACAATGCTGTAGTTTTTGGCGGCACATGAAGATGTATTGTGCGTTGTGCGTCGAAGTGCCCCTTTGGGGGGGCGAATTACAAGGTCTGCAACTGGCCTTTCGATATGCAAATCGTTGGGCGGCAGTGCGTTTGGACTTGAGGAAGGTTCCTCTGCATGAGCAATAGGAGCTCCATAATATTTGGCTTGTGTTTGTAGATCTAACGTTTCAAATGTTTAAATGGCAGAAGATCCTTCATCAGCTGAAGGATGCTGCAAACCATCGTTACCCCCTTGCGAGGGTTGTGGTTGGTTTGCAATAAGGTTTTTCTGTTGCTAAGAGGGAAAAGGATTTTTGAGGAAAACGGAGGTCTGACCAGTATCCTTTTTAGCAATGTATTTTGTGCATTCCTAAAGACGCAAACAACAATAGGTCATGTGGTCTTTAGCACAGATTTTGTAGGGAAATCTAGTGGGTTTATCCATTTCAATGTAAGTAGGTACAATAGCCTTCTATTTTGGGTTTGGCTACTTTGTTGACTGGTCCTCAGAAGGAGTGGTCTTTTGCACATACTACATAGAGTTTATTGTAGTGGTAGGAAGAGCATTCGGTTTGGTAGAGGGGCCCACTGTCATCTGGGAAACGTGACCACTGAGTTGTTTTACAACGGCCCCAGAGATTGCACTGATAATCCCGTCAGCGTGCGCTCTAGGGTGCTGAGTAGCAGAGACATTGGAGTTGTGAGGGGCATTGGGGATTACGTTGTAAAGAGTGCCAGACTACGAATATATCAGATCCAAGTGCTGGGCACAATGTATGGATTGGTCTTCTGTGACCGCACCACCTAAAGCAACATATTTATCGATTTGCAGTAGTAAGGACTTGCAGAACCAATCTGATAAGAAACAGTCTGGGAGGGGAGCTTTGACTAACCTCCACCCATGTCTCCATTCATGTATATGATCGTAGATGTGGGTGGAGGTATCCTAACGTAATGAAGTGAGGAGCTCTATCCTAGTCTCATAGTTGATGGGTAGCTGAAAGTGCTTTAGGAATTCCATCACTAAAGCGTCGAAGGAGTTTACTGACGCACATGGTAACTCAATGTGTTATTTAGCTGCGTTTCCAGTGAGGGTATGGTGAAAAAGACGTAAATGGACGCTATCATCAACCATAGAGTTTGAAACACACCAAATATTGTAGGTGCTGATATGGGTGCCCCGATCCTCCCCTTGATTACCATTGAACTTGGGGATTTCTGTTGATATCTTATGCAGGATTGGTAGCCATTGTAAGTTGTGATAGATGGGGTCATTTGTAAGTTTGTATAATTCGAGTATATCCAACGTTGCCAAGAAAGGTAGATTTTGTCGTGCCCCCGACTCGGACCAAGGCGATGGCATCTGACTTGGGGAGCCTTGAGCTCTGCCCATCATTTGACTCCCAATATTATACATGGGTTGCATGGTGTAGCAGTTGCTTTGAGGTATGGTGTTGTAGAGTGGATTTCCATGAGGATTTTGATACTAGGGTATAGAATTGCCCCCAGGATAAGAGGTGCCCCCTTGACTCATTTGAATTTGTGAGTAGAGTGCCCCCATGGATTGGTTGGGACCTCCTAGAGGATTCTCGCCCATCACAGAACTAACCATTTTTCCTTGATTGACATAAGGAATGCTCATGTCAATTAGAAACTGATCATTCATGAATGAGAATGGAGGGGGAATTGTTACATTCCCTATCGGCATGTTCCTATTGGGAATGCCCCCAGATATTTGAATCTTTGGAATCAAACTGTACAATGGTGGTCGACCATATTGTTGGTGGATGGGAACCGCACCTATATTTCTATATTGAGCGTTATAGGGAGAGCTATATGGAGCACTTGTCGAAGGTATGCAATTTGACACTATAGGGATGGAACCTGGCATTGGCTAGGTTCCACTTGTAGAGGGTGTTATGTGAGTGGTTATACCTGGGACAAATGGGATAGCAGGGTTCGCCATTATTGGTGTTGTGGTGACTGTCGACTAGGGAAGTAGGGGAGGACCAAAAGTGTCCCTAAAGTCCCACGACCTATTAGTCATCGACAAGATAGATGGAAATGTTCCAACTACCGAAGCAGGAAGTACAAGTACTGTGGGATCAAAGATTGGGTCCGACGGATTCGTAAGCGGAGGGTTGAAGGGAGGAAGGAATCCTTCGGTAAAGAAATTACCCGATAAACTTGAATCATTAGTTGTCCAAACAGATTCTGAGTGAGATCTGGAGACTGATTCCCCGAAGATGGGGAATCCGGTTCATTGGAGCTTGGCAGATCTTCCACAATGAGTGGAGCAAGTCCTAGCAATCATCTAGATTGACAACGAGGGCCGGATGTAGCCACGGTGACTGTTAATTTTTATCAATAAATTTTATCATGATATTTGTTAAATTCTCAAAATGATAACACTTGGGTGCCTGAAAAATATAAAAGATATGATAAATTGATCAATAAGCAAATAGAGGGAAATTACCTTGTCTGATAAGAACTGTTGAGTCCCAAACTTGCATCTTCCCTATACACATTTTTAGCCTTCTTTTCCAGTTACTTGACCCACCAAGCTGTCAAATCATTGCATATTAGTTTAAAAAGAGCTTATAAAATGGTTTCCTAACTATGTCTGTGACTGCTGTTTGATCTAGATTTTTGTTCAATCAGCTGCAGAAACTTGTCACTTTCCACAGCTGGCTCAAGTTTCCGCAGCCATTTTGTTGAAGGCTATGTTACAGGTGTCCACTGGAGAATCTGGCCACATGGGCAAGCTGCAAATGATGTGTACATGGAGTGTGTTCCCTTGGTTCAGCCGAATCACTCACAAACAGCCATGGTCAAGGGCAGTCAAAGCAGTGGTCAACCTAAGAGTTTTGCGGTGGCACGACTCTATTTTTTACCACGTGAAGACCTACGTGGCAAATTCCTTAATCTCCGGAGGTGTGCTAACACCTGTGGACCGCTCCGTGAACCAAATTGAACAACCACCACTCCTTAGATTTAAATGTCACGGCTACCATACTGCTAGATCTCAGGACGTGATTATTCACATGTCTGTTTGGCAACACAGAATTTAGGAATTAGTTGTAGCATTCTCAGTTATAAATAACGCGTTATCATACGCTTGATAGTTAGCTTTTATATGTAATATTGACTGTTTTACAAGCCCACTGTGTCGCGCTCTATCTTCATGTTTTGATTGCATTCTAATATATGAGAAGACAATGTTCTTAAGATTCAGTTTGTGATTGATTATTCATTGGCCGAGGTTGTAGAGGGCCCATGTACACCAAGGCTCTGTAACTACTGTATAGTTTCTTGCTTTCTTTCATTATGTTACTGCTTCCATAATCGTTTGCTTGTATATATTACACTGTTCTGATATTTATGTTAACTATTGTCCATATTTTCTTTTATGCTTTCTCATGATTGTTAACTGATAAGTGTTTTTCTTTTAGGTTCTTGTAGACAGCCGGGGCAATTTACATAGTTTTTAATGACTAATGACATGAAATCATCTTGTCCTTCTGCTGATTTATTTTCTAATTTTTATTTCCAGCATTGTCATTTATTTCAGTTCTATTTTGCTCATTTACTTTCATGCAATTTAGATATCATATTACTCCATTTTGTTTATGATTACCTCCTATAGCCAGAGCGACTCAAATAGTGAGGAATCAGAATATGAGTTGATGTAGTATGATTTAGTTTACTTTTTTGCAAGTTAGTGATTAGATTACTCATGTCATTTTCAGGGATTGAAGTATGAATGCATAGTTTAATCTTAGTTTCATTTTATGCAATTTCATTTCATGCAATTTGTTTATGATTACCTCCTATAGCCAGAGCGAGTCAAATGGTGAGAGGTCAGAATATGAGTTGAAGTATTATGATTTAGTTTACTTTGCTTACAGTCTTTGAATTGCTTTGAGTTCAGTTTTTTTTCTTTTTATACAGCAGCAAGGATACTGGGCTTCATTGTCACTAGCTCACTGTTTTGGTACATTTTTATTTTCTCTTAGGAATTGATTTCATCACAGCAAGTTTTGAAACCTTTTTGAGAACTTTAAAGTTTGGAAAATCATTGTAGAAGTCACCATTGCCATCCACACTTGACCTTCAATTCTGCCATCTCACATTAGAGAATCAATAGAAGATAAACCCAAAAACAAACCAAAAACTCAAAAACGACAAAGAAATAAGAAATCGGTTATCTTGCATATACAGTGCACTTCACTTCAGCAGTTTACAACTCTCGGATTGACATTTTAAATAGCAATTTAGGACACACTAAATTGACCAAAAATTTTGGCGTTGTTGCCGGGGAAGTGAAACTAGGTAGCCAATTTCTTAAAAAAAAAAGCAAGAAAATTTCAAGGAAGGTAAAAATTGGTAACTTCTCAAAGTATGCTCTCCTCTTGCACCTAGTGTGATCTGGAGGATCAGAAAAGAGAGTTATTGGTTTAATAATTTCTTGAGCATGCTCTCTTCTTGCACCTAGAGTGACCTGGAAGATCAAAAAGAGAATTATTAGCCCGACTTGAAGAAAAAATAAAAAAAATGACATGCATAGAGCAAGATATTCTAGGGGAAGGTTTTTAGCTAGGGCCAAGAGTTTGATTTTTACAACTCCATCTACTTCAAGGAATAGACAAGAAACACCTCCATCATCACCAACTCACACTCCTAGCCTTAGGATTCCTGGAATTCAAGAGGAAATAGCTGAATTAGGAGACTCTCCCACACTATCCACCGAATTTGAGTTAGGAAAAGACCCTTTCTTTACTTCTACAGGAAAACACATTGTAATTGAGGAAGTAGAATCACCTGAAGAAGAAGGAGAAATTCCTCCTCATTTTCCATTAGTAGAAGAACCAGAGGATTCTGAAGTCTCTGAAGAAACTATCATGGCAGAGGAAGTAGTAAACGGGTTTGGAGGAGGTAGAGGTAGAGGTAGAGGAGGAGGAGGAAACAATGGAGGAGGTAGAGGTAACAATGGAGGAAATAGGGATGGAGATAACTCATTTGGATTTCCCATAGTTAATGAGGAATCTCGAACAAAAATGAAAAACATCTCACCTTCTGTCCTCCCAAACTTTCATGGGTTGCGAAGTGAGGATCCTGAAACATTTCTATTTGAGTTTGAAGTTGTGCGTCGAACTTATGATTAATGGAAGACTCTCAAAAACTCGAATTGTTTCCTTCAATATTGAAGGGAGCTACTTTAAAATGGTTCATGGGATTAGTCACTCAATCCATTAGGACTTGGAATGATATGAAACAAACATTTTTGGATAGATACCTGGACTATTGTATGCCCACCAATCACAAGGATGAAGTATTCAAAATGGTGCAAAAAGAAGATGAAAACTTGGAGGATTTACTTGAAAGATTTAAATACAATCTGAAAAGAGAAAAAATGAATAACTTAGATGAGGAAACCTTGAAAGCCCTTCTATTAAAAGCCATTAGAGATGAATGGACAGATATTTTGAACATGATCGGAAAAGGAGATATATCTCAACTTCCACTTCATGATATAGCAGAGCTATGTGTTCATCTCTCAAGGGGAAAATCTAAAACTGGGAAAGGGCCTAGAGATCCTTCTCTTATTAGAGAAAACAAATCTGCAACTGGATCAATAAGTAGGGCTGAGATTGGCAACATGCTTGATGAGTTCAAAACTGACATTTTAGGAGGTCTTAGTGAGCAACTAGACACCCTCAAGATACAAAACAAGCAGAAAGCAGAAGCTGAAGCTTTGGCCATCTTCTGTCCGAAATGTAGAAAGAAACATGCTCTAAGGGAATGTCCCTTGGATGCAAAAGTTGTAGAAACATGTGTGATTTGTTCAGAAAACCATGGGACCGAGGATTATCCTTCAATTCCTGGGCTCAAAGCTGTCTTTCAAGAAGATCCAAATTCAATTGAGTCTCTGTGTTTTGTTTCAAGGAGACCTTGGCAGGGTCAACAAACTCAAGAGTTTAACAACCCTATGAAATTTCAACCCCCACCAAATTGGAATCCTTGGCAACAACCTTGGTCCCAACCTCAAAATCCATTTCAATCATGGGTACAAAGTATGCAAAATCCTTATGGGAGATTTTCTCAATTTTATCAATATCCTCCATCTTTTCAAAACCAAAAAGCTCCACAACTTCCAAATCAAAATCCACAACTTTCATTACCATTTCCACAACAACAACAACCTTCTCAACAAAATCCAAATTACCAACTCTTGCTTCCATTCCAACAGAAGATAAGTCAACTACCTTCCCAGCCATTTCCAAATCCCAAAAATAAAAACCCTCAAAATGCTTACATGGTAGAAGGACAACAATTTCCTACCTATATGATTGTTCCTCTCAATGACGTACAACTCAGATCTAGTAGAGTTCTATACAAGCCTTCTATAGATGCTCAAAAGCAAATCATTTCTGAGGAAGATTCTCTTGAAGCCAATAAAGGTTCTGAAGCACCTCTTCAAAACCTAAGCACTCAAAAAGAAAAAGAAAAAGAGTCAACCCCCACAACTCCTATAGTTGAGCAACTTGCATCTTCATCTACACCTCCTTTTCCTGAAAGATTAGAAATTGACAAAGGGGTGGAAAAACAAATCTTGTTGCCTGATTATGATTTTCTAGATGAATTAATGAATGTCTGTATCAAGATTCCCTTGTTACAAGCCATTAGAGAGATTCCTATTCTAGCAAAAACAATAAAGGAGTTGAGTCTCAAAAGACCAGGAAGGAAACCAAGAGATACAAGAAGAATCCACCTCATAGGAAAAATTGCAGATATCATGATGGGAAAAATTACCATGCAGAAGTATGTAGATCTCGGTAGTCCAATTGTCAAAACACATATCAATGGGATAGAAATTCCAAATACTTTGATTGATTTAGGGGCTGCTATCAACATTATGAGTAGACAAACTATGGAACAGCTAAAACTTCCTAATCTTCTTTTTACACCTACTTTACTGCAACTTGCAGATCGATCAATTATCAAACCAGATGGTGTATTAGAAGACATTAAGATCTCCTTAGATTCTTGGGAATATACAGTAGATTTCATGATTTTAACTCCCAAGAGTAATCTAGGGGGGCACCCACTCATCTTAGGAAGACCTTGGCTAACCACAGCTGATGATTTTATCAGTTGTAGATATGGGGATATGTATATTTCTGATGGTAATTCGACAAAGAAATTAAATTTGTATCCTCCAGCAAAAGCAATTACAGAAGTAGGAGATAATGAATGGGTTGATGATGAGGACACTATACAACCTTTATTTACCATTTCTGAAACCAGTGAAGATAGTCAAATTCTGAACACATTAGAAAACTTCGAAACATCTTCAGAATATGACCACACACAATTTTAGTTAGATTGTGACATTGAGTATCTATCATCTAGATAAATGTCTCTTTACTCTATGGAAGAGTTTGGTAGTTCTACCATTGAGATCTTTCCAGGTAAAACATTGAATATCAACAAAAACTTGGAAAAATCACAACAGGGAGAGCTAACCAAAATCTTGCAAAAACATTCCACTGCATTTGCATGGGAGTATATTGATATGAAAGGTATTGACCCTAAGACTTGCATTCATCACATCTACATTGAGGAAAACAGTAGACCAATCAGACAAAGTATTCTGCGGTTTTGCGAAAAGTTTGGCACACCCTCTACCTAGAACTCCAGAGCAGTTCCTTTTGGCCTTTTTCAGACTCTATAACAGAAAAAGTCCATCCGAGCATTTGTCACTTCGGGCTCATTAAAACATCGAAGGAGACTAGAGTCATCTTTAGCTTTTTCTCGACTCTTTAAAACTGAAAAAGCAAGTTGTGTCTAAGCGTCGTTAAAAATTTATTTTAAACGGAACAATCACCCTTTATTCCTGCGTTGATCTTTAGGTTGAAAAAATGGAGCACACCAACCAAGGAATTCCCCTTGGTGGAAATCCTAGTCCCTTCTCCTCTTGGGGAGATGTTGGTGCGCCTCATATGGCCACATTGTCGCTTCCAGGACTGACAATTGGCCTGCCAGTCTGGCTCTTTTCAACCAATGTCGTTCAAACCACCACTATTCCTGAACAGTCGAGTCAATAGTTAGACCAGACCAGAGTTACCCACCAGCCTTCTACTTCATCTTCCTCTCCTCCTTCCTCTTCACTTGACGGAACTGGTAAAACAAAAAACCAAGTTCCTAAGGAGAAGAAGGAAAAGAAGAAGAAATAGAAGAAGAAGAAGGAGCCAAAAGTGACTGGGGGCAAACAAGTGTCGTCTGACAAAAATCCACACACAACACTGACTAGGCCTAAATCGCCATGTGTCATATGCAAGGGAGACCACTTCCACAGAGATTGTCCCTGCATCCCTTGGATACTAAGGGACTGGTCTCCCCGTTTGCACAATTCGGTAGCGTCGCCTCTGATAGCCATGTTGACTGCTCACCGTCAACTAGTGAAAGTGAAACCAGAGGACAGAGAGGGAAAGCTAGATTTCCCTGCAAACTGTGTGAAGGCGATCACGCCATCCACCGTTGTCCCTTCTTAGACGAGGCTAAAAGAGTTTTCTAAGATTGCCCGGTTTTACCAGTGCAACTTCCTCCTGGATATCAAAATCTCCTGGCAAGTCCTTCACTAGTTGAGAACCTGGCTGGCCCGCCCAGGTGGTCAGCCGAAGCACCTATCATTGAAGATGAACCGTTTGGATCCATGCCTGATGAAAGTCAAAAGGTTGAGATGGCAGTTGACCCGGTTTTTCCTTCAGAGGCTCTATCTTCGAATGATACCATCACGGAGGAGAATAAAGACGACACCGTCCAAATTCTCTTCATCAACACAGACTTAGACGAACACGGGGGCAATGCACCCATTCCTTTATCGCAGGAAGGAAGTTCTTCAGAGCGATATCCGGCCGTCTATTCAGTCCCACCACCAAGCAACCTAGTTGTCTCATTTGACTGGAACCAACTAGGCAGACCCCGGTTGCCAGCAAGCATACCATTCAGAATTATCGTTCAAATATACAGAAGGGTAATGGCTGGCACTATCATTGATGAGGGGGCATCTGTGAGTATCCTTTCCTCTATTGCTTGGAAAGCACTTGGTTCGCCAGCGCTTTTACCTAAAATGAGAAATCTATCAGGGTTTGATAAAGGAACCAGTCGACCTTTAGGGATCCTCCCCAATGTGCCCATAACATTGAAAGGGAAGACCGTTCAAATGAACGTGATGGTCGTTCAAGGACCCTTGGATTATAACCTACTCCTTGGACGAGACTATATATATTGCATGGGAGCTATTGTATCCTCACTCTTTAGAGTAATGTGTTTTCCGCATGAAGGAAGAATGGTCAAGCTCGTGGACCAACTTTCATTTCCCGGATCACGCATCGCAAATAGTCATGTACCATCCCTAAATGGTCTATTCACGCAAGAAGTTTCTCAACCCATGGTCCGTCCTCCTGATGAGTGCGAGTAATCCTGGAGGATATGACTGGAACCCAGGGGGCATGCATCCTGGTCTGCTTCGGCAGGGAAACTTTGGGTATAGAGTAGGTTTCCGCGGGAGAATATGACTAGTCTGTACCCCGTCCGTAGAGGAAGAGGGGTTATTTTAGAATAAGATTCTTTTGTCAAAGTTATGTGAGTTGGCGGGCATCGTCACTCACCTCTGTCTATTTCGGTAGACATTGCCGAGGAAGTGTTTTGTTTGAAAGATTAACGAGACAATTTTTGGGTAACCTAAAAGAGGTAAGCCTCTCCCTTTAAAACAATTTGTTTTGAAGAAAAAGAAGTAGAGGTAACCTTGAAATCGTACTTTATACCTGGGGGCATGCAAACCTTTTGGAGTGCAAGCAAAGAGCGGTTATTTACTTGTTTTTTGGGTTAGCCGTTTCCTAACTTGCATAAAAGAAAGGATGCGGGGCAAAGCTTTGTGAGATGAAGCTCCATAAAGAATAGAATCTCAATGAGACACTCTTATCTTATGACTGGGTATTCGAGCAGTTTTAGCACACAGTTCATGCTCGTTAAAAAATAAACGCAAGATCTGAGCAGTTTTAACACGTAATTCATGCTCGTTAAAAAATAAACGTAAAATAGGACAAATGTTTCCACCCGCGTTTAAGCTCGTTAAAAATGAACTATCCCGGTAAATAACCACTGTGAATATAATATCATCAGCCATTAAAGCCTTGGTCGTGTTTGCACCGTCACCTCCACTTTTCATTTGGCCGATCGTTCACCTCCATATGATTGTTTACCCATTTTGAGGAACAGCTGCGAAGAGTGATTTCACCTAGCCATCCTTGTGACACTGCCGTGATTGGAAAATTCCAACCTGTACCTGGAATCAGCTGCTAACCCTGTTTATCACTCGTTCCTCAAAAGACAAGTCTTCTTTAAGCTCTTTTCATCTGACTCGTAAAATATGAAAAGATTGCCGAGTTTTGGCCTTCCAGCTCGTTAAAGCGACCAGAAGAGATATCCCTCCTCTAGATTTTAATCTTTTTGGACCGGAGGGATCATTGCACAAAAAGATCGAGCGCTTGTTTTGTTCGGCTCGTTAAAACTATCGAAAACTCATCCCTTTTGTATTGTTTTATACTTTTTCGGACTTAAGGGATTAGATGATGAAAAAGGAATTTCGGAGTTAACTTTATGTATCTTTTCAGACTCTCTAAAAATGAAAAGAACCGAGTTATGCTTGTCGTTAGGCTCGTTAAAATCATTTAATAGCGACAAACTTGTCTTTAGACGAGAACGAGTTTCACTATCGCTAGGCTCGTTAAAACATAGCGATGGGCTTGCCCGAAGGGCAGGTTATAGAACAAGCATATGTTATCCTCCTCAAGCTTGACAAAAATAAAGAGGTACTGGTCAGCAATGACTGGGGAAAAATTGGGAGAAACTAAAGAAAACTTTGATGGTAGCAAGTCACTCTTGAACATGACACTTTTCCTCCGTACCACAATCAGGTTGGGTTGTTTCATTCACCGGTCACATCCATGGTCTTGCCATACCATCCATATTTGGGGTAATGCTACCGATCCATCGTATCAGTGTTGCCATATGTTCAAGAGAAATCGTTCAGAAAAGTCAACCGTGTCCCATCCACTGCCATACATTATCCTTCATCCTTTCATGACCGCCACCCTGAATCATATGTCACAGATCGTTTTCACCTCCATTAAAATCATTAGCTCCGTTCCGTGTCGCTGATGTGGGATTCATTAAGGCCCTCCTGTGACGGATCGCTTCTTGTCGACATCAGCTCATTATCCAAGAAGTTGATCTAGGAACAACCCCTTCAGTACTTTGAAGCTTGCATGCCTCAATGGCAAGTTTCTCACTTCCGGCGACAGGTATACATCAATGACCTTCGACCGAAAGATTTTGCGTGGTGTTCGACGCCAAGTCCTTTATTCACACCACGTGAATTGTACTGCAGCGACTTGAGGGTCATTATCATTATCGGTGATTCCTCTCGTGCTTGTTAACGGTTTACATCATTGACCGGTAATCAAGCGATGTCTTTCCGTGTTCAACTTCAGAACATTTCTCACATGGATCGACTTGTACTTAGAGTGAAGATCGAACGAGTTTGAAGACCCCGGATCTAGTTTCATCCATTCGGGCTGCGATATATATTCAGGAAAGATAAAGACATTGACATGTACATCATTGCAGCAGATAATCATCCTACTCAAAGGATGATAATTTCATCAAAATTATCAGTTTACCATCAGACGATTGTCTGTTCTTTGTACAGAAAAATGAATTTATAAAGCTGAGCATGGGAATGCCCGCCTCAGCTAGATCATGAAAGCAGTATGAAAAATAATGTATTGTATTGTATTGTATTACAGGTCTCCTCCCAGCATTGGATGAACTTCGGATCCCCCTGATAAAGCATTTCACCCGATAAACAACCTCATACTTTAGGGGACAACTGTTATAGGCATTTTTGTGCCTTACAACATTGAGCATGAAATGTCCATAATCTAAGGGATCCAAAGTCCCTAAACATGTTGTTCCTACCCCTAGAGGAACAAGGCTAACAAACCACAACAATTCACAGAAGTTCTCCACCAGAAACTGCTCAAAAACAAGTCAATTCAGGATCATTTCAGTGGCTACACTAGCTGTTTGCACTGAATGTCAAAGCCAACACTGGCTACCTGCGTTGAATGTCAAATGGAACACTGGCTACCTGCGCTGAACGAGAGTGGACAAGTGGCAAGCTCATTTCTCAAGGTGTCAAAACCCAGGAAGCTTCCAAAATGACACTTGCCTCAGGAATTCGACTGGTGATGAGTAAGAGGTTCCAAATCTCCAAGTGGAAGCAAGAACCTCCAAGTGGACTCAAGAACTGACAGAGGGAGAGGACACTAGTCAGATCTCAAGCTGACTCATCCTCTCTCCAAACATCTATATATGGATCTCTCCTCCATGAGATCTAGGGGCTGGAATTTTGTTATTGCAAAGAATTGTTGTTGGTTTGAGATTGGAATCATTGGGTGCTTAATGCTTTAAAGGGGGTGAAGATAGGAATTCCATTTGCTGGGAAGGAGATGCTAGATTGGAGCCTTCTGGGTTTTATCTCTTCCTGAACCTTGTTATTCATCAATAAAGCTATATTGGTTTCTCCTATATGCTGATGTATTTTTGATGTATGAATGCATTAGTATGTTTAGTTTATTTCTAATCCTAAACTAGTTATGAATGTGAATATCTGTCTTTGTGTAGTGTTCTTCTCTTGTCGCAAGTACCTGTTCTCTTGTCGCAAGTAGCTGTTCTCTTGTGATCTTGCAGGAACTCGTTGAAGCTGGACAAGCAAGAAGGCAAGTAGCTGTGAACTCCCAAAGAGAAGAGAGACCGGATCGAGGGACAAACGGAAGACACCGGTAAGTCCATTTATCTCTCTTCTTTCACATTTCATAAAGGAAGAAATCAGAATAGCTGTACTCGTTTGTTGCTAAGGAACTATCACACCTTAGGTGGATAGGATCGTCCTGCATAGGCATTTTTCCCCACAACACAGATCCACGATCTACCTTAGAGCTGGTGCAATCCTACTTCATCCTGAGAGTGGACTAGTCAGCAATAGAGTCCCCATAGAGAGGACAAGTTCCAGGTCTATGAGGGCAGTTTTATGGTTGATTGTGTAGTTGGCGGGGTCAAAAAGTCCCCACGTTGCGACAAAGGCCCAACTTTTGCTTGCATTTGACTGTGTCCAACCACAAATGTTCAACTAGTGTGAAGCAATGCCTCGCCATCTGAAGGCAGAATTAACAGCATGCAAGACTAGTACCCAACACAGTTTTGGGTATGGTACTATCATAGTCTCATTCTTCCTTGAGAGGGTACCCGTTATGCGCCCAAGGATGAGCTTAGGTCCCCTTGATTTGAGGGAGCCAAGGCAGGGTCAGTGGTCATCACTCAATCCTCGCAAAGGAGGAGGACCGATTCGGCATTTCTTCAATGAAGATTTATTCCAGTGGCTTTCTGGCCAAATTGTGATAATTGATGACTATGCTTATGAGGGCATGGACTTTATCGGCGACCTAGACTTGACACTACCACCTGGGACCAACTGGGGTCCTCAAGGTGAGAATGATTTTTAATGGTACTTTAAGTATTTTTTAGTTTTTGAATGTTTATGTAATGTTTTTATAGGCGAAATAAGTACTGACATGAAACTTTATGCTTAACACAGATGTGGGGCCATTACGACCTGCAGGCGAACCTCACCATATGCGACGAGGAGGCCAACTACCTACTGGAGGGGGAAATGCCAACAGTCTCCATGAGGTTCTGAGAAACCTGGAGGGTTTGACCATGGGTGTCCCCCCTCTTCCTATGAGGGAGATTCCCGCTCATATGCAACAACACACAGTCAATGTACCTGAGTGGTTTCTTATTCCTCTTCAGAGGGTAGCTAGAGCAGCTTTATCATTTCAGAAGCAATAGGCTCTTTTTAGCAGGTGTTTTGGTGTAGCCAAATGGGTGTTTGTAGCTGGGCTTAGTAGCCATTTTGTACTTAAAACATCCAAGTTTTGGAATATTTTGATGTAAAAGACTGGATTTTGATATATATATATATATATATATATATAAACATTTTGGTATTTTGATGGTGCAAATGTTTTAAAATGTTTTTGTAAAACTCAGTAAAGTTTTTACTTTGCATGCATGCTTCTATAAAGAATGAGACAGATGCCAATATAATACATAGTTAGCTAATGAATTAGCAACCGTATTTAATTCTCGAGGAACGTGTTCATATGTGATTATTTCAAATCGACGTTTCAGGAGATGTACCCTTAGATAATGACGCAACAAGGTTGGATTACAAATGTGATAATGATTTGTCAATTGCATAACGACTAGCTGGGAGTCTAACCTGACCACCAGATTGGAGATGTCCCTTAATGACGCTTCTATGAGAAGTGAAATAACGGACATGTACTTGGCAATATTGTTGGTGGCGGTACCAAGAAAGACTCCCCCGGAGCAAAATAGTTCCGACTCGGGTGTATAGATGATCCAAGCAGCTAATGCAATGTGCCGTGTGTGACAACTGGCACTATCCGCGTATCCTACGTATGCTAAGGGTAACGAAGACATCTGCATTGCGAGAAGAATGCATGAGACAAGTACTCCAATAACTATCAAAGCAATCCAATCACACCAAAAAGGGAAGCAAAACTTATGAATACATAAAATTACAAAGCACATGCCTAGTGTAATACTAGGCATAATACTTTTTCAGATAGCGCCCATGTCTGGGCTCCGCAAGTGGGACTCCTCCCTAGTCTTGCAGTTCATATGCCCCTTGTGAGAGGAACTTCTTGAAAATATAGGGACTTAGCCATAAGGGTTGAAATATGCTTGCCCCCAAGAGATCATGTTTCTAATTGTAGAGCAAAACAAGGTTTCCCTCTTGGTCGAAACGAAGCTTAACCTTTTTGTCATATTGGGATTTTACCTGATGCTTGTGAGCTTTGAGTGCCAATGTGGCATCTCGATGGGTTCTGTCCAGCTGTTTAAGGTATAGTAAGCATTCTTCTTCAGCAGTAGTGTTGGGCATGGGTTCAACAACTATTTGCAATGAACGGTTTTGACATTTGATGGGTTTTGCATCATTGTAAAGCTAGTTCTCATGCGTGGCAATAGACGGATTTATGCTGGGCATATCCTCATGATGCCAACTGAATACATCGCGAAATTCCTTAAATAAGTAGGTGGAGCTTGCAATTTCCTCAAGATTGCAATTGGCTCCAATCTAAATGTCTTCCACGGTGCCTGTCTTGACAAAAATATCGATGAGCAATGTTGTGGAAAGATTGCTCATGTTTCCTTCCACCTCCAAAGTTTGGAAGATCATATAGGGTGAGGAAATGATTTCTGGAATGTCAGGGGATAGGATTTCAAGAGGCATCATGTCCAAATTAGATATCGAAACATGATGGTGCCACTTCTCCCAAGGTCGATCTCCTAAACTTACGATTTCTCAAATAGCTTCATCCATAGGTAGGACTTGATTGATTAGATCGAAAGGAGGAGCGTTTATGGGAGGGAAAGTGGTACCATTAGCTGTAAACAATGTGACTGGAGATGCAGATATAGATTGAATGGCTTGGTAGGCCAGTTCAGCTGGTGACAGTGGCATTTAGTCTCCATATGTGTCAAGGTCTAAAAGGAGCTGGTAGGATCCATGGATCGGTCTGTTCATGGGGAATAGAGAAAAGCATGTTGACCGTCTGTGGAACATTGGGTGGCTGAAGAGGAAAACAACGCATGAGGGAAGAAGCCTTCAATAGACCGGTACCGAGACTGATGTAAGAGTCAGGCACACCACCTATTAGGGGTACGAAGCTACTTGGTAATGGTGAATAATCAGGGGTGCAGAAAGACAATTGATCTACTGTAACTACCTTTCCATCCAATGGAAATAGGATGATGCGAAAGACAGTAGATACTATGGCCATCATGGCATATGTCCAACTATAACCCAGCAAGAGATTATAGTCGAGTTTTTTGTCTACGACTTCTATGTCCACTGTTACCGTTTTCCCATACAAAGTGATGGGGTAGCTAGCCAGGTAACCTTTTGGGATAAAGGTGTGGCCGTCAAAAGATTTAAGGGAGTTCGATGGTGGGGATAGGGTTGGAGAACCTAGGGCGAGCTAGCATGAAGCTGACATGACACAGGTAGAAGCACCTTCGTTAATGATAGTTCTGTGTATACTTTTACCTTTCGAAGTAATTTTCACTTGAAATGAAAGCTGGTGAGAAAGGGGAGGTTTACACTTTTCCATGTCAAAAATTGCAAGCATGGAATCCTGTGGGTCGATACCACCAATAGCCAAAAGCAAAGCTTTCCATTGTGTTGGGCATGTTTGTAATACTTTGAGCACCGACATAGCCGATGGCGCTTGTGCCAAGTCTTCTACAATGCTGTAGTTTTTGGCGGCACATGCAGATGTATTGTGCGTTGTGCGTCGAAGTGCCCCTTTGGGGGGGCGAATTACAAGGTCTGCAACTGGCCTTTCGATATGCAAATCGTTGGGCGGCAGTGGGTTTGGACTTGAGGAAGGTTCCTCTGCATGAGCAATAGGAGCTCCATAATATTTGGCTTGTGTTTGTAGATCTAACGTTTCAAATGTTTAAATGGTAGAAGATCCTTCATCAGCTGAAGGATGCTGCAAACCATCGTTGCCCCCTTGCGAGGGTTGTGGTTGGTTTGCAATAAGGTTTTTCTGTTGCTAAGAGGGAAAAGGATTTTTGAGGAAAATGGAGGTCTGACCAGTATCCTTTTTAGCAATGTATTTTGTGCATTCCTAAAGACGCAAACAACAATAGGTCATGTGGTCTTTAGCACAGATTTTGTAGGGAAATCTAGTGGGTTTATCCATTTCAATGTAAGTAGGTACAATAGCCTTCTATTTTGGGTTTGGCTACTTTGTTGACTGCTCCTCAGAAGG
The DNA here is from genome assembly GCA_031772625.1 of Pinus tabuliformis. NCBI lineage: Eukaryota > Viridiplantae > Streptophyta > Pinopsida > Pinales > Pinaceae > Pinus > Pinus tabuliformis. The sequence continues at coordinate 1,302,941,204 of CM062820.1, forward strand.
AGTGGTCTTTTGCACATACTACATAGAGTTTATTGTAGTGGTAGGAAGAGCATTCGGTTTGGTAGAGGGGCCCACTGTCATCTGGGAAACGTGACCACTGAGTTGTTTTACAACGGCCCCAGAGATTGCACTGATAATCCCGTCAGCGTGCGCTCTAGGGTGCTGAGTAGCAGAGACATTGGAGTTGTGAGGGGCATTGGGGATTACGTTGTAAAGAGTGCCAGACTACGAATATATCAGATCCAAGTGCTGGGCACAATGTATGGATTGGTCTTCTGTGACCGCACCACCTAAAGCAACATATTTATCGATTTGCAGTAGTAAGGACTTGCAGAACCAATCTGATAAGAGACAGTCTGGGAGGGGAGCTTTGACTAACCTCCACCCATGTCTCCATTCATGTATATGATCGTAGATGTGGGTGGAGGTATCCTGACGTAATGAAGTGAGGAGCTCTATCCTAGTCTCATAGTTGATGGGTAGCTGAAAGTGCTTTAGGAATTCCATCACTAAAGCGTCGAAGGAGTTTACTGACGCACATGGTAACTCAATGTGCTATTTAGCTGCGTTTCCAGTGAGGGTATGGTGAAAAAGACGTAAATGGACGCTATCATCAACCATAGAGTTTGAAACACACCAAATATTGTAGGTGCTGATATGGGTGCCCCGATCCTCCCCTTGATTACCATTGAACTTGGGGATTTCTGTTGATATCTTATGCAGGATTGGTAGCCATTGTAAATTGTGATAGATGGGGTCATTTGTAAGTTTGTATAATTCGGGTATATCCAACGTTGCCAAGAAAGGTAGATTTTGTCGTGCCCCCGACTCGGACCAAGGCGATGACATCTGACTTGGGGAGCCTTGAGCTCTGCCCATCATTTGACTCCCAATATTATACATGGGTTGCATGGTGTAGCAGTTGCTTTGAGGTATGGTGTTGTAGAGTGGATTTCCATGAGGATTTTGATACTAGGGTATAGAATTGCCCCCAGGATAAGAGGTGCCCCCTTGACTCATTTGAATTTGTGAGTAGAGTGCCCCCATGGATTGGTTGGGACCTCCTAGAGGATTCTCGCCCATCACAGAACTAACCATTTGTCCTTGATTGACATAAGGAATGCTCATGTCAATTAGAAACTTATCATTCATGAATGAGAATGGAGGGGGAATTGTTACATTCCCTATCGGCATGTTCCTATTGGGAATGCCCCCAGATATTTGAATCTTTGGAATCAAACTGTACAATGGTGGTCGACCATATTGTTGGTGGATGGGAACCGCACCTATATTTCTATATTGAGCGTTATAGGGAGAGCTATATGGAGCACTTGTCGAAGGTATGCAATTTGACACTATAGGGATGGAACCTGGCATTGGCTAGGTTCCACTTGTAGAGGGTGTTATGTGAGTGGTTATACCTGGGACAAATGGGATAGCAGGGTTCGCCATTATTGGTGTTGTGGTGACTGTCGACTAGGGAAGTAGGGGAGGACCAAAAGTGTCCCTAAAGTCCCACGACCTATTAGTCATCGACAAGATAGATGGAAATGTTCCAACTACCGAAGCAGGAAGTACAAGTACTGTGGGATCAAAGATTGGGTCCGACGGATTCGTAAGCGGAGGGTTGAAGGGAGGAAGGAATCCTTCGGTAAAGAAATTACCCGATAAACTTGAATCATTAGTTGTCCAAACAGATTCTGAGTGAGATCTGGAGACTGATTCCCCGAAGATGGGGAATCCGGTTCATTGGAGCTTGGCAGATCTTCCACAATGAGTGGAGCAAGTCCTAGCAATCATCTAGATTGACAACGAGGGCCGGATGTAGCCACGGTGACTGTTAATTTTTATCAATAAATTTTATCATGATATTTGTTAAATTCTCAAAATGATAACACTCGGGTGCCTGAAAAATATAAAAGATATGATAAATTGATCAATAAGCAAATAGAGGGAAATTACCTTGTCTGATAAGAACTGTTGAGTCCCAAACTTGCATCTTCCCTATACACATTTTTAGCCTTCTTTTCCAGTTACTTGACCCACCAAGCTGTCAAATCATTGCATATTAGTTTAAAAAGAGCTTATAAAATGGTTTCCTAACTATGTCTGTGACTGCTGTTTGATCTAGATTTTTGTTCAATCAGCTGCAGAAACTTGTCACTTTCCACAGCTGGCTCAAGTTTCCGCAGCCATTTTGTTGAAGGCTATGTTACAGGTGTCCACTGGAGAATCTGGCCACATGGGCAAGCTGCAAAAGATGTGTACATGGAGTGTGTTCCCTTGGTTCAGCCGAATCACTCACAAACAACCATGGTCAAGGGCAGTCAAAGCAGTGGTCAACCTAAGAGTTTTGCGGTGGCACGACTCTGTTTTTTACCACGTGAAGACCTGCGTGGCAAATTCCTTAATCTCCGGAGGTGTGCTAACACCCGTGGACCGCTCCGTGAACCAAATTGAACAACCACCACTCCTTAGATTTAAATGTCACGGCTACCATACTGCTAGATCTCAGGACGTGGTTATTCACGTGTCTGTTTGGCAACACAGAATTTAGGAATTAGTTGTAGCATTCTCAGTTATAAATAACGCGTTATCATACGCTTGATAGTTAGCTTTTATATGTAATATTGACTGTTTTACAAGCCCACTGTGCCGCGCTCTATCTTCATGTTTTGATTGCATTCTAATATATGAGAAGACAATGTTCTTAAGATTCAGTTTGTGATTGATTATTCATTGGCCGAGGTTGTAGAGGGCCCATGTACACCAAGGCTCTGTAACTACTGTATAGTTTCTTGCTTTCTTTCATTATGTTACTGCTTCCATAATCGTTTGCTTGTATATATTACACTGTTCTGATATTTATGTTAACTGTTGTCCATATTTTCTTTTATGCTTTCTCATGATTGTTAACTGATAAGTGTTTTTCTTTTAGGTTCTTGTAGACAGCCGGGGCAATTTACATAGTTTTTAATGACTAATGACATGAAATCATCTTGTCCTTCTGCTGATTTATTTTCTAATTTTTAATTCCAGCATTGTCATTTATTTGAGTTCTATTTTGCTCATTTACTTTCATGCAATTTAGATATCATATTACTCCATTTTGTTTATGATTACCTCCTATAGCCAGAGCGACTCAAATAGTGAGGAATCAGAATATGAGTTGATGTAGTATGATTTAGTTTACTTTTTTGCAAGTTAGTGATTAGATTACTCATGTCATTTTCAGGGATTGAAGTATGAATGCATAGTTTAATCTTAGTTTCATTTTATGCAATTTCATTTCATGCAATTTGTTTATGATTACCTCCTATAGCCAGAGCGAGTCAAATGGTGAGGGGTCAGAATATGAGTTGAAGTATTATGATTTAGTTTACTTTTCTTACAGTCTTTGAATTGCTTTGAGTTCAGTTTTTTTTCTTTTTATACAGCAGCAAGGATGCTGGGCTTCATTGTCACTAGCTCACTGTTTTGGTACATTTTTATTTTCTCTTAGGAATTGATTTCATCACAGCAAGTTTTGAAACCTTTTTGAGAACTTTAAAGTTTGGAAAATCATTGTAGAAGTCACCATTGCCATCCACACTTGACCTTCAATTCTGCCATCTCACATTAGAGAATCAACAGAAGATAAACCCAAAAACAAACCAAAAACTCAAAAACGACAAAGAAATAAGAAATCGGTTATCTTGCATATACAGTGCACTTCACTTCAGCTGTTTACAACTCTCGGATTGACATTTTAAATAGCAATTTAGGACACACTAAATTGACCAAAAATTTTGGCGTTGTTGCCGGGGAAGTGAAACTAGGTAGCCAATTTCTTAAAAAAAAAAGCAAGAAAATTTCAAGGAAGGTAAAAATTGGTAACTTCTCAAAGTATGCTCTCCTCTTGCACCTAGTGTGATCTGGAGGATCAGAAAAGAGAGTTATTGGTTTAATAATTTCTTGAGCATGCTCTCTTCTTGCACCTAGAGTGACCTAGAAGATCAAAAAGAGAATTATTAGCCCGACTTGAAGAAAAAATAAAAAAAATGACATGCATAGAGCAAGATATTCTAGGGGAAGGTTTTTAGCTAGGGCCAAGAGTTTGATTTTTACAACTCCATCTACTTCAAGGAATAGACAAGAAACACCTCCATCATCACCAACTCACACTCCTAGCCTTAGGATTCCTAGAATTCAAGAGGAAATAGCTGAATTAGGAGACTCTCCCACACTATCCACCGAATTTGAGTTAGGAAAAGACCCTTTCTTTACTTCTACAGGAAAACACATTGTAATTGAGGAAGTAGAATCACCTGAAGAAGAAGGAGAAATTCCTCCTCATTTTCCATTAGTAGAAGAACCAGAGGATTCTGAAGTCTCTGAAGAAACTATCATGGCAGAGGAAGTAGTAAACGGGTTTGGAAGAGGTAGAGGTAGAGGTAGAGGAGGAGGAGGAAACAATGGAGGAGGTAGAGGTAACAATGGAGGAAATAGGGATGGAGATAACTCATTTGGATTTCCCATAGTTAATGAGGAATCTCGAACAAAAATGAAAAACATATCACCTTCTGTCCTCCCAAACTTTCATGGGTTGCGAAGTGAGGATCCTGAAACATTTCTATTTGAGTTTGAAGTTGTGCGTCGAACTTATGATTAATGGAAGACTCTCAAAAACTCGAATTGTTTCCTTCAATATTGAAGGGAGCTACTTTAAAATGGTTCATGGGATTAGTCACTCAATCCATTAGGACTTGGAATGATATGAAACAAACATTTTTGGATAGATACCTGGACTATTGTATGCCCACCAATCACAAGGATGAAGTATTCAAAATGGTGCAAAAAGAAGATGAAAACTTGGAGGATTTACTTGAAAGATTTAAATACAATCTGAAAAGAGAAAAAATGAATAACTTAGATGAGGAAACCTTGAAAGCCCTTCTATTAAAAGCCATTAGAGATGAATGGACAGATATTTTGAACATGATGGGAAAAGGAGATATATCTCAACTTCCACTTCATGATATAGCAGAGCTATGTGTTCATCTCTCAAGGGGAAAATCTAAAACTGGGAAAGGGCCTAGAGATCCTTCTCTTATTAGAGAAAACAAATCTGCAACTGGATCAATAAGTAGGGCTGAGATTGGCAACATGCTTGATGAGTTCAAAACTGACATTTTAGGAGGTCTTAGTGAGCAACTAGACACTCTCAAGATACAAAACAAGCAGAAAGCAGAAGCTGAAGCTTTGGCCATCTTTTGTCCGAAATGTAGAAAGAAACATGCTCTAAGGGAATGTCCCTTGGATGCAAAAGTTGTAGAAACATGTGTGATTTGTTCAGAAAACCATGGGACCGAGGATTATCCTTCAATTCCTGGGCTCAAAGCTGTCTTTCAAGAAGATCCAAATTCAATTGAGTCTCTGTGTTTTGTTTCAAGGAGACCTTGGCAGGGGCAACAAAATCAAGAGTTTAACAACCCTATGAAATTTCAACCCCCACCAAATTGGAATCCTTGGCAACAACCTTGGTCCCAACCTCAAAATCCATTTCAATCATGGGTACAAGGTATGCAAAATCCTTATGGGAGATTTGCACAATTTTATCAATATCCTCCATCTTTTCAAAACCAAAAAGCTCCACAACTTCCAAATCAAAATCCACAACTTTCATTACCATTTCCACAACAACAACAACCTTCTCAACAAAATCCAAATTACCAACTCTTGCTTCCATTCCAACAGAAGATAAGTCAACTACCTTCCCAGCCATTGCCAAATCCCAATAATAAAAACCCTCAAAATGCTTACATGGTAGAAGGACAACAATTTCCTACCTATATGATTGTTCCTCTCAATGACGTACAACTCAGATCTAGTAGAGTTCTATACAAGCCTTCTATAGATGCTCAAAAGCAAATCATTTCTGAGGAAGATTCTCTTGAAGCCAATAAAGGTTCTGAAGCACATCTTCAAAACCTAAGCACTCAAAAAGAAAAAGAAAAAGAGTCAACCCCCACAACTCCTATAGTTGAGCAACTTGCATCTTCATCTACACCTCCTTTTCCTGAAAGATTAGAAATTGACAAAGGGGTGGAAAAACAAATCTTGTTGCCTGATTATGATTTTCTAGATGAATTAATGAATGTCTGTATCAAGATTCCCTTGTTACAAGCCATTAGAGAGATTCCTATTCTAGCAAAAACAATAAAGGAGTTGAGTCTCAAAAGACCAGGAAGGAAACCAAGAGATACAAGAAGAATCCACCTCATAGGAAAAATTGCAGATATCATGATGGGAAAAATTACCATGCAGAAGTATGTAGATCTCGGTAGTCCAATTGTCAAAACACATATCAATGGGATAGAAATTCCAAATACTTTGATTGATTTAGGGGCTGCTATCAACATTATGAGTAGACAAACTATGGAACAGCTAAAACTTCCTAATCTTCTTTTTACACCTACTTTACTGCAACTTGCAGATCGATCAATTATCAAACCAGATGGTGTATTAGAAGACATTAAGATCTCCTTAGATTCTTGGGAATATACAGTAGATTTCATGATTTTAACTCCCAAGAGTAATCTAGGGGGGCACCCACTCATCTTAGGAAGACCTTGGCTAACCACAGCTGATGATTTTATCAGTTGTAGATATGGGGATATGTATATTTCTGATGGTAATTCGACAAAGAAATTAAATTTGTATCCTCCAGCAAAAGCAATTACAGAAGTAGGAGATAATGAATGGGTTGATGATGAGGACACTATACAACCTGTATTTACCATTTCTGAAACCAGTGAAGATAGTCAAATTCTGAACACATTAGAAAACTTCGAAACATCTTCAGAATATGACCACACACAATTTTAGTTAGATTGTGACATTGAGTATCTATCATCTAGATAAATGTCTCTTTACTCTATGGAAGAGTTTGGTAGTTCTACCATTGAGATCTTTCCAGGTAAAACATTGAATATCAACAAAAACTTGGAAAAATCACAACAGGGAGAGCTAACCAAAATCTTGCAAAAACATTCCACTGCATTTGCATGGGAGTATATTGATATGAAAGGTATTGACCCTAAGACTTGCATTCATCACATCTACATTGAGGAAAACAGTAGACCAATCAGACAAAGTATTCTGCGGTTTTGCGAAAAGTTTGGCACACCCTCTACCTAGAACTCCAGAGCAGTTCCTTTTGGCCTTTTTCAGACTCTATAACAGAAAAAGTCCATCCGAGCATTTGTCACTTCGGGCTCGTTAAAACATCGAAGGAGACTAGAGTCATCTTTAGCTTTTTCTCGACTCTTTAAAACTGAAAAAGCAAGTTGTGTCTAAGCGTCGTTAAAAATTTATTTTAAACGGAACAATCACCCTTTATTCCTGCGTTGATCTTTAGGTTGAAAAAATGGAGCACACCAACCAAGGAATTCCCCTTGGTGGAAATCCTAGTCCCTTCTCCTCTTGGGGAGATGTTGGTGCGCCTCATATGGCCACATTGTCGCTTCCAGGACTGACAATTGGCCTGTCAGTCTGGCTCTTTTCAACCAATGTCGTTCAAACCACCACTATTCCTGAACAGTCGAGTCAATAGTTAGACCAGACCAGAGTTACCCACCAGCCTTCTACTTCATCTTCCTCTCCTCCTTCCTCTTCACTTGACGGAACTGGTAAAACAAAAAACCAAGTTCCTAAGGAGAAGAAGGAAAAGAAGAAGAAATAGAAGAAGAAGAAGGAGCCAAAAGTGACTGGGGGCAAACAAGTGTCGTCTGACAAAAATCCACACACAACACTGACTAGGCCTAAATCGCCATGTGTCATATGCAAGGGAGACCACTTCCACAGAGATTGTCCCTGCATCCCTCGGATACTAAGGGACTGGTCTCCCCGTTTGCACAATCCGGTAGCGTCGCCTCTGATAGCCATGTTGACTGCTCACCGTCAACTAGTGAAAGTGAAGCCACAGGACAGAGAGGGAAAGCTAGATTTCCCTGCAAACTATGTGAAGGCGATCACGCCATCCACCGTTGTCCCTTCTTAGACGAGGCTAAAAGAGTTTTGGAAGATTGCCCGATTTTACCAGTGCAACTTCCTCCTGGATATCAAAATCTCCTGGCAAGTCCTTCACTAGTTGAGAACCTGGCTGGCCCGCCCAGGTGGTCAGCCGAAGCACCTATCATTGAAGATGAACCGTTTGGATCCATGCCTGATGAAAGTCAAAAGGTTGAGACGGCAGTTGACCCGGTTTTTCCTTCAGAGGCTCTATCTTCGAATGATACCACCACGGAGGAGAATAAAGACGACACCGTCCAAATTCTCTTCATCAACACAGACTCCGACGAACACGGGGGCAATGCACCCATTCCTTTATCGCAGGAAGGAAGTTCGTCAGAGCGATATCCGTCCGTCTATTCAGTCCCACCACCAAGCAACCTAGTTGTCTCATTCGACTGGAACCAACTAGGCAGACCCCGGTTGCCAGCAAGCATACCATTCAGAATTATCGTTCAAATATACAGAAGGGTAATGGCTGGCACTATCATTGATGAGGGGGCATCTGTGAGTATCCTTTCCTCTATTGCTTGGAAAGCGCTTGGTTCGCCAGCGCTTTTACCTAAAATGAGAAATCTATTAGGGTTTGATAAAGGAACCAGTCGACCTTTAGGGATCCTCCCCAATGTGCCCATAACATTGAAAGGGAAGACCGTTCAAATGAACGTGATGGTCGTTCAAGGACCCTTGGATTATAACCTACTCCTTGGACGAGACTATATATATTGCATGGGAGCTATTGTATCCTCACTCTTTAGAGTAATGTGTTTTCCGCATGAAGGAAGAATGGTCAAGCTCGTGGACCAACTTTCATTTCCCGGATCACGCATCGCAAATAGTCATGTACCATCCCTAAATGGTCTATTCACGCAAGAAGTGTCTCAACCCACGGTCCGTCCTCCTGATGAGTGCGAGTAATCCGGGAGGATATGACTGGAACCCAGGGGGCATGCATCCTGGTCTGCTTCGGCAGGGAAACTTTGGGTATAGAGTAGGTTTCCGCGGGAGAATATGACTAGTCTGTACCCCATCCGTAGAGGAAGAGGGGTTATTTTAGAATAAGATTCTTTTGTCAAAGTTATGTGAGTTGGCGGGCATCGTCACTCACCTCTGTCTATTTCGGTAGACATTGCCGAGGAAGTGTTTTGTTTGAAAGATTAACGAGACAATTTTTGGGTAACCTAAAAGAGGTAAGCCTCTCCCTTTAAAACAATTTGTTTTGAAGAAAAAGAAGTAGAGGTAACCTTGAAATCGTACTTTATACCTGGGGGCATGCAAACCTTTTGGAGTGCAAGCAAAGAGCGGTTATTTACCTGTTTTTTGGGTTAGCCGTTTCCTAACTTGCATAAAAGAAAGGATGCGGGGCAAAGCTTTGTGAGATGAAGCTCCATAAAGAATAGAATCTCAATGAGACACTCTTATCTTATGACTGGGTATTCGAGCAGTTTTAGCACACAGTTCATGCTCGTTAAAAAATAAACGCAAGATCCGAGCAGTTTTAACACGTAATTCATGCTCGTTAAAAAATAAACGTAAAATAGGACAAATGTTTCCACCCGCGTTTAAGCTCGTTAAAAATGAACTATCCCAGTAAATAACCACTGTGAATATAATATCATCAGCCATTAAAGCCTTGGTCGTGTTTGCACCGTCACCTCCACTTTTCATTTGGCCGATCGTTCACCTCCATATGATTGTTTACCCATTTTGAGGAACAGCTGCGAAGAGTGATTTCACCTAGCCATCCTTGTGACACTGCCGTGATTGGAAAATTCCAACCTGTACCTGGAATCAGCTGCTAACCCTGTTTATCACTCGTTCCTCAAAAGACAAGTCTTCTTTAAGCTCTTTTCATCTGACTCGTAAAATATGAAAAGATTGCCGAGTTTTGGCCTTCCAGCTCGTTAAAGCGACCAGAAGAGATATCCCTCCTCTAGATTTTAATCTTTTTGGACCGGAGGGATCATTGCACAAAAAGATCGAGCGCTTGTTTTGTTCGGCTCGTTAAAACTATCGAAAACTCATCCCTTCTGTATTGTTTTATACTTTTTCGGACTTAAGGGATTAGATGATGAAAAAGGAATTTCGGAGTTAACTTTATGTATCTTTTCAGACTCTCTAAAAATGAAAAGAACCGAGTTATGCTTGTCGTTAGGCTCGTTAAAATCATTTAATAGCGACAAACTTGTCTTTAGACGAGAACGAGTTTCACTATCGCTAGGCTCGTTAAAACATAGCCATGGGCTTGCCCGAAGGGCAGGTTATAGAACAAGCATATGTTATCCTCCTCAAGCTTGACAAAAATAAAGAGGTACTGGTCAGCAATGGCTGGGGAAAAATTGGGAGAAACTAAAGAAAACTTTGATGGTAGCAAGTCACTCTTGAACATGACACTTTTCCTCCGTACCACAATCAGGTTGGGTTGTTTCATTCACCGGTCACATCCATGGTCTTGCCATACCATCCATATTTGGGGTAATGCTACCGATCCATCGTATCAGTGTTGCCATATGTTCAAGAGAAATCGTTCAGAAAAGTCAACCATGTCCCATCCACTGCCATACATTATCCTTCATCCTTTCATGACCGCCACCCTGAATCATATGTCACAGATCGTTTTCACCTCCATTAAAATCATTAGCTCCGTTCCGTGTCGCTGATGTGGGATTCATTAAGGCCCTCCTGTGACGGATCGCTTCTTGTCGACATCAGCTCATTATCCAAGAAGTTGATCTAGGAACAACCCCTTCAGTACTTTGAAGCTTGCATGCCTCAATGGCAAGTTTCTCACTTCCGGCGACAGGTATACATCAATGACCTTCGACCGAAAGATTTTGCGTGGTGTTCGACGCCAAGTCCTTTATTCACACCACGTGAATTGTACTGCATCAACTTGAGGGTCATTATCATTATCGGTGATTCCTCTCGTGCTTGTTAACGGTTTACATCATTGACCGGTAATCAAGCGATGTCTTTCCGTGTTCAACTTCAGAACATTTCTCACATGGATCAACTTGTACTTAGAGTGAAGATCGAACGAGTTTGAAGACCCCGGATCTAGTTTCATCCATCCGGGCTGCGATATATATTCAGGAAAGATAAAGACATTGACATGTACATCATTGCAGCAGATAATCATCCTACTCAAAGGATGATAATTTCATCAAAATTATCAGTTTACCATCAGACGATTGTCTATTCTTTGTACAGAAAAATGAATTTATAAAGCTGAGCATGGGAATGCCCGCCTCAGCTAGATCATGAAAGCAGTATGAAAAATAATGTATTGTATTGTATTGTATTGTATTGTATTACAGGTCTCCTCCCAGCATTGGATGAACTTCGGATCCCCCTGATAAAGCATTTCACCCGATAAACAACCTCATACTTTAGGGGACAACTGTTATAGGCATTTTTGTGCCTTACAACATTGAGCATGAAATGTCCATAATCTAAGGGATCCAAAGTCCCTAAACATGTTGTTCCTACCCCTAGAGGAACAAGGCTAACAAACCACAGCAATTCACAGAAGTTCTCCACCAGAAACTGCTCAAAAACAAGTCAATTCAGGATCATTTCAGTGGCTACACTAGCTGTTTGCACTGAATGTCAAAGCCAACACTGGCTACCTGCGTTGAATGTCAAATGGAACACTGGCTACCTGCGCCGAACGAGAGTGGACAAGTGGCAAGCTCATTTCTCAAGGTGTCAAAACCCAGGAAGCTTCCAAAATGACACTTGCCTCAGGGAATTTGACTGGTGATGAGTAAGAGGTTCCAAATCTCCAAGTGGAAGCAAGAACCTCCAAGTGGACTCAAGAACTGACAGAGGGAGAGGACACTAGTCAGATCTCAAGCTGACTCATCCTCTCTCCAAACATCTATATATGGATCTCTCCTCCATGAGATCTAGGGGCTGGAATTTTGTTATTGCAAAGAATTGTTGTTGGTTTGAGATTGGAATCATTGGGTGCTTAATGCTTTAAAGGGGGTGAAGATAGGAATTCCATTTGCTGGGAAGGAGATGCTAGATTGGAGCCTTCTGGGTTTTATCTCTTCCTAAACCTTGTTATTCATCAATAAAGATATCTTGGTTTCTCCTATATGCTGATGTATTTTTGATGTATGAATGCATTAGTATGTTTAGTTTATTTCTAATCCTAAACTAGTTATGAATGTGAATATCTGTCTTTGTGTAGTGTTCTTCTCTTGTCGCAAGTATCTGTTCTCTTGTCGCAAGTAGCTGTTCTCTTGTGATCTTGCAGGAACCCGTTGAAGCTGGACAAGCAAGAAGGCAAGTAGCTGTGAACTCCCAAAGAGAAGAGAGACCGGATCGAGGGACAAACGGAAGACACCGGTAAGTCCATTTATCTCTCTTCTTTCACATTTCATAAAGGAAGAAATCAGAATAGCTGTACTCGTTTGTTGCTAAGGAACTATCACACCTTAGGTGGATAGGATCGTCCTGCATAGGCATTTTTCCCCACAACACAGATCCACGATCTACCTTAGAGCTGGTGCAATCCTACTTCATCCCTGAGAGTGGACTAGTCAGCAATAGAGTCCCCATAGAGAGGACAAGTTCCAGGTCTATGAGGGCAGTTTTATGGTTGATTGTGTAGTTGGCGGGGTCAAAAAGTCCCCACGTTGCGACAAAGGCCCAACTTTTGCTTGCATTTGACTGTGTCCAACCACAAATGTTCAACTAGTGTGAAGCAATGCCTCGCCATCTGAAGGCAGAATTAACAACATGCAAGACTAGTACCCAACACAGTTTTGGGTATGGTACTATCATAGTCTCATTCTTCCTTGAGAGGGTACCCGTTATGCGCCCAAGGATGAGCTTAGGTCCCCTTGATTTGAGGGAGCCAAGGCAGGGTCAGTGGTCATCACTCAATCCTCGCAAAGGAGGAGGACCGATTCGGCATTTCTTCAATGAAGATTTATTCCAGTGGCTTTCTGGCCAAATTGTGATAATTGATGACTATGCTTATGAGGGCATGGACTTTATCGGCGACCTAGACTTGACACTACCACCTGGGACCAACTGGGGTCCTCAAGGTGAGAATGATTTTTAATGGTACTTTAAGTATTTTTTAGTTTTTGAATGTTTATGTAATGTTTTTATAGGCGAAATAAGTACTGACATGAAACTTTATGCTTAACACAGATGTGGGGCCATTACGACCTGCAGGCGAACCTCACCATATGCAACGAGGAGGCCAACTACCTGCTGGAGGGGGAAATGCCAACAGTCTCCATGAGGTTCTGAGAAACCTGGAGGGTTTGACCATGGGTGTCCCCCCTCTTCCTATGAGGGAGATTCCCGCTCATATGCAACAACACACAGTCAATGTACCTGAGTGGTTTCTTATTCCTCTTCAGAGGGTAGCTAGAGCAGCTTTATCATTTCAGAAGCAATAGGCTCTTTTTAGCAGGTGTTTTGGTGTAGCCAAATGGGTGTTTGTAGCTGGGCTTAGTAGCCATTTTGTACTTAAAACATCCAAGTTTTGGAATATTTTGATGTAAAAGACTGGATTTTGATATATATATATATATATATATATATATATATAAACATTTTGGTATTTTGATGGTGCAAATGTTTTAAAATGTTTTTGTAAAACTCAGTAAAGTTTTTACTTTGCATGCATGCTTCTATAAAGAATGAGACAGATGCCAATATAATACATAGTTAGCTAATGAATTAGCAACCGTATTTAATTCTCGAGGAACGTGTTCATATGTGATTATTTCAAATCGACGTTCCAGGAGTCGTACCCTTAGATAATGACGCAACAAGGTTGGATTACAAATGTGATAATGATTTGTCAATTGCATAACGACTAGCTGGGAGTCTAACCTGACCACCAGATTGGAGATGTCCCTTAATGACGCTTCTATGAGAAGTGAAATAACGGACATGTACTTGGCAATATTGTTGGTGGCGGTACCAAGAAAGACTCCCCGGAGCAAAATAGTTCCGACTCGGGTGTATAGATGACCCAAGCAGCTGATGCAATGTGCCGTGTGTGACAACTGGCACCATCCGCGTATCCTACGTATGCTAAGGGTAACGAAGACATCTGCATTGCGAGAAGAATGCATGAGACAAGTACTCCAATAACTATCAAAGCAATCCAATCACACCAAAAAGGGAAGCAAAACTTATGAATACATAAAATTACAAAGCACATGCCTAGTGTAATACTAGGCATAATACTTTTTCAGATAGCGCCCATGTCTGGGCTCCGCAAGCGGGATTCCTCCCTAGTCTTGCAGTTCATATGCCCCTTGTGAGAGGAACTTCTTGAAAATATAGGGACTTAGCCATAAGGGTTGAAATATGCTTGCCCCCAAGAGATCATGTTTCTAATCGTAGAGCAAAACAAGGTTTCCCTCTTGGTCGGAACGAAGCTTAACCTTTTTGTCATATTGGGATTTTACCTGATGCTTGTGAGCTTTGAGTGCCAATGTGGCATCTCGATGGGTTCTGTCCAGTTGTTTAAGGTATAGTAAGCATTCTTCTTCAGCAGTAGTGTTGGGCATGGGTTCAACAACTATTTGCAATGAACGGTTTTGACATTTGATGGGTTTTGCATCATTGTAAAGCTAGTTCTCATGCGTGGCAATAGACGGATTTATGCTGGGCATATCCTCATGATGCCAACTGAATACATCGCGAAATTCCTTAAATAAGTAGGTGGAGCTTCCAATTTCCTCAAGATTGCAATTGGCTCCAATCTAAATGTCTTCCACGGTGCCTGTCTTGACAAAAATATCGATGAGCAATGTTGTGGAAAGATTGCTCATGTTTCCTTCCACCTCCAAAGTTTGGAAGATCATATAGGGTGAGGAAATGATTTCTGGAATGTCAGGGGATAGGATTTCAAGAGGCATCATGTCCAAATTAGATATCGAAACATGATGATGCCACTTCTCCCAAGGTCGATCTCCTAAACTTACGATTTCTCAAATAGCTTCATCCATAGGTAGGACTTGATTGATTAGATCGAAAGGAGGAGCGTTTATGGGAGGGAAAGTGGTACCATTAGCTGTAAACAATGTGACTGGAGATGGAGATATAGATTGAATGGCTTGGTAGGCCAGTTCAGCTGGTGACAGTGGCATTTAGTCTCCATATGTGTCAAGGTCTAAAAGGAGCTGGTAGGATCCATGGATCGGTTTGTTCATGGGGAATAGAGAAAAGCATGTTGACTGTCTGTGGAACATTGGGTGGCTGAAGAGGAAAACAACGCATGAGGGAAGAAGCCTTCAATAGACCGGTACCGAGACTGATGTAAGAGTCAGGCACACCACCTATTAGGGGTACGAAGCTACTTGGTAATGGTGAATAATCAGGGGTGTAGAAAGACAAATGATCTACTGTAACTACCTTTCCATCCAATGGAAATAGGATGATGCGAAATACAGTAGATACTATGACCATCATGGCGTATGTCCAACTATAACCCAGCAAGAGATTATAGTCGAGTTTTTTGTCTACGACTTCTATGTCCACTGTTACCTTTTTCCCATACAAAGTGATGGGGTAGCTAGCCAGGTAACCTTTTGGGATAAAGGTGTGGCCGTCAAAAGATTTAAGGGAATTCGATGGTGGGGATAGGGTTGGAGAACGTCGGGCAAGCTAGCATGAAGCTGACATGACACAGGTAGAAGCACCTTCATTAATGGTAGTTCTGTGTATACTTTTACCTTTCGAAATAATTTTCTCTTGAAATGAAAGCTGGTGAGAAAGGGGAGGTTTACACTTTTCCATGTCAAAAATTGCAAGCATGGAATCCTGTGGGCCGATACCACCAATATCCAAAAGCAAAGCTTTCCATTGTGTTGGGCATGTTTCTAATACTTTGAGCACCGACATAGCCGATGGCGCTTGTGCCAAGTCTTCTACAATGCTGTAGTTTTTGGCGGCACATGAAGATGTATTGTGCGTTGTGCGTCGAAGTGCCCCTTTGGGGGGGCGAATTACAAGGTTTGCAACTGGCCTTTCGATATGCAAATCGTTGGGCGGCAGTGGGTTTGGACTTGAGGATGGTTCCTCTGCATGAGCAATAGGAGCTCCATAATATTTGGCTTGTGTTTGTAGATCTAACGTTTCAAATGTTTAAATGGTAGAAGATCCTTCATCAGCTGAAGGATGCTGCAAACCATCGTTGCCCCCTTGCGAGGGTTGTGGTTGGTTTGCAATAAGGTTTTTCTGTTGCTAAGAGGGAAAAGGATTTTTGAGGAAAACGGAGGTCTGACCAGTATCCTTTTTAGCAATGTATTTTGTGCATTCCTAAAGACGCAAACAACAATAGGTCATGTGGTCTTTAGCACAGATTTTGTAGGGAAATCTAGTGGGTTTATCCATTTCAATGTAAGTAGGTACAATAGCCTTCTATTTTGGGTTTGGCTACTTTGTTGACTGCTCCTCAGAAGGAGTGGTCTTTTGCACATACTACATAGAGTTTATTGTAGTGGTAGGAAGAGCATTCGGTTTAGTAGAGGGGCCCACTGTCATCTGGGAAACGTGACCACTGAGTTGTTTTACAACGGCCCTAGAGATTGCACTGATAATCCCGTCAGCGTGCGCTCTAGGGTACTGAGTAGCAGAGACATTGGAGTTGTGAGGGGCATTGGGGATTACATTGTAAAGAGTGCCAGACTACGAATATATCAGATCCAAGTGCTGGGCACAATGTATGGATTGGTCTTCTGTGACCGCACCACCTAAAGCAACATATTTATCGATTTGCAGTAGTAAGGACTTGCAGAACCAATCCGATAAGAGACAGTCTGGGAGGGGAGCTTTGACTAACCTCCACCCATGTCTCCATTCATGTATATGATCGTAGATGTGGGTGGAGGTATCCTGACGTAATGAAGTGAGGAGCTCTATCCTAGTCTCATAGTTGATGGGTAGCTGAAAGTGCTTTAGGAATTCCATCACTAAAGCGTCGAAGGAGTTTACTGACGCACATGGTAACTCAATGTGCTATTTAGCTGCGTTTCCAGTGAGGGTATGGTGAAAAAGACGTAAATGGACGCTATCATCAACCATAGAGTTTGAAACACACCAAATATTGTAGGTGCTGATATGGGTGCCCCGATCCTCCCCTTGATTACCATTGAACTTGGGGATTTCTGTTGATATCTTATGCAGGATTGGTAGCCATTGTAAGTTGTGATAGATGGGGTCATTTGTAAGTTTGTATAATTCGGGTATATCCAACGTTGCCAAGAAAGGTAGATTTTGTCGTGCCCCCGACTCGGACCAAGGCGATGACATCTGACTTGGGGAGCCTTGAGCTCTGCCCATCATTTGACTCCCAATATTATACATGGGTTGCATGGTGTAGCAGTTGCTTTGAGGTATGGTGTTTTAGAGTGGATTTCCATGAGGATTTTGATACTAGGGTATAGAATTGCCCCCAGGATAAGAGGTGCCCCCTTGACTCATTTGAATTTGTGAGTAGAGTACCCCCATGGATTGGTTGGGACCTCCTAGAGGATTCTCGCCCATCACAGAACTAACCATTTGTCCTTGATTGACATAAGGAATGCTCATGTCAATTAGAAACTGATCATTCATGAATGAGAATGGAGGGGAATTGTTACATTCCCTATCGGCATGTTCCTATTGGGAATGCCCCCAGATATTTGAATCTTTGGAATCAAACTGTACAATGGTGGTCGACCATATTGTTGGTGGATGGGAACCGCACCTATATTTCTATATTGAGCGTTATAGGGAGAGCTATATGGAGCACTTGTCGAAGGTATGCAATTTGACACTATAGGGATGGAACCTGGCATTGGCTAGGTTCCACTTGTAGAGGGTGTTATGTGAGTGGTTATACCTGGGACAAATGGGATAGCAGGGTTCGCCATTATTGGTGTTGTGGTGACTATCGACTAGGGAAGTAGGGGAGGACCAAAAGTGTCCCTAAAGTCCCACGACCTATTAGTCATCGACAAGATAGATGGAAATGTTCCAACTACCGAAGCAGGAAGTACAAGTACTGTGGGATCAAAGATTGGGTCCGACGGATTCGTAAGCGGAGGGTTGAAGGGAGGAAGGAATCCTTCGGTAAAGAAATTACCCGATAAACTTGAATCATTAGTTGTCCAAACAGATTCTGAGTGAGATCTGGAGACTGATTCCCCGAAGATGGGGAATCCGGTTCATTGGAGCTTGCAGATCTTCCACAATGAGTGGAGCAAGTCCTAGCAATCATCTAGATTGACAACGAGGGCCGGATGTAGCCACGATGACTGTTAATTTTTATCAATAAATTTTATCATGATATTTGTTAAATTCTCAAAATGATAACACTCGGGTGCTTGAAAAATATAAAAGATATGATAAATTGATCAATAAGCAAATAGAGGGAAATTACCTTGTCTGATAAGAACTGTTGAGTCCCAAACTTGCATCTTCCCTATACACATTTTTAGCCTTCTTTTCCAGTTACTTGACCCACCAAGCTGTCAAATCATTGCATATTAGTTTAAAAAGAGCTTATAAAATGGTTTCCTAACTATGTCTGTGACTGCTGTTTGATCTAGATTTTTGTTCAATCAGCTGCAGAAACTTGTCACTTTCCACAGCTGGCTCAAGTTTCCGCAGCCATTTTGTTGAAGGCCATGTTACAGGTGTCCACTGGAGAATCTGGCCACATGGGCAAGCTGCAAATGATGTGTACATGGAGTGTGTTCCCTTGGTTCAGCCGAATCACTCACAAACATCCATGGTCAAGGGCAGTCAAAGCAGTGGTCAACCTAAGAGTTTTGCGGTGGCACGACTCTGTTTTTTACCACGTGAAGACCTGCGTGGCAAATTCCTTAATCTCCGGAGGTGTGCTAACACCTGTGGACCGCTCCGTGAACCAAATTGAACAACCACCACTCCTTAGATTTAAATGTCACGGCTACCATACTGCTAGATCTCAGGACGTGGTTATTCACGTGTCTGTTTGGCAACACAGAATTTAGGAATTAGTTGTAGCATTCTCAGTTATAAATAACGCGTTATCATACGCTTGATAGTTAGCTTTTATATGTAATATTGACTGTTTTACAAGCCCACTGTGCCGCGCTCTATCTTCATGTTTTGATTGCATTCTAATATATGAGAAGACAATGTTCTTAAGATTCAGTTTGTGATTGATTATTCATTGGCCGAGGTTGTAGAGGGCCCATGTACACCAAGGCTCTGTAACTACTGTATAGTTTCTTGCTTTCTTTCATTATGTTACTGCTTCCATAATCATTTGCTTGTATATATTACACTGTTCTGATATTTATGTTAACTGTTGTCCATATTTTCTTTTATGCTTTCTCATGATTGTTAACTGATAAGTGTTTTTCTTTTAGGTTCTTGTAGACAGCCGGGGCAATTTACATAGTTTTTAATGACTAATGACATGAAATCATCTTGTCCTTCTGCTGATTTATTTTCTAATTTTTAATTCCAGCATTGTCATTTATTTCAGTTCTATTTTGCTCATTTACTTTCATGCAATTTAGATATCATATTACTCCATTTTGTTTATGATTACCTCCTATAGCCAGAGCGACTCAAATAGTGAGGAATCAAAATATGAGTTGATGTAGTATGATTTAGTTTACTTTTTTGCAAGTTAGTGATTAGATTACTCATGTCATTTTCAGGGATTGAAGTATGAATGCATAGTTTAATCTTAGTTTCATTTTATGCAATTTCATTTCATGCAATTTGTTTATGATTACCTCCTATAGCCAGAGCGAGTCAAATGGTGAGGGGTCAGAATATGAGTTGAGGTATTATGATTTAGTTTACTTTGCTTACAGTCTTTGAATTGCTTTGAGTTCAGTTTTTTTTCTTTTTATACAGCAGCAAGGATACTGGGCTTCATTGTCACTAGCTCACTGTTTTGGTACATTTTTCTTTTCTCTTAGGAATTGATTTCATCACAGCAAGTTTTGAAACCTTTTTGAGAACTTTAAAGTTTGGAAAATCATTGTAGAAGTCACCATTGCCATCCACACTTGACCTTCAATTCTGCCATCTCACATTAGAGAATCAACAGAAGATAAACCCAAAAACAAACCAAAAACTCAAAAACGACAAAGAAATAAGAAATCGGTTATCTTGCATATACAGTGCACTTCACTTCAGCAGTTTACAACTCTCGGATTGACATTTTAAATAGCAATTTAGGACACACTAAATTGACCAAAAATTTTGGCGTTGTTGCCGGGGAAGTGAAACTAGGTAGCCAATTTCTTAAAAAAAAAAGCAAGAAAATTTCAAGGAAGGTAAAAATTGGTAACTTCTCAAAGTATGCTCTCCTCTTGCACCTAGTGTGATCTGGAGGATCAGAAAAGAGAGTTATTGGTTTAATAATTTCTTGAGCATGCTCTCTTCTTGCACCTAGAGTGACCTAGAAGATCAAAAAGAGAATTATTAGCCCGACTTGAAGAAAAAATTAAAAAAATGACATGCATAGAGCAAGATATTCTAGGGGAAGGTTTTTAGCTAGGGCCAAGAGTTTGATTTTTACAACTCCATCTACTTCAAGGAATAGACAAGAAACACCTCCATCATCACCAACTCACACTCCTAGCCTTAGGATTCCTGGAATTCAAGAGGAAATAGATGAATTAGGAGACTCTCCCACACTATCCACCGAATTTGAGTTAGGAAAAGACCCTTTCTTTACTTCTACAGGAAAACACATTGTAATTGAGGAAGTAGAATCACCTGAAGAAGAAGGAGAAATTCCTCCTCATTTTCCATTAGTAGAAGAACCAGAGGATTCTGAAGTCTCTGAAGAAACTATCATGGCAGAGGAAGTAGTAAACGGGTTTGGAGGAGGTAGAGGTAGAGGTAGAGGAGGAGGAGGAAACAATGGAGGAGGTAGAGGTAACAATGGAGGAAATAGGGATGGAGATAACTCATTTGGATTTCCCATAGTTAATGAGGAATCTCGAACAAAAATGAAAAACATCTCACCTTCTGTCCTCCCAAACTTTCATGGGTTGCGAAGTGAGGATCCTGAAACATTTCTATTTGAGTTTGAAGTTGTGCGTCGAACTTATGATTAATGGAAGACTCTCAAAAACTCGAATTGTTTCCTTCAATATTGAAGGGAGCTACTTTAAAATGGTTCATGGGATTAGTCACTCAATCCATTAGGACTTGGAATGATATGAAACAAACATTTTTGGATAGATACCTGGACTATTGTATGCCCACCAATCACAAGGATGAAGTATTCAAAATGGTGCAAAAAGAAGATGAAAACTTGGAGGATTTACTTGAAAGATTTAAATACAATCTGAAAAGAGAAAAAATGAATAACTTAGATGAGGAAACCTTGAAAGCCCTTCTATTAAAAGCCATTAGAGATGAATGGATAGATATTTTGAACATGATGGGAAAAGGAGATATATCTCAACTTCCACTTCATGATATAGCAGAACTATGTGTTCATCTCTCAAGGGGAAAATCTAAAACTGGGAAAGGGCCTAGAGATCCTTCTCTTATTAGAGAAAACAAATCTGCAACTGGATCAATAAGTAGGGCTGAGATTGGCAACATGCTTGATGAGTTCAAAACTGACATTTTAGGAGGTCTTAGTGAGCAACTAGACACCCTCAAGATACAAAACAAGCAGAAAGCAGAAGCTGAAGCTTTGGCCATCTTTTGTCCGAAATGTAGAAAGAAACATGCTCTAAGGGAATGTCCCTTGGATGCAAAAGTTGTAGAAACATGTGCGATTTGTTCAGAAAACCATGGGACCGAGGATTATCCTTCAATTCCTGGGCTCAAAGCTGTCTTTCAAGAAGATCCAAATTCAATTGAGTCTCTGTGTTTTGTTTCAAGGAGACCTTGGCAGGGGCAACAAAATCAAGAGTTTAACAACCCTATGAAATTTCAACCCCCACCAAATTGGAATCCTTGGCAACAACCTTGGTCCCAACCTCAAAATCACTTTCAATCATGGGTACAAGGTATGCAAAATCCTTATGGGAGATTTGCTCAATTTTATCAATATCCTCCATCTTTTCAAAACCAAAAAGCTCCACAACTTCCAAATCAAAATCCACAACTTTCATTACCATTTCCACAACAACAACAACCTTTTCAACAAAATCCAAATTACCAACTCTTGCTTCCATTCCAACAGAAGATAAGTCAACTACCTTCCCAGCCATTGCCAAATCCCAATAATAAAAACCCTCAAAATGCTTACATGGTAGAAGGACAATAATTTCCTACCTATATGATTGTTCCTCTCAATGACGTACAACTCAGATCTAGTAGAGTTCTATACAAGCCTTCTATAGATGCTCAAAAGCAAATCATTTCTGAGGAAGATTCTCTTGAAGCCAATAAAGGTTCTGAAGCACCTCTTCAAAACCCAAGCACTCAAAAAGAAAAAGAAAAAGAGTCAACCCCCACAACTCCTATAGTTGAGCAACTTGCATCTTCATCTACACCTCCTTTTCCTGAAAGATTAGAAATTGACAAAGGGGTGGAAAAACAAATCTTGTTGCCTGATTATGATTTTCTAGATGAATTAATGAATGTCTGTATCAAGATTCCCTTGTTACAGGCCATTAGAGAGATTCCTATTCTAGCAAAAACAATAAAGGAGTTGAGTCTCAAAAGACCAGGAAGGAAACCAAGAGATACAAGAAGAATCCACCTCATAGGAAAAATTGTAGATATCATGATGGGAAAAATTACCATGCAGAAGTATGTAGATCTCGGTAGTCCAATTGTCAAAACACATATCAATGGGATAGAAATTCCAAATACTTTGATTGATTTAGGGGCTGCTATCAACATTATGAGTAGACAAACTATGGAACAACTAAAACTTCCTAATCTTCTTTTTACACCTACTTTACTGCAACTTGCAGATCGATCAATTATCAAACCAGATGGTGTATTAGAAGACATTAAGATCTCCTTAGATTCTTGGGAATATACAGTAGATTTCATGATTTTAACTCCCAAGAGTAATCTAGGGGGGCACCCACTCATCTTAGGAAGACCTTGGCTAACCACAGCTGATGATTTTATCAGTTGTAGATATGGGGATATGTATATTTCTGATGGTAATTCGACAAAGAAATTAAATTTGTATCCTCCAGCAAAAGCAATTACAGAAGTAGGAGATAATGAATGGGTTGATGATGAGGACACTATACAACCTGTATTTACCATTTCTGAAACCAGTGAAGATAGTCAAATTCTGAACACATTAGAAAACTTCGAAACATCTTCAGAATATGATCACACACAATTTTAGTTAGATTGTGACATTGAGTATCTATCATCTAGATAAATGTCTCTTTACTCTATGGAAGAGTTTGGTAGTTCTACCATTGAGATCTTTCCAGGTAAAACATTGAATATCAACAAAAACTTGGAAAAATCACAACAGGGAGAGCTAACCAAAATCTTGCAAAAACATTCCACTGCATTTGCATGGGAGTATATTGATATGAAAGGTATTGACCCTAAGACTTGCATTCATCACATCTACATTGAGGAAAACAGTAGACCAATCAGACAACCTCAGAGAAGGATGAATCCAAACCTTAGGGAGATAGTGAAAGAAGAGCTCCAAAAACTACTCAATGTAAATTTCATTTATCCAATTTCAGATAGCCGATGGGTTTCTCCTTTGGTTATAATACCTAAAAAGAATGGTAAATGGAGGGTATGCATTGATTATAGGGAATTGAACAAAGGAACTTTGAAGGATCACTTTCCTTTGCCCTTTATCGATCAGGTATTAGATACTCTAGCAGGCAAAAAGTACTTTTCATTTTTGGATGGTTTTAGCGGCTATAATCAGATTCAGGTAGCACCTGAAGATCAAGATAAGACCACATTTACCTGTCCATGGGGAACTTTTGCCTACCGAGTGCTTCCTTTTGGATTATGTAATGCACCCGCAACATTTCAAAGGGTAGTACTAGGAATCTTTTCTGATCTAATCCATGATTGTGTAGAGGTTTATATGGATGATTTTACAGTTTATGGTGATTCATTTGAAGAGGCATTAGAGAACTTGGAAAAAGTCCTTATAAGATGTAAAGAAACAAACCTTTCATTGAGTCATGAAAAATTATTTATGATGTTTACTGAAGGTATTGTTTTGGGACATCATATTTCAGGGGATGGGATTAAATTTGATAGATCAAAAGTTGAAGTCATCTCCAAGTTGCCTATTCCAAATTGTCAAAAAGATGTTAGAAGTTTTCTGGGATTTATTGGGTACTATAGAAGATTTATAGAAAACTTTACCAAAATAGCATCTCCCCTCTTCAAACTACTTACAAAAGACTGTGAATTCAAATGGGATCCTGATTGTCAATCAGCATTTGAAACTTTGAAACAAGAATATCTGAAGCACCCATTTTGAGAGGACCAAATTGGAAACTTCCTTTCCATATTTCTACAGATTCTTCAGATACAGCTCTAGGAGCTGTGTTGGTTCAAAAGGATTCAGTTCCTTATGCCATTTACTATACCAGTAAAAATTTGACTCCTACTGAGTTGAACTATACTATGACTGAAAAGGAGTTCATAGCTGTTGTTCATGCAATCAATAAGTTTAGACATTATATAACAGGTTATGAAACTTTTGTCCATACTGATCATTCTAAAATTAGATATCTAATGAACAAACTTGTTACTAATGGTAGAGTTACAAGATGGCTCTTAATTTTACAAGAATTCAATATTACTGTGTTGGATAGACTAGGGAAACAAAATACAGTAGCTGATTTCTTGTCTAGGATCCAAAATACTAACGAAGATTCTCCTGTAGAGGATAAGTTTCCAGATGAATATTTATTTGCAGTAACTACTAAGAATCCTTGGTATGCAGATATTGCTAACTATTTGGTTACAGGGAAGCTACCTCCACATTTATTTCCTAGTGAAAGAAGAATAATTATTCAGGAGAGTTCAAATTATTCATGGATTTCTAACGAATTGTTTAAAACATGGCTAGATTGTGTGATCAGAAGATGTGTTTGGGAAGATGAAATGCCTGACATCCTCAAGGCATGTCATGATGAACCATGCGGTGGACACTTTGTTGACAAAAGGACGGCCTATAAAATCCTTTCTTTAGGATATTATTGGCCTTCCCTCCTCAAAGATACAAAACAATATGTCAGAAGGTGTGACAGCTTCCAAAGTGTAGGGAAACCGACTCTTTCAAATGAAATGCTATTACAACCACAGGTACTCATCGAACCTTTGAAAAATGGGCTTTAGATTTCATTGGACCCATTAATCCACCATCTAAACAGAAGAAGTATATATTGATATGCACTGATTATGTCACTAAATGGGTAGAATCCAAAGCATTACTTTCTGCTACTGAAAATTCAGTCGTTAATTTTCTTTATGAGGATATTTTTAATTGTTTTGGTGTCCCAAGAGAAATTGTGACAGATCAGGGAAGCCAATTTACATCCAACATGATGGAGAAGCTTATGGAAGAATACAAAATCAAGCACAGAAAATCTACTCCTTACCATCCACAAGCAAATGGTCAAGTGGAGTCTACAAACAAGGTTATTGAAAGCATCATCACCAAAAATGTTCATCTACACAGAAGAGATTGGGCAGAAAGGCTTCCTGAAGCCTTGTGGGCCTACAGAACTACATTGAGGAATCCAATAGGACATTCTCCCTATGAACTCGTTTATGGGAAAGAAGTCCTGCTCCCCATTGAGTTTCAAGTCAAAACTTTCAAGATGGCAGTTTAGTTGGGGATGGATCTATCAGAAGCTCAAAAGCACAGAATGGGGCAGTTGCATGAGCTAGATGAGATCAAACAAGAAACAATCTTAAGAACTGATCTAGTTCAATATCAAAGAGCTAAGTGGCGTGACAGATACATCAAAGAGAAAAAGTTTCAAGAGGGAGATTGGGCACTACTGTTTGATTCCAAGTTTAAAGACTTAAAAGGTAAAGTTTAGACCCATTGACTTGGGCCATATGAGATTGACAAAGTCTTTAGCAATGGAATGGTAAGAATCGAGACCATTGATGAATTTCAAACTCCTCTTATTGTGAATGGCCACAGATTAAAAATTTATCATAAGCCACTCTCAAAAGAAGAATTTGTCAAAATTTTCCAAGAGAATTCTGCAATAAGGCTGGTGAAGAAGAATCATTCTTCCCCACCAGCCTAGCCTTTGTTCTTAAAAAAATAAAAAAATAAAAAAAAATAAAAAAATGTATAAGCCTAAAAACCAATCATTGATTGGCGGTCTTATACAGAAAATGTAGATTGAAAATCAGGGACACCTGACACTCTATATTTTCCAAAAAAAAAAAACCCTCCTTCTTTCTCATTTTCACTCCACTTCATTTGCCATCCCACTCCATCTCCATTTCATTTTCATTTCACTTCACTCCACTTCAACTCACTCCATCTCATGCATTTCATTCCATTTCATCAATAAATGTCTCTTTTAGGACCATTTCCACTCAGTTAGTTATTATCTAACTATCTTTGTTCAACCAAGTGGGTGCTGTATCAGTTTCCACAGCCAAAAGCAGTTTCCGTAGCCACTACTCTGTTTTTCAAATTTACAGTCAAAATGTTAGTGCAATAATCATAAAGATGCAGGTGTGACTGAGCATATGCTATGAAGACATGGAGCATCTCTAGACATCAATAAAGAGCAGTTGATTAAAGGCTAATGGACAACAAATGACAAGGGTTCCAAAGGTATGAGCAAAAATTTCTTTCAAATAGCAATTAAAGGCACAATTTTGCATAGTTGTCAAACCATAAAAGCTCTACTATGTGCAATGACTATCATGATAACTCCATTACCCATTACCATCCCACGACATTATTCCCTAAACCATGAATTTACTCCTTAACGGTCTCATGATTGATTTTCGGATTTAACTCATAGTCGATTGCACTTTCATACTCCACTTGTAATCATGAGATGTGACCTATTCCATTACGGCTCCTCTCCACCACATTTTTCGCAGCCATTCATTAAAAATGTAACATTTCGCACACAGCCGTTCAATTCAAAATCCTGACTTCACTCCATTTCCTTACCATTCCGTTAAGACCATCTTCTTCACATACATCTACACTTCATTTTGTGAACTCACCTCGGCACTGCTCATCCTCTGTTTCCGCTTGCAGTTTCGGAACACTCCCCTTACCTGTTATCCTCCAATTGCAGCCACTGTATTTTTGCCATAAACCCTGCAACCGAGCCACCTTACCTCTGCTAAACCCTCACACGCAATTGAATTTTCAGTTGAATTTCAAAACAGAGGAAAGGATGGGACGATTACTAAGGGCAGAACCGGAAGGACCTAAATATTTAGAAGGTTACCGCCAAGTAAAAGATTTGTTGAGGAAAGAAAAATGGCTATGCTTCATTCAAAAATTTAAGGGCCATAACAAGGAGGTAATGAAAGACTTTGCACGGTCTTTCGACGGCCAGATGGTGGAAATTGGAGACTTAAAGCTCACGGTCACTGAAGCCTTAGTGGCACTTGCCACAGACTTGCCCCAGGAAGGTGAGCATTGGTTTAAAAACAAAAGTGTGGATGAGCAGGCATGGAGAATCATGTTACGTAACCTAGGTATGGACGTTACTGTATTTACAAAAGGAATTCTTGTTCATGCATTGAAAGAAGAATGGGCCAGCTTACTGTTAATCATCCAAAAGTTTATCACTTGCGAAGGACGCTTTGGAGCAATGTACATGTATCATGCTAGGTTATTGATGAACTTCTTAGAGAGTCAAACTCTTAATCTGCCTTATTTCTTATTGTTGAGTTTGAAAAAGATGAGTACCATAGTCCAAAAGAACATAGGAAATATAGAACCTCACTTATATCATCATGGACTTGTAAGGATTCTCATTGAAGACCAACTGAAGAAAAACAAAGATACCTGGGAATGGTTCTTAGTAAGAAATTACTTTCAAGAGCCATCTGAGGCACCTGAAAGCAGTACACCTAAGACACCAAGAAAGAGTAGGAGAAAAGAAAAGAGTGCCATAATCCAAGACTCTCCTATTACCAAAACTCAAGAAGTTGGTCAAAAAGAAAAGGAGAAAGGAACTAAGGACAAAAAACAAAGGAAACTGAAAGGAAAAAGGAACATAGAAGAAGTCTACCAATCACCAGAGCCATTTATAGAGGAAGGCTATCAAACATTGTCTAAGAGACTAGTGCATCTTCAAAAACAAGCTGCTACAACAAAGAAGAAGGAAAAAGGAAAACAGAGCATAGAAGAAGGGAGTACTAGCCCACAGTATTTAAGAAGAAGCACCAGGCTTAAAGGAAGGGAGAGGAAAACACAAGTAAAAGGACCCCGCTTCATCGACTTGGGTGGGGAAACACCCGAGAAACCTCCAGCTGGTCGTAGTCCACCTCGTCCTCAGCCAAGTATTGAAACTAGTCCTCCACATGTCGATGAAAGCCCTTCTCGGCTAGAGCTAGAAAGCAGTCCTCCTCCTCAACAAGACTTTGAAGTCAGTCCAAGAAAAGCACCCGAAATAGATCCAAGTCAACAGGAGGTGTATGATTACCTCAAATCTTTAGAAAAAACAGCTGCAGGCCTGAGTACATCAACCACTCTGCCCCACATGACACAAGATGCACAAGTCCAATCCTTAAAGAAAGAAGTGTTTGAATTAGAGGTTCTAAACAGGCATATAAAGCAAGAAAATGAAGCACTTAAGGAGCAGACCAAAGTGGAAAAAAATATTCATGATAATACTATGCTTCATTGGGACTATGGCAAAAGAAGAACAAGAAACTAAAGAAAAAGTGAAGAAAGTTGAGCAGGGACTTGATCAATCTCAAATTCAGATGTTTAATAAGGAAACCCAGGATGGTGGTAGCACCAAGAAAGAAGAGAAGAGGACTGTATGTACTAGTGTACTAGCAGAGGCTTCAAGACATATGGATTAGAGGGGAATGACTAAAATTTTGGTTGCATGAGGACATGCAACACCTTCACAGTGGGGGTATGTTGAGTCCCAAACTTGCATCTTCCCTATACACCGTTTTAGCCTTCTTTTCCAGTTACTTGACCCACCAAGCTGTCAAATCATTGCATATTAGTTTAAAAAGAGCTTATAAAATGGTTTCCTAACTATGTCTTGTGACTGCTATTTGATCTAAATTTTTGTTCAATCAGCTGCGGAAACTTGTCACTTTCCGCAGCTAGCTCAAGTTTCCGCAGCCATTTTGTTGAAGTCTATGTTACAGGTGTCTACTGGAGAATCTGGCCATATGGGAAAGCTGCAAATGATGTGTACATGGAGCGTGTCCCCTTGGTTCAGCCGAATCACTCACAAACAGCCATGGTCAAGGGCAGTCAAAGCAGTGGTCAACCTAAGAGTTTTGCAGTGGCACGACTCTGTTTTTCACCACGTGAAGACCTACGTGGCAAATTCCTTAATCTCCGGAGGTGTGCTAACACCTGTGGACCGCTCTGTGAACCAAATCAAACAGCACCACTCCTTAGATTTAATTTTCATGGCTACCATACTGTTAGATCTCAGGACGTGGTTATTCACGTGTCTGTTTGGCAGCGCAGAATTTAGGAATTAGTTGTAGCATTCTCAGTTATAAATAACGCGTTATCATACGCTTGATAGTTAGCTTTTATATGTAATCTTGACTGTTTTACGAGCCCACTGTGCCGTGCTCTATCTTCATGTTTTGACTGCATTCTAATATATGAGAAGACAGTGTTCTTAAAGTTCAGTTTGTGATTGATTGTTCATTGCCCGAGGTCGCAGAGGGCCCTTGTACACCAAGGCTCTGTAACTACTGTATAGTTTCTTGCTTTCTTTCGTTATGTTACTGCTTCCATAATCGTTTGCTTGTATATATTACACTGTTTTGATATTCATGTTAACTGTTGTCCATATTTTCTTTTATGCTTTCTCATGATTGTTAACTGATCAGTGTTTTTCTTTCAGGTTCTTGTAGACAGCTGAGGCAATTTACATAGTTTTTAATGACTAATGACATGAAATCATCTTGTCCTTCTGCTGATTTATTTTCTGAGTTTTAATTCCAGCATTGTAATTTCTTTCAGTTCTGTTTTGCTCATTTACTTTCATGCAATTTAGATATCATATTACTCCATTTTGTTTATGATTACCTCCTATAGCCAGAGCGACTCAAATAGTGAGGAATCAGAATATGAGTTGATGTAGTATGATTTAGTTTACTTTTCTGCAAGTTAGTGATTAGATTACTCATGTCATTTTTAGGGATTGAAGTATGAATGCGTAGTTTAATCTTAGTTTCATTTTATGCAATTTAGATATCAGATTACTCAATTTGTTTATGATTACCTCCTATAGCCAGAGCGAGTCGAATGGTGAGGGGTCAGAATATGAGTTGAAGTAGTATGATTTAGTTTGCTTTGCTTACAGTCTTTGAATTGCTTTGAGTTCAATTTTTTTTCTTTTTATACATCAGCATGGATACTGGGCTTCATTGTCACTAGCTCACTATTTTGGTACATTTTTATTTTCTCTTAGGAATTGATTTCATCACATCAAGTTTTCAAACCTTTTTGACAACTTTAAAGTTTGGAAAATCATTGTAGAAGTCACCATTTCCATCCATACTTGAATTTCAATTCTGCCATCTCACATTAGGGAATCAACAGAAGATAAACCCAAAAACAAACCAAAAACTCAAAAACGACAGAGAAATAAGAAATCAATTATCTTGCATATACAGTGCACTTCACTTCAACAGTTTACGACTCTCAGATTGAAATTTTAAATAGAAATTTAGGACACACTAAATTGACCAAATAGGCACCGATCACCAGAGGTGAAACCCAGTATCTCAATGAATAACAGAGAAGGATGGCCAGATGTACAGTTATGGTTACTCTAGAGCTTCGCCTAAACCTTAGATTGAGGGGCTCAGTACTCTTGTGAAGACGAGCACCCTCTCAAAAACTGAAGACAGAGTAGATCCATCTATGTTAGGTACCATGACAACCCGTCCCATTCACCTTGTGTAAGTCCCTAAAAGTTTGGCCACTAAAGATACCTCAGATCACAGACACCACCAGGGGGGACATAGTTGTAGATAGCACGCTATGTGGGCAGGATACTTGAGTCCTTGACTCAGCTCCGAAATCCTTGAAGGGATCCCCAATACATAGAATACCAAAAGGAGTTGTAAGAGAAGGTAAGCTACCTTCACTTACAGTTCGATGTTGTCTCGTATTTTGCTCCGCTTTTACTGGAGTGGTCCCGATATTATGAGTGAAGAAGTAATTTTTCTCTCTTTTAATGACACTAGTTTGGTTTTCGACCTTGTGCAGTTTACTCACATGCCTATCCCAATATCCTATCCTGCACTAATATTTGTTTGCTCAATAAAGAGTTACTGATTTATTTTAGGTAAATTTTATGTGTACTTGATTATTTTCTTTGGTAGGGGAGTTGACGTATGAAATGTCATGAGACTCTTGACTCAATAAATCATGCACAAAAGAATGCTTTAAAAAAATTTCAATTCGATGAAAAAAAGATGTATTCTATAGGTGAGAGTTTTTCACATATTCATATTCTTTCCATGCATCTTAGTCATTTAACACATGCATAACCAAAAGACTTCTTTCCAATGTTTCTTAACAACTACTTGAAACTAACATAGAGCAGCTTTTAACTAGCTAAACAAAAGGATGAATAAAAAATTTTGGTCTTTCTTTCGTAAAAAATGCTTTTAAGAAAGAAAAAAAAAACTTATTTCCCCCATAAAATCTTTTTAGGACACCTATTTTTCTAGCAAAATGTAGCAACAGATCTTCTTTCAGTCCACAAGAAGTCTTCCCATCCATTTTGGCTTTCAGACACAACTGGAAATCAAGTTTTTGGGAGACTAATGCTCTGTGGAAGAATCCATAGAGAGTTAATAGGTCCACTAACGCTCCTTGTAAGAAAACACAGTGCTTTAGAAAGCTCTGTGTAGTTTGCTAACCTGCGTTAGTGTGCGAAATCAATCAAAAATAGGGCTTTCTAGATCATATTAAGAGATGAATACATGTAGGAAAGATGCATCAAGATATTTGGTGGGTTAGAAAGGGATTGCAAAAGTATAGGGAGCTATTAGAAGGAGGAGAAAACCAAGAACTATTTGGGAAAACTTGGAACCAAATGTATAGTCCCCAATGGAGTCGCCAATTCTGCTATGGGGTAAAATGCACAGTGTATGGAGAATGAAGATAACTTTAAAGGTCTTCTCGGTACCTTCGACAGACTGTAAGATTATCTGCAACCGTCACAAAGTTACATGCATGTTCATAAACAATAACTAACTATCAAAGCATGAGAAGGAGATTACCTCAATCCTCCGTGTAGATTTGATGGAGAACACAATGCAGCTAGGTGGAAGTCCCCTAATTCGGCTCCAGATCAAGTCCTGCACATAGAAGAGACAAAGATAATCACCACATACAACTCTGATAACTAATACATGAATACATAAAAGAACATCTAGTTACATATAACTAAGCTACTCATGCTACAAGGTATTGGACAAACAACTGAATGAATGATAGTACCAACACCACGGAGTAGACAGTACAATTGCAGTTCTATATTAATATTGGAAGAGTGATTAAAACTATCTGTTGCATCAGCCTTCCTTTGCCCCTCTAGCTTCTCTCTCTCTCTCTCCCTTCTTGCCAACTTCTTATGATATGTGACAATGCTCAACAGTAAAGTATGCTATCCTTTCAAATGCTCTGACCCCTTTCATCATAGCCCTAACTTTTCTTATGTAGCAATTGAGTTAGGGTTGCCAAGCTCCTCCTTGAGTTCCCTAGGGAAAAAGCAATGAACTTTACATGCTTTTCAGCTCTTTCCCATTATCCCCCTTCTTTCGGATTAGAAATCCTCCAAATAGGTCGATTTTGGATGTTTCCTTGCTTTTCTT
Source organism: Pinus tabuliformis (assembly GCA_031772625.1). Lineage (NCBI taxonomy): Eukaryota > Viridiplantae > Streptophyta > Pinopsida > Pinales > Pinaceae > Pinus > Pinus tabuliformis. The sequence goes on from CM062820.1 coordinate 1,302,974,252, forward strand.
GAGTAATTTTAGGAAAAAATATCTAGATATTTATGATTCAATTCATTCCTTTTACCCTTAGAACTTCACCAAGTTTCACTAACACTGTCACCATACTAGCAACTTGAGTTAAGAGGGTCACTAACGCACCCTTAGGCTTGCAAAAAATATTTATAAAGCAGGTTGTTAGTGCACAACCAGTGTTAGTGTGGAAATCGGGCCTTTGATTGTGGTATTTGCTTCAGCCATCATGTCTTTCCCCTCTGAGTTGATGAGGAGGTCAATTTGTTGTATAAAAAATAGAAATACCAACGACACAAAAACCATATAATACACATATAAACCAATACAATACTCATGAAATAACAAGGAGAAATAACCTCATGTTAATGATGCAAAGGCCAACTAGCTTCGGGACTTCCATGAACCACCTGCCCATGGACATGGCTGAGCCAAATATCTCTTCAGCCAGTCACCCCCGTGCCATATTCCAAGCATGAATGTGGGATCTCATTAAACACATCAATAAAAAGGATCCAAGGCTTCTAGAGGCCAATCCACCTCAACCCATCAAACAATGATTCCACCTCACAGTCGGACATCACAAACCATCACCAAATTGGTCTCTACCCAAGCCTTCCAGGTCTCCAGAGTGTTTATTCCAATAAGGGCTCCATGACTAGTAACTCAACCCACGATTGTCACCGGGCTCCAGATCATTTATCCAAACAAGGCTCCAGGACTAGTAACTCAACTCACCAAGGGCTCTAGAGCATTTTTCCAACTAAGGCTCCATGACTAGTAACTCAACCCAAGTTGTTATAGGGCTCTAGAGCATTTTTCCAACCAAAGCTCCAGGAACTAGTAACTCAACCCAGGCTAAACGAAACATGAAAACCAACCAGGAGAACAAAGAAATGAAATCACAACGCCATGGTTATCCAATAAATGCCAAGGCTAGGAAAATCCACAGTCAATCTAGGAAATTCTCCATGCCAATGATAGATCTGTTGGGTATACGACCAAAATCCCACATTGACTAGAGGTGGGGAGGATCATGGATATATAAGGATGGACAAATATCTCCATTGGTATGAGGCCTTTTGGGGTAAGTCCAAAAGCAAATCCATGAGGGCTTAGGCCCAAAGTGGACAATATCATACCATTGTGGAGATATGTGGTGTCCAGAGTCCTTACAAGTGGTATCAGAGCCATGCCCCGAAGTTAGCTAAGTGGATGAATCCTCGGAATACCGAACGAAGGTGGTGGGCCCCGGTAATATCACGATGGGATCCGTGGATGAGCTCGGTTAGATAGGCGGTGTGCTCCGGATTCTTCATGGACGTGTTCTGGTCCCAACACGGTGAAGAGGAGTTGACCTGGGATAGAGCAAGCTCTCGAGGCAGGTGGTGCTCCATGTAAGGCGTGTGCTTCCAACGCATTGGAGCGGAGAATCCTGGTTGGTAGAGAGTGGACGGATGGATAATCGTTTGAGGGGAGGCTTGATGGTCCTTTGTTCGAGGGGAGGATTGTTGGGTATACGACCAAAATCCCACATTGACTAGAGGTGGGGAGGATCATGGATATATAAGGATGGACAAATATCTCCATTAGTATGAGGCCTTTTGGGGTAAGTCCAAAAGAAAATCCATGAGGGCTTAGGCCCAAAGTGGACAATATCATACCATTGTGGAGATATGTGGTGTCCAGAGTCCTTACAAGATCATGACCAATATACCACATGCATATACCATGCATGCCAAAACTAGTGAGGAAAACATACATGCAACTCGGTACTTGTAAGAAAAACACATTGTAGCTACTGATCCCAATGTCCTATTATGATTTCTTTTTCTTCCTTTGCTTTATTTCTCCAAAAATCCAAGTATACCACACTCTCTAAGGGTGCTCCAAGAAAACTCTAAGTGTCCAAGAGTATGAAAGAGAGAATAGAGAGTGCTCCACCAAAATCTGTCCAGAAAAGCTTAACAACTGATCTTCAAAATCCTTTTTATCAACGAGGCCTCCATTTTTTTCAATTTCCATTATTTTCCTTCAATTTCCTCCTCACATGCAATTTGTGAACATTCACCTTCCTTTTCTCTTAATTTCCTTTATTTTAATAAATAAAATGCTAATAAATGCCTCATGCCTTTCCAAACCCTTTCATTTTCCTTTGCCAATTTCCTTAGCCACAATAAACCGAAGTGACACCCCACTAGGATGATTTTGCCCACCATTCATCTTGGAATACGTGTCCCATGACCATGGTCTTATATTTTTATATTTACATGGATTTTTAACGATGGTTGTTACAAAATCCTCCCCCTTGGGGGAACCCTGTCCTCAGTGCTCAATGACACCTATAAACAACAAGACTACTAAAAACAAAACATACTTCCCATGGAGCTTTATAACATATCCAGTTGCAGTATTTATAATGACCATCTTCTAAAACATGAAAAGCATATTGTTTACTGGAGCTTTATAACATAACTCATTACGATATTTACAATAACAACCAAATGTACACACATACACATTTGCTTCACCCAATAAATAATTATACTATCTATGGATCTTTATAAATCCAACTCAATACAATATTTGCAATGATACACACATATACACATATGCACATTTACTCAACCAGCAAATAAAAGGATACGATGCCTACATCTGTAGCAAGGGAATCCATAGGCTCACATTGCCACCCCCAAAGTAATACTAGGATTCACCTCCTTCTTAGGAAGTCCAGAATCTACTGCAAGGTAAAATCTACATACATTGTCCAATGCTATAATCCTACGCCACTTGTCTTCTTAGTGAACAGTTTCTGGTTCATTGTTCCGGGGAACACTCCCAATGTGCATTTGATTCCATCTGGAAATGCTAATGACCAAAAAACATATATCCTCAGCCTTCCATTCTTTGCTGCACAGTACCTCAGGAAATTTGGTCACCCCCTTTTGTGCAGTCACACACCTTCGAAGTTCTATTGGCACCCCCATCTCGGGCAGTCCATCCCTTAACAAGGTATCCTTGCATCGAAAGGTCCAAAAACCAAGGCATATCCCTGCCTTAAAACCATCATACCGGTCATGGAAATTAATGGACACTATTGAGTACCAGTGTCCCACAATGGCCCTGCTCTTGACATGATTTACTAGCATACTCCTACCTGTTCTAATTCCTTTTGTTGTTGTTGCTAATTCTTGCAGCCAGTTTCGACCACCCAACCGATCATTTCATGCTTTCATTTATCAAGCACATAATTTCCATTAGATTCAAAATAAATTGAAATAAATTCAAATCATACCTCATTGGTGGCTCATAAACAAGGTACACTTGCAATTTTATTCGCTTCCTATCACAACAAGTCAAACTAGAATCTTTGACCAAATCATCATGTATAAACATATCACATAGGTTAGCTCAAAACACAGCCACTATAGATCAAAATCATGAATCACATGTAACCATCATAAAATAGAATAATAGATCACATCTAATCATCATAGGCCAAATCCATAAATCACATGCATAATAAAATTGAAGTAAAATACTGATACTTATCCTTTAATCAATCCTTATCTTCTACCTTTGTCATTATTCCGTATGTACATCAGATCGATTTCCACACCCGACAAACAAAACTTACCTTCTCCTCAACCATGTGCACATACACATAGTGTGCATCACACACATACAATCACGCACAACATAAAACATATTGAAATACATGCACCTACACTTGACATACCACACATACATCTACACCCAATGTACAACACAACACAATAACTACTCCTACATCTGGTTCACACTACAACACAATACGTACACCTACACCCAACATACAACACAACAAAAAAAAGGACACATACATAGAGTACAACACAATGAATACACATGTCATGATACCATGACTACACAATGCACATATAGTACTGCATGCCCACAACACAACATGTACGACAAGCACACAATACCACATGTAAACCAGTGCTATATGTACAATAGGTACGCAGTACCACCTGTACACAAAACCACTTGCACAATGTGTAAACAACACCACATGTACATGGCACCATCTACACAATGCCACATTTATAGTGCACCACCTGTACAACATGTACACAACACCAAATGTGCACAACATGTACATGACACCACATGTACACAAGACTACATGCATTACATGTACACAATACCACTTGCACACAACACCACATGTACAACATGTACACAAAACCATATGCACATAGCACCACATGTACAATCATGCACACAACACCATCTATATATAGCACCACATGTACAACATGCACACAACACCATATGTACATAGCATTGCATATAGAAAATTTACATAGAACCATATGTACACAAGATTGCATATCCAACATGTGCACAACACCATATGCACACATCACCACATATCCATCCTACACACAATACAATATGTACACAACGCTGCATATCCAACATGTACATAGCACCATCTATACCCAACACTACATATGAAATATGCACACACAACACCATATATACAAAAAAATCTCAACACCATAGGTACAATCACTAAATATACAATATACACAACATATACATAATAGTATCACTACACAGCCAAAACCACACTATCTCTACCAAGCAACCTTACTATCAGTGTCTCTCTACCATCCATGCTTATCTTAGCATGTCACGAATCACACTGTTTTCATTCCGTTGATGTATCTCCCAACATAGCATGTCCATAACATAAACATAGAGGTAGTATAATCACATGATATCAATTCATATCCACATGACAGTGACCTCAGAGATTTGTCAGGTCACTCTTCCCACTTTATTCCTCGTGAACCAGGAATCTCTTCATGCCATTCACCTGCATAAGCAATAATTCCTCCACAAAAAGATTCTTGATGACCATATCAGACTCATGGTATGCATGCATACATATATATGTATAATATATACATATAAAAATCAACATAAAACAATCATGATCCTGTCAGACAATGACATACATACTTACATGTATATATAGATAGACATCAACATAATCATGGTCACAACATAATTACCAAATACCATACAGTTAAGGTTAAGAGAACTCCCTTTATTCATGCACAACATGCACAACATTGAGGACAACCGTTCCCAACATAGCTAAGGCATATGATGCCTCAGATCCATTTACTTCACCTTTCCAGTTACCTTTCTCATGATTGTCCTGCCATTGTCCATTTACCACAATGGACCCAACCAGTGCACCTAACTGTCATATTCTCACCTTCAACTTCCCTTACTCATTCATCGAGCTTCATCTAGGTCTTACATTACCTGCTAGGTTTCATTCAACTCTCCTTGAGCTCCATTAACTTTCCTCTTTCCCAACCAATTCCCAAGACCCTCATGACATAAAGGCAAGAAAAGGCACAAACAAGAAGAAAACCATGAAAACTAATAACAATATGGCACTGCAAACAAAGTGGTATGGCCATACACTAGACATAAAAAAATTTGCAAATCAAGTGCAAAAAAAGCTCAAATAATCAAAATCAAAAGACTCTCAACAGACACCATGAATTAATCTTGATGGTTCCCACTGCTTCCAAAGAAAACCTCAACCTGAGCCTTCTTCCTAATTTCACGGCAATCTCTTTACCATTCAATCCCCTACATCATATTTCCATAAATGCATAACTTCCAGTGCATAAATAAAAATAAAAATGCACCAGTTACCTTACCTTGTTGTGCCAAGCATGTTTCTTACAATTGAATGTATCCACACCATCTCTCAAGGGACTCCAATCCTTTGACGAATCTAACCATAACTAGAACCAAATGTTATACCTGTCAAATACATATTTATGAATATAACACATATCCTCATAATGTTAGACAAATTCAATGTTAAGAATACTTCTTGTATGCAAAGAACTCATTCATTTGGAATTGCGGTTTCCAAACATAGCCAATGGAAATTTTCACCCAATTCCTTTCTTTTACCTTTTCCTTGCTGCATTTGAGTCTTACTATATACTGTCACATCACCCAACTGTTAGTTATATAAACACATCAACTATTACCTTTTCAAGCTAATAACAAGCATGTTTCCCTATAACTATTCACACATGTTAGTCACATGTTCCACAAATTAGGGCATCATGTCTATGAATTTGAAATCAACCTTTACCAAGTCTAACAACCATATCATACTCAAAAATCATCTCAAATTCACCAATCATAATACACAATGCTACAACTATCACCTACTTACACTCAAGTACCTACCAACTGTCTCAACACATATAGGTTAGTACAACCATCTTAAAACAAGATCATTTCTTCATGCAATGTTATAGACACATACTCATATCATGCAATTAATCAAACATTCAAACAAACTATAAATGTACCATGTTAGATAATTCAACTAGATGATATAATCAAAAGTCAAACACCAAATAGATGACATAATCAAACAATCAAGCACCAAGTATACGACATAAGCAAAATCAGACCTTGATGTATCTCAGGGGAGGCTATCTTGTATGCACAATCAATCTAGATTATCACAATATAACTTCACAACATATCAAATCAAACATGAATAAGGTCATCATGTCCATAACAATAACTAGCTAACATGTTCACATCATAAACTCATAAACAATTGTCATTCATTCCTAACAATCACATATTCATAGTCAATCTATATTAGTACAACACCATATCACAAATATGTTGGTTCATGCCTAAATATCGTAACCATAACCATCAACATAGGCCAATCCAGGTTAAACAATACACATAACATCAAGAACAGGAATGCAATAACCCTAATCATCGAGTTACTAGCATATAACAACAACAAGTTATATACCATGCTCATCAACAACATATAACCTAATCATCAAGATAACTATCATATATCAACAACAATTTAACCTATAACATACTCATAAACAACATATAACATAATCATCAAGTTATCTAACATAAAACAACAATAGAAATTCATACAACCACATGTTACTATCATTCATGACTATCCGACAGACGTGCATATGACTCCACTAATCAACTAGAATCTATCATGTATGTAACCATAACATCAATATAATGAAAGGAATACGCATAACCATAATTCATATAACAATCCTTAACCTACATACCTTCATTCCCAACATACAAACCTGTATGACGACATGCTCTTGCCTTGAGGTCCAATGTTGTAACTTCACTTTGATGATTTGCATATCCTTATCTATCTCAGCCAACATATTAGCATCATAACATACCAATAGTATCATGATGACCTAATTGCGTACAATGACCTCACGATGCATTTCTAACTTGCTATACATGCATAACCATAACCATGACAATGCATGCATAACAACATACATACATTGACATGCATAAAAAATGCATATACATCTGACATGCATTTGACATGACTAATGCATCCCAACAAAAACATCATCAACCCCTACATGGAAACACAACTGTAATAATCACCATTACCATGCATACATAACAAGAGCATATACAACCTACATGCATGGATGACAAACACATTTCACCCATTCAGTCCAAGTGTTGAACCATGCTCTGATACCACCCTGTAAAAGCCTCCTTCCATGTCCACCTAAGTAACTGGCTAATAAGGGTAAACAAGTGACAAGAAGTTAGTATGATATGATTCGAATCCCTATGTGCCAGTTAAGGAAGTGGAACCGACAGAACACATCACATAGACCTTCCAAATCAGCAACATAACTCCTAGGAGCCATCCCAACCACTCAGGTAACCATCCCATGAGACCAACTGAGGTTTTAGGGCATCAAACCCCTAAACGCTCCGTTGATGTGGATAAGAATGTGTCCCGGAGGCTCTAGATGCTTCCACAACATGGGTATGCATGCATATGCATACTTTTCTCCTTAGACCTCTGCCTACAACTATGGGATTTGTGCCACCTTTTCAGACCCAAAGCCTAGGTCACTACCCATAAATCAATGACAGGCTTAGAAATGAATTTACACAACATAAAAATGATACATTTGCAAAAAATTTGACAATGACTATACTAGACCCCTACTAGCCATGATAGGAATTTCGTCAAACATGTTGCAAACATAAAAGCTACAGGTCTTAATAGTAGAAATGAGCATATGGGTCTCATAGTTATCTAAGAATCAATAAGAAGCATTGATGCCTCAATACATTAGCTACAATTTCATATATTAGGCCATAGATACATTATTCATTCATTTACAAGTAAAAACATGATGATAGCCATACATAGCCACTTCCATAATACTTGTTCATAACCAACATAATAACAATATAAATACCAAGGAGACAACATCCATATAATCCACATATAAACTAGTACAATAATAATGAAATAACAAGGATAAATAACCTCATATTAATGATGCAAAGGCCAACTAGGTTCGAGACTTCCACGAACCACCCAACCATAGACATGGCTAAGCCAAATATGTCTTCACCTAGTCACCGGTGTGCCATATTCCAATCATGAATTTGGAATATCATAAAACACATCAATTAAAACCATCAAAGACTTCCAAATTCCAAACCACCTCACCCATCAAACATTGATTCCACTTCACGGTTAGAGATCACAAACCATCACCAGATTGGTCTCTATCCAAGCCTTCAAGGGATCTAGAGAGCTTGTTCCAACCAAGGTTCCACGTGATATGAACTTAAACAAGAACATAAAAACTTAAAAATATAATCATAAACACAGAGATGCAACAAAAAAACACTTAATTTCATTAATAGAAAAATATTGAATTGTGCTTACAAACAAAATGGAAATAAGATAGCTCGGACGATGGTAGCTTATCTGCGAGAAGAGATGTGGCAGCTACATGCCTCTGAATTTTCTTACAATGAGGCTCAAGGGCCTATTTATTATTGCAAAACATGAGAAAACCCTAAGCAACCAAAACCCTAACCCCAAGAGATGTAACACCAAGAGTTTGTGGGCCCCATTGGGGTTAGTTGGGCAACCAACTTTTCGAGGTCGTAACTTGGTCATATTATCTCCATTTGGAGTGTAGGATACCTTGTTGGAAAGGTCTCTTTGAGTAGTACATTTTTTTCCACATGCCATTTCCTGTGGCTATGGGCTTGCCACAGACCCAAAAAAATGTCGTTTAGGGGGTCAAAACTGCTCTGGAAGTTGAGGACCCAAAAAACTGCTAAAAATAGTAAATGCTGAAATGAACAAGGAAATAGATGAAACTGATTGGGGGGTCTAGGAGGAATAGGTGAGTGGTGATCAATATCCACCTGGATCATTCCTCCCCCCTTAGGAATTAATGGTCCCCATTGTGTGCAAAGCCTCCATGAGGTGAGGAAATTTCTGTTGAACCTAGTCCTTGGTGAGCCACTTGCCCTGGTGAAGGAGTTAGCTTTCTTTGAAAACTCGATATAATTGTATCCTCTATTAGCGAGTGTTCTTGATTTGTGTTTCCATGATCTGATTAGTTGTGACATGTTCCTTGCAGTCTGAGTTGAGCTCTGTTGGTGTGTGTTGTTCTACAATTTCAGGTGTGTCCAACAATGGTGGAAAGTATGGTCGAAGGCGATCTACATTGAACACTAGGTGTAGACCAAGGAACGGTGGGATGTTGAGATTGAAGGAATTGTCATCGATGACCTTGGTGATCATTTATGGCCGATATCAGAGTGGGCAAAGCTTGTGGTGGGGTCCAGCAAGGCGCTTCTTTTGCAAATGTAGCCAAAATTTGTCGCCTACCTATAATGTGTGCGACAATCGATGCTGATCGTGGCGCTGCTTGTACTTAGCATTGGCTCTATCCAATATATCATGGACCTGTTGGTAGATGTGTTGAATGTGCTCAATGAAGTTGTTAGCCCTTTCAGCTTCAAACTGAACGTGAGCCAAATCTACTTGAGTGGTTACAAATGGTATGGCCACATCAATGGGGCATAATGGCTTAAATCCTAGCCCTACCTGAAAGGGTTTGTGCCTGTTGAGCTATGGAGAGCTCTGTTGTAGCTGTGTTGGACATAGGGGATACTTTCATCCCACGTGCATGGATTCTTTGAGTTGTACATGCACATAATGTGTATGATCATCCTATTGAAAACCTCTGTTTGGACATCAGTTTGGGGATGGAAAGTCGTGGACTTAGTAAGTTTTGTATCCAGCATCAAC